>CM063511.1:122897483-122967483 GCA_032207245.1 Pardosa pseudoannulata
ATCCACCCCTTCCCTCCTTTTCAATCGTTTAATGCCATTATTTCAAGCCCTATTTACCCAGGTTAAGACCAGGCGATTAAATTTATGAATTTATCACATTATAAGTAGATGAAAAGAACATATTTATAGCTTTATGACGTCATACATTTAACATATAATTTATATGCTTCTTAATTTAAATTATTTAATTATCGTCTGCATTATTTTCATATATTTTATCACTGAAATTCGATATTACTTCAATAATTTTCTTTTATATTTGGCTTAAATAATAGATTAGGTACATGTGAGAGTTTTAAATTTAATCATCGATTATTTTTTGTTGCGATGAAAATTTTATAACTGGTATTAACAACAATTTCTTTTCATAGAAGTCTAGAAATCTATTTTCCGGATTAATAAATATCCAGCATTTAAGTTATATATCTTTTAAAATTAAGAAGCTTCTTCGTTTGTGTGTTTCTTTTTATACATAACCACACAGTGTGAATAAGTGAATTCAACGTGATTCTAAACTGCATTCACAGTATCGGGAGACTTTAGAGGATTAGAAAGATAAACAAATTATTGAGCGTGTATTAGATAATAAACCTTTTTTTACCTGCCTCATAAGGGTCTTTACAATTGAGGAAAATTTATAATTTTACTAATCAGTCATAGGACGGGCTATATGCTAGTTGTAAGAATAGTACCCTATATGAGAAAAAATATTGAATTTGTTGTCAAATGAAACACTTTGGTTTGTTCACTCATGCACAAAATACTAGTCAAAAGTACGTGTCTTAATCTAACCTTTGGCCAGACCGACTTCTCAACTCCATAAAATAGTCATCTTCTGATTGAGTAAGGGAAATTTATCCAAACGAATTTAATAATACAAGTTCTTACTTAAGCGGCTCATTTTAACTTGTTTGTTGCTTGAGAAGTCGATCTGCGTAATGAGGGGTGCAAAACAACTTCGTTTTATGAGGTTCTGCTCGTGCCTGGTTCTGGGTTACCCTAAGTTTTAGTAAGGTCAAATGTATTCATTTTTGTAATCGTTTTCAATGTTTTTCTTTTACTAGTAGTAATATTGTTTAACAGTTTAAGTTACTATTTTAAAGGATTCTATACCATGTTTATTTGCCTTAAACATTTTCTTTGTATGTTTTAAGTAAATTAAACGTTAGTTTTATTTTTAAAAGTTTGTTTATGTTCATTTACATTTAAAATAAATTTCTGATGCTCTGCAACGATAACTTTTACAATTCCTTTTTTTTTTACAATTTAAGACTGTTTAAGAAGTCTGTTTAATTTTTTTAGTTTGACTAAATTAGATTGACTATCAGAATTATCTTTGAATTCTAGTCATGGCAATTTCTCGCCTTTCTAGAAATTCCTTTACTTTGTACAAGTGACAAGAATCTAAATTTTTCCTTTGCTAAGTATATCATCCAGTTTCTCTTTATTTTCTTTCATAAATTCATTATAACTGTAAAGCTCTCAATCTATTCATACATTACAGAGTCCCATAATTTCCTTATCAAATAAATATGACTTTTCTACCTTTTCTTTATTCAGAATGTAGTGCAGGAATAAAACCCTATAAAAGAAAAGATAGCTTGTTTCCCATAAACACACGCACATATATACATATTTAAATAAACACGTTCGGCCGTTTCCATTTTCTCAGATGCGCACCACCAGTAACATTGCATTTCTGAATGATGAACTGAATATTCTCTTTGGGTTTTTGCAATATGAGAATTACATGCTTTAGAGAAATTTATTTCCTTAGAATACATTCCAAAATAGCTTACGATGTGAAATTCTAAAACTGTTCTACTGCTTTAGGACATGCATCTAAACAATGCACTGAACTAAAACGTAACGGCAATATATTTTTTAAACGAGATATATTTTATTTTATATATCTAAAATGTAGCTCAATACAAATGACAAGTGGCAGTATGACACAAAACTAGCAATAAGTTATTGTATTATTCTTTATTTAATTTAAGTTTTTATTTCGCTCTTTAATAGAAAAAAGAGCTTAAATAGCTTTGTATGAAATGTATATACTTGAATAGATCGGAAAATACAGGAAATAAATTTCTAAATGCTATATTTTGAATGGTAAAAATGAGTGATATAATTACAAAATGTATACATTGATTTTATGTAAGTACAAGTATTTTTTAACAAATACCGTTTAATTAATAGCAGAATAATGAATACTTAAATTTATTCCTGTAGTAATTTGGGTTATTTATTACTACAGTAGAACCTCGGTATAACGACCCCTGTGGGACCAACATTATTAGGTTGTTTTAACAATAGTTCGTTGTAACGAATTGAAAAAATAATTTTAAAAAATGAGCAACGAAATTATGCAACAGTACATACCTAGAGAACACTTCTATTTATTTGTATTTCCATTACTGAATTTTTGTAAAAAAAAGTCTTTGATTGACGCCTGTTTCAAGTTCATTTGGAAATTTTTCATTATCACTGATTCTATATCCGTTAGATTTTGAAGGAAATCTCCAGAATTAAATTGTCCTTCAAAATATTGACGTAAGGCATTCATGGTATTGAAGGCTTCTTTTTCATTCACTTTTTCAAAAGCTTGGACGATTTCTTCTCCCTCGTCGGAATCGCAGATTTCTTTATTTCCAGTAATACGGGCAATAAAATCGTCCTCATTCGAATTTTCTCCAAAGCACTGTAAAGTTTCGTCTACCGCAACAAACTCATCAAAAGGTAATTGAAGATTTAGTTCTCCCCTTTTCGTCACTCCTCAAAGGAAACACAAAGAGAGGAGTACAGGTTTCTTGAAGTTTCACCACAGTACAATACTTTTAAAAAGTCCGACTTGCTCATGAGTTGTGCGGACTAAAATTGGCTGTCGTTCTAACGAAAAATAATACTCTTCTGGTCGTTGTAAAGATTTAAAATTAACATTATTCATATAGTAAAATAATTGGGACTTTTTAAGATGGTCTTTCTAACGAAGGGGTCGTTGTATCGTGGGGTCGTTAAAAAGAGGTTCTACTGTATATAATGTACGAGGATTGGAACTTTAATAGTGCACATCTGTAATAATAATTCATCTGCCAGGTCTTCTAAGTGTCAGCGATGCAGAAGTGCATGCTGTTTCCGCACTAATGGACAGTGTTTGAAGCCACACGATTCCAGAGCTGGCCCGAAGACAGGATTCGCCCATACGACTGTGCTACACATTCCTTTTTTGTTTGCTTTTGTTTTTGGTTTGCTTTTGTTTTTGGTTTGCTTTTGTTTTTGGAGTGCTACTGTCTGCTTTTTGCAACACTAGCATTCTGAAGGAATGCTGAAGCATGAGAAAAATACTGCACTTTCTGCAGAAAGTGCCTATCATTCTGCATGGCTATCCTCGGCCACATACAGCGCAAGCTGTGACTGATTTGTCCGATCGATGGGAAAGGGAAGTGCTTTAACAAGCACCATACTCCCCAGATCTGAGACATTGGGACTTTGTTTTAATTCCTATGATGAAGAAACTACTTTTCAGCATTTGTTCCAGAGATTGGTGCGAAAATAGACAGGTCTATTCAAACTATCAACAGAACAGGCGCTAAAACAGCTGCGACTACCTACAGGTGTTCCATCTCATCCGAAACGGGTTATACACAATGATAGCGGCTATATTGAAGGACTGTAAAATATGGCGACATGAATCACTTATGTATTCCATGTAAATAAATAGTTGCCACTATTAAAGTTCCAACCCTCGTATGTATAATTTTTAATAGAAAGTTATATGTTAAAATACTATACATTAAATCAATTTTAACAACAATATTTTGTACAGTAGAATCTCTATTTATTATAAGTTAAGGTAGATAAGTCTGCAAAGGCAATAATTTTGGGTTGCGGATTCGGGGTTCGAGTGGGCAAGGATCGTTCATTAATGACGTTCATTAATGCCGGCTGAGGTACGTAAAACACGTTCATAGTCTCAATATTATCCTAGTTCCCAAACTATAACTCTGAAGGTGGTATACCAAGTCTGGGGATCTTCTACGTGGTCCTTGCTACTAGATTAAGGGGACCCACTTTGTGTGTGATATCACAGGGAGTAATGCTCCTCGCCTGTATAGGGCTTTCATAGTGTAATGGGACGAACGATTACCGAATGGTTAGGGGACTGACCTTCGGAACCGGAGATCGCGGGTTCGAGTCTCACTGTGTCAGGTATGTTCGTAGCCGTTCGGTTTTAAGCTGTAGGTCCCGGTTTCATTATCCCTCGTGTTGCAAAAATTGAACCGTAGTGTTTTCAAACAACCCAACCCAATCCATAGTGTAATGGAAGGCAAAATGAATAATGCATATGTTAATACTTAACTTTTTTCCAGCATTATTAAATAATTTTTGATTAACCAGGATAGATAGAAATAGTTCGGACCAGCAAAAAAATAAAAATCACAAATAATGAAATTTATCCAAATTTTCATGGATATTAAAGAAAATAATTAAAAATATAAATTTTTACACAACTTTAATTTACAGCAATTAAAAATATAGAACTGTAATTTACCTCTCTCCTTAATAAAGAAATAAATGGTAAATGTGTGCTGCTGTTTTTCGTTTATAATTCGATTATTTTTGCAAGTTTCAACACATCATGTTTTAACAGGTGCGATTTCATCTTCTTGTTCCAAGTAATTTTGAAATACCTCAGCATGTACCAAAGTATTCACGTGACTTAATTTTTGATGACTTACGAGATTGTTTTCATCACTTGTAGGACATATTTTGAAATCCTTTGTTTCTTTTTAATTTCAAGTAGCACGCGACATAATATAATCGCCACATAATTATTCGAACCATCAAAATTTAGAATATTTCTTAATCATTGTTTTCATTATTACTTCATCCACATTTTCAAAATTATCTAACTTTCTCAAATCTTCTAAGATTTTTTTCTATAAATTAGTAAACTCGTAGTCTTATGAAGGAAAGCTTGCTATAGTAATTTTTTCCCTTGAGTTGTGTGTGTGTGTGTGGGGGGGTTCAGATAATCTGTCATCCGTTTAATCAAGAGTAATATGAAATAAAAATCCTCTATATATAAATAGTCTAAACTATCTGTCCGTCTGTTCTCGAATTTATGAAGCGGTTGGACCTGGAATGGATAGAAGCATCCATGTTGGATTCTTGATAAGTTAGGGTTAGAAAATTCAAAGCGAATAAAGTTTATCTTCTCCTAAACTATGGTTCCGATTCAAAGATAAATTGTTATAAATATGCTTCATACCACAGGGAAAAATACTGTCGTCTTTAAACAGTTCGAAATTCACACATACCCCCCTTTTCAAACATTTAATGCCATTATTTGAAGCCTTATTTTCCCCAGTTAAGAGCAGGCGACTAAATTTATCAATTTATCACATAATAAATAGGTAAAAGTAAAATTTTTTCCTAGCATTATGACGCCATTCCTTTAACCATCTTATTTAAGCATTTCTTATTTTAACTTATTTTATATCTTCTGCATTATTTTCATACTTTTTATTATTGAACTTAGAAATTACGTAAATAATTTTATTTTATATTTGGCTTAAATAGTATATTAGGTACATATGTGATAATTTTAGATTTAATCATCGATTATTTTTGTTGCAATGAAAATTTTATCACCGGTATTAACAACAAATTCTATCTACCTCCAGATTGTAGAGGAAATGATGGTTTCATTCCTTTACTTAAATTAATTATTGTAGAAAAAAAATTAGGAATAACTTAACGATAATTTTGACGTAGCTAAGAAAACTTTGAATTATCTTTCTAAATTTATTCAACGTGATTTTAAACTGCATTTACAGTATCGGAAGACTTAGTATAAAGATAAAAAAATTATTGAGCGTGTACTAGATAATTCTCAGCCAAAAACAAACCATTATTTTACCTGCCTCATAGGTACTTTATAATTCTGGAGACCTTAAAATTTTACTGATCCCGTCATATGACGAGCTATATGCTAGTATATATATATATATATATATATATATATATATATATTTATATATATATATATATATGTATATATATATATATATATATGAATATATATATGTATATATATATATATATATATATATATATAATATATATATATATATATATATATATATATATATATATATATATATATATATATATATATATATATATATATATATATATATATATATATATATATATATATATATATATATATATATATATATATATATATATGTGTGTGTGTGTGTGTGTGTGTGTGTGTGTGTGTATGTGTGTGTGTGTAGATCTTACTCATCTATTGGGATCAACTTTATACCTAAAATCCACTTTAAGACAACTTTTAAAGAAACTTTATTTTTTATTCCACTTCGCACAGCTTTGCATGAAGAGTTTCCATTTTCTTTTTAATTAAATTATTTTAATCCTTATGAAGCGCTAAAAATGTAAGTAAATGTATAGTCATTACTGAGCTATTAAAATAAATCGTTTAATTTAATTTACCTCCAAAATAATTTGGGCTTGTTTCAGAGTTACCGGCGTTATTATTCAATATTAAGAGGCTTCTACGTAAATTAAAAAAAATTATTATCCCTACACGGTAATTCTTTCATCCCCAATCATAATTTTTTTCTTTCGCCTTGCAATTTGACCATAAATTATAAAAAATAAAAGTAGGTATTATCACCTAGGTTCTTTGCATTAAAAGAGCTAACATCTTAAGAATTTATACTAAACTAACACATAATTTCGTTCTCTGAAATCTAATAAACTAATTATTGTGATTTATGCTAACGACCGCAATTTCTAGTATCATGGAAAATATTCATTCTTTAATTCAATAGCCGTGTAATAAAAAAATAAAGAAATTTCTAACAGAAAAGTTATTGGATTAAGCATCAAAACGCAAGTTTAAAAATAGGAAGAAAAGATATGAAGGATAGCCATTCGCAAAAACTTTTTCATTACGTAAAAGTATATCTAGAATAATAAAAATGCTCTTCCGAAAGAGATGATCTTACACATTTCGAAAAGAATCAAATTTAGATTCAACGAGGAATGCTTGTCTGTATTCTCCTGGCATCTGGTCAAAAGGGACTTTCACAAAAAAGAAAAGAATATAGTTCGTGAACGTTGCTGAAAAGGTTTCGATGATCCTTCGGAGAAAAAATATACTGATTACTGAACTTTTCGAATATTAATCATCAATATATATTTACAAGTATATATTGAATATCTACAGCAGAATTTGCAAAATATAACTTTCTTTAAGTCGTTTTTACGTTAATATTTTTATCGTGTTTTCCAAAGAAGACATTTATTAGTCATTCTATTTGTTTATCTAAACTCTGATAGAACATAATACCATGTAAGTACTGTTTAAATGATTTAACAATTTTTTTGAAATTAATCTTTCACAGTTAGAATATAGCCTATCAGTTCAGCCTCGTTTGCATGTACCAAAAAGCAACGCAAATGCAGGATAAAGCTGCAAAGAGTACTTCAAGAATTATCCCTATCTAGGAAAAAGTTAAGGTGTAGAAAAATTCTACCTTTCTATCAATGTAATTGCTGAGTTAAACCTTCTTACCCATTATGCTTGCCATGATGCTTTTACTGGAGCTAGATTTTAAAACGGCCTACTCCACTTCTGCAAAAAGTACAGTAATAATCAATGAAATTAAGTATATTTCACAAATGCAACTGCAACTGATAACGAGAAGCTATAGGATCAAATTGATTCCTTCAGTATCCTCCTTACGCTATTAAACTTTCATCATAAATTAATAAATTTTTTTCGGATTCATTAAAAATAGTAGAAAGAAGGAGTTTTCGCATTTTATATCCTATAGACAAGAGAACAATGCCGAAAATGATGGGGTTACACTCCTGAATGATCACGTGAGTTCTGACGACAATCCCAGAAAAATGAAGTTTGAAATCATTGCTTATGTAAACGGATATTTCTGACCCTCGCCCTTCAAGTAAAATCAACTTTTACCCCGTAAAATGAAGGTAACTTTACTGGTACATGTAAACGGGAATTAATACTTATTAATGCTCTTCTCAAAGATTAATATATTAGGTCTCCTTTTCCTCTATAAAGGTCTAAAATATCAATACTCGTTAGGCCTTTTTTGATACTCCCACATCAGCAAATACATACATAGTATAACCATATTCTTATTACTCGTTTAATGTAATCTCCTATTTAATATTCCTTTACGTCAATAATAACAGCAGTCTAACGGTATAGCAGTATAACAAACTAAAATTTTAGACCAACCATGTTTTGTAGACGCACAAGATTAACAATTTGGTATATTTAATGGGACTTCATATAAACCTAAACCATTTTATTTCAACTCCCTATGAATCCATCTCTCACAAGTGTTGTCTCTTACTTCATCTCACTTCAGTTTTTCTCCTCCTGAAATTTTATTTTCAACTGATTTCGTACTTCTCTTATATCACTTAAGTTTTCGAAGGAAGAACACTCCTATCGTCCTGTACGTTCTTTAATAGTAGCAAGATGTTTATTGAGTTCAGATCTGAATTCCAAGGATTCTAGACGAGTAAGATAACCACTACTCTATGTAGTGTCTCATGTATATGTATTGCACATTTGTAGATACATTCTTTTAACCTGTTTATTCGGGACAATGTGGTTCGGTTTCACTGTTTAATAAATATGTTCTAATATCTAATAGAACCGAAGACTAATACAAAAACATGGCTGCACAAAAATAGTGGGATACAAAATATCAAATCAGTGATATATTTATGTCTGGAAGATAGAAATATCATATCAACAGATTTACACATATCCTTTTGGGGGGAGAAAAATCTTTGATTTACCTGGGCTTTACTTGTCTAAATTCGAAGTCTTAAACAAAGAGACAAAATCATATAAAATTCAAAAAATACTACAGACCAGAATACTTTAAAATATATAGTTTATTTTATCATATTTGAAATCACGACAAAACACCAACAACTCCTGATCTTAAAAGGGTTATCATCTACAGTAGAGTCTATCATCCCTAAGCGATTCAATCAAATTACCAGGGAATTGTATTAAATGCATGTTTTGAAACAGCCAAAATAGCTAACTTGCAAAAGAACGGGTGATTAAGAGTGATAAAAAACCTAGGTATTTTACAAATTTTTCGTGAAATCATTTAAAAGAATAAGGAATAAATAATGGAAATCTTTGTTATCGTTCTGAAAATTGAAGTTATCGCAATTTCTGTGACAGATTTAGAAAATAAAAACTAAAAGCCTTCTTTCATTTTGAATTTTATAACTCATGATCATTTAAGAAAAAATCACGAGATTTTGCTTATGCTGTTTGGTTATGTACTAATATTTGTTTACATCATATGTAAATACATATATATATAAACAAATAAATAAATAAATATATCTATATATACATATATGGATATATGTATATACATATATGTATATATATGTATATATACATATATGTGTATATACACACACACATATATATATATATATATATATATATATATATATATATATATATATATATATATATATATATATATATATATATATATATATATATATATATATATATATATATATATATATATATATATATATATATATATATATATATATATATATATATATATATATATATATGTATACATATACATATATATATATATATATATATATATATATGAATACATGTATATATATGTATACATATACATATATATATATATATATATATATATATATGAATACATGTATATATACATACATATATATGTATATGTCACATGACAAGTCATAGATCCGATGATTTCTTTATAATGTTTTTATTCATGTATCTTGCACAATTTAAAAATCAAACATCAAACGGTGTCACATGGCTAGCGTCCACATTCTAACAAAGAAACCACATTTAGCTAAGTTTCATGCAGCATCCCTTTCTCAAGACGCGCCATCTCAATCCTTTTATAATGAATGCTTTATAATGAAGTGCTTTTATAGTGAGTTATTAACAATTCATGACCCTGCATTAAAAGAGTGCACTGCGTTTCTATTCTCAAACCACTAAATTAATTAGGTTTTCAAACTTGACATATATATATACATATATATATATATATATATATATATATATATATATATATATATATATATATATATATATATATATAATATATAATATATAATATAGTATAGTTATATTATATATATATATATATAATATATAATATATATTATATATATATATAATATATATATATGTATATGTATATATATATGCATATATATGTATATATATATATAATATATATATATATACATATATCGCATATATATATATATGTGTGTGTGTGTGTGTAACAAAATGATTTGTCCTTAGATATATAAAATCCAATACATAAAAACATTTATTAATTTAAGTGCATCATAACCATTGAATAATTGAATTTATGGGCTAAAATAAGATCTTTTTAAGAACAAAAACTCTTTCTGTCGTCCTCAATGTCATCCCTCTTTCATTTTATGAGACATCTCCTAAAGTAACTACGACAGCAGAGTACTTTTAAAAGTGTTTCCACAGGAATGCAGGAAAAAAAAAGACTTCTTTATTGAGCAAACGAATGAGTTATACAGAACCGAAAATGTTTCCTACTTTACTCTCTCGAATCCAACGTTTTATTCATTCTCAGTGAGGACCCAACTTTTCGAAGACATGCCTGCACGTACTAAGTGTTTGTTTGTCTTTAAGTCGGATATCCGCAAAATGGGCAGAACATGACCACAAAAGCACTTAGAGTACTGATGTTCAACGGCTGCTTGTCAGCCAATGTCTGAGTCTGATGGACCAAGGAAAGGAAGAGGATATTTTTTCTTTATTAGTTATTCTCTTACATGGAACAAATTCATTTAGTCTTCTGACATATAGAACTTATTTTAAATTAATTTTACAATAAATCTGATTAGCTTTCAATATTACTTTTTGCAAAATTATTTTTAAATGCAGCAAAATATTTTTTTTATTAAAATTAATTCAAATGTCCAGTTACATTCGGTTTAGATTAGGCATATTTGGTTTGGGATATCTATATTTCGTTTACATATTTTTATATTTAATTTACATTATTTATGTATAGTATAGTTTGTTTTTATTAAATCAGATATTAAGAGAAATATTTTCAATATATTTAAAAATTTCTGTTTGATTTTAGAAAAATTCACTTTTTTGTAAAATTTAGTCTATATATTCAAAAATTCCTACGATTAGCAAATATCTGTTGAACTAATCGATATAACGTGGAAAAAATAATAAAAGTCTATGATTTCGCTAGGGAAACATATTATCTAAGTTATCAAGCCCTTTAAATAAAGGTTCTGATATATATATACACATGCTTCAAACATGCATACAAACTTAATTTTTTAACACATTTTTGGAAAATTATTTTCACTTTGTGTTAATTTTTTTACTCTTTTAAAAATTAGTGAAAAGATTAATTTATATTTTTGTATAGATTTTTTTATGCTTATTAAATGTGTCTTTAAGTTGGAAAAAGTCACAAAATGGATATACAAAAATTTTTTCTATATATTTTCAATACTTAATAGCCTAATTATATATTGATTTTAGCATCAGTTGAATTCTTTTTATGGAAACTTTTGTAGAAATACTTTGTGTTTATACTTTTGTTTAGATTATTTATATTTCGTTTAGATTGTTTATGGTTAAGTCGGACATTTACAAAAGGGGAAATGTTTGCCACAAAAGTACTTAGAGCATTTGTCTTTGTAAACAGTTATTCAGGCATATGTCTGATGCAGCATATGTGTCTGATGTTAAGAGATGGTATATTATACTTTATAGTCCCTTTACGTAAAAGCGACTGGTCTGGTATTTTGAAATATATACAGTATTTCAAAGGAGTTATATAACAAATGCACACAAGTAAATTCCTTTCGGTATATTTTAAAAATATTTCTCCGTAGTTAAATTCAAACTTTTATAACGTAGTTCATAAAACTAACTACTTTTTAGATTGTATTTTATATTTAGGTTACCAACAAAAAGGCAAAAGACTGATTGCTTTCGTCTTCTTAATTTAATTTGTCGTCTTGAAAAATTAAATTGAAATAGAGTAAATGTCCTCCAACCGATTTCGAATTTACTGGATCATCTATTTAACCAATGAGAATCAATTTCTATACGAAAGTAAATAATAAGCAAATTATTACAAAAAATTGAAGAAAATAAAAATATGGTTTCTGTCAAGTACCTTCAGCAAGAAATGGTGACACGATTGAATCGGTCACATCGGGAAGTAAATGACGTAATCAGAGCTGTCACTGAGGGATATACGAGGCGCATCCAGAAATTAAGTTTCCAGATGTTTTCCGATTTAAAGTAAACTTAATTAGCACTGTCAATTGCGCATGCGTAACAAATCTATGAGGTATTAATGATATTCCAGCTGGTCTGGTCCCGACTCCTGACAGTAGCTTAGTAACAGTGGTCCGAAATGGAAACTGTAATTCCTTCTCCCACCTCCTGCAAGGTTCGGTCGATGATCTTGAATTCACAAAGCATTGAGCCAATTGAAATTCATCCTCAGCTCTGTCAGGTCTTTGAGCCAAAACTGACACCCGAACACAAAGTTCAACGCTTAGGAGCAGCACTGACATTTCTGCTACAGTATCACGATGATTGCGACGTGTTCCTCTACAGGATCGTCACGGGTAATGAGACTTGGATTTCGCACTTTATCCCGGAAACAAAGCAACAGCCAATGTATTGGCGTCATAGTGGATCTTATGTTAGGACCAAATTCAAAAAGACGCTGTCGGTACGTTGAGAGATGTTCACGGTGTTCTGGAACTGGAAGACTGGTTCTATTCACTGTCGGCAGAGTTCTACGACAGAGGGATACAAAAGTTCATCCCACAATACGACAAGTGTCTCAATTCTGCTGGTGACTATGTTGAAAAATAGCTGAAACATTGCTGTGCTTATTGCCAATAAAAATGTCCCTGAAAGCGTAAGTTCTTCTTTTCTTTTAAGTATGGAAACTTACTTTCTGGATGTGCCTCGTTTGATAACGATAACACCAGCGTCGATGATAATGCTTCATCGATGACACTATCAGTGCCTTCCTATCACATAAAAATAAAGCAGGAGTATGGCAACCAGCTTATGATATGTGACACAACATGCATCGCTTTCATCTATAGATGTCCTGTTTATAAAATGGCGATATTATGCAGAAATTCGTCGAAATTGCCACATTAAAAGGAAAAATCAACTTTTTAACCACTTCTTTTAACGATAAGTGAAACTTTTCTAAAACAAAAAGTTCTGCTGGTTGAAAAATAGCTGAAACATTGCTGTGCTTTTTGCCAAAAAAATGTCCCTGAAAGTGTAAGTTCTTCATTTAAGTATGGAAAACTACTTTCTGTATGCGCCTCGTGCGATAACGGTAACAGCAGCGTCGATGATAATTCCTCATTGATGACAATACCACTGCCTTATTATCACATAAAAATGGAACAAGATTAGGGCAACCAGCTTATGCTATGGATCACAACATGCATCGCTTTCATCTATAGATGTCCTGCTTTACAAAATGGTGAAATTATGCAGAAATTCGTCGAAATTGCCACCTTAAAAAGAAAAATCAACTTTTTAACTATTTCTTTTAATGATAAATGAAACTTTTATAAAAAAAATGCCATATTGAATAAATCTTTAATTTAACTATAAAAAATAGCATTTCCATCAATTATTTTTTTCATTCTTCGATTTAACACAAATTAGCCAGCGGCGATTAAAACAGAGTCCACGGTATTTTTTTCCAAAACAAGCATTATTCCAAAAATTACAATTAATAAGAAATTACAAAGTTTATATAAAGATCTCTATTTTTTTCTAGGGTAAACAAACTGATGGGTTTCAGAAGACAAATTCGAAGTACTAGTGAGATCAAAATATTATTTTTCGAGAGCCACCTAAAAAAACGAACGCTGTAAAAACGTTCGAGAAAAGCAAAATATCAGATAACATGTTACACAAAGTAAGAAAAAATACATTTTACAAGAAGTTATATTTTTTTCTCACCGAGTGCTAGTAGATTCTCTTCACGTTTTTTTTTTATCAGTTCCCCAGAGTGATGATCTATGAACAGATAACGATTGAGAAAGATATTTTCTTATAAAAAAACAATGCATCGAAATATAGATTTAGATATATTTTATTCATAATGAAAACAATCTTGGTTTTTTAAAAGTAGCCCTAAGCATTCTTTAAAATATTAAATATATGAAATAGTTTTAAAAATTGAATGTAGTTTAAAATGAATAATTTTGTTGCGGGGTGTTCTGAGAAATACTTTTCTTTAAGTTTGAAAGTAAATTTTGTGTATTGGAATTCATTTTTAGGTGTTAAGTTTATAGCTTTTCTAATTTATAATATTTTTTCTTCTCACAAATTAAATTTTAATGCTATAGTTGAAAGTTTCAGTAGCCATAAAAAGATTGATATTTTAAAAATAATATTAACTTTGAAAATCCTCTATATAATAATAGCCTAAGTTATTTGTCAGACTGTTCTCGAATTTATGAAGCGGTTGTAACTGGAATGGATGAAGGCATCCATATTGGATTCTTGGTGAGTTAGGGTTAGCAAAGTTCGAAATCCACCCCTTTCCCCCTTTTCTAACATATAATGGCATTATTTCAAGCCATTTTTCCCGGTTAAGAGCAGGCCATTAAATTTATCAATTTGTCACATAATAAAGAGGTAAAAATATCGTTTTTTCTAGCATTATGATGTCATTCCTTTAACCAACTCATTGAATCATTTCTTATTTTAAATTACTTAAATATCGTCTGCATTACTTTCATACATTATATCACTGAATTTAGATGTTACGTAAATATTTTTTATATTTGGCTTAAATAATAGATTAGGTACATATGTGATAATTTTAAATTTAATCTTCGATTATTTTTTGTTGCAATGAAAATTTTTATCACCGGTATTAACAACAAATTCTATCTATCTCTAGGGTGTAGTGAAAATGATAGTTTCATTCCTTTACTCCCATTTATTACAGTGGCAAAAAAAATTAGAAAGAACTTAACGATAATTTCGACGTAGTTAAGAAAACTTTGAATTATCTTTCTAAATGAATTCAACGTGATTCTAAACTGCATTCACACTATTGGGAGACTTAGAAGAGTATGAAGATTAAAAATTTATTGAGCGCGTACCAGATAATTCTCAGCCAAAAAACAAACCATTATTTTACCTGCCTTATAGGGTACTTTACAATTCTGGAGAATTAAAAATTTTACTGATCCCTTCATATTACGCGCTATATGCTAGGATATATATATATATATATATATATATATATATATATATATATATATATATATATATATATATATATATATATATATATATATATATATATATATATATATATATATATATATATATATATATCTATATATATATATATATATATATATATATATATATATATTATATATATATATATATATATATATATATATATATATATATATATTATATATATATATATATATATATATATGTATATATATATATATATATATATATATTATATATATATATATATATATATATGTATATATATATATATATATATATGTATATATATATATATATATATATATATATATATATATATATATATATATATATATATATATATATATATATATATATATATATATATATATATTATATATATATATATATATATATGTATGTATATATATATATATATATATGTATATATATATACATATATATATATATGTATATATATATATATATATATATATATATATATATATATATATATATATATATATATATATATATATATATATATATATATATATAAATATATATATATATATATATATATATATATATATATATATATATATATATATATATATATATATATATATATATATATATATATATATATATATATATATATATATATATATATATATATAATTACTTAAAAGTTCCTTAATTTTTCCGTAGAATCATAATTTACTGAACTGCAATAAAAATCTACCGGATTCCAATTGTTTAAGAATGTCAGATGAGACTAAATAAATGTGCTATAGAGTAATTTCACTATTAGTAAGAAATAATCTCCAGGGTGTAGTGAAAATGATAGTTTCATTCTTTTACTTCCAATTACAGTGGCAAAAAAAGTTAGAAAGAACTTAACGATAATTTCGACGTAGCTAAGAAAACTTTGAATTATCTTTCTAAATGAATTCAACGTGCTTCTAAACTGCATTCCCACTATCAGGAGCTTTTAGAGGAGATGAAGATAAACCAATTATTTAATGTGTTCTAGAAAATTCTCAGCAATAAAACAAACCATTTTTCCCTACCTCATAAGGCACTTTACAATTCTGGAAAATTAAAAATTTTATTGATCACATCATATGACGGGCTACATGCTAGTTTCTAATAATTAGTGAAATAGTTAACGAAAAATAAAAGAAAAATATGTGATTCTATTCAAAAATTCATATTTATGCAAAAGTTTAAGAAACAGGTAAAGATTTGACCTTTAGCATAAATAACCGGGTTTAAAAGTTTTAAAACAACAATTCGTGATTAAATTGAAGAAACGAGTTTCTTTAAACTATACCTTTCCATAGAGACATATTATTATGCTTTTGAAGCACAGAATGTAAAAGAAAGAATTTAAAATTATTTTTAAGGTAAAACAATAATCTTCCGGAAGAAAAATTCTGAAGCAACCACTCACGCTGTTTTCATAGAAAGAAAATTATCTTCCCTAACTCTAAAAAGGATAAAGTACGTATCACACTTTTAGAATTAACATTACTCTTCTGAGCTGCTTTGTTGTTTTTCATAGTTTTGTTTTACCTGGAAGAATTATGCAATGCAAATTCCCAAGAGTAAAAAAAATAAACTATGCATTGAAAAAAACTTATGTGAAAACCAAATGCCTTACTTATAAGAATATGAAATTATACACATTTTGTAGTATACGTGTTTTATATTTGGGTTCGATATTTATTTTTTGAGCTTTAAACGACAATTTATAATGCATTGTTCATATTCCCAAATGATCGCATGGTGATGAATTTCATGGAATAGCAATTAGGCAAGACTGTTTGTGTCAGCTTTTTAAATGTTTACATTATTGACCATTTATATTATGATCTACTGGTAAAATTATTAATATATATATATATATATATATATATATATATATATATATATATATAGATATATACATTATATATATATATGTGTGTGTGTGTGTGTGTGTGTGTGTGTGTGTTTCAGTATAGAAAAAAATAATTTACTAAGTAATTATAGCGAAAAAGAACCTGAATGACAGATAATAACAGAGATAAATAAGGTTTGAATTTTAAATTCCACTATGGATGTAATATACAATTACATTCATAGGCACAAATAATATAAATTGTAGCGATAGTAGACTAACAAAAGTTTTTTCATTGTAATCTTTTTATTTACAATAAATTATATTATAAGCAATATGCTTTAACATTTAATGTATTATACTTGGAAGGTAAAATGTTTATTTTGAATCTATTAAGTTACTCATTTCAAAACGAGCTTCACTCAAAATTATTCTTTTTATATACATTAAGAAATTTTTATTTCTAGGCTACATTTAATACCTTAGAAGAAACAAAAATAATAATATTTATATAATATAAATTTAAGAATAATAGAAATAACACCCAAACATCTATAAATTATCTTTATCAGATTTTTTAAATATAGAATATTTTTAAATTATTGAAACTGTTTTATTGTGAAATAATTTATCTCAATATCTTCTCTCACGTTTGGAATAAAATTTTCCATTGTTTATAAGTATTAAATTTATAGTTCATATATTAATAAATTACGATACATTTCGTTTTGTTAAAAGTTTTAAGACATTTCAAGACATTTTATCAATAGAAAGATAAGTAAAAATTAGAATTTTATGATATTTTTTAAATTTTTGAAACTGTTATAAGTGTTATTTTATCTCTATCTGTCTCTGTGTATATATTTATATATATAGATAGATATAGATATACACACACACGCACACACACACACACACACACACACACACATATATATATATATATATATATATATATATATATATATATATATATATATATATATATATATATATATATATATATATATATATATATATATATATATATATATATATATATATATATATATATATATATATATATATATATATATATATATATATATATATATATATATATATATATATATATATATATATATACATATATATATATATATATATATATATATATATACATATATATACATATATATATATATATATAATATATATACATATATATACATATATATATATAATATATATATATATATATATATATATATATATATATATATATATATATATATATATATATATATATATATATATTCTCATTGAAAATAAACAATATTTATTATTTAAAAAAAGTTTCAATGAGTTTTGTCAGAGTTATATACTTTGTATAAATATAATAAGTAATGCTATTTTTTTACAGGGTGCATCATTTGATATGCATAAATAAATTTTATGCCAACTATGCTGGAAATTAAAGAGCAAAATAGTCTAAATTTTTAGCATTAAAGATTCAATATTTAAAAATATAATAAGAATTAAGTTACATACATCATAAGTACACAAAATTTTGAAAAGTGTTTGGTAAGATATCTTACGCACTAACTATGAAATCTGTGATAAGGCATTTAAGTTTTAAATTAAGGACGAATGTAATATAGCAGGAAAATAATATATTCCTCTGTAATTGACTAATATTCCTTAAAAGTATGACAAATGGGCAGAATACATTGTAATTTAATGTTTATTAAAATTAAAAATTAAAAGGTTTGAAAATTTATTGATGATGACCAAAGAAATATTACTTTAAAAAATATTAATTGCGGAGTTATTAATAGTCATCACGATATTTGTGATATAATGACAGAAATGTGATAAAAAATTATTTTCTCACCGTACATACTGACAGTCTAATTTAGAAGTCAATGAAATAGAAAAAAAAGGAAAGCCGAATTTAAGTTATTTTAAAAGTTTATATATAAATAAATGCAAAAGTAAATTATTTTATTTTCAATCGTTCATGCTGAGAAAAATTATTTTATTTGAAATTACCAATAACACAATTACTAAAAATATACAGCTGTTAAAGGAAAGATTCTTGAATTCTATTTGTTTTGAGACATTTTATTGGCGTTCTATTTGGGTTTGATCTTGTTTGAGACAGTTCAAATTATGCTATTAAATATTGTTCACATTTAGTTTTTCTAGAAGATGAAGTTTTTGTTTTTTAAGAAGATAGTTTTTTACAAAATTTGTAAAATAATTTTATTTATTCTTAATGTCCAAATTGTTTTATTACAGGATAAGACAATGTTTCGTAAAAATAAAAGAGTGCATTAAAAGTAAAATCTTGAACTTTTGTGAGTTCAATTGCCTAAAATATAATGATCGTAAAATTCAAAATTTACATAAAATATCTTATATTTAGGTTTTCCTTTGATCTCCAGAGATGAATGCAACTCAATTACGGCGGTCACAGTTAATGTGTTAATTAATGAGCAGGAGAATTTCCTTCGTAACTAGGAAACGTCATGTGTTAAATTCGACGTCCAATTACATTAGTGATTCAAAGCGTAGTTTTATATTTTAAGAAAATTCAATTAGATTCAATTCTAATGGTGCTATTGATTCAAAATTTCGTGCATATCTAAAATTTAATAGTATTATTATTTGAAAAGTAGTACCTTTTTTTTTCAACATATGCAAATACAAAGGAATTTCAAAGAGCTTGATTTCCTTTGGAGCTTTATTTAAAAATTTTAATTTTAATAGTAATAATTGTTTCAAAAGTAATTCCTTTTATAGAAAAAACAAATATTCAAAATTGATATATTTTTTACTTAAAAAATATTCAGAAAATCTATGAAAAATTTGCAATATTTTCATGTTGCGGAAAGCATTATAATTATACCGAACAAATTCTCTAATTCGCATTCTATTTATAATTATGGGCTATAAAAATAGACTATTATGTAAATTGTGACTCAAATTTCAAGTTCAGTATTGATTTGAATTCAGGTTTAAAACTAAACGACACTAAAACTTTATATTTTCCGAAAAATTTCTTTTTTAACTTATTGTATTTGAAAATAATAGGGAAATCTTCTTGTACACTATTTTATGTAATATACTACTGTACACCTGTGACTAAAACTTTTATGGTGTTTAAAATGTATATTTTGGAGATATCCTATTTATTGTAACAGTCAGAGAGAGAAAAGACAATAATGAAAAATGTGTATTAAATGCAGTAATTTGCAAATACAGTGGACTCCATGTGATGTGATTGCTGTTAATATTATTAATCGCTTATTGTTTTCGAAATCACTTAATTCCGATTTTCTCTATTCATTTCTATATTAAAACTAGCAAGTGGGCCCGTGCTTTGCTACGGTGAACTTAATATATTACTTTTAAACAAAGATTTTTTTCATGCATAACTCTCTAAATTAGTCACAGTGCAGTTCGAGTCATTGGCATATTTATATATTTCTATTATAAACGTATTATAACAGTATTCAATTTTTATAATCGAATTTGTGTCTTGGATTAAATTTGCTCAATTTTTTTATAGTAAAATATTAGTTTAACCCTAAATTACATTACTGTTTTACTACTAAACGTTAATTAGCAACGTTAATAGATATTGCCATATTACGTGGTAGAATAGGAAGCAGAGGTTTTGACAGCAACAGTGGTAATTTTGTTGGCAATAATAAATGTTTTCCAAAATTAAGGAAATGTATGACAAACCACACAGTTTTGTATGTATGAAACAGAAACACACATTCATATTGACAACCATATAAATATGAAGATAACTATATAAAATAATAAGTTTTATTTGCCCATGAGAGTTGCTGAAATTTGTACTTTTATTGATAGAATATTATTCATAAACATTTCATTGTAACGTAAAAATGAACCAAGAATTAAATTTAAAATTAATCCTCATATAAAAATGTTATAATTTGCGTCACATAGAAATGAAAGTGAATTACTTTATATCTCAATTTCCAGGTCAAATCGAATGGATACTACGCAGACGATGTTTAAATAATATAAAATAACAAATGAATAAATCAGATATTTAAAGGGATGAAGTCATAATGATAGAAAAATATCATTTTCACGTATTTATTATGTGATAAATTGAAAAATTTAATCTCCTGCTTTTAACTGAGGAAATCTGCGGTTAAAACAATTACTTTGGGATGACGTCACATTGCTAGAAATATTGCTTTTTCACTTAGTTATGATGCGATAAATTAAAAAATTAATCGTTTGCGTTTAATCGGGGAAAATAATGCTTGGAATAATGACATGAAATGCTCGAAAAAGGGGGAAGGAATAGATTTCAAAAGTTAAAAATTTACAAAAACCTTCCCAGGGATATACCTAAAAAGTTCCCGAATTTTCACGGCGATTGGATGCATGGTTTTTGAGTCTATTGAGTACATACAGACAGACACAAATTCAATTATATATATATATATATATATATATATATATATATATATATATATATATATATATATATATATATATATATATATATATATATATATATAGATTATCGTTTTAGGTGATCGTTACATCAGTTAATGTTATCAGTTTTCGAACCTCATTTTAACTGGCAAAGGAATATTCACAATCTATTCAGAAGGAACATCAACAGTTCTTTTCCTTCTCTGTTTGAAATTTTTAAAATACTCGTTCTTCTAACTAGGGAAATAGGTCTTGAACAAAGAAGTGGGAAATTACACGTTGCCGAAATTTTTCAGAAATACGCACATCCTGCTGGTGGTCAGTGGTTGTCAGATACGCAGAAGGCAACACATTCTTATCGGAACTGAGAAGGAGTGCATTCACATTTTATGCCTTGCTCGCTTACATGCAGCTTGTTAATATGGAAACCAGAAAGCGAAATGATTTAGCGTTAAAACAAAAGATCGAAATTTTAAATCAATTTGACAGGTTGATTATGATTACGAACAATTTATCCATGAGTTCTCAGAAAAAAACTATAGACAGTTAGCAATTGATCAATTTTTTCAATTATGCAAACAAGCATAATTTTTTGTTGCATAAATATTTTTTAAGGTAATCAACCCTCTGAATATCAATGTTTTAGTTCTGTTTATATCTAATAAACATTTCTATGTTTCGATTTAGTGTGTGCGCTACCTTTCTGTCTATCTGTATGTTAACATTCTCAAAAATAAAATGATATAATGCAACAATGAAGTTTTAGTTGGATGAAATGGGGTTCGAAACTCGAATATTATCTAAATGAAATAGAAAATATAGAAAAGAATACAACGAAAAATGTTTCTCATAACCCATTATTAAATAAGGGATATAATTTTTACCAAAATATTTAGTAAGATTTACTAATTATAATATTATAAATGATTTATCAAAACAAAAATTATTGTACTAGTTATCGCTGTTAAAAAATGCAGTATCGTATCTCACATTCAAATAAAACACATATAAATATATATACAGAGAGAGGGGGAGTTTAAATTCTAAATTTATATAAAATACAGCTAACGTATAAAGCTAAAATACTAAATAATTTTAAAGCGATAGAAGGGATAACTGTCCCACATAGGTGAAGCAATTCAAAAAAAAATTTTAATGTCCTTATCTTGCTCAAACTGAGCTTTAGTCATTATAAGATACAGTAGTTGTTGATAGGAAGTACATACACCAGTAATTTTAAACATTGAATCACTCCATATATGTATGTATGTATACACACACATATACATATATATATATACATATACATACACACACACACATATATGTATATATATACATATATATACATATATATATATATATATATATATATATATATATATAATATACATATACATATATACATATACATATACATATGTGTATGTACATATAATCATTTGAAAAAACAAACATTTTACAAATATATTTTTCTTCCACCATTTAAGAACAAGATTGCTACGGAATGTTTTTCTTCATCAAAAATGTTCTTTTCAAATTTCTTAAGCCCTTCCAAGAAATGATAAAATCCTCAGTAACCACACGATATAATTTAAGCTTAGAACCTTTCAAAACACATTCCATACAATGAGTTTTAATGAAGACGAAGCTGTCTTTCTTTTGGTAAAAACTATCTTGAAATTGTGCTTTAATTGCTGGTATCCTGTATTTACTTGAGTTAATTACTGCGATATTGTTAGTAATAACCGAAGACTAATTGACTTGTAATTGCCGTTATGATGCTCTGAGAAGAAGATAATTATAATGTCATCGCTTAGTAATCATAAGGTGCACCAACACTTCAGTCAAAACTGTAAAGCAACACGAAACTAAATGCAAATTGTACGTTGGAGGAAACAGCAATCAATGGCTTAAAAGAAAACTTGGTTCTTGTTGCAGAATATTAATAACGTGATCTGTTTGTATTTGGAAGTTTTGAAATGCATAAATATAAATGGTGATTGTTAAGTAACATATGTTGCAACTTCTCTATTTATAATAATTAGCTGCTGAGATAACCACTAAAAGTAAGTTTATGTCATCTTTTAGAAACTATTTCAAAATGATACTGTGGTTTTAAAATTTAAACGGATTTTTAGTGCTACGGGATATAAATTTATTACATATCCTCTGATGTTAACAGATTTGAAAATTAAGATTTAGGTTTAATTCGTTTACTATTTAGTATTTGCTCAAAAAAAGAATAAGAATAAAAAATAGATGGCAAAAACAATCAAAAATGTTATTGATATCAAAATGAATTAAATTGTAGTACAATTTTAAGGTTTGTAAATCTTAAAATTTGATTATTTTTGTAAAATTAAATTGAATTTGTTAAAGTATAGTACAATAAAATATTTTTTACAGTTTTAGCGTTCTTATTCTCAAATATACATTAAGTTTTGTAAAATACGAAGGCAATAAACAATCATTTTCTAAACATTTTAATATTCTGCCTAACATGACTTAAGAAGGCTAAAAACAGGAAATTGGATATAGAATTTTATAAAACTACAATTTTATATGTTTTGGAAATAGTTTGAATTTTGTTTCTATGACCATGCTATAGTAATACCGGGTGGTCAGAAAGAAACTTCCCTATATATCAGTCCCTAGTGGCTGGACCTTTCAACCAACTGAAATGAAAGTTAGGATATAGTTATTTGATTTATGGGGTCTAAGTTGTAATGGTTTAAACCAATAAACTTCTCACAGTTACGGTTACAATGATAAAAGTCCGAAATTTTAGAAAGGCATTATGTCGTGTCCAAATTGATCAGAGAATCTAAAAAATTGTCTTTGAAATGAGACACATATGACTTAAATTGGTGACGTTAAATATTTCCAAAGAAGGGCATTGTAAAGAACCAATCACAATAAAAGGGAAGGTGTATTGATGCAGTTTGCATGATTCACTGGGAAAAGCAGTATAAACACCAGTCACAGAACACTCTTGCAAACCACTGCTTGTGATATAAGCAGAGTGAAAATTGTTTCTTCGTGTTCGTGCTTATCCATCTCGTTTCGTGCGACGAATATGACACTTTCAGGGAAACAACGAAGTGAATATGATAAACCTGTTTTATCTGAGCGGAGAAAATGCTACAGAAGCAGTGCGAGTTTATCGTCAAAATCATAAGCTAAAACGATGCCCATGTTCTTAATTAAAAATAATTGGTAAAGAAATTTGAAAAAACAGGATGCACATGTAATAGGCCCCTGAAGTTGTTGCAGAAGTGCATAATACGAATACTTCAGATCCATATCATACACCAAGAAGTGTTTCTAATCCGATAAACATTTCTTTCAAGAAGTTCACCTCGTTGTTTCCCTAAAGGTGATATCTTCTTCGGACAAAACGATGCGTATCATCACGAACATGAAAAAACAATCTTCCCAAACTGCTTATATCACAAGCAGTGCTTTGCAACAGTGTTCTGTGATTGATGCTTATACTGCCTATCCCAGTGAATTATGCAAAGTGCATCAATACACCTTCCCTTTTATTGTGATTCGTTCTTTACGAGGCTCATCTTTGCAAATGTTTTACGTCACCAATTTACGACATACATATCTCGTTCCAACGCCATTAAAATTTTGACTTTTGAAAATTTCGAAATTTTGTCACTGTGAGAAGCTTATTGTTTTAAACCATCACAATCTAGACCCCCATACATTCAAATAACTATATCCAAACTTTCATTTCAATTGGTAGAACGGTTCGACCACTAGAGACTCATGTATAGGGGAATTCGTTTAGACAACCCGATATACAATTAGAGATATATTCTCAAAATTGACATTGGAATTGAACACCCCACTTCCGGTGTTTTTTTATTGTTTTCATAGATTTTTAATTTAAAAGTTTAGTACTCTAAATTTTTCTGCTAAGAAATAGTTTTTTATGTACGTACTACTTAATATACTTTCTACACAGTTTTACAAACAATATTTGAAGCTAGAAGCAATATTTTTCATGTTTGATCTATTAGAATTTTGTGAAACAGAATCTCATTTCCATAATATAAACATAAAATTTTATTCCAGATTTATGATAGTGATTTATGATTTATGATAGATTATAAGGTTGAAAATTACACAATTATTAATAATAAGAGATAATAAGGTGTAAAAATGAAATTGTGTGTATAAATCTAAATTCGGGCAACTATATTTTTATTAGTTAAATTTATTAAACTTCAAAAATTTGGTTTAAATGATAGTCTACATTACACAGAAATATGTTTGTAAAGTTGATAATTATTCTACATAATTTTAATTATAATTTTTGTAACTTAAAAAATATTGCAATTTTAACATATTCCCTTATGTTTTTTAAACAAATGAAACAATACTGTGTTTCTCATCAAAAGAATTAAATTTGAAACAATTATTAGAATTAAAATTCAAAAGTATAAAAACTTCTACTCCGAAGTTAGTCTTCTTTACTACACTGTTCATTAATGTAAATGCTTAACACATTTTTTGTATAAGAGAATAATTATATAACAGAAATATTTGAGTAAATTTTTAGCATTTAAAAAAAGTTTTTAGTTATTACTTTGTAAATCCATAAGTATATTGTTTTATGTAATCGTCCGTCATTAGTGTAAATCCTTCACACAAATTTTTTGTATAAAAGAATAATTGTATAACAGAAACATTTGAGTAAACATTTAGGATTTAAATAAAACCTTTAGTTATTACTTTGTAAATCCATAAGTATGTTGTTTTATGTAATCGACCGTCATTAGTGTAAATCCTTCACACAAATTTTTTGTATAAGAGAATAATTGTATAACAGAAATATTTGAGTAAATTTTTAGCATTTAAATAAAACCTTTAGTTATTGCTTTGTAAATTAATAAGTATATAGATTTATGTAATCGACAGTCTAAAGACTTTTATTTTAAAGCTTTAGTCCAACCATTTAAAAAAGCATAAGCCACCTTAATGCATCCAATATTATAGAACTATAATGTAAAGTCAAATCTTCTGTTCTTCTCTATAAATTTATATCAAGAAAATATTGTAAGAACTTCCTGATGACGCCACATTTTCTCTTTCACTTTTCGAACAAAACTGAATTTCATCAAATTTATATTCCATGAAGTCAAGAAATTTCGCATAAGATGAAATGACAATGTTTTAATCTAAAGGCAAACTTGACTGAAACATAAAACATCTTGAAATTCTGCTCCATACTCGAAGCATAAGCTCCCCAAAAATCTCATCTAAAAATGAAGGCATTTCCTTGATTGCTCCTACTTTGAATTTACCTGATGCAGAAAATCTCATTGTTGCCATTCGTGTCTTTAAAAGAACAATTTAAAAAAGTAAATGGTTTTTTATGTCTAGCTATCAATCATAGATGCATCGTAGAACCTACATTGTCCTCGCTCTTTTTTTTTTTCATTTCATGATTCGTCTATCATTTTTGTAATGGCATCGCACGTGTTCAAAGAAATAGAACAGAAAATGATGATCTTTCCGAGATGCGTCAATGAAGTGAAAAAATATACAGGGGTGCTTTTGTGAAAGTGATTGTGCTGTGTAAACGTGAAGGATGAAGAATATATCGCACAAAGCAGTTTTAAATAAAATGATTTATGGTTACATGCATTTTTTACCGTCTTATGTTAAAATAATTTCCTATTTTTCTAACATAAACAATTATTTCATATCATCAAGAGTATAATGCAATGTTTTGTATGACATTAACACAAAAATGTTTTGTATATAGGTTATATAAATGAGAACACAATCTCATTACCAAAAGAATGTTAAAATCTGGTAAGCTTCATTAGGCCTGGAAATGGAATATTTATGACTTTTTCTTAACCCTTAATTTGGTTAAGTCCGCTACAACGAACAATCAAATAAATAAAATCTGGTGGGTTTATGAAAACTGCTATACGGCTTAAATATCTAACAAAAACTTTAAAATATAAAATCAAAAATGGAAAATGATATATTTCTTTTGTTTATTTTACAGAGATCCTAATGTCTATACAGATATAGGAAAATAACAGAAATTAAAAAAATATTTGAAAAAACATCTTGTCAAATTAAGGGTTAAGGAATGACTACATCCTACTCAAGATCAACATAATTAGACCTTTAAACTTTTAAATATAAAACATATTATATGAATCTCATAATCTAGAAAATAAAGGTGAAAAATTCAGCAAGACTATTTACCTCAGATATATATAGATCTATATATATATAAACATGTCAAGCATTAAAAATGTATACATATATATGTATGTATATTTGTATATATACATACATATATATGTATATATATGTACATATATATGTATATATATGTGCATATATATGTATATATATGTAATAAATTGTTATCCTCTAGTAACAATAATTATGTAGCGCCCTATTGTTTTTATTTGCCCGGACTACTAGGCAAGGAGAAAGCTAATCAGCTAACAGTAATAACGATGCAGTCGGGCCATTGAAAGAGACCTGTACAAGTCTAATTAAAACTTTATTTTAGAGCTGCTAAAACGGGCATCTTTTCTAGTCAACGGCAAACAAAAGACACAAAAATCACTCTGATCGAACAGAGGTGCACCCAACAGAAAGAATTTTACAGAAGAAGAAACTTATTCAGATAATTAAGTGTTAAGATCAGGAAAAAACGCGAAGCCATTTTCTGGCAACAGATGGAAAACGTGTTGAATAGACAGAAAATTTGCATCTCTAGGATAGACAGCTTTGGGAATTGTATAGAAAAAATTTTTAGTCGAAGGCATTCCTTTGATTAAGACATTTAGATGCTAGGAAAAAGATTTTAAGGAATTAAAATGGAGGTTTATAAGGAAATATTAAAATTAAATAATTTTGATATATTCCACACACACACACACACACACACACACACACATATATATATATATATATATATATATATATATATATATATATATATATATATATATATATATATATATATATATATATATATATATATATATATATATATATATATATATATATATATATATATATGTGTGTGTGTGTGTGTGTGTGTGTGTGTGTAATATTAAAATCCTTTCTTTACATATTTTAATATTAATTTAATAACTTCTGTTCCAAAACTACGTTGGGATTTGAGCAGTAATTCTGATTTTTCCCTCCAGACACGCAATAATCTTAATTCAGCCTTTGTCTATACTTCTTTAGCAAATGGCAAGCGCGTTCTCCTTATACATGGGTATTTTTTATCAAGTGAAAAATGTACTTAGGGATTATTCATAGTCTTTTTGCATTAGAAATCCCTACTTAAAAGGTGTGTGTGCACGATGTTCCCAATTTGCTTGTTTGTTGGATTGATTTGATGTATCGTCACCAGATAAAAAAATGTGTTGTGTTTTTGGAGAAATCTCGTCCATATTTCATATATGTCAAATATAAGAAAAATCATAGATACGACGATGCCTTGATAATGTCTTTATTCACAGTTTAATATTCAACCATCAAAAATGGCAGCTCGTGACTAGCGTCTACTCTCTAACAAAGAAGTCCCATCCAAGTAAAGTTCATACAACAACCCTTTCTGAAGACGCTGTCTCTCAATCCGTATGCATTAGGCGCTTTCATCATGAGTTAATAAAGATTCATGCGCATGCATTAAAAGAGTTCTCGGAGTTTTTTGGTTTCAAACCCCTAAACCCCTAAATTATTAATTTTAAGTTCAGAAACCTGACTCACACACACACACACACACACACACACACACATATATATATATATATATATATATATATATATATATATATATATATATATATATATATATATATATATAACTATATATAATATATATTATATATATAACATATATATAATATTTAATATATATGTATATGCACAATTGTATATTGTATATTGTGTTTGTGTATATATAGATTCAAATAATATCTATGGTCTCATTAGCCCTCGTGTCGCAAAAAGTAGACCGTAGCACTCAAAACCAAACCAAACCAAATAATATCTAAGTGATATCCAGTATCCATCACAGGATAACATTGTACTTTGAATTAAAAGGTTAGTTCATAATGAAAAAATAATCAACTTGATTGATAAATGTCATCTGAACCATCAGTTTTGCATAAATAGAACTGTTAAAACACATGTCTTAAAATATTTAGGATACTTCTGAGCTGAAAAAGATTTCTTCTTTAGTGTGAAAAGTCACAACCCGATATGAACATTCTGTGTCATTCAAAACTTGTTAATTCTCTCCAGATAAGTTTATATCCACAGGATCGATGACATTTTCTGTCAATTTCTGGAAGATATGAATAAATTTTGCTGAATTTCACAGAGATTTCAAACACACTTCAAAGAAAAACAAAATATGTGGGTGTTTTGAAACATTTAGAACTTGATACGTGGGTGTCTTTTTAAATATAGTGCAGGGGAGTAACGCCCACACACACATAATCAATATTCGGCCCGTTGAGAGAATCAAATGATTTTTAAATAATTAGCCATAAACTTATTACAAAATTTTACCTTGAATTAGAAAAATTTAAATAATATATAAGAGAAAAATGCATCTTATTTGTTGACTTGAAACTGAATGTAAAATCAACTTATTAGAAAGTAAGCTATGCACTTAAAGTTTGTTTAACATATTTATTTCTCGCAAAGACCTTTTTCTCTGTTTCTGACAAATTTTAGAATTTTATACTTATTTTGAAATTATCATATCATAACTTTTAAAAATATGTAAAATTTTACTTTATTTATAGTCTTTGATTTATCCATATATTAACTAAAACACCATTATTGCATATATAATACATGTATATGTGTGCATTCATACATCCAAATTAATTTATTAGAAAGTAAACTATGTACTTAAAGTTTGTTTCACTTATTTTTCTTTTCTTACAGCCTTTTTCTCTCTTCGTGACACATTTTAGTATTTATATTTCTTTTGAAATTATCATCCCATAGGTTTTTAAAATATGTAAAATTTTAGATTTATAGTGTTTTATTTATTTACTTATTAGCTAAACTCTCCCATCTTTGCTCAGATATGTATAAATATACAGACATTCATACATTAAAATTCACTTACCAGAAATTGCGTAATGTACTTAGAGTATATTTAATATTTTTTCTCTCTTCTTGATAAATTTTAGAATTTATTTTTTATTTTGAAATTATTATATCATAACTTTTAAATATATGTAAAATTTTACTCTATAGTCTTTTATTTATTCATATACTATCTAAAAACACCCATCGTTGGACATACAATATATGTATATGCATGCAATCATACATCAAAATTAACTTACTAACTATTAAAGTATATACCTAAAGTTTGTTTTACATATTTTTCTTCTCTTACAGCTTTTTCTCTCTTCGTGACAAATTTTATAATTTATATTTATTTCGGAATTATCATATCATAACTTTTAAAAATATGTAAATATTTAATCTATTTATAGTCTTTTATTTATCCATAAACTAACTACAAACATCCATCGTTGCACATACAACACATGTATATGCATGCACTCATATATCAAAATTAACTTATTAGAAATTAAACTATGTACTTAACCCTTTCCGGTATGATTTAACAATGAAAAACTGTGCATGAAATAACCATTTAATTTTTATTTAAAAAACATGTTTCATTTTACAATTCTTACATACTCTTAATTAAAATCCACTTTTTACATAGTGTTAAATAATATCAGAAACAGTAAAATTAAGAAAATATCAAAGCAAACATTAATAAGGTATACAGATAATAGTCTTCAAGCTAGTGGTACTTTTCAAAACAAAGTGCAAAGGAATTCTTAATTGTTTACACCGCCAAGTAGTCTCACTTTTAATTTGATTCTTGTAACACACACGGCATTTCTTAATAGGTTTTCTTTTACTCTGACTCATTAATTTGGCAATGACTTGTACCAAGAAATTCTAAGTAAACAATATGCAATAGTGATTTGTGATTTTCACAAGTGATAAAAGTGTTGCCAAATTCAGTACACTAGAAATTTTAAACTAAATTATCATATTTAACAGTAACTTTAATCGCATGACGAGTGTAACTCGTCATTGTGCGGTATGGAATGAAAAACTAATGACGAGCTAGACTCGTCATTTTACCGGAAGGTGTTAAAGTTTGTTTCACACATTTTTCTTCTCTTACAGCCTTTTCCTCTCTTCGTGACAAATTTTAGAATTTATATTTATTTCAAAATTATCAAATTATAACTTTAAAAAATACATAAAATTTTACTCTATTTATAGTCTTTTATTTTTTCCATGAACTAACTAAAAATACCCATCGTTGCATATACATGTATATGCATGCATTCATAAAACAAAATTAACTTATTAGAAATTAAACTATGTACTTAAAGTTTGTATCACATATTTTTCTTCTCTTACAGCCTTTTCCTCTCTTCGTGACAAATTTTAGAATTTATATTTAAATCTAAATTATCATATAAATTTTAAAAATATATAAAATTTTACTCTATTCATAAACTTTTATTTTTCCATAAACTAACTAAAAACACCCAACTTGTATATACAATACATGTGTATGCATACATTCATACATCCAAATTAACTTATTAGAAATTAAATACTATGTGCTTAAAGTTTGTTTCAAATATTTTTCTTCTCTTACAGCCTTTTCCTCTATTCGTGACAAATTTTAGAATTTATATTTATTTCGAAATTATAATGTGATAACTTTTGAAAATGCGTAAAATTTTACTGTTTATATAGCCTTTTTTCAATACATATACTAACTAAAACCATCCATCGTTGCCCATACAATACATGTATATATACATATTTTTCTTCTCTTACAGCCTTTTTCTCTGTTATTGACGAATATTAACATTTATATTTCTTTCAAAATTATGTTGAAAATGCATAACATATTACTCTATTTAGATTTATAGTGTTTTATTTATTCACTTATTAGGTAAAACTCATACATCGTACTTTTAAATAATATGTATAATTTTACGCAGTAGATATGTATGATTTTTATTTAATAAATTGCTATCTAAAAGCGTTCACTGTGGCTTAGAAAATTGTGTATGTGCATATGTTCATGCATTCATATTCTATCAAACTCAAATTTAATTCCACTCTGAAATACCACCACATAGCAAAGAAAATAAATTTTCCATATACGACTTATAATGTTATAAAGCCGTTAAAGCAACATTTCGTTTTAATGCCAATCAATATTTTCCAGTAAAGAGCGAAAGAAGCGAAATTTTGAGAATTTTTTTCTTTGAAACTTACTTGTTTTTTCTCGTTCAATTTTTTTGTCCCAATTTTGTATAATATTTTCATTTTACGACTTTGGTCTCTGTGAAAAAAAAAACAACTAGTGTTGAATTCATTGATACAGAATTTTATCTTGAGCCTCAATAAATAGAGGTCTTCTACAGGTTTTAAAGGTTTTGAAGGGTCTGATACTTGTTGACTACCGAAGAAGTCGACAATATGAATCTTAGTTTTTAACTTTCTTAAAATTCAATACTGATTATGTAAATAAATTTTTATTGTACTATTTTCCATTAATTGGTATTAAAGGTTTTATCTTAAGTAGCCGCCATTTCCAAAACTTCACTTTTGCACTTGTAACTAAATTTTACCAAGCCAAAAATCCTTGAAAGAAAATTTGATCGAACCTTTCATATTTTTTACAGTTAATTTATTTGTCACAAAATTACTAATTTATTCTTATAACACACAAATAGGTTTAGTCAAAATTAAGGCAATATAATATATATTTAAATTGATAAAATGCCATATGAATTTGTTTTACGCATCCAAAATGATTAGAAAAATATATATTTATAAATTAAAAATATTGAAATATATTTTAGAAGTTTTACTGCTGAAATAACATGATACGTAAAAAAAAATCCGTTACATTCATATATTCTAGTAAAAATTTCGTTTACATTCGTAAAATTAAATGTTCCGTCTAATGTACAATCTGATACCTGCACAAAATCAATGATTTTTGTTATTTAAAAATCTTTTATTTCATTAATATTATCAATTTTAGATGTCACGTAATAAAATAAATAATATATCTAAGATAGATTAATTACAAATTTCTTTTTTCTAAATCGGTAATAAATTGGGCTTCAATAATTTCATAAATGAAAATTAAATTGAAAATAAATTGTTCGGTATATTCCAAGGACTCGAATCATTCAGAAGTAGAAAAAGATTTTTAAATTAAATTTCAGATTTTACGTTGGGTAAAAGTATTGGAGAAACCAAAACAGAAATCAACTGGATTCATGCGCATGTATACAAAAGCATATTATAGAAGTCAATATTATTTTTTTAAATTCAAAATCCTTTTCTCTAGCGAACAACGAAACTATGACACAGCACACTTTTAGGTGGAAAAATATAAATATTCTTACTTAGGCGTTTTTATTAAATAATGTTATAGAATTATAAAGTTTCATAAATTAATTTATTATAACTTCATAATATATTGTGTAAGTTATAGAAATTTGAAAATAAGAATGGTTGAGTAAATTTTTACAGCAATAAAAAGGTATGAAATACCTCAAAGTTATTTTAGCATTTGGCATGCGGGTATACTTCACCGCCAACTTATGTGTGCAGCGGGCGTTTTTTCGTGAATCGCGTGAAATTTTAGTTATTCAGAAAAATCGCAGTAAATCAAAAACTTCTTTCTTTTTATGAACGAAACTTTTTTTTATTTTGCCCTTTAATATGTACTGTATGATTATTTAACAAAAAAACTATATTTTTAAGAAATCACAAAAAATAAACGATTTTTAAAATTAAAGTCCGATAATCTGCCAACGCTATTTCCTCATCACTATCTTTGTCACAACGGCTCATTTTATCAATTTTGTATTTAACAATAAAAAACCAAGCTAAAATTGACAAAACACGACTTGTACTTTCTGGAGCTAGGAATTCATTTGAAGACGAAATAACGCAACAAAAGACAGAGTAACTCGACAATCATAACTTAAGGAAACAAAAAATGCAAAGCGTTGCATAGCAACTCAAAGAACACTCATATAATGTCAAACATACATATAATTATACGCATTTAGTAGATTTGTGGTGGTTAGCGGGCATCCACCATAAATCTATTAAATACGTATTTTTTCGTGACCCACGCTCCAGTGACAGTCTACAAAAAACGTAAAAATACGTTGCCAGCACACGAAGTGTTAATATTATTATTAAAACATTGATGATCAAAAGTAGACAGGATGATTATCTATATCAACTATAGAAGTCTCAAGAAGTTTTCCTTTGTGCTCCAATTAATCAGCGCTTTCGATCTATTGAATTTCCTAGCAATGTGAATATCTAACATTTCTGATAAAATGGTTTTCTGTGAGCAACAAAAAATGTTTTATGAAAAGCATTAAAAATTGACTATATAGAAGCTATAATATCCTGCAGGAGAAATTGTTATCATTATTCTGTGATTAAAGCCTCGTTTGGATTTGAATATTTTTTTTTGTGTTGACAAAGGCATATATATTGGGATATTTAACTGAGGCCCGATAGTATAAAATTCAGATCCCATTCGACATTATAATTAGTTATTGGCCGAATGCATAGAGATCTCCTTTTCGTTACAGAAGTGTTCGTAGATGTTCGGAATTAGCTTTAAGCAGTTGATCTCCTTCTTATAACCCAAACAATTGTTTTGAAAAATAATAGAGTTAGAGCTCGGAACTAAACCAAACCAAACAATTCGACATTTTGAAACCAAGATAAATAACGTATTCTGTTCTCTCTTCTTTCAATTTGTTGAAAAAAAAGCATAAAAGAGCACAAGTCTTATTGTTAGTTTTAGAATAAGGAATTTACCAATATGTAGCATCAAAATAACAAATAGGACATGACGACAATTGTTCTGCACCATTTCAATTTTATTCAGAGAAAAAATATACTCCACAAAATATATGAGAGCCTATATTTTAGCTAAAATTATTTTTTTCAATTTATATATATTTTTCTCTGCAGAACAATAAAAAAACTTCGATACATTAAAATTTATAGACAATTTTCAATGTGATATGTATAAATAGTAATTCTGTAATTGTTGTAAAGCACTTACAGCACTCACCAGTGTTAAATCGTTTATTCCAAGGGAAAACAAAAGCAAAATATGTCCACAAAGTTTAAACTAAAATATTTATCATATACATTATTTATTTACAGATATTTTTCTGGATTAATATATAACATTCATTACTTCGATATTCATCACTATCCAATAATTTATTACAATTTTCTTTTTTATTTAAATGGTATTCCTTAATCAAAATATTGAAGTAATTATCTGAGGACCAAGTAACAATCATGAATATGTAAATTTGGTTTACGTCCTGGTATTCTAACTGAAGCTGTGTGTCCGGGCATAGCTCAAAGTAAGATAAACCTCGGTGAGGACGTAAAGTCCATCACTTGCTTCTTTCCAGTTGTGCGATGTAGGATAGGGCAATATCCACGTTTGCTGTACCGGGCTCTCTAACTTGCTCACGGGCTCTAGCCACCAACACTTGACTCCTCTTCCAACTTGTTTTTCAACAACTTTACACCTCGGTTTAACGGCCCATTTTTTCTCTTTTCCAATCATTTGTTACTGGAATTTTCCCACATCTGAATTCACTTCAGGTCTTCAGGTGGGCTCATTAAAATGTCCCCTTTGGTTAAAATTGACATTATTGCTTAGCCACTGCCCCTTATCTCACGGCTGCATCCCTGCCTGGGCTTGACAGCTGCAATTCTGCAACTTCATTAGCTATAACTCCTCCTCAGGGGTCTCCCATTATAATTCGAAGTCCACAGCTGCGTCTAAACTCGTCTTAGAAATCCAATACATTCTGTGACTGCACGTATATACTAGTGAAGTATATAGTGACGTATATACATGTATATATCTGTGACTGCACGTATTGTCCATCGTTCCAAAATACATCAGTACAATATTTTATAGAAGTTCTAAAATAAGAATGTTTTAGTAAATGTCTATAATTCTATTCAGAGAATACTAAGAAGAGAATAGTTTTAAAATTGAGCAGAAATATGAGAATTATAAAAGCATTTTCATTATAGAAAAATTAGTTTAAAATAATATCAGACATTAAAAATTTCTTGACTGTAATATGAAATGCACGTAAATATAAAAATTTTCACTTTGTAAAGTCTTCAGATTAATATGTTTATGTGTACATATGTGTAATACATATGTACACATAAACATATTATTTAAATTTTGATAAACAATAAAACTGAATTAAACATGCTCTATCATAACACTGTTATGAAAGTAAATATTTATTATCAAAAGCAGTACAAAAATAAAAATATATAAATGAAGAACGTTGCGCACTAGAATAAAATAGAAATTATATAAAATTTTAGGATTTTTAACCTGAAAAATATATAATTCGATTTATAAAAATAAATCACGTTTACATTTTAAATTATACATTCTTTTAATGGAGATTTAACAAATAAAATAAATGTAGTAGTATTCAGAAATGTTACTTGAATTGATATATCTTTCTTCTTTTCCTTTTCAAGTTCTTTTTGTGTCCGTAATATAGAATTAAGCTTGTTTTGTTATTATAGGTATCATTTACACTCAAGAAAACTTTCAATAAGGTTTTTATCTGCAGCTTTAATATACTCTGTAATCACTCACGCGTAATGACAATACGTGACAAAAATGCTTCGAAAAAGAAAGGAGAGTTGCGGATGTGAAAATTAATCGATTTATAGACGGATATTTAAAGATTCTTAATATATGCTATTTTAAAAATTGTTTCATTATTTTCTCGATACATTTTTATTGTAAAGATACGAAAAAAACAAGTATGGGGAAGAATGTGTAGAGCAGATATAAGTTCAGTGTCACTAAACATTGCGCTGTTATATATATATATATATATATATATATATATATATATATATATATATATATATATATATATATATATATATATATATATATATATATATATATATATATATATATATATATATATATATATATATATATATATATATATATATATATATATATATATATATATATATATATATATATATATATATATATACATATATATATATATATATATATATATATATATATATACATATATACATATATATATACATATATATATATATACATATATATATATACATATATATATATATATATATATATATATATATATATATATATATACATATATATATATATATATATATATATATATACATATATATATATATATATATATATATATATATATATATATATATATATATATATATATATATATATATATATATATATATATATATAATACATCAAAATTATTTCACTTTAATATTTCCTTAAAACCGTCCTCTCTCCCTTTCTAATTCCTTGAAATCTTTTTCCCAGCCGCTAAATGTCTTAATCAAAGGAGTGTCTTCGACTTACAATTCTTTCAATACATTTCCCAAAGCTTTCTCTCTCATAGATGTAAATTTTATGTCCACTGATCACGTTTTCCAGCTGTCGCTTGCAAATGGCCCGACTTTTCTCCTGAACTTAACAGTTTAATTCTCTGACTAAGTTACTTGTCCCTTGGGAAAATTCTATTCATATTCACTTTTGGGTGCCCCTATGTTCGAGCAAAGTGGTTTTTACGTCTTTTTTTGTTTGTTTTGTTGACTAGTAAAGAAGCCCATTTTAACAATTCTAAAATAAAGTATTAATCAGACTTCTGACGTTCTCTTCAATGTAGGCCGACTTTATCGTTATTACTGCAAGCTGGTTAGGCTCATCAGGTCCCACTAGCCCGAGCAAGTAAAAAGAATAAGGGCTATAACTTCAAATGCATCCAGCAGGTTTATAATTCCTAGATAACAGACACACGTTTATATATATATATATATATATATATATATATATATATATATATATATATATATATATATATACTGTTAGCATACATACATGCTATTGTAACGTATCAGACCTACCCCCATTCTTGTTTGGCAGTGAAGAATCTAGAAACAGATTAAAAAATGATTTCTCCGTTAGAAATAAACAGAATAAGATATTTTATTTTACAATCTTCTTCATTAATAAACTGTCCATACAGTCATTAACATATGCACATCCGGCTCTAATTAAACCCTCCTTTGCCTTTCTGCTAAAATATAGAGTTCAAAGGATGTAAGTTATTGACATTGTGGCATTGACATAAACTTGCTACAATAAGTTTCACATCAATACGGGGCAAATATTAGTCTTAAGTTTAATTGAATTGATTTCAGAGGCTTAGTATATGTCCCAAGTACACTTTAATTGCTCCAGTGTGGCATTATCATTTAGACGTGCGTAGACTTATAACTTGTGTTGACATCCAAAAATCTTCAAAAACCCATACTTTGCTTTCTTGACGAGTTGGAACGTTAAAAAACGGTATGTTCGTTTCATCACCCGTTACGATTTTAGAAATGATGCGGTGGCCACCATCATTTAGCAATTTAAGAGTTTCTTTACTGATTCTGACACGCTCCCCTTTTTGGTGCTCAGTTAAATTATGGGGAACCCAACGGAAAACTACTTTTTTCATATGTAATTCTTCCTTAATAAATTTGTGTATGGCTGCGGATCCAATGTTAAGTTGCTTCTGTATAATTTGATAAGTACAGCGATTATCATACATTAACATTTTTCATATGGCAGACACATTGTCCAGGATCACTGCCCACGGCGGCCTGCCTATGTGTTCCTCATCCTGAAGAAAATTGTGACCTCTGCTAAATTCTTTAAACCATCTTAATACAGTATCACGAGCTGGAGATTCACCACCAAATGCCAACTGCAACCGACATAAGCATTCTTGATTTAATCCTGCTTTATAATCGTAGAAAATCAAAGCGCTAAAATGTTCTCGCATCAACTTCATTTTATCTTCTATTTAAAAGTTATTCACTCTAAACAAATTGAAGTAAGTCAGTAAAAAAGTATCTGTTGTGTTAAATTACTTTGTATTTTAAAATTAAACAGTTATTTCTATTTTGTAAATTCTAGTCTGGGAGTATCTCAAAAAATTCAGAGTAACCCTTGTATATTTCCCAAACATAATGAAAAGACAAGACAACATATATCTTGTACCATGAAATAACAACCAAATACATCCATAGCCATTAGAATCTATGCATTAAAAGGCTGTTAAATACAAGAACATGAATTTTATAAGCAAATTTTATATAACAGGTAACAAAACATGATGATGTAAGTCAGTCATAGTCCAAACCTCTGAATAGATACCATTAGTAGATAACGTTATAAAGATGAACTTCTCTTCAAACAAACTTCAAATCTATTGCTTTGAATTCTTCAGCAGTTACATTTCTGTTTTACATCAAAACATTAAATCTATGAAACTTTAATTCAGAAATACATAAAAAAATAACATGTTTTAAAGGAATATGTTTAAAAAATCCCTGCATGTATCAACGAAGCATTTCATAAATAAATATTTTCTGATGAAAAGGTTCTTTAAGCCAAGTAATGTATTCATAACTTTTTTTCACTCAAAAGGTAATAAAAGATCATATTCGATTACAATTTCTTTCGTATTAAAAGCCAAATAACTGTCAAAAAGAACTTCTCGTACTTTTTATTAGTATTTCAACGGAGATTTCTTTCTGAAGCCTTTGGAATACTTTACGTGTTTTTCATAAAAGGCAAATAATTTTATTATTTGTTTGTTCTCATTTAAAAATTTCATTAGCAGTTCAGAAAAATTTAACTTTAGATTAAACAGTTTAAGAATTTTTTTTTAATGTTTGAATTATAGGTTTCTTTTTGGGATATATTTTTTTTACATGTAGAGTTATGAATCTGTGTATTAAGCTATGCTTTCATTTCTTAAATGAAAATATTTACAGTTAGAAATTTCAAACTTCCAACAATATTTTAACTCTGGTTTACATAATGGGAAAATTTCTATCATAACATTCAGTATATTCTATATATATATATATATATATATATATATATATATATATATATATATATATATACCACAATTTCAGCATATGACAACAGTAGGGATTAATTAACAATTTTAGGTACAATTAAACATCTAATACGCAATTAGCTCCTATTATTTAATTTGTTTGGGCTTGCTTGGCAAAAAGCATTCTTAGTCCAAAGGCAGTCGTAACATCAGAAAAACAAAGTCCAAAGACTCTTGGAGCTTCACATTTATTTAGAATCGATTACGAATCGGTTTACAGACAATTTTTGCAGTACAACATCTCCGCATACAATGCTTGAAGAATACACGCATTTGGAGTTAATGTCAGCCTCGAAGCGAGCTACTCACAAAATGTTTTCCCAGAAGAATTAACATCGATCAGCAATTTAATTGTTGCAAAAGCAATACAACTTTCCGTTCGTTCAAGGTAGCTGAGGCACGTAAAAGGTTTTTGGTCACAACGTCCTCCAAGTTTTCAATCAATATCTTTGGGGGTGGCAAGCCAAGTTTATGGGTCTTCTGCTTGGTCCCTGCTTCTAAATTCGAGGACCCACTTTAGCAAGAAGTCGCACTTTCACTATTGAAGTGCTCGTTAAAACGAAAATCGCATCCCTTTACTTTAATACGAGTAGCGTATGACTCAATTGTGCTTGGTTTGTCCAAGCGGCAAAAGAGAACAACAACTTTACCCATCCACCGACCACCCTCCCCACTTTTCCTTTCAAAACAGTCACCCCTTTCGTAAATTCCAGACGGAACTTACCGCACTATACCAGAGTTGCCCGTTTAAAAGTTGTCAGACTAATTTTATGTTATTTTCCCTGAAAGGTAAAGGAGTTCCGTTACGCAAAATTAGTTTCTTTCAATTATAATCGCTTTGTAATATTTTTTCTCAAAAATGAGATTCGACAAGTATTATACATACAGAAAATAAAACAAATTTAAAATAATAAAATTTCAAAAATTAATTTTAAAATATAAATGCATGTTATATTGGATTTAACTCACAAATGAAGAGCTGTTTAAAATGTCATTTTCTTTCATTTTTATATAGAAAGAAGATAAATTAATTTGACTTTGGGATTTTAAAAATAGAAATTATAAATTATTTAAAAATTCAAAAAATAAAAAAATGGATAATGGGTTTTTTGTTAATATTTAAAAAATATTGCTTTTAATTAAAAATCCAAAGAACAAATAAGAATATCTCTTTATAGTTTACTATATGTAGTTGAAATAGAATTTGAGATAAATCACAACCTGGGACAAATAGACAATTTAGATGTCCTGGATTCTGAACTAAGATGGGAAAGATAAAAAAGGGTGAGTGATTTATAATGAATTTTCTCATAGGAATGTACGAAGCTTAACTGGTAAATAAGAGGACAAGCAATAATTAAATAGAAAACTATATATAAAAGAAGGTTTTCTTTAATGAAACGTAAAACAAGTCTGAAATTAGTGTGTATTTTTTGAAAAGAGGAGGGGGAATTAAAAATTGCACTGGACCCTAATTTCCCCCTTACCCTACCTTAACTTTCCTTAATTTTTAACAAAAACAACATAAAATGACTAAAAGTAAAAAAAAAAAAAGAAAAAATATATATATATATATGTATATATATATATATAACTATATATATATATATATATATATATATATATATATATATATATATATATATATATATATATATATATATATATATATATATATATATATATATATATATACACACACACAACTAGTTGAGAAATCGAGCATGGAAGATGGGATAGCTGGACTTAGGACTAAAAAATGTGCCCAGGGAACAGAAAATTAGTTCTTGCTGCTTTTAGTTTTGAGATATAAGTAAAAATAATTTAAGTCAGAGAACATTTCTATATCAGACATATGGCTGGAAAATTAGAAAGTAAAAAATTACTAAAGTAGCCTGCTTCTTTAGGTACTTAAAGCTTAACTTAGGTACTTAAAGTACGCTTAAAGTAGCCTGCTATTTTAGGCGTAATAATTGTTTGTGTTTGTGTTTGTGTAAAAAAATGGCTCTCGTAAGTACAGAAAATTTTGTTGTTATAACAATTACAAATTCTACTTCGAATACATAAAAGAACAAATTTGAATATCTTTAAATAAAGTGTGAGAGTGCAGCTATGTTTTACATAAGGTTTGCGAAACTGATTTGCTCGCCACACTCGCACGCTGTGGGTTGCATGCTTAAGTATTTTTTCGTGACTCCAGGAAGCATGTGGTGTAAAAACGATTGAAAACTTAAATTTCATTAAGTTTTAGAGAGTTGTGATTGGTCTCCAGGAGTCAATTCAGGACCACCCTTTGAGTCCCGGTCCTTCTGGACAGAGCCGGGAAAGGACGCATTGAGCAACAATGGAACAACGAACGCATCAGCACAGGATAATGGAAAAAGTATAGGGTTGCTGGAGTAGTTCAGAAGGAAGGAAAATAGTGGGGTTTGGCAATTTTTTTCTTAAAGGTGTAGCACGTGGAATACTTCTTTTACTTATTAATTTTTTTATATATATTTTAGCATATTTCCTTGTCTTTTGTTCTATATTTGAATATTGTAATATAGATCAGTGGCATTTTACTATAATTAAAGACGATATAAAGCAAACTTGGGTTATTAATGGCTTTGAAATAACAACAGCAATGTACTACACCACAGCATAAGGTAACTTGAACATCAATAAAAATTGTTAAAAATATTATTAAATAAATTCATTCCATACAATACAGAGATGAAGTCGGAAATTAAAACTAATAGTGGTAACATAGAAATGGCTGTTTAAACATACTCTTGAGACACCCTCTATTAATGCGATGAAAATTGCTAAACTTTTACAGTTCGTATACGTGCTTAAATATCATGCCAACAACTGAAATAATTGGGCATTAATTAATCTTTATCAGCCACCTCTGACAGAAAATGCTGTTCGGCGAAGATAAAATTAATTATGGTCTCCAAAATTAGAAAAAAGTTTACTTTGTTTAATATGGGCAAATAATAAAAACTAGCTTAGTTATGTAGATCACGTAGCATGAAATGCGAGTTTTGTTTAATCACTATTAAAGCAAGTAGAAACATTGTTACGATATCTAGAGCATATAATATATTACTTAATAGATTCCAATAAGCAAACATTATACTAAACGAGGTCAAAGTAATTAAATGCGGGCAAAACTTTTTTCTAAGTGTAAACCATTTAATTACAATCTGTGTAATTAAATACGTATGTTACTGAAGTTCGAAAAGTAACAGCATCGCTTAGCCTAAACATCATTTTATAAAGAATATCTAATGTGCTAATTTTCCTAAAATATAACTAATGTGCAGGTAATATCAGAATTAGCAGCCATAATGTAAATAATTTGCTTTTCGTAATACAGACTTCACTAATTTATTATAAAGTAATTGCGTTCAAAAAATACATTTAGATAAAATTGTATGATGACTGTAATTAAGATGAAACTAATTAATATAATTTATTCTTAAAAGCTTACAACATTTGTAAAAATTTTATTTCCTTCTTAGTAATTATTGTAAATTCCTTAACTCAATACTAATTATTTATGCAACTATATTAAAAATTTATATACATTTGTTAATACCATTAGTTTGCATATGAAAGCAATTAGAATCCAAAAACAATAAATACCTTATTCAAATAACATAATAAATGCCATAAATTGTAAGTTATAAATGGAAGTAGAAATAAAGGTAATTTCAAAACAATTATTTTCTACTAGATAATTATTCAATTAAAATAATTTGAAAAATAATTATTTTCTACTAAAGTTTTTCCAATTCACTAATAAGTAATTTAATTTATATAAAAATATTTACCTTTCGAAACCAAAATATATAGTTTTTCTTTGATGACGAAACGGAAATAATCTCAAAATTTAAAGGAATTATATTTATGAAATGTATAAAGAAAATTGCTTTATATTTATGGCATAAAAGGGCTAGTAATTTAATGCGTTTTTATGTAAAGTTTTTAAAGTTGAAAGTACTGAGGTTTTAAACCGAATTTTAATTAAATGTAATTTTTAATACATATTAAAATTTAAAACTGATCCATCTTATGGGTAAGTTACTTTTTTTAGGAATTTCAAATTTGGTAGAATTGAAATTCCTTGATTCGTAGGTTGACTGTTGTTACATGAGAGTTGCATTAAATACATAGATAATACACAATAATAACCCTACTTTGCTTCAAAACTGCAATTTAAAATATTCGATAAATTACAGTTAGAATTTTTTTAAAAAATTAAAATATTTATTTAACCATGAAAACTACACTGGCTTTATTTATGCAAGTAAAATTATCTAATTATATCTAATTTTGTCTAAAAAATCACAATTAATAAAGTTTAAGAAGTAAAAAAATTAAAATTATTAATAAATTAACAATTAAATTTATACAAACTAAACATCAAAAATGATAGCGATAATAAACTATTAATATCTGAATAACATTTTTGAGTTTTTAGAGATACAAAAGGTCTGAAAAGCATTCAATTTATATTTCTTTTTCTAAAAACAGATGTGATTGATATCATTGTTAAGGCCTTATCCTATGTCAAGCTATACACAGAGATTAATAATAACAAATTACTAATCTGTTTATAACATTTGTAAATTCTTATCCATCCAAAAAGATCTGAAAAGCTTTTGATCTATGTTTTAACTTTAAAAAATCTATGTAATTATTATCATTATTATTTATTATTACGGCACTTATCCCATACCAATCTATGCGCAGAGATTATTAATAAAAAATTATTAATATTTTTGTAACATTTCTGAATTCTTATCCATTCAAAAAGGTCTGAAAGGCTTCCAGTTTATATTTTTACTTTTAATAATCGATGTGATTAATATCATTGTTAAAATCTTATCAAATGTCCACTTGTCTGCTGAGATTGATAATAACAAATTTTTAATCTGTGTGCAACATTTCTGAATCCGTATACATACAAAAGGTTTGAAAAGTTTACGATTATATTGCTTCTTTTAAAATTCGATGTTATTAATAAATACCATTGTTAAGGCTTTATTGCCTGCCAACATACACACAGAGATTAATAATAAAAAATAGTCAATCTATGTGTAACAATGCTGAATTCTTATCAATCCTAAAAGGTCTAAAAAGCTTCTGATATTTATTGTTACTCTGAAAATCGTTGTGATTAATACCATTGTTAAAGCATTATTCATGCCAACCTATACGCAGAGATTAATAATAAAAAATAGTCAATCTATGTGTAACAATGCTGAATTCTTATCAATCCTAAAAGGTCTAAAAAGCTTCTGATATTTATTGTTACTCTGAAAATCGTTGTGATTAATACCATTGTTAAAGCCTTATTCATGCCAACTTATACGCAGAGATTAATAATAACAAATTGTTAATCTCTGTGTAACAATGCTGAATTCTTATCAATCCTAAAAGCTCTAAAAAGCTTCCGATATTTATTGTTACTTTAAAAATCATTGTGATTAATACCATTGTTAAAGCCGTTTTGCATGCCAACCTATACACAGAGATTAATAATAACAAATTGTTAATCACTGTGTAACATTTCTGAATTCTTATCATTCCGAAAAGGTCTAAAAAACTTCAGATATCACTTTAAATATGGTTGTGATTAATACCATTGTCAAAGCCTTATCGCATGCCACCCTATATGCAGACATTAATAATAATAAATTGTTAATCTCTGTGTAAAATTTCTAAATTTCTATCCGTACAAAATGTCTGAAAAGCTTTTTATTTATATTAAATCTCTTAAAAATCGATATGAATAATATTTTTAATGGCCTTCATGCTATAAGGCCATCTTTGTAATGGCCTTACAGCATGTCACCCGGCAAGCTTGGAAAAAAAAAAGATTCAATTTACGATTCTTCTCCCAATGAAGAATGTGAAGATACCTTGAGTGATATCTACCCGTTTCAACCCATATATTTTGGATCAGGAAGACTTGGAATAAAGCTTGTTTTTGTTGAGAAATATTCGTTATTACAGAACGTCAGGAAGAAGAATCGTTGATTGTGCAATGCGTTAGAGCTGACACGTGATAAGACCTTATTCTTGCAGTTGTATATAAAATAATAAAACTGTTATTCGTTCTCATGTTTATTTCAACAGAGGTAATCTATATGATATCCCTACAATATATTCTATACTTTAAATACGTATAGTTTTAATTTTACGCGTTATAACGTACAGGTCCAGGTGGCCTGATTTGAAGTAACATGTCGAATAAAATAATTAACAGCCTTCTTAACTATTTAGACTCCACAAAACAAAGTTGTCCTTAATGTTGATCAAGTTAAATCTACAAGGTGTATTCAATAAATAATGGACTGGATCCTGTTACGCCAAATCATTTATTAATGAAAAGAATTTATGAAAAGTTTTGCAAATTGCAATACGAAAAAAATTTTACGTACACATTTAGAATTTAAAGCAACAACAGAGGAACAACGAAGGGTAATGTGATTCCTCCGTAGTGCAAGGATATGGAAGAACAGAATTTCGCAATCGAATATCTGAACGTCAGAAAGGTGATATTTTATTCGGAGTTTCTCGACCATCCTCCTATTGTCCTGACCTACTTTCCTGGTATTTTCACTTATTTGGAGAACTTTAAAAACATTTACATCGAAGAAGATTTCAATCAGACAATGAAGTGCAAGATGAGCTTCGAAATTGGTTCTTGCACACATACGACTTTCTATAAGAGGGCAATACGACTATTTCAAGAATGAAATAATTGCTTCCCTCTACAGGATTGATATCTTTGAATAAAATGAACTGCTGTTTTCCCTGGAACGAATGGCTAGTTATTTATTGAATGTACCTTGCATATTTCAATTGTACAATATTTACATCCGAGCGAGCATCTCTTCCAGCTCAAATTTAGATTAAAAATCCGGGATAATGAAAATGTCCATACTCATAAATGTGAACGTCGGCAATAGTAGATGTTCTTGCCACATGGAGCACAAGTCCTCCTCTCAATTCACAGGGCAAAAAAATAGAAGATTTACAAATGATCGGCCAACAGTTAATAGCTGCAGCCACTTAGAAGAAACAACAAACTAAAATTCTCTACTTTTTTATGCTTAGTAATTTCTACTGCAGGAAAACAATCCTCAAGAAAATATTTGAAAACCTTATATATATATATATATATATATATATATATATATATATATATATATATATATATATATATATATATATATATATATATATATATATATATATATATATATATATATATATATATATATATATATATATATATATATATATATATATATATATATATATATATATATATATATACATATATATATATATATACATATATATATATATATATATATATATATATACATATATATATACATATATATATATATATATACATATATATATATATATATATACATATATATACATATATATATACATATATATATATACATATATATATATATATATATATATATATATATATATATATATATATATATATATATATATATATATATATATATATATATATATATATATATATATATATATATATATATAAGATCATTTCCCTTATCAGGGAAATTTGAATATCCCTAGAAGCGTTCGCGAACTACAGTCTGATAGTGTTGTACTCAGGGCAACGCCTAGTCGAGTGAAGATATCTATGATTCTGGCTGTTCAGGGTAATGGAAAATGTTCTTGGAAATGTTCTCGTTCCTCAGACACTGAGAAAAAAAATTCTTTCACTCTCTTCTCGTTTTTATAAAGATTTTCTTACCACCTATTTATATTTTAATTATATTCAGCATAAACTGGCAGATTTTTCTATCCCTCTCTGGTATTACGTAAAGAGTTTTGTAAATAATTATGGAAATATATGCACAGTCTAAAAAATACATTAATCTAAATACTAAACTTGCACTTTTTAAAAACTAAACATAATAGCATGATTACTACATGTTTGCATTTTAATTATTGTCAAAATAAAGTAGCAGAATTTTCTATCCTTCCCTATTACTACATAAAGATATTTAAAAAGAATATGGGAATATATGCAGATATAATACATTAATCTAAATTCTAAACTCTCACTTTTTAAAAACTAAACTTGATAAACCTATAACCACATATTTGTAGCTTAATTATTGTTAACATAAAGTCTCAGATTTTTCTATCTCTCCCTGGCATTACATACAGACTTTTGCAAAACAATTATCGGAATATATGCAGAATATAAATAATACATTAATATAATTTCTAAACTTGCACGTTTTAAAAACTAAACATGATAAACTTCTTTAAGTGTTTTGATATTTTAAGATCATCAAAATTGATATTTCTTAGTAAATATTGACATAATAGTCAGACGATATGTTAGTGAAAAAATTAATATTTACAATAAAGTTTTGTTGAGATCCTCTGCATTAATTTGTTTTCATTTTATGTATTTCTATCAAATACTAACATATGATAACTCACTTTTCCTGAACATAAAGAAGCTTTGAGATTATATATAATTTGTCCAGTTTATATTTATTCTGTTTTCCTCAAATATAAAGAAGTTTAAGTTTTTTGTCACGTTTAAATTTATTAGTTTCACGGAATCATAAATCGTTTATTAAAACCGTTATATAAAATTTTACCAAAAAATATTTGAATAGTTATGCTAATTTCATAGTTACTTCAAATATCTGCAATTAGGATTTATTTATTAATAATATTTATGAATGATTTGCAAATAATCACCGGAGCATTACTTACTCGTAATGCTCTCATTGACAATTCTGTCTATTGATTTTGTGATAACAATGAAATTTAGATTTAGTCGAGGCTAAAGCGTTTTCGATTACTCATTCAATCGCATCCCAGATTTTACTCAGTGCAATCGAATTTTTAATTAACTTTCGTTTTTCTCCTTCCAAGCGACAGCTCACGACTTAAATGTATGTTAGATATGAATTTGATTATTACCTTAGGTGGGCTAAGAGTTTAAAAGATAATTTAGTGCAATTAAGGGGTTTCGTGCCTTCTGAAAGAATCTTGGTGCAGACTCAAACTGTGTATGTGTTTATAAACTAACAGTCTTTATAATTGTTGCATAGTTAAGTTCTCGATCAGTTTTTTTTTCTCTGCATTTGTTAGTTGTGGGCATATACTTCTAATAAGAAATATTTTAAGCTATATAACGATTCTTTTTATAGTATTTTCGAATTCAAAATTTCCCTTTTCAGAAAATAATAATCAAAATCTTTATATGTTCCCAGTTCGTTACTATTGTTACGAATTTCGCAAGTTGGCATGTATTTTTGCCGTATACTGTGTATTATAATGGGTAAATCATGTATTTGGCGAGATATTGGCTCGTAGGCGATGTTTTTGGCGCCAAGTTTGGCGATTTATCGCCAAATTTCGCGACTTGGTGACCGTTTGTACCTAGTACTTTCTAGAATATTCCAGTTTCTCCCGGGGATATAAATACCGGGGGCCGATCCTGATCGAGGTTCAGTTAGCTGAGAAATTTGTAGAGGTAAAGACCTACGTTACTTGGCGCTAAGAGTTTTAGTGAACTATCGCCTGTGCTAGCCAGTTCTCGCGTTGTTAGCTGCTGCATTCGTGTTTTCCCTGCATTACGAATAAAGTGCTGTTATTTTTGCTGTCTTAATTCAAAGTCTACTCAATCTACGAACGCTACGCTTCATAAATTTAACACTATTATGCTTATATGTAACAATAAGTTACATTCTGTTCAGCTTTTTTTTAGCAGCCCTTCTCGTGAGCCATCGTCAATAGCATACAGTACAGGACTGGTTTGAACTAGTAGAAACTTCAGACTTCTCTCAACCAATAGAAGGGTCCGTTGGTTTTTCTGGATTCTGACCCCTGTTTTTTCTCCGTGGAGCAGTCGGATTTTTTTAGAGAACAAGGTTGTTACCAGAGGAGAGAAGAGGGTGAACGCTGCTGGTATCCGCGGCTTGCGGGATAGACATTTTTTGGAGTGATACGAGAAAGAGGAAAATCAACGCCATATTGTTTTTAGGGTGAACGCCGACTCGAGAGCAGTCTTCGATATCTACAAATGATAAGTTGATTCCAGTTGTATTCCTTAGGCATTTAATTGCATAAAATTATTTAATCAAGACATATTTGTCCATGTGTTTTTTAATGAGTTTTAATTTCTTCTTTCTCAAACACTAGGCCAACGTAACATTATTTTTTACATTACTAACAATTGAAACTTGTTCTAACAACAGTAAAACAAAAGTGTTATTTTGTAGGCTTCTACGTTTTTCATTTGGATTATATGTTTTGTTTTTTAATAGTTCTCTTTGTATAAAAAAATAAAATAAAATTTTAATTGTTAGACTAGAGAAAATTATTATATTGCATACAGATCTGAACATTTTAATTCGTGATGATTCAAAAACTATACCTTTTTAAGACTTCTCGATAAAAACGCAAGATATAACCTGAAAAATACATAAAATTATAACATGAAAAATTAAATAAAACTATGTAAAACTACATAAAAATTTGTGGGAAATTTATTATCTGCTCGAATTGCTTTAAGATCAGGAAAAACTTTCAGTATTTATTTTAATGAGAAATGAGAATAAGTATAATTTAAATTAAGGTATATTTATGAAAAATTTAGGTAATTTATAATGTAGGTACTTATTTGCAATCTACATATAGTTTATGTAATATATACATTCTACAAAATAAATTAATGATTAGGTATATTTATTAAACGCAATATGTACCCTGAAAATACATAAAATTATAACATGAATAATTAAATAAAAATTATGTAAAACTACATAAAAATTTGTGGGAAATTTATTATCTGCTTGAATTGCTTTAAGATCAGGAAAAACTTTAAGTACTTATTTTAAGGAGATATGAGAATAAATATAAGGTAAATTAAGGTATATTTATGTTATATTTAGATAATTTATAATGTAGCTACTTATTAGCAATCTACATTTAATTTATGTAATATATACATTCTACAGGATAAATTAATGATTTGGTATATTTGTAAAATATAAAGTTTTAAACTTTTCATCTGAAATAATGTAGAATGAAGTTATACTTAGTCATCAGAAGTCACCTAAATGTTCAACTAACTGAAGGATATATATTTCGAAATGAATAATTTAATAGACATGCTAGATTGCCACGTTTATTCATATAATAAATTTTTAAATTGGGTACTCCAGCAATATTCTTTAAGAATGTTCTCAGCGCAATACATACTAAATACTAAAATTATATTTTTAATGTTCTTTCAGTATTTATATAATTGGATAATAAATTTTGATTATTTTACTTATAATATTTTGTGCAATGTTTTGGCAATTTTTCTGCACTTTTGCTGTAACACACGATCTGTAGTCGATCAATATATTTAACGTCTTAATAACTTACCCAGTTTTATAATAAACAATGAGCAGAAATTTAAATTAAATTTTAAAAATAGAAAATATTGATAAATAAATGAAAACTGAAAAATTTAAAATTTATTAATAAATTACTAACAATTTAAATTGGAAAATTATTTTTAATATTTAAAAGCATAGTAAAATGCAGGTTGTAATGAAATTTTTAAAAAGCATTCAGTTGAAAAATAAGAATGATTACAGAAGTGTAATAAAGATCTAAGTCTAGACTGTTTTCGGATTCAAATTCTAAAAAAATAAAATAATCTCTTAATTTTAGTCGTAATTAACTGCTTTGAAAATCACTTGCTTACTTAACTTATGAAAATGCCAATGATATTTCTTTTTAGTACTTTTCTGTAGTAAAAGTTTACAAAACGTTTAACATAATATCAAGATTTGCTTTCTCGGCAAAAAAATGTATAAAATTGACCTGTTTAGAAAATTAATGTTTTAATCCTCAACGAAAACTTGGCATAAATATTGTATTTTTATATAGTCTAGATTGATTGTCTTGTATTGTCTAAATTATATTTTCAAAGTAGATTTTTAAAAATAACACTTTCATTTTTTCATTGTACTTTATAAGCTTTCTAGGAACAAATATTAATATTTTCCCACTTAAAAAATACTAAAATTATACAAAGATTTGACTTAATTATTATAGAATAACAAATGATTATAGAAAGATGCCCAAAGAATTAGTGCAATTTATATCTCTGTTACCAGATATCAACATAGTTTTTGAAATAAGAACTACACTACTCAGCTGTACATTTGAAGACTGTTTACGAAATGACAAGGAGATTATCGGATTACGTGTATGATGAATTGGAAGAGATAAGTTGACCTAAATAAAGAGAATGTGATTTGTCTGAGGTCAACTAACAATCCACCTAAGAGATTAAATCATAAAACCTTTTAAGAATGACAAATAACTCAAACACTTTTACTTGTATACCTAAGAACCAATAATTATTACCATAGCTTCCCACCCATTTTAATTTTCCTCGTGAATTTTAAAAATTAAAATGTGTATGGAAAGTATTAAACCAAAAGACTGCATTTAAAAAAACTAAAATATTGTTTAAAAGTTTTATTTAAAAACTACGTAGATATTCAGCATAGGTCTATAATGTATTTACTGTAAAAATTTTAGATAAATATGTATTCAATTTACTGAAAAAAAGACCATTTTTGGTAAAATACATTTAAAGTTTTTATGGTTTAATTCTAATCATATTAAATACAAAGATTAAAAGTTTTACTTGTTCTAATTCACAAATTTCATGTTGTTTCTTTTAGACGATTAAGAAATATTCAGAAATTTTAAAAAAATTAAAAATCAAAAATTGAATTTTTGAAAATATAAAGGAAATGTGTCCTTTAAATATTTTAAAATGTTTTCCAAGGTTAAATATGGTGAAATTTCCAAGGGAAATCAGTTGAATGAAGTTAAATCAAATGGAAAAAAAGATTTATAATTCAACCCCCCCCTCCCCTAAAATCTGGGTATCTCATCGTAAATTCTTTATTTCCATATTATTGACCATTTTTGGTAAAATACATTTAAAGTTTTTATGGTTTTCACAAAGACTAATGTTATTGAATGCAAAGATTAAGTAGATTTACTCGTTCTAATTCACAAATTTCATGTTGTTTCTTTTAGACGATTAAGAAATATCCTGAAATTTTAAAAAAAGTAAAAATCAAAAATTGAATTTTTGAAATTATAAAGGAAATGTGTCCTTTAAATATTTTAAAATGTTTTCCAAGGTTAAATATGGTGAAATTTCCAAGGGAAATCAGTTGAATGAAGTTAAATCAAATGGAAAAAAAGATTTATAATTCAACCCCCCCCCTCCCCTAAAATCTGGGTATCTCATCGTAAATTCTTTATTTCCATATTATTGACCATTTTTGGTAAAATACATTTAAAGTTTTTATGGTTTCCACAAAGACTAATGTTATTGAATGCAAAGATTAAGTAGATTTACTCGTTCTAATTCATAAATTTCACGGGGTTTCTTTTAAACGATTAAGAAATACCAGAAATATTAAAAATGTAAAAATCAAAATATCGAATTTTTGAAGATTTAAAGGAGCAGTGCCCCTTAAATATTATAAAATGTTTTTCACGGTGAAATGAGTTGAATAAAGTTAAATCAGATGCAAGAAAAGATTTATAATTCAACCCCCCTCCCCTAAAATCTAGATATCTCATTGTAAATTCTTTATTTCCATATTATCGAACTCCACTGACCATGAAAGACAACTGGATATCTATTCATCCGTCCCACCTATTTTAATTTCTAAAATGTAAATGAAGTATTACACCAAAAGATTGCAAGTAAAAAAACTAAACTATTGTTTAAAAGTTCTATTTAAAAAGAAAATAGATATTCAGTGCAGGTCTACAATGTATTTACGGAGAACAATTCAAAACAATATATATTCAATTCAATGAAAAAACACCATTATTGGTAAAATGTATTTAAAGTTTTGAGAGTTTCCCTAAAGATTAATGTTTTTAAGTGCAAAGATTAAGTATTTTAATCCTTCTAATTCCCAAATTTCACATTGTTTCTTTTAAACGATTAAAAAATATCCAGAAATTTTAAAAATGTAAAAATTAAAAATTGAATTTTTGAAGATTTAAAGGTGATGTGTCCCTTAAATATTATAAAATGTTTTCCAAGGTAAAATACGGTGAAATTAGTTGAATAAAGTTAAATCAAATGCAAGAAAAAATTTATAATTCAACCCCTCTCCCCTAAAATCTGGGTATATCATCATAAATTCTTTATTTCCATATTATTGACCATTTTTGGTAATATACATTTGAAGTTTTTATGGTTTCCGTAAAGACAAATGTTAATAAATGAAAAGATTAAGTAGTTTTACAAGCTCTAATTCACAAATTTCATGTAGTTTCTTTTAAACGATTAAGAAATATCCAAAAGTTTTAAAAAAGTAAAAAAAAATCGAATTTTTGAAGATTTAAAGGTGATATGCCCTTAAATATTATAAAATGTTTTCCATGGTAAAATATAGTGAAATGAGTTGAATAAAGTTAAATCAAATGCATGAAAAGATTTATAATTCAGCCCCCCCTCTCTTAAAATCTGGGTATTTCATAAGTTCTTTATCTCATTATTATTGACCATTTTTGGTAAAACACATTTAAAGTTTTTATGGTTTCCATAAACACTAATGTTATTAAATGCTCACATAAAGCAGTTTTACTCGCTCTAATTCTGGAAATTCATGGGGCTTCTTTTAAAACGATTAAGAAATATCCAAACATTTTAAAAAGTTCATAATCAAAAAATCAAATTTTGGAAGATTTAAAGTTGATGTGCCTCTTAAATATTATAAAATGTTTTCCACGGTAAAATATGGTGAAATTTTCACGGTGAAATGAGTTGAATAAAGTTAAATCAAATGCAAGAAAAGAGTTATAATTCAACCCCCCCTCCTCTAAAATCTGGGTACCTCATCGTAAATTCTTTATTTCCATATTATCGAGCTCCACTGACCATGAAAGAAAACTGGATATCTGTTCATCCGTCCCACCTGACTTCTCAACAGATTACTACGATCCGTTGATCTGTTCCACCAAAAAACTTGAAACTTGAATTACAAAATGATAAAGTATTTCCTCCGGGACCAAAGACAAATAAATAAAATATATTACGCGTTCTACAGCACTTCTGTGATTGATAGCCTAGAAAAAAAATATTTCATTCTTCTAGATTATTTTTCTTGTGAACGCATACTTGCAAAAGTGAATTTTTATATTTGTCAGATGTGAGGCAAGAAAAATATTTTTCTGTGCAAAATAAGATTTACTAGGGAAGGAAAAACTATACGCTTTTTCTTTATGTAAGTAACAATTTATGGTCCTTGATTAAAACGTAGATTTCACTCTGACATAATTTTGGATGCCAGTTATTTCTGAGGTTGTGTTTGAGCCAGTAAAGCTAACCGTTTACTGAGCATAACAGTTAAATGAAATATATCCTTTATCTTCATAAAAATATATTTTGTGTTAGCGATAAAACAATAAATTTTTTTAATAATGAGTTCGTTTTATTATCTGATACACACAAATCAAAACCTTTTTATTAAACTGAAGAAATACTTATGTTCTATACTTTCAAAAATATTACATAAACAAAATTACGCTGAAAACCTCAAATAAATTTTTAATTTTCCCGTAGCCTCTCCTCCAATTCTCTAGTGTTAATATCAATTTATTAATAGGTGTAAAACACTGCAATATACTTTTTGTTTTTTAAGGTACAAATCTCTTTTACATTTACTCTTTTACAACAAAGGATGAAGTGAAAACTATAATTTTGCTTCATAATGTGATTTTTTTTATTGTGTCACACAAATCTAAGCCATTTTCATTAAATTCAAGAAATATGAATTTCTTCGGAGTAGATGTAGAATTCTAACTACACGCCTTAGTCCACTTTTTGTAACACGAGGGCGAATGAGACTGGGGTCTACTACTTAAAGCCAATTTCTAATGCCTACAAATATCCAAAACACAGTGTGGTTCAAACAAACGAATTCGGGTACCTTAAATCGTAGTTCTAAAGATTCGGCCATTGTTCGGTGTAACTGTACAGGAATCCTCAAAGGAATTTTCAAATTTTCACCATAGCCTCTCCTTTATTTCTTTCTTTGTAATATCAATTCAATTTATTAATAGGCGTAAAAACTACAATGTATTTTTTAGGAAAAATGCTGTTTTGCATTTACTCTTTTACAACAATTGCTGGAAAAAACAAAAACTATAATATTTTGCTTCATAATGTGATCTTTATATTGTGTTCTAAACCATAAATCTAAACCATTTTCACCAACTTCAAGAATTATGCATTTTTTCGGAGTAGATGCATAATTGTAACTACATGCTTGAGTCCACTTTTTTACAACGCGAGGGACAATGAGACTACTAAACTACTACTAAATGCCAATTCCCAATGGCTACAAATATACCAGTCACAATGTATTTCAAATCCACGAACTCCAGTATCGTAAATCAGCGCTTTAACAATTCGACCCTCTTTCAGCGTAACTGTACAGGAACGCTCAAAGAAATTTTCAAATATTCACCATAGCCTCTTCCGCTCTTATTTAGTAATATTGTATACTTTCAGTAATACAAATATGTAATGTTATGAGAAATGAGATAGCTGAACAAATTAACGTTAAGTGGGGCAAGTAACTAAACTGTCCATATTTTTCCTGTTATTTTTTTACATCCACTATCACCCATAGAATATATTTGAAACTAGATATCTATCCACACTAATCCACCAGAGCGCTCTGGATTTTATATTAAAATTCGATGTTGAAATTTTGAGGAGCAAAGGAATTACTGAAAATCTTTTCTGAATTTGCCTGGTCGAATGTTCAATTCACAGAAAAACATTTAGACCAGAGTTATGGACTTTACCTATTTTAGTGGTTTGGCTTCGAGCGCTACGGTTTACTTTTTGTTGCATGAGAGCTAATGAGACCGATGTCCGGTATCACTAAAATCGTTTAATGACTAGCAATTAAACGACTTTGGTGAGACCGGACCTAAGACCTGCTATTTAAATTCAATCTCGAACAGTTACGAACATCTATGCTACAGTGGGAATCGAACCCACGAACTCCGGTATCGATGATCAGCGCCCTAACCATTCAGCCATCCTTTGTCACCTGCTTTAGTTTAAAAACCGCGTAAAACAATTAATTTGAGACAGTTTTTTTCCATTAAACTTATAATAGTTTTTAAAATATTTAAGGTTGGCTATACTATTGAAAAGAACGTAGTTTAATTTAGGCAACACTAAAAACAAAATTTAACCTGGTATTGATAGCTGGTTTTATGGCTGTTGAAATTGCGTTTTGAACCTTAAATTACGCACTTACATAATTTCAACTGAGAAACTTTAGATTATTCATTGTAAAATAAAAATGTTGTTAAATGTAGAAAAGGTTTAAAAGCAAAGAATGGAAGTAGATATTTAGCTTTTCAATCAATAAAAATATAATTTTTATAAATCACAATTTTATATACAGTTAAAATTATGGTAGATGCCTCAAAAATAGAAATTTACCAGATCTTTTAAATTACTCGAAATTATCAGTTATTAAGACTTGCAGTGTAATTTAATATTAAAAACCTATAATAGACCTTAAATTGCTTCTCTGTATCATTAGAATGATATATTATTATTATAAATTAATATTATACTTATAGAAGAAGAACGTTTAACTGATTGAGAAATGAGAATTTACATACATTCACTGTTTTCAACTTAGAAACTTTAGATCATTCATTATAAAAAGACAATTTTGTTAACTGTAGAAAAAGTTTAAAGGCAAATAATGAAAGTAGATCTTTAGCTTTTCAATCAGTAAAAATATAATTTTTGTAAATCACAATTTTATATACAGTTAAAATTATAGTAAACTCCCTAAAAATAAATATTTACTCCACCTTTTAAATTACTCGAAATTGTAAGTTATTAAGACTTGCACTGCAATTTAGTAATTTAAAACCCATAAAAGCCTTTAAATTGCATCTCTGTATTATTAAAATGCTAAATTATTCTAATAAGTTAATATTATACTTACAGAAAGACTCCAAAATGATTTAGAAATGGGAATTTACATGCATTCACTATTTATAACTTTGCACAGTTATATATATTTTCTAATAATAAACAGAACTTTTTTCAGTAATAAATGCAAAGCCAATGCAAATAAAGTCATACAGAAAATTTTACCGCCTATAAAACTATTTATTTATATTTACTTCGAATAGTTGTTTCGAATTGCATTTGGGAACAGTGAGGTAAAGTCTAACATACTTAAATAGGGAGAAATCCAATTTTCGAATATTTGAAGACTGCAGGGAATTCAAACATGCAAAGGCGATTTGTCTAAAATCTTTATTTATTTCGCGAAGTTTTAGATTTTTTCGTAAACTGTATTATCAAAGATAAAAATATTTCAAGACCTGCCACTCATTCTCACGGAGTATAGATAATAAAAGCTTCACATGAAAGAAAAGTTGGAGATTAGAGTTTATTATTTTTTTTTCTAAACTTTAAACAAAATACAGGTATTTTTATGTGCAAAATAGTTTTTCGGCCATTTATTATTATTATTATTATTTTGTAAACCAGATATACATCGAGGCCCAAATCAAAAGGTTATTTTAGAGGATTAAATAGCCCTTCCAAAATTTTCAGACATATCTTATTAAATTCACAAAATATATTTATTATTTATAAAAATAATTTGCTCAGGTTTGTTATTTTATAATCATTTGTAATCAAAAATAATTTCCTAATTCTCAGTATTACTAGCATATAGCCAGTCATATGACGGGAACAGTAAAATATTTTATTTTCTAGATTGTAAAGTACCCTATAAGGCAGGTAAAAAAATGGGAGGTTTTTATGGCTGAGAATTATCTGGTACACGTTCAATAATTTGTTTATCTTCATACCCTTCTAAAATTTCCCAATACTGTGAATACAGTTTAGAATCATGTTGAATTAATTTAAAAAGATAATTCAAAGTTTTCTTAGCTAAGTTCTGCCCAATTATTTGCACAGTAATTAATGAAAGTAAAGGAATGAAACTATCATTTCCACTACACCCTGGAGGTAGATAGAATTTGTTGTTAATACCGGTGATAAAATTTTCATTGCAACAAAAAATAATCGATGATTAAATTTAAAATTACCACATATGTACCTAATCTACTATTTAAGCCAAGTAAAAAAGAAAATTATTTACGTAATATCTAAGTTCAGTGATAAAACGTATGAAAATAATGCAGACGATATTTAAATAATTTTAAATAAGAAATGATTAAATTATATGGTTGAAGGAATGACGTCATAATGATAGAAAAAATGTTATTTTCAACTATTTATTATGTGATAAATTGATAAATTTAATCACCTGCTCTTAACCGGGGAAAATAAGGCTTGAAATAATGGCATTAAACGATCGAAAAAGGGGGAGGGGTGGATTTAAAAAAGACCACAGTATCTTTCTCTGCATATGAAGCATATTTATACCAATATGTTTTAGAATCGTATCGATAATTTAAGAGAAAATAAACTTTACTCGCTTTGAATTTTACTAACCCTAACTAATGAAGAATAAAATATTGAGGCCTCTATCCATTTCAGGTCGAACAGCTTCATAAATTCGAAGACAGTCGGACAGATATAACGTAGGCTATTATTATATATGGGATGGTCCAAATTAATGTTTGAGTGATATTAATTTATTGTCGTCATAGGAATTTTGAGTGAGTAAATCTAGTGTGAGTACAGAAGTTTCTACAAAGTCCCAATTTCTGCCCTTATATTCTTTTTCTAGTGTTTATTAGAATGAATCCAAATTTGAGACCATTTTTAAAACCACTAATTTGTATATAAATTCAAACAACAAAAAACATTATTAATCAAAAGTCATTTCATTTCTGAATAATCCTTACTACACACATGCCGAACTTAAATATGCATGTCTTAAAAAATAGTATTTTTTCTTAAGGTGGTAAAAAAAGATCAATATTCTACCAAATGTAAAGGCTGGAAGATTTTTGGCAATTACAGTTTTATCGTAAATTTTCAAGTCACCTTTTCTAAAAATAAATGAAATAATAATAACTGAGCAATAGAATTTCACAGTTAAGGCAGAGAGACAGAAGTTTCTGCAACGTCCCAAATTCTACCCTATATTTTTTCTGGTGTTTATTAGAATGAATTCAAATTTGAGACAATTTTTAAAACCACTATATTGTATATAAATTCAAACAACAAAAATCATTATTAACCAAAAGACACTGATTTCATTTCTGAATAATCCTTACTACACACAGGCCGAACATAAATATGCATATATCTTTCAAAATAGTATTTTTTCTTAAGGTGATAAAAAATGATCAATATTCTACCAAATTTAAATGCTGAAAGTTTTTTAGCAATTACAGTTTTATCGTAACTTTTCAAGTCACCTTTTATAATAAAAAAAGGAAAAATAATAACTGAGAAATACAATTTTACAGTTAAGACTGTGAAACAGATGTTTCTGCAACGTCCCAATTTCTGCCCTTATATTCTCTTTCTGGTGTTTATTAGAATGAATCCAAATTTCAGACAATTTTTGAAACCAATATATTGTATATAAATTCAAACAACTAAAACCATTATTAATCAAAAGTCATTTCATTTCCGAATAATTCTTACTACACACACCGAACATAAATATGCATAAATCTTAAAAAATAGTACTTTTTCTTATGGTGGTAAAAAATTGTTCAATATTCTACCAAATGTAAAAGCTGAAAGTTTTTTATCAATTACAGTTTTATCGTAAATTTTCAAGTCACCTTCTCTCTCTCAAAAAAAAGAAAAAATAAAAACTGAGCAGTAGAATTTCACAGTTAAGACAATGAAACAGAAGTTTATGCAACGTCCCAATTTTTGCCTTTATATTCTTTTTCTGGTAATTATTAGAATGAATCGAAATTTCAGATAATTTTTAAAACCACTTTATTGTATATAAATTCAAACAACTAAAAACATTGTTAACAAAAAGTCATTTCATTTCTGAATAATCCTTACTACACACACGCCGAATATAAATAAGCATAAATCTTAAAAAATAGTATTTTTTCTTAAGGTGGTAAAAAATGATCTATATTCTACCAAATTTAAAGGCTGAAAGTTTCTTAGCAATTACATTTTTATCGTAAATTTTCAAGTCACCTATTCTCAAAAAAGAGAAAAAAAATGATAATAACTGAGCAATAGAATTTCACAGTTAAAGCAGTGAAACAGAAGTTTTTGCAACATCCTAAATTCTGCCCTTTTATTCTTTTTCTGGTGTTTATTAGATTGAATCCAAATTTGAGAAAATTTTTAAAACAAATATATTGTATATAAACTCAAACAACAAAAAACATTCTTAATAAAAAGTCATTTTATTTCTGAATAATCCTTACTACACACACGCCTAACATAAATATGCATAAATCTTAAAAAATATTTTTTAAGGTGGTAAAAAAATGATCAATAATCTACCAAATGTAATGGCTCAAAGTTTTTTAGCAATTACAGTTTTATCGTAACTGCATGCGTCATCTGCAAAAACTTTAAAAATGACAACGGCACAAAAGGAAGCCCCTGTGTCATACATTAGTTAACATAGTATAACGTGATTTATCGTTGATCCTCTCTAAAAGGACCTATTTTTCCCCAACTTGTAAGGCATGCGATGTAAATTTTAAATTAATCTGTATCGTAACGTCGAGCGAAAGGAGTCCCGTCTTGTCTCAATCTGAGTTCTTTTTTGTGAAATTCATGTCATCGTACTCGTTAAGTCGCCATTAAGTGTCCGATTGTCTCATATCTTATGCATGATGCATGCATAAATAAGTCAGAACGTTTCATGCTTGTTACTTTTAATGTCACCGTATTATTCATGACCTGGTAAATGTCAGCAGTAATTAGACGTTATGTACAGAAACATCTTCTTTTCATTCACTGAATGTATTTTGTAAAAAGAAATTTGAGGCTTTAGAGGAAAATAGTGGACTATTATCGAGAATAAGCCTTGAACTCTTTTACGATAGGTGAATCTTTTAAGCCTCGATAAAGTCTTCTATTTAAGAAATAGAGGGTAAAGAAATTATTCCTACAATTTCAATTAAAATGACATTCAATGTCACGTGCATCACTTCTAATAAACGTCTTGTCTTAATATAAGTCGTAAATATTTTGGGATGTGTTAGACATTTTGTAAAATAAATATTAAATTTAGTAGAAAAATATTTCAATCAAATAAAAAGAAAAAATTAGGCTTAATAGTATGTTGAACATTATCAACAACTTTGTGAATTATTAAAGTAAAATTATTAAACTATAGATACATAAAAGTAATAACGTCTAAATAATCCCATTAAAAATTTGTAAAAGTCAGATAATTTTATGAAAATTTAATTTTATGAAATTTTGTGTTAACTTTGAAATGAGAAATATGTATTTGAACTATTAAACCATACTTCAGTGTATATATGTACAAATTTAAAAAAAAAAATGGATAGTTGGTTTGGTTTGGTTTTGAGCGCTACGGTCTACTTTTTTCAACACGAAGGCTAATGAGACCGGGACGTACTACTTAAAGCCGATTCCGAACGGCTACTAACATCCATGCCATAGTGGGATCCGAAACCCCCAAACACCGGATCCGAAGATCAGCACCCTAACTAATCGGCCATCTTTCGGGTAAAAAAAAGATGGATAGTAAAAATGTTTATTATTGTCTTAAAGATTTGAAATTTTGTACAAATATAAATAAAAGTACAACTAATAAATCAAAGTTCAAAAGCTTTGTAAATCTTAAATTCTTTGTTGTGTTCTAAAATGCTTCTTTTGCATTAATTTTTAATTTTTCTGTTTTTTAAATATTATTGCTTGAAAATATATTTTGATAATTTTTATGTATCGTCAACAAAATCCTATTGATTTAATCGATAACTTATAATTAAAATTTTTCACTTTCTATGGAAATTTTTCTAGGAAAATTCTAACATTTTTAAATTTAAATTAAGTATTCATAAGTTAAATAAAGTTGAAAATATTTAGATTTACTGACATTAGGAATATTTAGTAGAATTTTTCTAGGAATTTATAAAAAAAATAAATCCCTTTGTAAATCAATAAAAAAGTTTTTTTTATTTAAATTTCTGATAAACTTTTTGTGATTTAAAATTTGTTTATTGGGATTCTTGTCATTATACACGTGGGTATAAAATTTCAAAACGCAAATTTATTTTTCCCTTACCTACTAAACTTATATTTTAAAATGAAATTTAAATTAATTTTAAGAAAATATTCATTTTATGAAAAGTAATCATACTTGTGATGTACTTAAATCTTCATATAGTATTTTTGATGTATCTACAAAAAATTAACTTAGTACTTTTACACAATTTTGGTTTACATGTTACAATATTTTAGCTGTACTTGTTATTAAGTCAATCTGTTATTAATAAATTCAATATGAGTAATTGTCATGCACGAGTTTCGAATAAATAGAAGAAACTTTTAAATCCCAACAAGTAAATGCTGTGCAGAGTGAAGAGTTGTTTTTTTTTTCTTATATTTGTTATTTTGAGATTTCAAAAATTTTACTCAATTTTACTAATTGTCATGCACGTGTTTCGAATAAGTAGAAGAAACTTTTAGATCACAGCAGGTAAATGTTGTGTGGAGTGAAGAGTATTTATTAATTTGTTATTTCGAGATTTCAAAAATTTTACTGAATTTTACTAATTGCCATGCACGTGTTTCGAATAAATAGAAGAAACCTTTAGATACCAATTAGTAAATGTTGTGTTGAGTGAAGAGTTTTTTAAATTTGTTATTTAGAGATTTCAAAAATTTTACTCATATGTATTGAGTTATAATTAAATAAATTACATTAAAAAACCTTAAAATAACAAATAATATCTTTAATGAAAATTTTTGAATTTTTATTGATTTTAAAATGTTTCTTGTGATTTAACTTTCCTTTTATTTTGCTAATCACAAATTTTTCATTGATTAATTCATACCAAATGTTTTTATATTGAGAAGTCTATCTATAGAGAAAATTCTCAATATAGTGCTATCTATTCCTCTATAGTACTTGTATGTTGAATGGTATTAATAAAGGCAAAATCAATGCACTGAACAAAATATATTTTCTAGCTTTTCCTAAAATGGGACAATAGGCTTTAATGAATTAAATAAACGATAATTTATTAGAAGTTTGAAACTCAGCACATTTATTTATGTTTTGTCTAAAATATTATAAAAGCTTTTCTCCTATAAGATACAATTTAGTTAACCAATATTGGAGCTTAGTTTGCCTGAAATTAAATCACAAAAACTTAAGATCTAAACGTATTCAAAAAATTCAGAAATGTAAACACAAAACAGTAGATGCGTATAAATCATAGTTTAAAAATATATTAGCAGTAATTTATAACAAGATGCAGTAATTTTTCAAAGCAAATGCAAAAGAATATTGATTTAGAAAGAAAATAAAATTAAAGGCGCGTAATCGAATTGTTTTTACAAAAAAAGGAAAAAAATTAAAATTTAAGCAAAGAAATCTTTTGAACGATGGGAGGAAATCAGAAATATTTTGGATCTGGACTCTTGGAACTCATCCAAAAATTCAATTTCTCATTTGTGGAGCATTAATCTATGATACGAAAGTTTGAGGTATTATTTTACTGTAATATTAATCAATCTAAAAAGTTTCCTTTAATTTATAGCTATAGAAGAATTTTTAAAACGAAATTATTTTCGGGGTTTTATTTTCTGTTGCACTGAAATAAGTGTTATATTTTGTATTTTAAAATATTAAGGTTATGAAATGGGAGAGTAGAACATTTATAAAAACAAAATGTTTACGCCATTTTGAAGCAAGTTAAAAGTAAAAATTTGGAACATAGGTTAAATTTTTAAAATAAACATTGCAACGAATAATCAAGTACCTTCGGTTAAATATTTAGAAAAGAAAATAAAATATTAAAACCTTTTAAAACCTTTTTTATTGTTTGAAATCGAACCACCTGCGTTCTATCATTTGACAAAGAAACACTAAAAGATACGTAAAAAATGAAAGAGGATAAAATAAAACAATTTAATTTAGATTTAATGATAAAAGTTTTGATTGATTGACATATCTTCATTGATTATCTCACTTGTAAAATTTCAGCTAATTGGGAAGCTAGATACAAATTGGTTAAAAGGTTTAGACATACACAGACATACACTGTTAAATAAAAGTTTGGTATAACGCATATTTTTTAAGTTATAAGCCGGTTATTTATTTTTAATAAACGTGATATATGAAATCTAAATTTTTCATATTTTGTCTATTCTAGTTTATCTGAATTTTTAAGCAAAAAAATTAAAGTATGCGAATAACAGAACCATTTCTATTTATTAAATGTTTTTTAAATGTTATGTTATTGTTAAAACAAATTTCTGAGTGTAGTAAATCTTTATGTTAGTCAAAGAGCAATTTTCTCGGCAGAATAAAATAATAAAATATGTAAAGGAGGCTTTTCAAATACCTCTAATGTGCACATTTTGCTAGTTATTTTTGCTGGTATCATGTTCAGAATACCAAGCATTTTCTCTTCATTTAATTTTTTAAAAATTTTATTAAATATAGACTATTATACACACAATTAAATATATAATTTATTATTAAATATATAATATAATAAACTCTTCAATGTCGATTTCATTATTTGTTATTAATCATTTTATTATTTGTACGTGCATATTTTTATTTTTTAACCGCAAATTGGCTTGCAAATTTAAAAAAAAATTGTTACAAGATATTCAACATTTTCTTGCATTGCTATCTGAAGGAGATTAATAAACTGAAGTACTCCTGGAACAACAATAAAATTTACTATGTAATAAATGTATATTTTAATCTCGTTATTTAAATCAAAATTATACCATCAATTAAAAAAATTCTAGAAATTATGAGGTATAAATTATAAATATGGAAAGCTAAGTTAATATAAAAGTGTAATAACCTCTCATTTTTAATTTTTTGGAATCAACAACATGTACAATTAAATTCAAAGTTGAAGCCAAAGTTAAAATCGAAGTACTTTATCCATCTTAAATGCATCTGTTACTATCCCAGAATATTTTATACTCGGCTTTTACCAAAGTTTTACGGTATACATAGGAAAACCTAAATTGAAATTAGATGTATCTCTTGTATTAAATAGTTATTACTTCTTCGGAATTTTGAAACATAGTTTTTACTTTTCGAGGCTATATGGAATAAACTATGAAAATATTAATTGATGACAAAATATTTTCTCATCTTACTTATATAATTTTTTTCGCTTCTATAATTTTTGGATAGTTTTGGAAGCTGTATGGTATCACATATGACAATGAAGGTCTATATCAGAGTGGCGGAGGTCACGCTTAATTGCAATCGTTCTCTTTTTATAATTTTAGAAGCCTATACTTATAAAGCCATATGGTATAATTTATAATCTATGTAGAAAACTGTAATTGATTCACATTATTAAAGAAGTCAAAAATGAAAAAAAAATAGTGAGATTACCCATAATTACAATAGATGTAAATAACAGCAACAAATCAAAATTTATAGGGAAAAATAATTGATAAATATTGTGATATATAAAAGAAGGTAAAGCCATTGTTTAAATTTAACAATAAATAGACTACCAACTTAAGAGGGTCACCTGACTCTTAATGTTCATATTGTTTTATTTTTCAAAAATATATATATGTTACAGATTGAGATGTTCTACGCAGTTGAAAAACACGAAATAAAAAATTCTATTTAGTTTAAAATATAGGATTCAAAATATAAACGGCACTCTAGTTCATGGCATTTATTTACTTATTTAAGTTTCTCAGACTGCAAATTTTTAATGTTTCTCACAAGATTTCTCAAAACTTATTTGGAATTTTTGCACAAAATTTTCAGCTCATCAATATAAGATTTTCTTGTATTTGAACTAAAACTATTACTATGAGAGTAATATTTTTTTGTTTTAAAGAGGTAAGTAATGTAAAAATGATCACAAAAATTGTTCAAATTACAAACATATTTTAAAATTATGAAATTTGTTTAAACTTATAGGTTTCTTCTAGTTAGGTTCAATTTTACAAGTATGTTCTTCATTAAAAACGTAAAATTTCACACTTGTATGCAAAATATTTCTTGTAAATATGTTCGCAAATAAGAGCAGTTTAAATGAACAAAAAAAAATCAAGTCATAAATATTTATTTTTTATTATTGTTATAAGTTTTTTAGGTTAATTTACTAATGAGCTATGTCATAACGTTCCATTTAGTTTACTTTAATTCTATGAAGCCTGCATTAAATCTTTAAAGGTCACGATTAAAAATTCTTTCAGATTTAACAGAATTAGGTTATAAACTTTGTGTGTAAAATTTATTTATAAATAGGAACCATATGAAAACAAATTTTTCATTCCGTTGGGAGGTGGGATTTTTTCTTTGGTGGGGGATAATTGTGAATTCTTTCTCTTTTACAGCATGAAAATTATAGTTTTTAAAATTAATTAGATTGGAAGAATAATGTATAATTATCACCAAAATGATGTAACAAATAGATAACTACACAGTTTTCGAGAACTACACAAATTCGATATATTTCACGTAAAGCAATTTTAAACTAATGTATTTCAAAGAGATAAATAAATTATGTAAAATTCTATTATCTATTACTACATCAAAGAGTTAATAACACAGAAAATCGAAAAAAAATATCTTCTGGACGTTTTTAAAAAGAGAAAAAAGTATCAATAGGTGGTTTCGCTGGGAAACCACTGCCCGTTAAAGGATTAAACAAAAAATACCCTGTTTGTACTTTCCCTGCCAAGCTCCCAATTATTACGTTGGTCAGACGAAACGTTACTTTTTTATCGCGTAAGCCTCTCCGGATTTTCAATCACACATGTCCAAGATGACATCAAGCATACCAAGAGCGTCACTTGGCATTCTCTTTGGCAAGCGCCGCGCTGCAATAGTTTTATAAATTCGCTCTTTTTATGATATGACATATCCCCACTCCACACATTGGCATGTTTTTAGTGCTGCGCTTGGCGATGTTCCACCGTGCCGCCAGGCCAAAGGTATTTTGATGACCTTTCCACCCTTGCGGTTCTGATCCCAGCAGCCACATTCGATACACTGAACTTGTAGACTTGATGCCCAGCAGCTAGGATGGAGGAGAACTTCCGACACCCGGAAAAGAAGAGGGACCTGGAGCTGCGTCCTCCGTAGTTTTTCTTTCATAGTCGCTATGAGTGACATTTTTTTGTTTTCTCTTTTTCCTTTTTAATTTAATTTTTATAATTTTACATGTCCAACTAGTTGTCAATTAATTAATTAATTTTTAATTTCAATTTAACATATTGTCTCAATAAATACAATTAATTCTATAATGACTTCTCCTTCTTTTCGTAAAACGTCTATTCCTTTTTTTTTTACTTTAAGACTTAAAACGTAAGTTAGCGAACAGCCAAATTTAATTTAAATATAAAAAATGAGGTTATGAGGCTATACATCACCACTCATCAAATAATATACTTTTTTAATGTCTTTTCTATGGGTTTCTTTTTCATGTACTAACCCGTTATGTTTTGCTCGACGCAAACTACCCCCATAGTACCTACTTCATAGAATGGTTCCATGACTTACAGACACCATACTACATTATAAGATATATAACAGATTTCTACAAAAAAATTCAGCCATTTCGGCATGAAATGAAAAAGTTATGTAAAGTTGGAAAATAGTAGCAAAACCATAGGATTCTTACGTTTAACGAACTTGAGACATTTTAAAATCTTAGAGGTCTTTTTACTATGGACTTATTTATGTATTGTTTCTATTTACTGCTAAATGCTTATGAATGAAATATCTTAAA
>CM063511.1:122979983-122989983 GCA_032207245.1 Pardosa pseudoannulata
TTTTGTCTAACACAAATATACATGTTGTAGAATAAAATTTAAATTCATCGATCGTATCTATATATTGTGCAAAGAAATATTCTACTGTACATATTTCGACTGACTGCACGAATATATTTATTATAATCTACAAATAATATTATAGTATATTAAATTAGTGATTACACATGAACAGACACACATTATTAAAAATTTGGATTTTCGTACTCAGGTAGGTCTGAAATATCACTATTCATCCCAAACTGGAATTCTTTTCAGACTACAATATATTCTGTATGTAAATTTTTTTATTCAATAAAGAGAAGTATAATAGAGATGATATCATTTTACTGTGGTTCAGAAAATTCGTATTCTTATCTCCTTTACTGTTTGGACTATGGAAAGTAAACTCAATTCAATATACTTCCTCAAACGGAACAAACTTTCCAAATATTCGATACTTTCGAATTGGGTTCAAAGGCTAAATGGAATTTGGAATAAAATCTCACTTTTTAAGACTAAATTATTTAAGAAAGTGGTCCCGGTACACATATTCCTAACATACAATTTTTAAACCATTTTTCCCATGTACGTTTTTCCATGTATTACGAATATTTTAGAATAAATCTATAAAAACACTTTTATACCAGTAAGTAAAATATTTTTTTATTAGAAACGTAAAAAAACCTATTAAATATAATTCTGCATGTATAAATTAGTTAACACACTAGTATATTTCTTCTAATATATCAATATAGATGGGATTTCGGATAAAATAATCAATAATTCTAAAGATATTTCGAGAAATATACATAAATATGTATGTTTAATTTTTTCATACACACTTTTATATGTTAATTTGATCTTCCAAACAATTGATGTTATTAAATTGACTTAATTCTGACTTATTCACGTATTATCTTTACTTCACATTTGTGCTCCCTATTAACTATATATATATATATATATATATATATATATATATATATATATATATATATATATATATATATATATATATATATATATATATATATATATATATATATATATATATATATATATATATATATATATATATATATATATATATATATATATATATATATATATATATATATATATATATATATATATATATATATATATATATACATATATATATATATAAATATATATATATAAATATATATACATATATATATATATATATATATATATATATATATATATATATATATACATACACATATATATATATATATATATATATATATTTATATATATATATACATTTATATATATACACATACACATATATATATATATAGATAGATAGATAGAGAGATAGGTAGATAGATGGAGGACAAAATAATACGAACACTTCTGAAATAATGGAAAATCTTTATTAGTAGGGTGTTGGACCACCCTTTGACTGAAGTGCCGATTTAGAACGACGTGGGATGGAGAAAAAGGTCATGGAAAATATTTAAAGGAATATTAAGCCATTCTTCCAGTACACAGGTCTCTAATTCTAAAAGTCCGGATGGAGATGAAAATCGGGAACGAAGTATGGACTCCAAATATTCCCATAAATGTTCAATAATATTCAAGTCCGGAAACTCAGGGGCACAGACGAAATATTCAACTTTAACGTTATGCTCTTCGAACCATTCTTGAACACACCTAGAGCTGTGTGGATAGGGGTGTTATAGTCTTGAAAAGGTGGTCACATGTATGTATATATATATTTCGTGATCCAGTTGTATGGGAAATGAACGAAACAGTCTCTCTTGGTAAATAGGTAAATAATATCTTTATTCATAGTAAAGTTCCGTTTAAAAGCGTAGCTTGAGCCATTTGCATTTATTCGTGACGAAGCCACGCATGGAGTGCGTGGACAGCTCTACGCCTACGCGCCAACTGACTACTATTGGTTTGCGTACTCATCAAATTCCTTCAAAATGCTTCCGCCTGACCTGATGAAATTAAAACCTTACGCGCGTATGGTTTTTTTTATTTATTTTGTTATTAAGAAAGAGTTCCCCTTTACATTGTTCACAATTCGCTTAATTTTCCACCCCCCCCCCTTTTTAGACCTGATATATATATATATATATATATATATATATATATATATATATATATATATATATATATATATATATATATATATATATATATATATATATATATATATATATATATATATATATATATATATATGTGTGTGTGTGTGTGTGTGTGTGTCTGTGTGTGTGTGTGTGTCAGTCAGGCTGAGAGTTGGAGAAGTAAAACATCCGTTTCTGGTGTTAAAGTTTTATTTCAATATCCAAAACACATTAGCGGTTTTTTTATTCAGCATGCGATCCAATTTGACAGCAGATCACCAGTCCACGTGATTTTACCTGTTATCTATTTGTGCGCTCTGCTGTTAAATAGTGATGTTTTATAACATACAATTGAGCTTCACAAAGAGTTTTCTCTTTCTATTAATTAATGATTTAATTTCTAACTTTAGATACATTAACATTGGAAAATATTTACTGTAAATATAATTCGAGCATTCGTATCTTTATGTTTTGCAGAAAGGACGCCAGCAGAAGCTACCTTCCGAGGCTCTGAATACCTGTCGTACGATCTCCTAGGAATGAACTCGGAACCGATCTTAAGTTCGAGCGATCAGATTTCTCTATTTTTTAAATCTCGACAGCCCAGCGGCCTTCTTCTGTACACCGGAAAAGGGGAAGACCACTTGCTTATAGCTCTAAAAGATGGAGGGATCACGCTCATCATTCATCTGGGATCCAGCACCGTGGAAAAAGTCCTCAAGCCTGCAAAAGTCAGGTTCGACGATAATCAGTGGCACAAGGTGCTCGTCCATCGTAAAGTGAGAGAAGTAAGTAGCTCCTAAATGTTTCAATGATTTACTTATTGTTTCGCTTTATCCCTTTTAAAAAAGTATATCATATGCCAGTCACAGATATACTGTTGCGTAGGAGAATTTTCTGCAATGGTAAGTGACACGGCAATGTTTTCAGCATAATAAAGAAGTACCTCACCCTAGGGCTAACTTCTGCATCCCAGACAAAGGAACCGCATTCTCTGAAGGTACACAACTCGAATATTTTTATGCTGCCTTCATAACCTCTCCCTTTTTTATTATTATAATTCATCGTAATTTTAGATATCTTTTTTTTCAACTTGGAACTAGTGCGAAGGTCCGGTGAGTATTTTTGAGCAAGCAGGGTGAGCTAAGAGTACCATCTCAAAGTGTCAAGTGACACGACTGCTACTGTATCCTGTCAAAATTTCCTGCTCCTCCTTTAGGCCATCCGGATTCCTTCCAGAATTGCAGCAAGCAAAGTTCGTCTATCTACAAGAGTAGCTTTCCATTCTGCCCTCGTGGTTCTCTTCACCCTCTCTAATTCCGGCGTCATGATGAGGTCCACATGAGCATCCAGTTATCTTCCCAGTTCCTCCCATGACCACTTCTCTGTACGCCAGTGGTGCCTGCGGTACAAAGGCCACTGTCCAGGCACTTTGACAGAAGCTAGTAGAGTAGGGCGGCCCAGTACTTGCTATCCAATAATCAAATGTTTTATTCCACGGATAATATTTCATATCACTGACATAGCAACATAATCCTTGAATAATTATTTCACATGGATAAATTGATGGAAAACTGGTTAGCAGTTAAACCAATTTACCAACATCTAAAAGCAGTATAGTGGATGTATGAATACGTACCTTCCAAAAAAAGATTTTAAAAAATGCACTTAGACCTTGAATTGTACTAATATTTTATTTTAAAATTTTAATATACCCAAAATATAATAAAAATCAAAAATAATATATTAATATAATAATGTAATATAACTAATATAATCATATAATAATATAAAATATCATATACATAAAAATACTCACTAAGACTTTCGGCAGTGAAAAGTAAAGGCTACATGACAAAGTCATACAAAAAGGTGGCTGGTAGTCCAGGTTATAAAACAAAAATTTAACTTACAGCATAAGAGCTAAAAAACTGCAGTGATATAAAATTCCATGTTTAAATAGTACAAATAGCTCTTAAATTTGAATATAGGTTTCGGTTAACAGTCACTGTCAAATGTATCCGTGATTAAAGTTAACCCATCGGATGAACTGCATCGTATAACGTCATTAATTTGCAATGACGTCATAAAATATTGTAGGGAAGAATTATTGTTTCTTAACAAAAATAACAGGAGAAAAATAAGAGTGTATTATTGATTATACCTAAACATAAGTACTAAACAATATAAATCAGTGTAAAATGTAGATAAACTTACAAAAGTTAACATGGAAGCAAAAGTTTTAATGAACTGATGCAAAGTAATACATTGATGAATACTTCAACCCTTCTCGTACTGTACTGTCGAGTGTGAGTTAAATGACTTAAGTATTAGTAATAATTATTAGTTGTTTAAGTGTTAAGGAAAAAATTAGGGAATAAATATACAGATTTCCTTTTAAATTTCGATGGTATTTAAAAATTTCCTGAGGAACCAATTGAGGGTCATTGCGAAACCTAAGGATTCCACAGAAAATTGTTTAACAAGACAGTTAAAACTTTAGATTTATTTACAGTAAATAGTCCTATAATTTTTCATTGCATCTGCAATTTAGTACATGGTAATGTATTCAATCAGTAGTTTCAACACATAACTACTATGAATAGAGTAATGGCACAGAGGCCTGTCAAAAACTGACGCTAAAAGCTGACTTGAATTAACTGGGAACTAAAACTTTTTAGATTTTAATATGTCTGATCCTTGCAAAATAATATATATATATATATATATTGCAGTTTGATACAAGTATTTTGTTTCAAATATTGATGTTTCAAACATTATTTAACGGGTTTTTATATTATTTAAAAATATTCTATTTAAAAATATTCTGAAATGAAAAAAAAATAATGTTTAAAACAGAGCGTTAATAAAACATGTCTTATAATGAAGATTTTAAAATTAATAATGTACAATATCACAACTTAACATAAAGTATAGAACCTGTAAAGAGTAACACTTTATATTTTATGAACTGGAAAATAGGTGTTGTAATGACTATTTTAAGACTAAATTGTACTTTAACCTCGTGTAAATGCTCTATGTCAAAATTGCATCCTTAAGAAAAGTGCTCAGCAGTGACCTGTACCTATTTTGAAAATAATTTAGTCTGCATGACATAAAAGGATAAAACTTTCAATATACAATGTAGCTTACAATTTACAAGTACAAAAATTTTTATCTCCATTATAATTCGAAATACGGCCTCGAAAACATTTCATTAATGTAATGACGATTTTAAGACGATTTTTTGAATAAAATGTATTTTAACCTCATGTAAATGTTCTATATCACTATTGCATCCTTAAGAAAAGTGCTCAACAGTGACCTGTAGTATCACCTATTTTGAATATAATTTAGTTTACATGGCATAAAAGGATAAAACTTTAAATATAAAATGTAGCGTACAATTTACAAGTACAAAATTTTTTTATCTCCATTATAAATTGAAATACAGCCTCGAAAATATTTCATTAAAATCGGTACATTTACCTTGTCGTATTCTCTCTGTGTGTACCTTTAATTCAATCCTCTTCTAGCATTTCACTCTTCCTCTAGAAACTAACGTGAAAAGATTCTGTTGTGCAACACAATCCTCTAACTGATGCTTACATCACAAGATTAAAGCATTTGCGTAAGGATTTACTTAACACATTTATGAAGAAGAATGCATGAGGGAACTGATTAAATCTGTCGTTACTCTGAAATACTTTTAGCGTATTAGTCCTAAAACTTATTCCATTATTCTAACAGTTTTATTGCTCAAGCATTAGACTTAGATTTTCCGAAAAGTACTACTTATTTATTCAGTTCCGAAAGCTTAATAAAACAGAATTAACAAAACAAAATAAGCGGATCAGAAAACATCACTGTAACTCACAAACATCAAAGCAATAATAAAATTTAGTAATGAATGGCACAAGATACCCAGGATGTTAAGTTACCTGAATTCTCTTCATTTTTTTCCATGGTTCCATATTTATCTCATAATAAACCACAAAATAACAATTAGATAATTTGAAATACATACATACACACATATATATATATATATATATATAGGTGTGTGTGTATGTGTATGAAATGAGGCTTTTGTCCTCATCTCGAAGTAGAGTTCCGGCCAGTTATTGTCGCCCTACAGTCGTGGAACCTTACGACGAGAATCACAATGACATAAGACATTCGAAAATCAAACTATCGAAATTTATTTTAAAATTGAAATGTGCCCAGCGTAAGATAGAGTTTATTATAGAACTTGTCTAGAGTAACGATTTTTATATAATGAACTGAAAAAGGAGTGTTGTAATGACGATTTTAAGACGATTTTTTGTTTAAAATATACTTTATCCTCATGTAAATATTCTATATCAATATTTCATCCTTAAGAAAATTGCTCAACAATGACCTGTAGCATCACCTATTTTGAACATAATTTAATCTTAATGGCATAAGAGGATAGAACTTTCAATATAAAATATAGCTTACAATTTACAAGTACAAAAACATTTCATCTTTATTGTAAATGGAAATATAGCCTCGAAAACATTTCATCAAAAGCTACATTTACGTTGTCGTATTCTGTCTGTGTGTACCTATAATTCAATTCTCTTCTAGCATTTCACTCTACCTCTAGAAACTAACGTGAAAAGATTCTGTTGTGCAACACAATCCTCTAACTGATGCTTACATCACAAGATTAAAGCATTTGCGTAAGGATTTACTTAACACATTTATGAAGAAGAATGCATGATTGAACTGATTAAATCTGTCGTTACTCTGAAATACTTTTAGCGTATTAGTCCTAAAACTTATTCCATTATTCTAACAGTTTTATTGCTCAAGCATTAGACTTAGATTTTTCGAGAAGTACTACTTATTTATTCAGTTCCGAAAGCTTAATAAAACAAATTTAACAAAACAAAATAAACGGATCAAAAACATCACGGTAACTCACAAACATCAAAGCAATGATAAAATTTAGTAATGAATGACACAAGATATCCAGGATGGTAAGTTAAATGAATTCTCTTCATTTCTTCCATGGTTACATATTTTATCTTATAATCGAAACCACGAAATAACAATTAGATAGTTTGAAATACATACATATATATGTGTGTGTGTGAAATGATAATTTTGGCCTCATCTCGAAGTGAAGTTCTAGGCAGTTATTGCCGCCCCGCAGTCGTGGAATCTTGCGACGAGAATGACAAGATAAAGATGTTCAAAAATCATACTATCGTAATTTATTCATCTTGCGAACTTAACTGTCGAACACACGAAAATGTACCGAAACTGTTTTCAAATACCAGAGATCTACCTTTATGTGTCAACCAATTGCGATCACTACATGACACGTTGATGACTTACGCGCCAGAACTCCATTTTTAGATATGAAACTGGAAAGAATTTACTAGGGAACATACACATTATTTTTTCATACACACACACACACACACACACACACACACACACACACACACACACACACACACACATATATATATATATATATATATATATATATATATATATATATATATATATATATATTGGTAATTTTGTGGTTAAAAGTAATTTATTTTGACATATATACGTATGTATGATATCGAAATACAATAATTTTAACCAGACAATTCCAGTTTAAAATGTGAAAGTTTCAAATAACAGACGTATTTTACTGCTTCGAAGAACTTTGAAACTTATGAATAACATCACAAACTAAGTTAAAACAGCATTAATCCTTTTCAAATTCTGCTTCTTGAAATTTTTCGGATGATTTGTAGCCGGTAATATATTAACAGGAGGTAGTGTTTAATCGTCCGAATAAACGACTTGACTGCTTTTCCAGAAACTTCTCTTACACATCTCTTGGAGGGTGACTGAATTCGCTTTTGTAACGGAACCTATCAGTATTTTATGTAGCGTGACTCGTGGTCTGACACAGTCACCAATGAGACGAGGAAACTCCAGGGCTCAAAACTTGAACTGAAATTTATCTTGTATTTCTGATTTTTGAAATTCAAATGCATTACATCGAATAGTATTTTATGGGATTGAAAAATACTATTGTGTACTATGAATTGAAAAAATGGAATATTTATTAAGAAACAGAAATCTATTTGCATAGTTACATACAAGTAAAATTATTTTACGGTACATTAGATTTTAAGTTATCAAGTAATGTAGAAAATTACGTACTTCTACGAAGAGTATTATGGAATACATGAATGTCTGCATTATTTCCTACATGTAAAGCTCTTTAGTTCAAAGAGATTTGCAGAACTCTAAAGTTTATTGGATATGTCTAGATTTGCTGAGTCTGTGAATGAATCGAGTTTACAATGAAAATTTAAATTTTTTGTTTTATTTTTCTTATAATTTGTACCATATTACTTAACTTTACGTCTTCTGCATAAGAATATACTAATTTATGCTTAATTAATTCTACACTGCAGATAGCAACAAACAGGTTGTAAGAATAAGTTACATTCGGTTCAGCTTTTTTAACCTCTTCCCGTGAGTCACCGTCAAAGACATTCCAGAACAGGACTGGTTTGAAACAGAAAGAAACATCGGACTTCTCCCAACCAATAGAAGTGTAAGTTGGTTTGGGGGATTCTGACCTCCCGCCGTTCTGGAGTGGACCCCTATTTTGTCTCCAAGAGGCAGTAGGATTTTTTTAGAGGAAAAAGTTGTTGTCAGAGGTAGGAAGAAGCAAAGAACGCTGCTGGCATCCGCGGCTTCCGCGATAGACCTTTTAAGGAAAATCATCGCCATATTGTTTTTTAGGGCCGACGCCCACTGGAAAGCAGTCTTCGATATCTACAAATGATAAGTAGATTCCAGTTGTATTCCTTAGGTATTTATTTAATTGTATAAAATCATTTAATCAAGGCATACTTGTCCATGTGTTTCTTAATGAGTTTTAATTTCTTCTAGGCCAATATAACATAATTTTTACGCAGCTGTTCTTCAGATATAACAGTAACAGCTGAAAGAGATGTCAGAAAACCATATCCTGCTAATGGTAGTTATCTAATAGCAGTACTGATTTTGATCAGAATGGAAAAAATTCGATGTATTTCTAGAAAACCAAATAACTATTAAATTAGCTACATAAGAGATTTCCAACTGGCCACCCGTTAGACCAGTTTTGAGGCCTACAAAACTGTTTGAAAATAATATAAAATCATTTACAGCTCCAGTGTTTTTATTTAGAAGGAATTCATTAAAAACCAGTACAGAACTGGACTTGATCATCTATGATAACTATCACCTTAAGAGAGCTGATGAAGGACATCCATTTATTAGCTGACGAATTTTAATTCATACTAATACCCCTATTCTACACAAAATTTAAATAGTTATGGTATCAGTACATCCCACAGTCATGCACACATTTTCCAGTGTGGCCATCAAGACCTTACAAGTTAATCCTTTTCTTCTATAATATATTTGAGAAAAACTTTCTAAAAACCGTTTTTTTTTCCTTATCCTAACAGTGTTCGAACTCAGGGGTTAAAACGGTTAAAAATATCTGAGATGTAAAGCACACGATGCTTCATAAATATTAAAGTCGTTTATATATATAAGCACAGTGACAAGTTAGTGGACTTACTTCCAAAAGTCATTTTTGTAGTGAGTTTATTCACTAGCACAAAGTTTGTATCAATTACAGGATATTTTAAATATTAAATATCATTGGAATTGTTAGTAATATTGCCGCGATCAAAGCACGCGATCCAGACCCGATGATTGTGGGTTCGATGCTTGCCATGGTGGTTTATCCAAAGTACGGATTTTTAATTTAAAAATGTTATTTATTGCTTCCTTATGTTCTTGAACATTCTAGATCTTTCTTTAATATGTAAATTAGTTATTTCTCTAATATTCTGTTCGGGTATAAAAGC
>CM063511.1:122994983-122999983 GCA_032207245.1 Pardosa pseudoannulata
GCAATGAATGCTACGAGAAAATGTGTATGCAAACATACATATATACTGTATACCAATAAGTATTGGACACCTATGCAAATGACTATATCTGCTATCCCGAGGTACGTCACGGCTTCCGCAGGTATACATCGTGTAGGAAACAGCATCGGCATTAGTTGCATGCATGATGCCGCGCAGTTCGGAGCTTTCTGATTTCGAGAAATGTATAATTATCGGGTATCACAAATGTGGCCAATCCTTAAGGGACATATCTAGCGATTTGAAGTACCCAAAATCGACAGTGGCCTATATGATTAAGAAGTGGAAGGTGAGCGGTGATTGTCGGAATTGTACCCCTCTAACTTTCAGGACGACAATACCAGTTGTCATGTTTCGAGGGTAACCAAGGCTTCGTATGGTGCCAATGGAGTTCATCGAAAGGACTGGCTTGCCCAGAGACCAGACCTGAACCCTATCGAGAACCTCTGGGATGAGTTGAATAGCCGAATTAAGGGGTGCACTGCCAGTCCAAAATCGGTGAAGGAACTTGTATGTCTATTCTAAGCCGAGTGGAAGACAATACCCCTAGCTGTAATACAAAGACTTGTGGAAAGTATGACCCGGAGGATTCACGCTGTAATAGCCTCTCGTGGAGGCTCTACCAATTATTGATTGTGAATAAAGTTATTTTTTCTTTTCTATCACAGGTGTCCAAATACTTATTGGTAGACAGCGTATATATGTGTGCAACACTATAATAACTCCATAATAATAATTAGAAAATAACTCCATAAGAAAATATGTTTTTGCTAATAGTTATGAATAAAATAGTATTTTAAATAATAAAGAAAAATTATTTGTTTAGGGTATTATTTAGTTTTATATTTAAAATAGTATATACTTTTTAAATTGTCCTTTACTATTCTATGAAATATTATTTTTGTTATATTATCGTTGTTAATCATTGTGTATATACAGTCTACCATAATACTTAATAAACATAGAAAACAACTTCGCTCCCTGATAAATAATTTGCTCTAATAAGTTATTAAAAACAAGAAAGCTAAAATATATGAGAAATAAAACATTTTTTAAAATAAATAACACCCTTGATAGAACAAAAATTATCAGATATAAGTTAAAAATCGAATGTAAACATGCGATAGTTTCTGAAAGCGTTACCAGAATCATTATATATATATATATATATATATATATATATATATATATATATATATATATATATATATTATATATATATATATATATATATATATATATATATATATATATATATATATATATATATATATATATATATATATATATATATGTATATATATATATATATATATATATATATATATATATATATATGTGTATATATATATATATATACAATATACATATATATATATATATACAATATACATAAATATATATATATATATACAATATACATAAATATATATATATATATATATATATATATATATATATATATATATGTATATGTATATGTATATGTATAATATATATGTGTGTATATATATATATATATATACAATATACATATATATATATAATATACATATATATATATATATATATATATATATATATATATATATATATATATATAGTCCAGAACGCGGAAACATAAAGACTTCCAACATAACCAATGCAAATAAAAAAAAAACCAAGACGGGACTGTAACAGGCAGGTGTTAAAAAATGTTTCAAATTTAAAAAGTTGTCTAGTTGTGAAAACTGCTGTTTTTGCTGCTCGTGGACTATTGATAATATTACCTACTGCTTAAAGCCAATTTCGAATGGCTATGACCATCCATGACTGCACCCACGAACTCTGTTGGAACCCACGAACTCTGTTACCGAAAAGCATTTGTTTGTCTTTTCACCCATCATTTGTCTCAAATTAAAAATTACACCTGTGGATAGGTGCAGTTAAAGGATCTGTCTGACTGACAAATCAGGAAAGTGTCATTTCCAAAAATTCAAAGCAAACTTGAAGTTTTTAAATCATCCTTACCACAATACATGGCGTACTGATTATTTTTTATTTCGTCCAAAAATAATTTTCAATTATAAAATAAAACTTTTCTCTATGTAAAATATCATTTTTAAATTTGCGAAAAATGAGTTGCAATTAATATGTTTATGAAGCAGTAAATTGTGTAATTCATTTGATAAAGAAAAATATAGTAAAATTTTAATAAATCGAAGCTAAATTATAATTAAAGTATCACGAAAAAATTATGTATTTAAATTTTTGCTGCAATATATATGTTCAACCCATTTTACGTATGGAGAAATTATTCTAATATTTACTGAACTCACAAATTAAGCACGGAGGCCAAAATTATTTAATTAAAAAGTAAAGATTTCATCGCTAGCTACATTGCTTATTAATTTCTTTTAATTTTCGTAAAACTTTTTACTTAAATGATGAAGCGAACATTCTAATAACTCAGAAAAATAAGTCTCGCTATGTTTGAAAGTCATATATTTATGTATCGCAGGTAAGTGATGGTTGAAATTTTTTTTTTTTTGAAAATGACATTTATAATGTATTTGCGGTTTCTTGATCATAACTGTTTTTATATAGCTTAATTATTCATTCGGTATATGTAGAAAACAACATTAGGAAATTGTGTAGTCTGTTGTAGAAATTTGGTAAAATATTACAATTTTTATTTTCGAAAATATATCAGTTGTTATAATTTTCCTCGAATTTAAGACAAGGTATAATAGACATAGAGAATCATAACGATAAAAATACTTACAAATTATTTTTGTTATTATTTAAAAGTAAAAAAGGTATTTGGTAATTATCAGGTAGAGATGTTACTGCGAAAGACTGAAAGACTGAAGTCGACTTTCATCGGTGAATTGCAACTTCACGTAGTCGTTTGGTGTATGTCCGAAATGTTTGCTAAATACCCTTATTTCTGATTTACACCGGTAAATCTCGACATTCACCATGCACTAATGGTGAATGTTAAACATGTAAGATATTTATATTTTCTTTTCCGTAATTCAATCAAACCTATAGTGCTAGCACACGCAACTGTTGAACATTTCTTTTTGCAATGACAGCGTTTATAACCATGCCCTCCACTTTTCCAATTAACTGCAGAGGCTTCCCTCACCGACGTTTCTTGAGAAGAAATCTCATCTACGGAGAGTAATTTTTCTTTACAATGTATAACCTGATTACGAGTATAAATCTGCTTGAGGGTACCATTTTTGTTTATTAATTTATAAAAGTCAGAATCTTCTATTCCAACAAGAACCGCCAATACATTTCGAGCATCTGTAAGACCACGGTTGACATCAGGGGCATATATTCGCACAGTGTAATCAGTTTGAACAGGAGGAAATTTACTTTTTGAGGTTTGTAACATCTTCGTTGCATGCATTGGAAGATTATCTTTTGCGACCGCTCTTTTAATAGAAATAAAATTTCTGCTTTTTAATCAGGGCTGAATAGAAGGGGTAGTATATTCAAGCTCCTCTTCGATATTTTCCTTTGGAATGGACACAGACACTTTAGAGTACTCCTTGATGGTATGTGCCATTTTGACATATATCATTATATGTTTTAATAATAAAGTATGATTTAAAAACGGAACAAAAATATTTTTTTCAACATTCACAATCAGTGCATGGGGATTGAGGACATACATCGGTGATAGTCCGAATATATAAGAATATAATCAAATATTCTGTCTTTCCCACAGGTAGTTGGTGTATGTCAACATTCACCTGTAAATATCGCCAATCCCCGATTTCGGGCATTCACAGTAACCAGATATATAGTGCAAGATATCATGTAGTTTATATTAAAATATTTTTAAAATGAGAAACATCTTTAATCAGTTAACATAAGTTTGGGTCTTGTTGTTAATTCAAACAAGTAATTGATTATTTGAAAGGCTTCTGTTTGGAAACTATGATCTATATTTTGCCAAAAGAGAGCTAAAGAGACTGGGATCTATGATTAAAACTGTTGACCTACGGCTCGGAACAGCCTTGCTAGAAGCGAGATTCGAGAGAGTGGATTCAGAAAGTCATCACCTTACTACTCTTTCGATACTAACGCTATATTTCGGCGGTTATTTGAACAGATTGGCGATTCCCTGAGTGTACATTTTCGTATATCTTTCTTCATATATAAAAAAATATTACAATTAAAGCAGGGTAAAAAACTTATGCATAGATAAAATGAAATAATGAAAAAAGTTTTCTAAGGTCAATTTAGTTTGATAGTAATCATTCATCAGTGCAAAATGTAGCAGAAAATTATGAATTTATATTTCATTCGTACTTAATATATAACTAAGAATAAATAATAAAAAAATGTTAAAAATTCTGATTCTACAAGGATAATAATTGTTCCGTCCAGTAGCCTTGATGCTGGATCAGCGGCAGCAATTACTTAATAGTAACTGTTGAGCGAGCGCCATCTAAAAAATAATAATAATACAATAGTGTTTGCTGAGAGCTCGGAACGAGGGGATTAAATCGGCTATATATTCTGTTTTTTCTTGGTTTCTTTAAAGTGGATGGTTTGGACGTCGTTTGGAATGAAAATATTCTAAGTCATTGTAGTAAGTAAATTCTTAATTCCTTTAATCATGAATCTTATTGGGTTGTCATTTTCCCAACGCTGATCCAATCCATATACATTTAATTCTATTTGATTGTGTTTTTGTATTTTGTATTCCTCTCGTTCATATTATTTTTATCTATTGTACTGTGTTAAAATCTTAAATGTTAGCAGTCATTCTCTATTAATAGTAATATATTTGCTTTGAAATATAAAATTCGAATCTACAATAAACTGTTAGTAAATCCCTTTCCTTTGATTATTTCTCAATCACAAAGTATTTATTTTAGTTTATAAATTTAATTATACAGTCCACTAATTTTTAACACCTCACAATAATTATTATCCAAATAAAATGTATTCTTATAACTAATAATATAGTTTAACATGTG
>CM063511.1:123012483-123037483 GCA_032207245.1 Pardosa pseudoannulata
TAATGAGACCGGGACATACAGCTTAAATCCGATTCCGAACGGCTACGAACATCCATGCCACAGTGGGATTCGAACCCACGAACTCCGGTACCGAATGCTAGCACCCTAACCAATCGGCCATCGTCCGGCGTATATCCAGAAGGAAAATACCCGAGTGAAATAAAGATAATACACACTCACATTTATGGGAGAAAATATATTTGAAAATGATAATGGCTAGATGGTTAAATCATAGAGTTTTACAAGATTAGTTAAGTCTAAGTATATCGTAACAAAATTATATTTTTATAAATGAAACTAAACAAAGTGCCTATTCAAGTATATACAGGAAAATGCTTTCTTGCTTTGATTTTATATATCCTTTTAACAATAAGTTACATTCGGTTCAGCTTTTTTTACCTATTTCCGTGAGTCATCGTGAAAGACATACCAAAACAGGACCGGTTTGAACTAGAAATATACTTCGGACTTTTCTCAACCAATAGAAGGGTCTGTTGGTTTAGGGAATTCTGATCTCCTGCCGTTAAGGAGAGCACCCCTGTTTTTTCTCCGTGAGGCAGTCTGATATTTTTAGAGGACAAGGTTGTGACCAGGGATGAGTAGAAGGTGAACGCTTATGGCATCCGCGACTTGCGGGATAGTCCTTTTGAGGAAAATCATAGCCATATTGTTTTTTAGGGCCTACGCCGACTCGAGAGCAGTCTTCGATACCTACAAATGATAAGTTGATTACACTTGTGTTCCTTAGGCATTTATTTATTTGTATAAAATAATTTAAACAAGACATATTTATCCATGTGTTTCTTAATGAGTTTTAATTGCTTCTTTCTCAAACACTAGGCCAACGTAACATTATTTATTACATATCTGGCGCCGTCACCAGGATACGAACCTGGGTTACTGCTGGGTTATTTATTACAATCCTTAAGCTTAATTTCCTTTCCTTCATGTCATGAAAGCTTTCAGTACAATACTTTCGATCTTTTCTCTTTATCGTACCAACACTTTACCTGTAAATTCCTTGCTGCGAATCTAAGTTACTAAGAGTAGACTAACATCATATTGACATTCCAGCTGTACTAATACCGTCTTTCCATCACTTTAATATCTTCAGGAAACTGGTCGCTTTGCTTCACAATACATTAGACAACTCGTTTAGCTGGGCAACGCCGATTAGAAGCTAACCTTCAGTGCCTGATTCTGTGGGTTAGAATTACGTTGCTACTATAAATGTTTTTAGCTGTCTTTGCAGGGTATCAGGCTTTACAAGAAGTTAAGGGAGCTCAAGCCCCTCTCAAAAATTAAGCTGTCTTACTTTTAATACTTTTTAATATAAAATTACCATACTTCTAATAAACAAATAATATTAGTCAAATTTTTTTAAACTTTTTTTAAGGAATAGGAATAACTAATTACATAACTGGCTATGGCCCCAAAGAGTTGGCTTTTAGTTAAGATAGCATTGAACTCATTATGTTATGAGAAAACCCAACCAATTCGTTAACTACAGTGTTAGTCATAATACTGTTCACTGTTTTACACTTAACGTACTTTAGTGAACGATTTAAAGTAAATGGCTTAGAATAAAAAATAATAACTGAAGTTGCACGGGTTGTCTCACCTAAGGGATTTTAATGAGATTCTATCTGAAAATTTTCTGTAAGTATACGTACAACTTTTGCCAACAACAAGTTGGAAAACAATGGAAGGAAAGTGAATACAATTTCTTTTTCCTAACTTTGACTGAAAAAAATTGCTATAGACCTGAAGTTGGGGAGTTTTCATGTAAAAAGAAAAAAACAGTTTGGCTAGTAGAACATCGTGAGAGAAATTCTGACTGCTCTGCTGCTGTCTGGAATAGGTTTTAAAAAGTAGATCCTGACCTACTACCTTATTCGCTCTCGTGTAACAAATAAAGTAGACGGTATCGTACCCAATCAACCAACTAATATTGTGAGAGAACAGAATCAATGTACCTCCTCAAGTAAATCTTCAAACTCATCCAACATCCTAACATTTTTAACATTTTTTTATCATTTTGAGTACTACCTGAATATATTAGTCCTTTTTACTGTCAAGAACTTGGAATGTGATTATTTAAAGGATATTCAAGCCTCCTTTTCATCTAAAATCAATTTTGATTCGAAATTATAATAGACTTTCTCAGATACCATCAAGAACAATAGTTCTCGATTAGTTTCTTTTCTGACACAAAAAATATATTGAAACTTAAGTTCCACAAAGATACCTAAAATTTTGTTCAACTTTAAGGCTTTCTTAATACGTTTCTTAGGCCTAATTGTATAGGTAGAGGTTGTAGTGCTTAGATTATAACGTTGCTTTGATGAATATGTATTTATTTAAATATTGCGTGCTTAATTGTGAAAATAAGATGGGATATACAGATTTTATATTAACAAATTCTGTATCTATATATAAATAAACTGAATAAAAACAAATTCCCTAAAAATGAATTTCTCCTGTTCATAAAATAAACAAGTCATTACGGATACTCGATAAAATATTTTAACATTACCCAAAATTATTTGATACCTATTATAAGAAAAATAGCTCATTTTAAACACATGTTGTTGATTATTTATGCAAAATTGCATGCAAATCTATTCAATAGAAGGTTCCAAAATATGCTCACAATGTGTAATATTTCTATAATTTACATATAAAATTAGGTAAGCTATAAGGAAGTAAAGGACTTACATTTTTCATTTTCTTAATTTATTTACATTTTATAATAAATTTATTTCTTCAAATATTTTGTCGTTAAAGATTATTTTTTATAGAAATAATTCTTAAGCATTTTGAGATTATATGTTTTTCATTTCAAAATTTAAATATATGTAAATATTAATGCAAATATAAAACTGTTTGCTTTGTTAAAAAAAAATTTAACTTTTTAATATATTTTTTTAATTTAATATATTATAAATCAATTTGTCTTTGGAATTTGTAATAGATAATTTGCAAAATATTTTTATTAATGTTCTAATATTACATTTGCTTTTAATAAAACGTACTAATCAATATATATACATATTTCATTCTCGTAACTTGAGTAAAACTTAAAATATTTTGAAGTGACCAGCTTTTGGTACTGTAACAATAAGTTAAATTGGGTGACCTTTTTCACCCCTTCTCGTGAGCCATCGTCAGTGACATACAGTACAGTACCGGTTTGAACTAGAAGAAACTGCAAACTTCTAACAACCAATAGAAGGGTCCCTTGGTTTTTCGGGATTCTGACCCCTCCGTTCGGGAAGGGACCACTGCTTTTTTCTCCGCGGGTCAGTCGAATGTTTTTAGAGGACAAGGTTATTACTAGAGGAGAGAAGAGGATGAACACTACTGGTATCCCCTGCTTGAAGGATAGACATTTTTTGGGGCGGGACGAGAAAGAGTAAAATCAACGCCATATTGTTTTTAGGGCCGATGCCGACTCTTCGATATCTACATATGATAAGTTTTCCAGTTGTATTCTTCAGACATTTAATTGTATAAAATCATTTAATCAAGACATATTTCTCCACGTGTTTTTAATGTTTTAATTTCTTCTTTCTCAAACACTAGGCCAACGTAGCATTTTTTAAAGGTACTAACCAGCTTTTGGTAGAGTCTATGGTATACCCATTCAGTATACCATTAAAAAATAAATATGAAATGGCATTACCACAGAAATATGCTATTTGCATTATTTTATTTTCAAAACTTTTGACCATTGTTTTGGAAATTCATAGCTTTTCTATAAAAGTAAAATTCAGAATGTTTTCGAGAAATTTTCATCTCGCATCTCCTTAAAGTTGCAGTAGTTGATAAACTGGGCAAAACTTTCTTGAAAGTTTTAAATTTTTATCTCACTGATAAATAGCAAAATATAACAAGAATTACAATTAATTTAAATTTTATTTAATTATAAAATTGTTTTCATACCCATCACCTTATAGTTGATATAACTATAACCACAGCAGATATTTTACTTATTAATAATTACTTCTTTAAAACCTATTAAAATATACAGCCTTTAAAATGTAAATTTTTAAAGACTCTCCAGTTACAATTCAAACCATCATACACTATCGAGATTAATCGACAATTTACCAAACCAAGTGTATCTTTTAAAAGTTAGTTCAAATTAATTTATTTAGAAAAGTAGAAATATATCATTTTTGGAGCGAAAATAATTATTGTGCATGTTTTGAACAGATAAAATAGATATTTTAACTAATATTACCTTTCTAAACTAAATATTCTGCGAATGCTTATGATAATATCTTGATATTGACGCATAAAATATATTCTATGAATAAAAATAACCAAGTTATAAGTAAGAGAACTGCACAAGAAACATTTTCAATTATGTACATTTTGAACCAATCAATAATTAGTAACTTTTAAAAGTTATATTCTGCATTCGATCTGTAAAGACATTAATATAAATATTTTAATTAAAACATATTAAATTTTCAATAAGAGAGAAATGGTCATGCATAAAATTAAATAATTTTTAAGGTTTATTATAACTTAATAAGAATATTTTGGGGAATATAGATTTAAATAGAAGCTGAATATCCATGCTTTTCTGCGAAGTAATTAGAAAAATTTGAGTTATTAGCAATCTTTTTGGTCGAATCTTCTTCACATTACAATTTTACCACGTGTTCATAATTTAATTAACTTCCAACTGATAATATAACTATTCATTTATTAATTTAGAAATAAAAAAATCACCTTGCATTTTGTTTTTATTTGACACAAATAATACAAATAATACAAATTTAACACAAATATATTTATATAATCCTTAGATTTAGGTACATATTTAAAGAATAGTTATTCATATTTAATTTTATAATTTAATATGAAAGAAAAAATTCATTATCTATAAAAACATAATTAATAAAAATTCATAAACACTTTTCTAAAACCTAAAAATCAGCTAAAAAAGAGCTGATTGCATAAAACTCATTTTCTATGAATATAGATGTAGTCTATCAAAGTAATCCCATAACACCTAATTTATAACCATTAGAAAATGTCAGAAGTGATTTTTCTCCTTGATTAAAAATTTCTATTTATAAGTAACCTGTAATCAATTCATGGAAAAACTGCTAATCCTATGCTAAAGAACGTTATTTCATAATAGTCAAATTTTTCTGTACTTAATTAACTGTTCAAAACCTCGACAAACCATAGCGAGTTTAGAGTAATTTGACGCTAGAAATAGTTTTTATTAGATCCTATCTCAATGCCAAAATTTTGTGTCACTTAATAAGTTTCTCATCTTAATTAAATGCATGAAAATTCTTTCATAATTATCTCATTATCTTACTGATGTCATATCTTAGTAATGATTTTTTTAAATTTAAAACCTGTAGCTATCTTTCTTTGAGCGTTAGTACTTAGTTTCGACTGATTTACACTACCTTACACTAGCGAATATATGCTTTTGTCTAACCTTTAAAAACTTTGAAATATTTCAACATGTTTTTATTTATATTTTGCATGTTGATTAAACTTATATAATCATTTTACAATCTTATAATTGGTTTTTTACGAAATTGTTAGTAATAAGGAGATAAAATCAACTTTTCAATCTTGTCCTATAAATTGTAATTGAGTATTACATCAAATTAAGCTTTCCGTAAACATTCTTTCGTTTCTATGCTTGCAGTTAAATTATAACTGTCACTGTGAGCGCATGTAAGTGATAGTAAAAAAATGCAACAATAATAGTCTATATCAGGGGTGGCCAACCTGCGGTTCACGAGCCACATGCGGCTTTTTGAAGGATCATTTGTGGCTCTCTATAAATATACTCGAGTTCCCTTTTCATTTTTGTATTATTATATTTTAAAACATTATTAAAATTGATGGAGCTCTGCCAATGCTGGGTAAAAAATAGGTCTTATTGGAGAGATGATTCTCCAATTCCACAATTCATACCGATTCACTGCATAATTTATCGAAAATATCTCGTTACAAAATATTTAAAATATCCTCATGTTATGAAAACAGTGTAACATATTATAAATTACATTCGCAACAAAGCAAAAAAATCTTCGACAATTCAAAAATTTCCTTGAAGAATTAAAGGACGAAGGACTTCCAAGTAACATTCAATAAATATGATTTATCCCGTATGAGATGTATAGAAGGTGCCATTTAATATAACAGTTAGCTAAGATATTATTTTAAACAGTTATTACATAAAATATGAGCCTAAATTTAAGTCGAAGGACAGAGAGAGTTAATTAAAAGTTTAAAAATAGTAACAAAAAATATATTGCAGGAAAAAAATTAAACTCATTGCTACATGCTTTTAAAAATAGACAATATTAAATCTTCTTTTTGTTGCTGTCTTATGAAACTTGGTCAAACCAAGCATGATTCATTCCAGAGGCTACTAGTATTAAGGCAAAGTTGTGCTCCTTTCGTTTTAAACAAGCACCACAAGGGTGAAAGTACAACTTGGCTCTAGTGGGTCATTGTAATTTTGAAGCAATGACCAATCAAAAGACCCATAGGCTTGACCTGCCACCCCCAAAGGTATTGATTGCTAACTTGGAGAACATTGTGACCACGAACATATTTCACGTGCCCCAGTCACCTTAAACGAACACGGCGATCTCAGACCGGCTCGGGTTTTGAACCCACAACTTTCCCGTTACGTGAGTGTTGCCTTTGCCGACTGAGCTACGGCGGCTTGTCGACATATTAAAACTAAAATTAGAAGCCATAGGTTTTAGTTATTAAAAGAATTCTGACTATTTTAATCTTTATTGAAAATGGTGCATCAGTTCTTAAGGATCGACATCTGCTAAAGCCACTTAATATTTTTTATAAATATTGCTATAAAGTTTTTTTATTCAAAAGGAAAAATATAAACAATTTTAAAACATTTTGACTGATGGTAAAATATTTATATCTCTACACTGTTCAACGGTAATCATTTGCTATTGTAGAAATTATATATAATTGATTATTAAATACATGAATCTTTGCTTTAATACTTTAATATTTGTTTAGTGGGGTAATACATATTTAACATTATCTTATTATCTTACTGATGTCATACCTTGGTAAAAATAATCTCTAGCCCTCTAGCTATCTTTCTTTGAAAGTTACTTCTTAGTTTGGACTGATGCACACTATCTTACTCTCGCGAATATATGCTTTTGTCAAACCTATAAAAACTTTGAAATATTTTAACATATTTTATTTATATTTTTCATATTGACTAATCTTGTATAATCAATTTACAATCTTATAAATGGTCTTAAGAAATTATTAGTTATAAGGTGATAAAATCAAATACAAACGCAGTTTGTTTCTGTATTTACTTAGAATAATTCTAAGACATCAACTTTTCAGTCTTGTCCTATAAATTGTTATAGAGAATTATATCAAATTAAACTTCCGTATGAGATGCATAGAAGGTGCCACTTAATATAAAGTTAGTTAAGATATTATTCTAAACAGTTATAACATAAAATATGATCCTAAATTTATGTCGAAGGAGAGAGAGAGTTAATTGAAAGTTTAAAAATTGTAGCATCCAATGTATTGCAAGAAAAAATTAAATTCATTGCTACATGTTTTTGCAAAAGTTTTTAAAAATAGACAATATTAAATCTAAAATCACAAACCATAGCTTTTAGGGATTAAGAAAGCTCTGATTATTTTAATCTTTATGGAAAATTATGCAACAGTTTTATGGTTCGACATCTGCTAATAATACTTAATATTTTTTATAAATTTACTATAAAGGTTTTTATTCAAAAGGAAAAATATAATCATTTTAAAAACATTCTCATTGATGGTAAAATATTTATATCTCTACACTGTTCCAAAATAGTTATTTGCTATTGTAGAAATGATATGTAATTAATTATTAAATGCAGGAATCTATGCTTTAATATATTAATATTTGTTTAGAGAAGTAATACATATTTAACATGACCTAGTTCTCATAAACATAAATATAAAAAGATAGGTAAATATATTTCTTTATTAGTCAACCCTATAGTTTATGCTTATAGATTAATATTGTCTATTTTTAAGATATTTTCCAGAAATAGAAAGCAAAGCATTTTATTTGTTAACTAACTCTTTTACAAGTAATAAAAATAGATTTAAATAAACTGCCAGTGAATTTTTAACTTGAATGACACTTCTCTTACATCTAGGTCTTTCATATGTATTTAAATTTCATAAAATTCTCGATAAAAGTTTACAGAACTAGATTGAAAAGTTTATGTGTTACAATTTTTGGAGAATTAGGCACAGAAACATAACACTGTTTTTGTTTTTAAGAGTTGGTTTGGAGTGCTACGGTCTACCTTTTGTTTACAGGACGGTTAATGAAACCAGGGTATACTTATTAATTAACCAGGTCTTAAACAAGGGAGGGAATCGATTCAGAAGAGTTACAAACATCCATGCCATCAGTGGATTCAAACCTATAAAGAACAGCACCTTAACCATTCAACCACTTGAGAATTGATTCTGCGTTTAATTTTGTCTCTTCATTACTAATAATTTTTTAAATACCATTTATAACAATATAAAATTTTAATAGAATTTGTACATTGAAATACATTATTATATAGATACAGAATAAAGCTTGCAAAGAAAAATATAAATTTGTTGATTATTGATTTTTGATAGACGAGTTATTAAAAAAGTTAAGTACTAAAAATGAATAATTTTAGGTGTAATTACATATATGTATGTTGTAGCGTATTGAGCTCTAACTGAGCTCGAAAAAGGATAGCGGAGTCCTACGTACAGACTAAAGATTTTTATTAGAAACACAATGTTGAAGTTATGATGAAGACAGATGAAAACGATGAATATCTACAAATGAAAATGATAATCGTTACAGGAATCAACTTCCTAATCGTTTGGAGAGAAAAAGGGGGGAGATGACACTCTCAGTCGCTCAACTCGACACTCTCAGCCGATGAGTTTCACAGGAGACTCGATTGATCAAAATTTAACTGGGCCATGAACACTGGTTGTTTTATATCGTCGTCTGACGGCAAATTTACATCTCAGCTGATCGGACATCTGGTTGATGACGTGGTGAGGAAACGCTTATAGATCTCTAGCAGGACAGGTGCAACCCCGGTTAAAAGGGAAGTTTGCTGTAATCGGGATCAATCTCGCAGATCATTAATCGTTTAATCATTGTCTCTGGACAACCCTTTATAGAACACGATAGGAAAGTATTGCTGCTTCCCTTACAATGTAGAGGATTTTTGTCCTGTGAGACTCTTTCTTCGGGATGTCATTGAAACTAACACTGGGAACATTTCGCCAGCATCCTAATGAATTTCTCAGACAAAATGATTGAGATGGTCCTCGGTGTTAACAATCCTCTATTCAGCATCCTATTTTGCGTGAAACAACGTCCTTTCACTAGGTAAAGATGAGCTCAGTTCAAGTGCTCACAAAAAACATGTTTGCTATTTCCACCTTATGCCGTTTTTTCTCACAGTCGTAGATAAGTCTGTGTCTGGAAATTCAATATAACGAGAATTCGTTACAATGTATGAGTAGGTATATAAAATATGTAGATAAAATCTACAAAAAACTGCAATAATTTTAAAGGTTTGACTTTTTTTCTCTTGCATTACTCAACATTTTTATATAATATCCCAAGCATTTTTCATCATTCAGTTAATTTGAGATTAATTAAATACTGAGCATTTTATGGGAAGAAAAATACAATAATTTTACACTATTGTAGCAGAATTTTTGCTTTTATCTTCCTATCTTATAAAACATTTATTTAAAATTTCATTTCACCTTCCTGTGCTTTCCTACTTTATAGAGTAAAGGAGGAAATTAAATTTCAAAAATTCACGAGAATTACCTCTGCATAAAGAATTTGAAATCACCTGTTTGAGAAATAAACTTTTTTCGTCTTCATTTTTTTCTTTAAAGAATCCAAGGTTTACTTTTTAATTATCATATGTAAGTGATCAAATGATAAGTAAAACTGTAGTATGAAAATTGAATCTACAATCAACATTAACAAGAAAATGATATAAAATGCACTTAAAAAGTATATAAATGATGCATAGATATTTTATGAGCAAATTGCTCATAGAATATTATCAGCGTTACATGATAGCAGTAATCAGTAAATCCGTCTTTGAAAGTTCAATATAACAATGGCATTCATTATTTTGTAAGTTGAATGCATACAATGTGGTCATAAAAAGTGGAAACACTGTTGTATTTTTTAAAAAAATGGTTAAATTCTATTTATGTTCTTTCTGGATATTTTCGCTTATAATGAAGCTATGTAAGTCTTTATTTCTGTAAAAAAAGAGCTGTACTCATTTAAGGCAGCTTCCAGAACATTTTTATATATTATTCTAAGCATTTGTTCAGAGCTCAGTTAATTTGAGATTAATTAAATACTGAGCATTTTATGAGAAGATAAATATAATAATTTTACCCTATTTTAACATAATTTTTGCTTTTATCTTCCTATCTTATAAAACATGTATTTAAAATTTCATTTTACCTTCCTGTGCTTTCCTCCTTTATAGAGTAAAGGATGAAATTAAATTTCAAAAATTCACGAAATTACCTTTGCATAAAAAATTTCAAATCACCTGTTTCAGAAATAAACTCTTTCGTCTTCATTTTTTTCTTTAAAGAATCCAAGGTTTACTTTTTAATTATCATATGTAAGTGATCAAATGATAAGTAAAATTGTAGTATGAAAATTTAATTTAGAATCGACGTCAAAAAGAAAATGATATAAAATGCAGAGTATATAAATGATGCATAGTTATTTTATGAGCAAATTGCTTATAGAATATTATCAGTGTTATATGATTGCAGTAATCAGCAAATTCCTCTTTAAAAGTTCAATGTAACAATGTATTTTATAAATTGAATGCATACAATGCGGTGATAAAGAGTGAAAACACTGTTGTCTTTTTAAAAATGGTGAAATTCTATTTATTTGCTTTCTGGATATTTCCGCTTATAATAAAGCTATGTAAACCTTTGTTTCAATAAAAAAAGAGCTGTACTCATTTAAGGCACCTTCCAGAACGACCTGATCTGGTTCATGAATTTAAAATTTCATTTCACCTTCCTGTGATTTCTTCCTTTATAGAGTAAAGGAGGAAATTAAATTTCAAAAATTCACGAGAATTACCTTTGCATAAAGAATTTGAAATCACCTGTCAGAGAAATAAACTTTTTGCCTCTTCATTTTTTTTTATTTAAAGAATCCAAGTTTTACTTATTAATTATCATATGTAAGTGATCAAATGATAAATAAAACTTTAGTATGAAAATTGAATTTAGAAACAACGTTATGAAGAAAAAAGATATACAATGCACTAAAAAGTATATAAAATATACATAGTAATTTTATAGGCAAATTGCTCATAGAATATTGTCAATGTTACATGATAAGTTTAATACATACAATGTGGTGATAAAGAGTGGAAACACTGTAGTCTTTTTTAAAAAATGGTGAAATTTCTATTTATTTGCTTTCTGGATATTTCCGCGTATAATGAAGCTATGTAAGTCTTTATTTCAATAAAAAAAAAAGAGCTGTACTCATTTAAGGCACCTACCAGAATGATCTGGTGCCCTAACAGTACATCGAAAAAGTGATGAATACCCACGCTGCACTGATAAAATTTAAAATATCCATCCCCATCTGTTTCCCTACATTTGATCTTTATCGGAAGATCTCAGCTGTTCCTTACTTGCAGCACAAAATGTTTTTTTCTGAAATCATCGAATAAAATGATTGTTTTGAATGGCCCTATTATGTATTTTATTTCACATAGCCTCAACTTTTCACGAAGTTTGACAGTTTTGCAGCGATCTAATGCTCGTTGTCGTGGCATAAAGCCAAATTCCTTAGAAGGATAAATTCTGATTTCATTTTCTTCTCTTCCGTACAACACAAAAAGTTAAAAACAAAAGCCAATTTATGTCTTTTACGCTTAAAATCCTTACACATTTTTTCCTTGCATTTTAAACCTCGTTTCTACTGAATTTATTTACTCTTTAACACCGTACTCTTTACGGATATGTTGGGATGTAATGTTTTGGGTGATTACCTTAAATTTAGTTCTAAACGAAATGGATCGCTATCCCGATTCAAGGAAAAAAGGTAAAACAAAATGTCCTGTACCTAGAAAATGGTTTTTTACAGTAAATAAAGCTCTATTTTATAGAAAGTGTCAAGTTATAAGCAGAGAATTTATCGTGTATATTGATGGTATCGGATGTCATCCTATGTTTTTTAAAAGTGTATCAGACAGATGCACTTTGCAATGACTGGTATCGAAAACTCAATGGTGAACTGCCATTGATTTCTTTTATTATGTATAAACTACCCATATAATAAATTTTTAAAATTATTCTGTACGGTACTTACTATTTATAAATAACTCTAAACATTATAAACTGTTTTTATTTTGTAAAAAGAAATACTTTATAACTTCTTTTTAGCAGTCATTTTACATATTATAGATGTTCCCTTATGTTTTAAGTTGGTATTATAGAAGTATTACAGAAATTTGAGTTAGTTTTAAATCCCCTATATAATAATAGCCTAAGTTATTTGTCCGTCTGTCCCCAAATTTATGAAGCGATTTTACCTGGAATGGATAAAGGCATCAATATTGGATTATTGATGAGATAGGGTTAGCAATGTTTGAAATCCTCTCCTTTCCTCCCTTTTCTAGCTTTTAATGCCATTATTTAAAGCCCTATTTTTCCCGGTTAAGAGCAGGCGATTACATTTATCAATTTGTCACATAATAAATAGGTAAAAATAACATTTTTTTCTAGCATTATGACGTCATTCCTTTAACCATCTCATTTAATCATTTCTTATTTTAAATTATTTAAATATCGTCTGCATTATTTTCATACATTTTATCACTGAACTTAGATATTACGTAAATAATTTTATTTTATATTTGACTTAAATCATAGATAACATATGTGATAATTTAAAAATTAATCATCGATTATTTTTGTTAAAAAGGAAATTTTATCACAGGTATTGACAACAAATTCTATCTACCTCCAGGGTGTATTGGAAATGATAGTTTCATTCCTTTACTTCTATTAATTACTGTGGGAAAAATTGGGAAGTACTTAACGATAATTTCGACGTAGCTAAGAAAACTTTGAATTATCTTTCAAATGAATTCAAAGCGATTCTAAATTGCATTCACATTATCCGGAGACATTAAAGGAGTAGGAAGATAAACAAATTATTGAGCGTACACCAGATAATTCTCCGTCAAAAAAACAACAATTTTTTTTATCTGCCTTATAGGGTACTTTTCAATTCTGGAAAATAAAAAAATTTACTTATCCCATCATATGACGGGCTGTATGCTAGTATTTATATAAAACACAATGTAGGACTCTGTATCTAGCGAACAAGTTTTTTCATATTGTTACCATAGATATGTTTTTTATTCCTACTACCTCTAAAATGTTTATCAATTTCTAATGTGTAGAACATGCCAATTGTAATTTCTGTACAGAAATTCATGTAAAGACATATGTATCGTTGATTATGAGTCATTAGGCCAATGTTTGTTAAATAGAGAAATTATTAAACCAGAATAATTTGCTTTAAGCCAGTTTTAGACGACTTTAAACAAATGTTGCAGCATTATTGAATTTAAGCTCACCAACTCTGTCAACAATAGGCAGGATTTAGCTACTGATATCATCTATCTGGCAGGATGCTGTCTTCTAAATTTTGAATCTTGTAAAAAAAAAAAAAAAAAAAAAAAAAAAAAAAAAAAAAAAAAACTATCAAGTTTTTTTACCCCGATTGGTTGTTGTAGACAATTACTAAATTGTTTACCCAGGAGAAGCTAAGGTTAAAAAAAACCTTTATCAACTTTCTTAGCTTTGGGAACACCACAAACGCGTTTCCACATCATGCTTGTTGAAAATATTTAATTAATTTTTTGTATGGTTTCTACAAGCAGTGATGGTATGAGTACTCTTATCACGCCGAGCGGTTGCGCTGTTGTTTCTGTTTCCGATGTCCGTCACACCCTAGTCATTTTGAATATGACTTCGCATGGGTCTCGTATAAGGAGCAGGTATGGAGACGAAAATAAACAGCCGTAGAGAATTAAACTTAACAACGGTTTGATTTATTTAAAACCAGAAAGAAACATTTAAGGAACAATAAACCCAAATGCTGCTATAACATATCATACAGAAAGGAGATCATTATACATTCAACTTGCTCTTTTAAAAGTTCAGCCGGGCGTCCTCCCGCTTCTTTCTTTTTCAAGCAGGGAAACATCGGATTTAGGGGAGATCGACCCTGTTAGAGCACCGAACTGTTTGCGAAGTTTCTACTTCTGATTGTAAGTCATACCCTAGTCATTTTGGATATGACTTCGCATGGGTCTCGTATAAGGAGCAGGTATGGAGACGAAAATAATCAGCCGTAGAGGATTAAACTTAACAACGGTTTGATTTATTTAAAACCAGAAAGAAACGTTTAAGGAACAATAAACTCAAATGCTGATATAACATATCGTCCAGAGAGGAGATCATTATACGTTCAACATGCTCTCTTAAAAGTTCAGCCAGGAGTCCCCTCCTTCTTTCTTTTCCAAGCAGGAAACATCGGATTTAGGAAAGATAGACCCTGTTAGCCCACCGAGCGGTTTGCGATGTTTCTACTTCCAATTGTAAGTCCTATCCAAGTCATTTGGATATGATTTCGCATGGGTCTCGTATAAGAAACAAGTATGGAGGTGAAATAATCAGCCGTAGATGATTCAAACTTAACAACTGTTCCTTTATTTAACAAAAAAAAAACGTTTTAAATAAAACAAATCAACTCAATGTAGATGCGATCTATGGTCCAGAGAAGAGATCGCTCTAAGCAACCTGCTCATCTCAAAGTTCAGCCGGGAGTCAACTCCCGTTTCTTCTTTTCCAAACAGGAAACCTCTGTTTTAGAGGAGATCGATACCCCCCCTCATTGACCCTTGTCCTTAGAGTAGCTGAAACGCCCTTTGGCGCCGAGATGATTCGGTCACACAAAGCACAATTTCTTTTCTCTGTCGGTGCGTTGACAAAAACGGCACACTTCACACCTCCAACCTTCCGTGCTTCAAAAAGACCATTACTGGTACAATACTGCCTTTTTCAATTGTTCAAAAGAATAAAAGTTCGCCCGACCACCGACAGAGACGGACGCGTCTCTTACATATCTCCCCCCTCTTTGACCCTTGTTCTTGGGATAGCTGAAACACCCTTTGGCGCCCAGCCGACTCGGTCACACAAAGCACAATTTCTTTTCTCTGTCGGTGCGTTGACAAAAACGGAACGCTTGACACGTCCAATCATCCGTGCGTCAAAAAGACCATTAATGGTACAATACTGCAGTTTTCAATTGTCCAAATGAACAAAAGTCCGCTTGACCACCGATAGAGACGGACGCGACTCTTACAAGTACCAAACTAACACTTTTCTTACACGTGAGAGAATCCAGAAAATCTAAGCAACATAAACGTATCGAATATCTCAAAACTTTTACCCATGACTGGGTGACACTACTTCATGTTGAAACATGTTTATAAGTAATGACTGAAACAACTTAGCACACTTAAAAATTAGACTTTTAATGTAAAGATAAAAAATGTCCTTTACAAACATTACTTTTTACAAATAAATATTTACAAGTAACTGAACATTTTTAAACAACAAATATTTGAATCAGGGCCTACTGCGTAATGCTAATTTAGAGAGGTTGAATATATCTATTCAAGAAGCAGTACTCCCAATGGTAGACAATTCTGAAAGGTATTAACCTGTCTATTCTGCACGTACATATAGGCTTCAATAACAGTTGGTAGCCTACTGGGTAATGCCAATTTAGAGAGGTTGAATATATCTATTCAAGAAGCAGTACTCCCAATGGTAGACAATTCTGAAAGGTATTAACCTGTCTATTCTGCACGTACATATAGGCTTCAATAACAATTGGTAACCTACTGGGTATTGCCAATTTAGAGAGGTTGAATATATCTATTCAAGAAGTGGTACTCCCAATGGTAGACAATTCTGAAAGGTATTAACCTGTCTATTCTGCACGTACATATAGGCTTCAATAACAATTGGTAACCTACTGGGTATTGCCAATTTAGAGAGGTTGAATATATCTATTCAAGAAGTGGTACTCCAAATGGTAGACAATTCTGGAAGGTATTAACCTGTCTATTATACACGTACATATAGACTTCAATAACAATTAGCATTGTTTAAAAATTGACAAGAAAATTCTAAATTGCACTTGATTTTTGTCTGGATGTATTTAAACATATTCATCACTTCACTATTTACAATATATTCATTATTATACCCATTTAATTAAAATAAACAGAGAAAGTTTGAGTTCTTATTACGAAATGGTATGAACATCAAAGGAAATGAAAATTCCTTATAATTATTGTTCAAATATCCGTAATTAAATTCCATAAATCTTATTTTCTATAAGAGAATTTTTATATTGGGTCATTTGCGAAATAGTTTATAGTACATATAGTTGTTGTTGTTATTACTATTGTACTGAAACAATAATAGCAATAAATAATAAAATAGGATAAATTACAAGGTTTCTTGCAGATGAAAACTTTATATCATTAAGCCAATAAATCAATTTTCGGATGATAAATGTGCATGTTATTGCTTAGAAGCATAAACAGATCGAACAGTTTTAAATTACTTTAGTCCAAGACATTGTAATCGTATTCTTAGAATGACTGCCCGGCAAATTAATCTTCAGCAACGTTATTTGAATAAGTGACAAGCGTGATAAATTGTTAATACCTACTGAAAGTCAAAGAATTAATCAAAGAGTAGAGGGAAATGATATATTTAGTCAAAACGTATTTATTCCGTCTGATAACAAATCATCATGTATTTATCATAGAATCATATGAAAGTCTTTGTCACTTAACACCTTCTATTTAAAAAAATGTTTATGAAGCATGTTTAATTTTCAGCTTTCTTAATAATGAATAGTTATTTATAATACCATAATGCTTTTATTAACGTAGTTACGTAATCATATAAAAGCAAATTAAAATTCTTAAAACTAATTAGGTATTACTTTTTTACTCCTCGAAGCCACAACTCCTAGGGGGTCAGGGTCTACGGTGCCAATCTACGTTTCCGAGATCAAGAGCCCTGGGTTGTGAAGCATATGTTCCGGTTAGGTGGTCAACCTTACGTGGAACCCCCAGTGTTTAGTTCTCAAGCAGCTTGATCCTCAATTTGTCTACCCACTGATGGGATGAAAGGCTGAGTCAACCTTACCCAGTACGGGGTTCGAACCTCGTACCTGTATCGTGAGAAAGCGAAAAGTATGCCAACAGTACGCGGTATTCCCAGGTGACCACCCTCCCAAGTACTGACCGCTCCTGATGTTACTTGACATCGGAAGACCAAGGACGCTGGGTTGAAGTTTTTTGCTAAGTTCAGAATTTGTTATTATCTGAATAAAATTAAGTTGATATTTTCTTATTTTTTAGACTAATAAATTTACTGATGTTACAGTGTAATCTTCTGCAAGGTTACTACAATTTTGAGTTTCGAAGGAAAGCTCTTACTTGCGTTTTGTCCTAGTAGAATTTGATGCCATGTAAATTATTATCTCTACTCAGAATAAATTATTTCGTTAACTATGTCTTTTGTTAAATAATTGTGGCGAATTTTAAAGTATATGGTAAGTCAAAAAATTCAATGTATGGTAATAAAAATTAAATAAGTTAGAACTATTTTCAAATTTTTAAATAGTTGACACTAAATTAGTTTTAAATGGTAAACAGCATTCATTCCTTAATATAAATGAACATATCGTTAAACTTCAGCCAATAACTCAATCAATAAATTTTAAGAAGCTTTTATGTTTATAATATGTAAAACCTCATCCGTTAACCTGTAAATGGTATGTAATATTATGATTTAAGATTTTCAATAAAACTTTCATATAATTATATAAAAAACTTTCTTTTGAATGACCAGAATATTAAAACTTAATGTAGTAAAAGTATGAACTGAAAACAAGGAAATTTATGGCACACAATAACGTAGCAGTAAATGTATTATTTATTTAAGTATAATCCATTTTTCATAAATATACAAAGGCATATTAGTCAACCGATAGTATTAATAAAATATATAAATTACTATCTTTTAAATTATTTTAAGGGTTCTTTTCAAATTTTATTTAAAATTACCATTGTGAATTATAAATAAATAAATTGAAAGCTGTTGTAGCAAAATTAAGAACATTTTAAAAGCAAATTACAGCTTTTTAACCTTACACGAACTACTTTTTAATAAATATATAAAGCTTTGGAAATATTTAAAATAATAAAATATACTTTGAGTGTATAATTATTATTTTATATTATAATATCACTTTAAAAATACTTAAATTCAATAACTTACAGATTTAAATAACTTATGAATGACTTTCCAATAAATCTACTTTTCGTAAAATACCATTGGTTAATAAATTTTAGTATGTGAACAACAGAACTGCTATGTATTTGTAGCAATGCATCTGCTACTTTAAAAGAAAAAGTTGGAATACGTTAACTCAAAATCACAATTAATAAGATGATTATTAGATATGAAATTGAGGATATTTAGATATGAAATGATATATTGATTCTCAGTCATGACTTTTTTCTGTCTGTAGTAGTTATAACTTTTCGTGTTGACCTTTTCTTACTACCCCTATGTAATCTGCATAAAGCTAATTGTATCAGTGAACTAGCTCAGTTTTAACTCTAACTGTAGCGATTTCTGTTCGGAACTTGAGACTAATAGTGCTGTGCTTGGCATTCGAATTTCGTACATATGGCTATCTACTGGTAAAAAGAACTAAAGTAAAGGGCAATGTAGAAGATGGAAAGGAAATTTATTAAAATATTTTTCCGATCACATTTCCTATATCGTTTTTGATTAAGATATCTTCATATTGAATCTGTGTTAACCTGTTTCATGATCTCAATTTTTTTATAACCAGAGAGTCTCATACGTGTATTAATGATAACAATAAACATCCATGTATAATCTGCCGTATGTTTATTACCACTGTGTGATATGTTCGCAGTTTCTCGGCCATACAGTGAGCCACTTCATCTGAAAACAGAGGGACGCACAAATTTTATACGGACGTTTTTCAGTACGTGGGCTAAAATTAAAAGTTTTATTCCCACAGTGGGGGAAGATTAAACAAAACATACAGGAAGTCAAATCTTTTAATATTTTTATCACCTTGTGAACCATGATATATAAAGTAATATACACTATTTTTTCTGTAATAAAGCTTTCGCCAAAGCCTCCCATATAGTATATTGGATAGCGTGTTGTGTTCCAGGCCGATGGTTTGAGTTTAATTCCCTAGTAACGCCTGATTGTATTTGAGTGTTCTACTTTCATAGAGAGCGATTTTGCTTTAACCGATATGGTAAAAAAAGGAAACTAGTGTATGCCTATAAAAAATCCTAATAAAGGCAAGTGTCCCGCTTATGTGAAACACATAGAAAGAAGAAACCTTCTCCGAATATATAAGAAATAATAGTCTAATAAATTATTTTTCAATTTAAACTAACATTCTAATTGTGTGAAATAAACTGTATTTAGTTCTGTGCTTAACCATACACTAAATGTTTTTTAACATTTTTTTCATACTATTCATTCTTTTCTCAGGCTCGTGCAAAACATGATTTGTCACTACATATTACATTTTTGTAAAAAGACAGTAAAAATGCAAAATATTCATGTTTTAGCAGAGAAGCGTCAAACATCATAAAAATACCCTGTTGCCCGTAGGTTGATCTTTTCTTCTCTGTAAGCATTCCAAGCAATGGTTTTTTTAGTTTCATCCGCATGGAAAAACTCCCTCCGCATCTATATTTTAAGTTCTAAATATGTGTCTTTGGATCAGTGTAGAACGTGTTTACCAAATGGAATCATTACAATGAATGTTACCAGTAGAATGTGTGAATGTGGCTATCAGCAACGTGACCTTTAGGCATTTTGTTCAGACTCCAAATAGTCTATCTCGTCATCTTGAATTTGACTTTTTTTACAATGCAGTTGTAAAATTATTATTCTAAAATTGGTAGTTGTGCAATAGTAGAACAAAATGTAAATTAAAGATAAGTTTATGGTGAGTTAAAGTTTATATTACTCTTTCTGTTGTCACATTGCATAGTAACTGTTTAAAGTTTTTCATATATATAGACTATGAGGTTAAATCTTATTTATAATATCTTATCTCAAAATAGATTTAAGATTTTTTATGGCTTATCTAAAATAAAGTAGGAGTAACAAAGTACGTTTAAAAATATGAAAACGATTAGTTTAGAGCACTAAGGTCAAATTTTCTGCTACACAAAGGCTAATGAGACTGCTTTAATTTGGTTTGGAGCTCTACGGTCAACCTTTTTACTATGCAAGTATTATTCAGACAGAAACGTATGGCTTAAAGCCTACTCCGAACAGCTGAGCGCATCCATACCAGCAGTGGGTTTCCATACCACGGACTCCGATACCAAAAGTCAGTGTCCTACGATTAGATCATCATTCAGCTAATGAGAATGGAAAATAGTGCTTAAAGCTGAATCTGAAGGGTTGTGAATAAAACTACAGCAAGTGTATTCGAACCGATAAACTGTGTTACCCAACAGCCGTGAGCGAATGCCTAAAAAAGGAATAAAATACTGACATAAGCAGATAACAGGGAAGAGGTAATCTACATTATTAAGTATATATTATCTGATCAACATTGTTATAAGTTTCGGTCTAATTTATATAATTGAAGCGTTATGCGAACACTCCTCTTAATTTTATGGTGCAACACATGGACTAACATTAACGAAAGATGTACGAAGTTCACTAGTCATTTAATTAAACAAAGCGAAAATCGTATATAAACACATATCTGGCATTCAATATAAAGAAAAATTGAGTAATTGTTGATCATGTGATTGTTATTCATCCCCTGGTGTAAAAAAAGCTTACACCAGGTCCAATAGATCTCATCGCAATATGCTATAGGTGTATGTCTAAAGGTAAAGTGTAGCTTCAATTTAAGCAAGGAAGCACGATGAGTGGAGACTGACTTAACCTCAAGAATAGGCCCTCGTAATTTAGGAGCAAGGACTAAGCAGAAGACTCCTAGGCTTGATTTGCCATCCCCAGAGGTCTAATGGAGAAGTGTTACTGGGGAACATTAAATATGTGGAAAAATGATATAATTGTTGATCATGTGATTGTTATTCATCCCCTGGTGTAAAAAAAGCTTACACCAGGTCCAATAGATCTCATCGCAATATGCTATAGGTGTATGTCTAAAGGTAAAGTGTAGCTTCAATTTAAGCAAGGAAGCACGATGAGTGGAGACTGACTTAACCTCAAGAATAGGCCCTCGTAATTTAGGATCAAGGACTAAGCAAAAGATCCCTAGGCTTGACCTGCTTGCCCCAGAATTACTTTTTTTTATTTTTTAACAGCCTTCCCTAAGGATTAGGCTTTGAGATATTTACCACGAAACAGTTCACTCCTCAATAGCAACTTAACCTCAAGAATAGGCCGTCGTAATTTAGAAGCAAGGACTAAGCTGAAGACCCCATGGCTTGACCTGCCTTTTGCAGAAGTACTTTTTTTTAACAGCCTTCCCTAAAAATTAGGCTTTGTGATATTTATCACGAAAAATTCCCTCTTCAACAGTAAAACAAACAAAAAACGAGAAGATAATTATGAGTTAGCTTTTAAAAATGTGCAAAGTTTAAATAATTCAAACAAAATTCTGGAAGAAGGTAGTATTATGCTTGCAATTAATGTTAAAGTAAGAGAAAAAGATTAAAGCTAGCGAAAAAAGGTTCAAAAAGATAACCAAAACTAAAACGAAGTCCTAAACTTGGTGATGTTAATTGGGTTCCAAGATAATATTAGGAACAAGTTGCTTTTACATAATTAAACTTGGAGAGAGGGAGAGAGGTCTCCAAGCATAGGTGTGATATGAAACTAACACTTGATGGTAGAAATATTTGAATTTGTGCTATTATGTACTAAAGAGCGTTACAAACATCTTAAATAAAATTTTGCATTTAAAAATAATGAAAGAAAGGAAGATAAATTGACAACAAAATGGAAACTTCGTTTCCATGAGAAATTGTTTATAGAAAGTTAAGCTATTATTACTTGAGTTTTAAAAATAATTAATATTTAACAACTTCATAAAAATTACTTACAGTACTAAATATAGGATTGACCGTTTAGCTGAGGCTAGTGATTAGTTTACAGTTTTCAATCATCCAGGAGGTTAGTTTCTATGCGCAGGACTTTTTTTGTATGTAATAGCTGTAACCACTTCGATTCCATTGCTATTGAAGGCTCTTTAAGATGAAAATCCCTTATGAAGAGATACAGTTTGAGACCTTGGGTGACATGAACATACTATTATTTTTTTATTTTTTTATTTCATTTTTTTCATACGATGGCAAAAAGGTTACGGCGTTGGCATTCAGTACCACAGTTTGTGGTATCCAATTCCACTTGGATGTGTATATTTGTAGTCATTTGGAATTGACTTTAAGCAGTAGGTACAGATCAAAAAAGTAAACCGTAGTGCTAAAAACCAAATGCAAATCCACTAATATATTTTACTTGTCCAAGTCACCCACAGTCCGGCTTGAGCCTAAAATCGACAACCCTCTAGTTACAAGACTTTACATACACATCTACCACGGATTAAAATTACAAAAATAAACACTATAAATAAAAAGTTATGCAAAATTATAAATTCGTAGTGCAGCTTCTAAGCATAAAAAAGCGTAAAATTTTCCCCACAATTTCCCCCAACCAGGTGTAAGGGCTTCATCTCCCAACCTTAATTTCATAAGCAGCTTAAAAGCATTTTCAAATACATAGCTCTCCTCTTGATACCTTTAAAATTTTAATACAACATGAATATGTTAAAAGCTAAAAAAAAAAGAAATAGAATAGCGATTACAGCCTTTAATTCTAAACACTTTCATTTTTTGCCTCGGTTTAATCTTAATAGAATTTTTTTCTATGTTCACGGAAGAAAATTTTTTTATGGTGACCACCTACTAAGAAAAAAAATTAAAATAAAGAAAGGAACAATAAAGGAAAGCCGATGATGAAGAAAAATGACTGTCCTTGACGTATGATAAAAGAAAAAAGCATCAGTTCTCATTTTCCCCAACAATATTTAACGTAATCCCTAAAGTCGATTTATTAGAAATTTCCGTATAAATTGTTTAAAACCGGTTCCTGGTAGATTGAATTATTTAAAGATATTCCTGATATATTTATTCAATTCAGATAAAAATAAAAAATTCAAATAAATAAGATATCGTTTTGAGACAGTTAGAAATACAGGTTATATTTTTATATCATAGTTTTTAAATGAAAATTGAGTAAATCATAAAACTGTGTATTTTAGGTATAGAATCACTTAGATTTATAACAGAATGTAATTACATGTTAAAATCGATTAACTATGTTAAAACAGCCTAATATAGAGATATAAATATTATATTCCTGATATATTTATTTAATTCAGATAAAAAATAGAATACTCAAATAAATAATATATAGTGTTTATTTGACACAGTTAGAAATACAGGTTATATTTTTATATCATAGTTTTTAAATGATAATTGAGTAAATCATAAAACTGTGTATTTTAAGGTATATAATTGCTAAGATTTACAATAGAATGTAATTGCATTTTAAAATCGATTAACTATGTTAAAACAGCATAATATATAGATATAAATAAATATTATATTCCTGATATATTTATTCACTTCAGATAAAAATAGAATACTCAAATAAATAAGATATGGTTTTGAGACAGAAATACAGGTTATATTTTTATATCATAGTTTTTAAATGATAATTGAGTAAATCATAAAACTGTGTATTTTAGGTATAGAATCGCTTAGATTTATAACAGAATGTAATTGCATGTTAAAATAGATTAACTATGTTAAAACAGCATAATATATAGATATAAATAAATATTATATTCCTGATATATTTATTGAATTCAGATAAAAATAGAATACTCAAATAAATAAGATATGGTTTTGAGACAGAAATACAGGTTATATTTTTATATCATAGTTTTTAAATGATAATTGAGTAAATCATAAAACTGTGTACTTTAGGTATAGAATCACTTAGATTTATAACAAAGTAATTGCATGTTAAAATCGATTAACTATGTTAAAACAGCATAATATATGGAAATAAATAAATATTATATTCCTGATATATTTATTCAGTTCAGATAAAAATAGAATACTCAAATAAATAAGATATGGTTTTGAGACAGAAATACAGATTATATTTTTATATCATAGTTTTTAATTGATAATTGAGTAAATCATAAAACTGTGTATTTTAGGTATAGAATCACTTAGATTTATAACAGAATGTAATTGCATGTTAAGATCAATTAACTATGTTAAAACAGTATAATATATAGATATATATAAATATTATATTACTGATATATTTATTCAATTCAGATAAAAACAGAATACTCAAATAAATAGGATATGGTTTTGAGACAGTTAGAAATACAGGTTATATTTTTATATCATAGTTTATAAATGATAATTGTGTAAATCATAAAACTGTGTGTTTTAGGTATAGAATCGGTAAGATTTACAAAAAAATTTAACTGCATGTTAAAATCGATTAACTATGTTTAAACAGTATAATATATAGATATATATAAATATTATATTACTGATATATTTATTCAATTCAGATAAAAACAGAATACTCAAATAAATAGTATATGGTTTTGAGACAGTTAGAAATACAGGTTATATTTTTATATCATAGTTTATAAATGATAATTGTGTAAATCATAAAACTG
>CM063511.1:123042483-123082483 GCA_032207245.1 Pardosa pseudoannulata
TATGCATATATATATATATATATATATATATATATATGTATGTATACATATGTATATATATGTGTGTATGTGTGTGTGTAATCCAAAAATTATAAAATTGCTGGACAAGGAGAAAGCTAATCAGCTAATCAGTAATAACGAACGATGCAGTCTGGCCACATTAAAGAAAACGGCAAAAGTTTAATTAAACTTTATTTTAAAGCTGCTAAAACGGACATCTTTACTAGTCAACGACAGACAAAGGAAAGCACAAAAATCACCCTGCTCGAACACAGGTGCACAGAAGAACGAAGACAGAAAGAATTTTTCCACTTACTCAGCGAATTTAAGTGTAAGATCAGGAAAAACGCGGATCCATTTGCCAGTGACAGCTGGGAAACGTGTTGAATAGACAGAAATTTTACATCTATAGGATAGAAATCTATGGGAAATGTATCGAAAGGATTTTAAGTCGAGAAAGCTCCTTTGAATAAGACATTTTGAGGCTGGGAAAAAGATTTTAAGAAATTAGAATGGGAGAGATGAGGTTTTTAAGGAAATATTAATGTTAAATAAATTTGATATATTACATATATATATATATATATATATATATATATATATATTGTATATATACACAAGGGTAGATAGATGGATAGAAATAAATATATTTAAATAGAGAGATGAATCAAATTCTATACGAAAAAACTGATAAAGGGAAAATTTATATAAATATTCAGTTCCAAACAATAGCAAATATTAATGTTTATAATTATACTTTTTTAGATTTCTCAATTATATGTATGCATAAATGTAGATAGGTAGATATAGATGAAAGAATATAAATAGATAAAATTAAATATTTTACGAGATGACTGATAAAGTGTACGCAGCCATAGAGTCAGTTTTATCTCTTTAATTTCATTTTCTTATCTGTAGATTCTCAAATCACAGCACTAAAACTTACAATATGGTGTTAGGCGACAACACCAAAAAAAGCCTAACAAAGAACAATTTCCAGCATGAGTTCTGTTTACATGAATTAAACAGAAATTAATTTTAGTGTATGCGAATTCGCCAAGGTTACCAAAAATAGAAGGAAAACACAGACATCGAATCAAAAGTTGTAATTTTTGAATCGAGAGAACTGTATTTTAAATTACAATTATAATGAAGTTAGTGTATTTTGCTATAAAATATCTTCACATTTAGGTATATGTGTAATATATCAAATTATTATACTTAAAATATATCTTTAATCCCATCATCTCTTTCCCACCCTCATTCCTTCAAATCTATTTTTCTAGTCGCAAAATGTCTTAATTGATGGAGTGTCCGCGAATTAACTTTCTTCCCATCTCTCAAAAGAAGCAATTTCTTCAATAGATGCAAATTTTCTATCCACTTCACAGAATTTCCGGCTCAATATATTCCTTGGTCTAAGTTACATATTATTAATAAATTAACTTAATAATTTGTCAATTCCTTGGGGAAATTCTTTGCGTCTTGCAAATATATATATATATATATATATTATATATATATATTTTTATATATATATATATATATATAATATTATATATAAATATATATATATATTATATATACATATTAATATATATATGTTTATAATATATATACATATATTATATAAATATTTATATATAAATATACATATATGTATACATATATATATTTACATAAATATACATATATATAAACATTATATATATACATATATATATATATATATATATATATATATATATATATATATTATAAATATAATTTGTCAATATATTCAAAATATATATACAAAGATATATATATATTATATATATATATATATATATATATATATATATACATATATATATATATATATATATACAATATATATATACTATATATATATATATATATATATATATATATATATATATATTATATATATATATATATATATATATATATAATATATATATATATATATATATAATATATATATATATATATATATATATCTTTGCTCCTTTCAATATATATTATTGCGAGAGGCAAAGAATTTCCCAAGGAATTGACAAATTAGTAAGTTTATATATATATATATATAATATATATATATATATATATATATATATTATATATATATATATATATATATATATATATATATATATATATATATATATATATATATATATATATATATATATATATATATATATATATATATATATATATATATATATATATATATATATATATATATATAATATATATATATATATCTATATATATATATATATATATATATATATATATATATATATATATATATATATATATATATATATATATATATATATATATATATATATATATATATATATATATATATATATATATATATATATATATATATATATATATATATATATATATATATATATATATATATATATATATATATATATATATATATATATATATATATATATATATATTATATATAAATATATATATATATATATATATATATATATATATATATATATATATATATATATATATATATATATATATATATATATATATATATATATATATATATATATATATTTATATATATATATATACTCCTTGGGGAAATTCTTTGCCCCTCGCAATAATATATATTGCGAGGCGCAAAGATATATATATATATATATATATATATCTTTGTGCCTTGATATATATATATATATATATATATATATATATATATATATATATATATATATATATATATATATATGAAGAGAGAAAGAAAAGCAGTAGAAACTTATCTAGTTTGGATATTATGAAAACAATTCTAAGAAAATGAACATCAAAGAAAGCTGATATACAGATGATTTTTTTTTATTTTAAACCATTTATAAAATGAATAGTGATATTGAGATATATTTAGAATAAATCTTTTAAATTATTCTAGTGTACATGTTTTAATATCAACGTGATCCCAACATTTCATCCGCTTATAAAGAACTAAAAATAAATTTGAATTTAGGAGCGGTAGTTTAAAGCATAAATCTGCCACATTGTCAGAATCAGAAAAACGATAATTCACATGCATATAACAGTTATCGAAATCTGATACCAGAGAAAAGTAATATATTTTATTATAAATGCCATATCAGTCAGTCAAAATAAAATGGAACTAGGAATTCGGAATTCAGCCTTAACGATTTTTATAAAAAAATAATATATTAGCGATATTTAAAGACTAACCTTTATTGATCAATATCATTGACTGAAGTTAAGATGAATTAAAGCCTTCTCATGTCGATAACTTGAATTTTAAACAACTTAATTCAAGAATGGAAGAAGTCGAAAATTTATAAATGGAATCAGTAAGTTTAATCGTGTGTGGATAGCAGAGTTCTGATTCCAATTGCAAAAGGTGCTTTCAAAATTTATTGCTGCAATCATATCCGGGCGACAGAGTGATTAATTGTAAGACGCTGGGATTCAACGAATTTATGGAGCCTGACGTGAAGACTTAACTTGTTCCAGAAGAGTTATCGAAACTTTAGGTGCTAAGCTGAATGCATTTTTTGAAGTTTGATTGTGAATTTATTTCTTGGCTTTTTCTTGAAGCTCATTTAATTCTTTCAAACCTTTTATCATAGAGCTATAGTGTTTTTTTCCATATTTTTCCATTCCGTATTGTACTAGTAATAATTAGTACAAGAACAAATTTACATAGTTTAACTCTTAAGTATTTTCTATAAATGTGTTTAAATTTATCAAATCTTTTTTTAATCATTTTCGCAAGTATTTAAAAATTAGTCATTTTCGTGTCCTTTTTTTCTATTCAATAATCCCCGATTTTTTTTTTTTTTTTTTGAGGGGGGGTGGATAATTTTACAAACTTAGTGTTGTAATATACTTACAATACTAATACCAGTGTTCGTCTACAAAGGAGAAAACACAGTAATACACAGTAAAAATATAATACTGCCGCATAAAAAAGCTTAGCTCAGTGGCCGAATAGTCAAAGCACGCGATCCAGACCCGAAGATTGTGGGTTCGATGCCTGACATGGCAGTTTATCCAAAGTACGGATTTTTAATTTAAAAATGTTATTTATTGTTTCCTTACATTCTTGAATATTCTAGATCATTCTTTAATATGTAAATTAGTTATTTCTCGAATATTCTGTTCGGGTATAAAAGCTGATACCCACTAGTTGTAGGCAACTTCCTGATCTTGTAAAGTTGCGAGTTGCTACTTAGCTTCAATAAATTCATCTGTTAAGTTAAGCGGTGTGTTCTTTCAAATCTTCGTGACAAATTTGGTGGAGCCGCCGGGTACCGATTTCGCCATTGTGGATATCTCTGACAGTGTTCGCTCTGTCGATATCTCTGACAGTGTTTATTTTTTTATTATTCTGTACATTGTTTACAAATTGATACCCTCCTTGATCATCATATAACATAACCAGCAATTATTTATGTTTTATATTCATATATACACAATAATTATTACAATTATCTTTGGTTATGCGTTATTCCTTAATCAAAATATTGAATTACTAACTGAAGCCTAAATAACAGTCATGAATATGTGAAATATGTTATACCTCCAGTAATAGTGCAGGGATGCATGCAAGGGCTGTCCTCATGCGGTCTGTCAGTCCTCCAGTAAGTACAGGGGAGCAGGTAGGGGCTTTCCTCATGCGGTATGTCGGTCCAAACGTTCGGGAGCACAGGACGTCGTCGGTTCTAGCATGTAGGGCTTGGGATTTCAAAATCCAGCTACACTTGAATCCCAACCTCGACTCCTTTGTCTTAACTCTCTTTCCCAACTCATCACCTCGGTATTAACTCCCCTTTTTCTTCTTTGCCAATTGCTTGTTTGTAAAATTTTCCAACACGTGCAGGTGTGCTCATTAAAATAGCCCCTTTTGTAAAAGCTGTTAGTATGTTTAGCCACTGTCCCCGTAACTCACGGTTACATCTCTGTGCGAGCTTGGCCGTTACGCTTGTGCCATTCCGTGATCTATAACTTCTCCGCAGGGGTCCCTAAAACTCGAAGTCAACAATCGGTCCTTAATTATTCTTGGAAATTTCTTCCACAGCTCTGCATGCACGTCCTGACCATCGTGGGAAAGTATCTCGGTACCCTTAGATAAATTAAACTTTTTATTGTTTCACCACACTCCTAAAATAAAAGCATATTTATATAGCTATATTTTTTCATGTAATATTTATATTTTTCAGATTCATAAAAAAATTACTTGTTTTAGATTTTGTGCATATATGTACATTTATGTGCATCTATCACTAATAATCAGTGTAAGAACAAATTTACATATTTTAATTTTAATAATTTTTTTAATTTTCCACGAATTTATCTAAATTTATCAAATTTCTATTTTAATCATTTTTTCAGGCATGTAAAATTTCGTATCTTTTTTTCCCTTTCAATAATCCCGGATTTTTTGGTTGTTCTTCAATTTTATTAACTCAGATAAATTAAACTTTTTAACGTTTCACCAAACTCTTAAAATAAAAGCATATTTATATAGTTATAGGGTTTTTCATGTAATATTTTTATTTCTCGGTTTCAGAAAAAATTACTTTTACTAACTCAGATAATTTAATTTTACTAACTCAGATAAATTAAACTTTTTATCGTTTCACCAGACTCTTAAAATAAAAGCATATTTATATAGATATAGGGTTTTTCATGTAATATTTTTATTTCTCGGTTTCAGAAAAAAATTACTTGTTTTAGATTTTGTGCATATAGGTTCATTTTTGTGCATCTATTTCTAATAATCAGTGTAAGATCAAATTTACATATTTTGATTTTTAAGCATTTTCTACTAATTTATCAAAACTTTTTTTACCGTTTTCTCAGTATCTAAACTTTAGTCGTATTCATAGTTCTTTTTTTTCTTTTCAAAACTTTTTTTGGTTCAATTTTCTAACTATTTTAAATTAGAAAAATGTTTTATAGTTTACACAGACTTCTACAATAAAATTATACATTCATATATAGAAGGTTTAATTTTCATTCAATGTTTTTAATACACAAATTCATAAAAAATACTTGTTTTAATTTTCTGTGTATTTATGTTTATCTATTATTAATCATGCATGTGTTGAAAAATTTATATAATTTGATTTTAAAATATTTCTTACAATTTTATCCAAATTTATCAAACTTTTTCATCATTATCGCAGACATCTAAAATTTAGTCGTTTATATAGGCTTTTTTCATTTTCATCAACTGTTTTTCTTGTATAAATTAAATAAATTGTTCATCTTTTTAACACACACCTAAAATGAAGTCATATATATATACAAAACGCTTTTCTTATTTAATGTCTTTAATGCTCAATTTTATGAAAAATTTCTTGTTATAGTTTTCTGTGCATCTCCTCCGAATTTAATTAAATATATCAAACTTCTTTATCTCTTTTCCAGACATCTAAACTAAAATAATTTTTGCATCGAATATATTTTTTATCAAATTCGTATTTTTACTATTCATATTTCAGGAGAAACTATTTATTTTAGTTTTTCGAGTACTTCCTCCAAACTTATTTGAATGTAAGATAGTATTTTTTACCTCTTTTCCAGACACTTGAAAATAATTTACTTGTGTGTGTATCACTTTTCATTTCCACTTCATATTTTTAATAATCAATTTGAGGAAAAATCTCCTTTCTTTCTATTCACTTATAGAAAATATCCCTTCACATGCATATTATTATATTTTGCTCTTTTTTTATTTTATTAAATGCTTATAATTTTTATAGTATATTTTTCTTTCTTATAAAGTCGTTTTAAACTGCTTTATAAAAGTTGAAGCATAAAACATAAATCAGTAACATAACCAAAATGAGTGCATTTGATTATTTAATTTTTAAAAAATTCCTAAAGCTGTTCAAATTGAAGAATATTTAAGATTAACTATTCTTAATTAGTAATACAAATATAATTAATCATATACAGCAATAGCACCACTGAGGACCAAACATACTTAGGAACTAAACACTAGGGATTTCGTTTAAAGTTGACATATATAGAGTTGATATATATAAAGTTTGATCTTTTATATATATATTCAAAATTTGATCTTTAGGGGATGAAAAATTAAAATCTGTTTCCCCTCAAAAAAAATTACTTCTTTTAAATTTTGTGCATATATGTGTATTTATGTGCATCTATTACTAAAAATCAGTGTAAGAACAAATTTACATATTTTAATTTTTAAGCATCTTTTGATTTTTCTACGAATTTATCTAAGTTTATGAAACTTTTTTTACCGCTTTTCAGTATCTAAACTTTAGTCAAATTTATAGGTCATTTTTTTCTTTTCAAAATTTTTTTAGTTGAATTTTCTAACTCATTTAAATTAAATAAATTTTTTATCGTTTACACATACTTCTAAAATAAAATTAAAAGCCAAAAAAGCTAAACACTGGGGGTTTCGATTAAGGTTAAGATATATAGAGTTTACATATATAAAGTTTGATCTTATATACAGATGATCAAAATTTGATCTTTGAGGTGAAAAAATTAAAATATATTTCCTCTCAAAAAAATTACTTGTTTTAAATTTGGTGCATATATGTGAATTTATGTACATCTATTACTAAAAATCATAGTAAGAACAAATATATATTTTAATTTTTAAGCATTTTTTTTAATTTTTCAACGAATTTATCTAAATTTATCAAACAATTTTTACCCTCTTTCTCAGTATCTAAACTTTAGTCAAATTCATAGGTCATTTTTTTTTCTTTTCAAAATTTTTTTGGTTGAATTTTCTAACTCATTTCAATTAAATAAAATTTTTATCGTTTACACATACTTCTAAAATAAAATTAAAAGCCAAAAAATCTAAACACTGGGGGTTTCCTTTAAGGTTAAGATATATAGAGTTTACATATATAAAGTTTGATCTTATATACATATGATCAAAATTTGATCTTTGAGGTGAAAAAATTAAAATCTGTTTCCTCTCCAAACAATTACGTGTTTTAAATTTTGTGCATATATGTGCATTTATGTACATCTATTACTAAAAATCACAGTAAGAACAAATTTACATATTTTAATTTTTAAACATTTTTTGATTTTTCCACGAATTTATCTAAATTTATAAAACCTTTTTTACTGCTTTCTCAGTATCTAAACTTTAGTCGTATTCATAGGTCTTTTTTCCAAAACATTTTTGGTTCATTTTTCTAACTCATTTAAATTAAAGTTTTTCTCATTTACACAGACTTCTAAAAAATTTGAAAACTAAAAAAATAAACATTGGGGGTTTCGCTTAAGGGTCACATATATAGAGTTGACATATATAAAGTTTGATCTTATATACATATAATCGAAATTTGATCTTATGGGGGTGAAAAATTAAAATCTATTTCCCCTCAAAAAATTACTTTTTTTAGATTTTGTGTTAGTTTTAAAATTTGTAAGTTAGATATTATTAATATCAAATAGAATTTGTCTTTTTTATTCTGCGAGTATGAATTGTATTAATATTATGTAATCGTATTCTGTGCAATAATAAAAAATAATATTTTTATATATTTCCAATTGCTTGAATTAAATAAAGTTTTAAATGCCAGATACCTTTAAATTTTTCCAAAATGAAAAATGCATTCATCCTCAAATTGATTTAGAAATTTAGCTTCTAATATACTTAATTTAAAAGTTATCTTGAAGAAAAGTGAATTTTAATTTTGGTGTATGCTTATGATGCTATAATAATTGTTGATATTATTTCTAAAAAACCTACTACAGAGTAGCAAGAAATAAATTCCCAACTTCAGAGCACTCTAGAATACATCTATTGGTCCAAATGCTGTACAATTGGAACTATATATTATTCAAATGATGTGCTTTACATTTATAACATGAAACAATTAGTACAAAAAAAACCCTATAGATGGCGCTGTGAGAATATAATCAATTTAATATACTTTATAAATGTTAAATAATATTAAAAGTAGCATTAAAAGTGCTTAATTTGTCTAACTTCATTTTCAACAATATGCTGTATTCGCAGAACTGTATTTTCCACAGCTGATATTAATGTGTCTTCCGGAATATCAAGAACATGGCGCCGAATGAAGTCCTTCAGATCTAGCACAGGTGCTGGTATTTAACGGTAGATATTGTTCTTCAGGAAACCCCACAACCAAAAGTCGCAAAGGGTCATATCTGGTGAACGATCATCTAGCGTAAAGAACGTGCAGACATTAGGATTGTTCATTCCCTTTTCATACGACAGAATTCTTTTAGCAACGGAAATGGAGTTTTGCTGGATCTAACAAAAGAGTTTTACCAGTAGTGCTTTTTCTTGTAGCGGAGGCATGATCTGCAGACAAGAAACTAATGCCTGACTTAACTAAATAAATACCATATGTACTATAATGTACTATAACGCCACTTATAGGCAGATTTTTTGTATTAAAAAATGTAATAAATGCCAAATGCATTATTTAAATTATCTGTAATTCCAATTGTATCTCATTTGGGCCAATAGAACGTGTTCTGAAATTCTTAGAAGTTGGGAACTTATTTCTTGATACCACTGTGCTTGAAAGAAAGTGATTATATAATAGTTTTAAAAAAATGGATTGATGTTAAAAAATATGTAAAAATCATTTTAAAAGGAGCAGAGCTTATTAATTTATAATAAACCGAGGAAAGTTTTTTCACCAAAAATTTTAGCTTTTCATGAGTAACACACGAACATTTCCAAACAATATATAATATTTCTTACTAACCTTGTACTTAAAATGACATAACTATATAATATTTTGTTAAAAAAATTATTCATGTTTAAAAAAAACTTCTCAAAAATCATTTTAAAAGGAACAGTGCTTATTTTATAATGAAGCGAAAAATATTTTTCACCAAAAGTTTTAGATTTTTCATGAGTAACACACGAACATTTCCAAACAATATATAATATTTGTAGCTAACCCTGTACTTGAAATGACATAACTATATAATATTTTGTTCAAAATAGTTTCATGTTTAAAAAAAAAAAACTTCTCAAAAATCATTTTAAAAGGAACAGAGATTATTTTATAATGAAGCGAAAAATATTTTTTACCAAAAGTTTTAGCTTTTTCATGAGTAACACACGAACATTTCCAAACAATATATAATATTTCTAGCTAACCCTGTACTTGAAATGACATAACTATATAATGATTTGTTCAAAATAGTTTCATGTTTAAAAAAAAAAACTTCTCAAAAATCACTTTAAAAGGAACAGAGATTATTTTATAATAAACCAAAGAAAGTTTTTTTCACCAAAAGTTTAGCTTTTTCATGAGTAACACACGAACATTTCCAAACAATATATAATATTTCTAGCTAACCCTGTACTTGAAATGACATAACTATATAATATTTTGTTAAAAATAGTTTCATGTTTTAAAAAAATAAACTTCTCAAAAATCATTTTAAAAGGAACAGAGATTATTTTATAATGAAGCGAAAAATATTTTTCACCAAAAGTTTTAGCTTTTTCATGAGTAACACACGAACATTTCCAAACAATATATAATATTTCTTACTAACCTTATACTTAAAATGACATAACTATATAATATTTTGTTAAAAAAAATTCATGTTTAAAAAAAAACTTCTCAAAAATCATTTTAAAAGGAACATAGATTATTTTATAATGAAGCGAAAAATATTTTTCACCAAAAGTTTTAGCTTTTTCATGAGTAACACACGAACATTTCCAAACAATATGTAATATTTCTAGCTAACCCTGTATTTGAAATGACTTAACTATATAATATTTTGTTCAAAATAGTTTCATGTTTAAAAAAAAACTTCTGAAAAATCATTTTAAAAGGCACAGAGATTATTTTATAATAAACCAAAGAAAGTTTTTTTCATGAGTAACACACGAATATTTCCAAACAATATATAATATTTGTTGTTAACCCTTTATTTGAAATGATATAACTATATAATATTTTTTAAAAAATGGATTCATATTAAAAATAAACTTTTCAAAAATCATTTTAAAAGGAGCAGAGCTTATTATTTTATAATGAACCGAAGAAAGTTTTTTTCACCAAAAAGTTTAGCTTTTTCATGAGTAACACACAAACACTTCTTAACAATATATAATATTTTTTGCTAGCCCTGTACTTGAAATGGCATAACTATATAATATATCTTTAAAAAATGAATTCATGTTAAAAAAAACTTGTCAAAAATCATTTTAAAAGGAGCAGAGTTTATTATTTTATAATGAACCGAAGAAAGCTTTTTTCCACCAAAACTTTTAGCTTTTTCGTAAGTAACATACGAACATTTCCAAATAATTAATAAATTTGAAAACAAGTATTTAATGCCCAATGTATCCTCCAATTTTATAATTGTAAACTTTTTTCAATAAGTAAAATATATGGATTCACGATCAAATGATTCTATTCTTAAAAAAATGCTGTTCATGAAAAACTGTATACCTGATGTAACTACAAACTCGAAAATATTAACCGATCACTTATCCTTAAAATTAACTTCCACTTCTATTAAAATTCCCATTAAATTGACTTGCTGTTGCGTAATGGAATTGATACCGGTTAACCTGATGACATTAAATCGTAAGCGATGCTAATAGAAAAGCGATGCGCTCCACTTAACATATCGAGATGCAATTTTGCACATTGCTAATAACTTCATAAAAATATGACGGTAAATGTGATCTTCGAAAACAACATTTTTATTTTTATCCTTCAGATGTTTATGTAAAAGCGAGATAACGGATGTAAAAATGCATTTTTATAAATGTAGGATAGAATATATTTATTTTTAAAAAAGAATTCATTTATGATGGAGATTCAGCTTTTTTTATTCTCCTGTGTTAAAAATGTTAATAACAATTTTTAATTTCTATATATTTATGAAAAATATAAAAGCAATAAATTAGTATTATAATTATTTGTAATGTTTAATTATTTCCTTCACATTAGAGCAAAATTGACTGATTATCTAAATAATTGAATAAAAAACTTTATTTTAGTTTTTGAAATTATAGAATATTTATATTTTACCTATATATATTTTTTTTAAATGTAATGTTTTTTATGTAATGGTAACTAATTAAATACGTGGAAGGAAATATATATAAAATAAAATATGATTGGGGTGATTTAGGGTGATTAGGGAGATTTTTTAAAAATAATTCACTTCTGATGTAGGTTCACCTTTTTTATTACACTGTGTTAAAAATGTTAATAACAATTTTTAATTAAGATATTTTTATCAAAAATATAAAAGCAATAAATTATTATTATAATTATCTGTAATGTTTAATTATTTCCTTCACATTAGAGTAAAATTGACTGATTATCTAAATAATTGAATAAAAGACTTTATTTTAGTTTTTGAAATTATAAAATATTTATATTTTACCTATATGTATTTTTTTATAAAATATAATGGTAACTAATTGAATAAGTGGAAGGAAATATATATAAAATTAAATATGATTGAGGTGATTTAGGGTGATTAGGGTGATTTTTTAAAAAGAATTCATTTCTGATGAAGATTTACCTTTTTTATTATCCTGTGTTAAAAATGTTAATAACAATTTTTAATTTCGATAATACTTTACTGTATTTTTGTGAAAAATATAAAAGCAATAAATATTATAATTATTTGTAATGTTTAGAAAAGACGTTAAATTATTTCCTTCACATGAGAATAAAATTGACTGATTATCTAAATAATTGAATAAAAACTTTATTTTAGTTTTTGAAATTATAGAAGATTTATATTTTACCTATATATATATATATATATATATATATATATATATATATATATATATATATATTATAAAATATAATGGTAACTAATTGAATAAGGGAAAGAAAATATATATAAAATAAAATATGATTGACATAAATACGAAATAAAGAAGAGTTATTGAAACTTTAGGTGCTAAGCAGAATGCCTTTTTTTTTTGCAGTTTGATTGTGAATTTATTTGTTGGCTTTCTTTTGAATCCCATTTAAATCTTTTAAGCCTTTTATCATAGATCTACAGTGGGTTTTTTCAGCTTTTTAACTTTCTTATTGTACTAATAATAATTTGTGTAAGAGCAAATTTACATATTTTAATTTTTAAGTATTTTCTATAAATGTATTTAAATTTATCCAACCTTTTTTTTTAATCATTTTAGCAAACATTTAAAATTTAGTCATTTTCGTATACTTTTTTTCCTTTTCAATCCCGGATTTTTTTTTTTTTTTTTTTTGGTTCAATTTTACAAACTTAGATAAATTAAACTTTTTATCGTTTCACCAGACTCCTAAAATGAAAGAATATTTATATAGTTATAGGTTTTTTCATGTAATATTTTTATTTTTCAGTTTCATAAAAAAATTACTTGTTTTAGGTTGTGTGCATATATCTGCATTTATGTGTATCTATATAAAAATATTAAAGCAACAAATAAGTATTCTAATTATTTGTAATGTTTAGAAAAGACGTTAAATTATTTCCTTCACATGATAATTAAATTATCTGATTATCTATATAATTTTATAAAATATTTATTTTAGTTTTTGTAATTATAGAAGATTTATATTTTAAATATAATTTTTTTATAAAGTATAACGGTAGCTAATTGAATAAAGGAAAGGAAAATATATAAAATAAAATATGATTGACATAAACACGAAATAAAATATCAATGACGTAGGAGTTAAAACCACATGAAACTTGAGGGTGAGAAAGTCGAAAAATTATAAAATAAATATCATTTTCCACTTCTCAGACGCTGAAAACTACCAGTTTTACAAATATAAGTTTTTAACATAGTTAGAGCAAATTATTATCTTTATCCACATATCTCATTCATTTCTGAAGCATGAAAAATATTTTTTTAGAAAGTTTTAAATAAGAAACACTTTGTTGATAACAAAAATGATAAAAATGATATCAAGGCTAACGCGCAGGGTTACTAAAAATATAATGAAGTTTAAAACAAACTTTAATGTTTTGAAACATAATACAATATCTCAAAACAACTTAATTTAATAATAAAACAAAACAAAATATTTAATATTTAGTTATATCATTTCAAATAACATATATTTTAAAATAACATAAAGTATACACCAAAAGTAAAGTACACTCATCTCCAAGATAAGATTTGAAATATATATATTAGAAGATAAATTTTGTATCAAATTAAAGATAAATACATTTTTTATTCTGTAGAGTTAAAATTTTAAAAATATCTATCCTTTCCCTTTTTCTAATTTAAATGCCAATGAAAAATTGGAAATTTAATTTAAAAAATTATTTTTTATTAATCCATGGAACAAGATATACCTTATGCATTAATATAATTCAGGTTCCCAGAATAAAAAGTACAATTATTTTTATCTATATATAGAATTTTTAATTTGCAATTTTCAAAAGTTATTTTGAAGGGAAACTGTTTTTACATTTTTAACTTGGTGCATATATCTCGTGACTTTAAATAATAATGATTACTGGAGTAAAACTGAATGTTTTTTTTATATTGGAAAGATATCGAGATTCTAGGAAAACTTTTATTGTAAACAGCCAGAACTTTTTGTTTCATACTGTATCAGATACGGATAGTTTGTTGTAAAAAAAACTTTTCGGCTCGAAAGGTACTATGTTCCCTAAATCTTCGTGTTAAAGTAGTGTACTAAGCCACGATGACAACTATCTCTACTTTCTATTTGCTATCCATTGCATGGTCTTTTACTTCTCTTTCCTTTTCAATTCGATAACATATCCTTCATTATATTTCCCTCATAATCAGCAGACTCATGTTATAAGATTTTTTTCTAGGTATAAGACTAATATCTTCGAACTACTCGAAATTTCTGCACTTAATTCTACCGTTAAGAGCTGTGTAACAATTGGTTTTATACACAAATAATTCTAACGAATTATTGTTGTATAAAACGAGTATATTATTTATAATATATTATTTACGAATATACTATTTAAGGAATATATTAATTACGAATATATTATTTTACGAATATATTATTTAAGGACATATTATTTACCGAATATATTATTTGGGAATATATTATTTAAATAATATATTAGTTAACGAATGTATTATTTCGAATATATTATTTACGAATATATTATCTAACGAATGTATCATTTACAAACATATTATTTACGAGCATATTACTTAACGAATACATTATTTCGAATATATTATTTACGAATATATTATCTAACGAATGTATCATTTACAAACATATTATTTACGAGCATATTACTTAACGAATACATTATTTTGAATATATTATTTAACAAATATATTATTTAACGAATATATTACTAAATGAGTATATAATTTACGGATATATTACTAAATGAGTATATTATTTACGAATATATCATTTAACGAATATATTATTAAATGAGTAAATTATTTAACGAATGTATTATTTAACGAATATATTAGTTTACGATTTTAAGTATTTCGAATACATTCTTTACGAATATATTGTTTATCGAATGTATTATTTAACAATTATAACTATTTCAAATATATTATTTACCAATATATTACTTAACAAGTATTTTATTTAACGATTATAACTATTTCGAATATGTTATTTAAGAATATATTATTTACCAAAATATTATTGAACGAATATATTATTTAACTATTATAAATATTTCGAATAAATTTACCAATATATTACTCAACAAGTATAGTATTTAATGATTATAACTATTTCAAATATGTTATTTACGAATATATTATTTTACAAGTATATTTTTACCAATATATTATCAAACAAATATACTATTTAACGATTTCAACTATTCCGAATATATTATTTAACGAATGCATTATATAGTATAAATTTCAAACATAAGAAAGGTTTTTAGTGTATTATTATTAAGAATACTATGAAATGCGATACAGATTTGCTGTTTTGGAGTAAATTCTACGCAAGAAATTTCATATATCTAACTTATTTCGTATTTAATTTATAAGTCCACTCACGATCAGAAATTGTTACAAAACAAAGTTTATATTTAGGCTTAGAGATTGATAAAACTCCATATTTATCAAAATCTCCTAACCAAATTTTTAACACTCAAATGTTTCCTTCTGCTTTGTTTGCGATAAAGCAAAACTATCAAGTTTAGTTACACTAATAGTTACTGCCGGATACAACAATTTTATAATTAAGGTTACAAGTTCCCTTTGTTTTCTAACTTAACTTATAGGCGTTATAGTGGTAAACTTGATATTGAAATTTTCTGTACCCATACAAAAGGGATAGTTAATTGAATAGGAATAAAACTAAAACTATATTGGAAACTGACATGTTTTAAGGAAAACCCCTTAGGGAAGCAGTGAACTAAGTTACAATGCAAACACATATTTTTTGGCCGTTACAAGTGGGAAAATATCTATTTCATTAATTTTGCTGAAACATCAAAAGTGTCTGGTTTTTGAAACAGCTTGTGTAGGAAAAACAAGAAATTCCGTCAATATGCCGTACAATAAAAATTTCATGTAGTTTTGGGTAATTAACAGCGTTTATTTATAGTTTTTCATATAAAGTGTTGTTATAAATCCCACAGTCTTTATACAGACATTATTCAGTTATTTAAGCTATCTGTTGAAATATATTTAGCAATTTATCTAATCACAATGTGAAGTACATAAAACTCACGAGAATATGTCTACCCTTCCTTACACCTCATTTCAAATTTAAAAGAATAAATTTCATCATTTAATGGCCCTAGCAGGAAATCCCATATGGATACTATATATATATGTGTGTGTGTGATGAGGTTTTCGTCTCATGACAAAGGGAAGTTCAAATCTGTGGAGTCAGCATGCAGTCGTGGCTAATCGTAAGCGAGTGAAAAACATCATGGAAATAAAAGACTATGGAATGCCTAGATCAAACTGACATATTTTATTGAGGCAACAACTCTCACGAACGACCTCCGCAAAACCTACACATCGTGATTAGACAATTGTCTGAGCCAACCAATCAGAAATTACTTAATGTCACGTGGATGAAACGATGACGTAGTTTAAGCATAAGGAATTATTTTAGTTACTTATGAAACCTGGAGGAATCAACAAGAAAAACAAAGACATTCAAATAGTAACGAAATTTAATAATTCAAAATACTAACGAATATATTATTTCGAATATATTATTTGCGAATATAATATTTACCGCATGTATTATTTACAAATATATTATGTAACGAATATATTATTTAACGAATATATTATTTACCAATATATTATTTAAAAAATATATTCTTTAAAGAATATATTTTTTAATGAATGTATTATTTACGAAGATATTATTTAACGAATATATTATTTAACGAATATATTATTTAACGAATATATTATTTACGAATATATATATTTATTTACGTGCCCGTTTTAGAAATATTTTTCAGGGTCTCTACATTATCTCTATACATTATATCTATCAGGGTCTCTACATTATAAAATACTAACGAATATATTATTTCGAATATATTATTTAACGAATGTATTATTTATGAATATATTATGTAACGAATATATTATTTACCAATATATTATTTAACAAATATATTCTTTAACGAATATATTATTTAATGAATGTATTATTTACGAACATATTATTTAACGAACATATTATTTAACGAATGTATTATTTAATGAATGTATTATTTACGAATATATTATTTAACGAATATATTATTTAACGAATATATTATTTAACAAATGTATTATTTACGAATATATATATTTATTTACGTGCCCGTTTTAGAAATATTTTTCAGGGTCTCTACATTATAAAATACTAACGGATATATTATTTCGAATATATTATTTAACGAATGTATTATTTATGAATATATTATGTAACGAATATATTATTTACCAATATATTATTTAACAAATATATTCTTTAACGAATATATTATTTAACGAATGTATTATTTAATGAATGTATTACTTACGAATATATTATTTAACGTATATATTATTTAACGAATATATTACTTAACAAATGTATTATTTACGATAATATATATATTTATTTACGGACCCCTTTTTAGAAATATTTTTCAGGGTCTCTACATTATCGTTGTAGTAAATAAAGTAAAATCATATCTTTAAACTCAATCTAAGATATTATATGCGTACTAAGTACGTGAACATTGAATACACAAATAACCAAACCTTCTGTAACCTGTTTTATAAGAGTTTTTCAGAGTTACAACAGTATCATTATATTAAATAAAATAAATCATATCTTAATATACAGTTCAAGATAACATAAGCACACAAAAATGAGTACACATCGCATGTGAAAATAATCAACCCTCCTTAACGATAGCGTGTTTTAGAAATATTTTTAGAGTCAGTGAAGTATCGTTATAGACAGGTATTACTAAATATAAATAAGTACACACATGTATACAGATCTACAGATAGTTTTATACCGAAATACATATTTTGAAAGATTCACAAGTAGAAAACGTGTGACAGAGAAACAAAAATTGGCTTTGAGTAATAGTTTATTATTTTAAATTTTTATAGATTTTTAATGTTTAAAAATATAATGAAGCTCAAATATATGCCTTACATATTATCCCGATATCTTCCAAACTGTTAACTGTTGAGCTCAAAAGCCGTTATTAGAAATAAATAATGAAAATGTAAGGCAGGAGAAAATTGGTGTAAACGGGAACAACGTTCGGATTTCCTTTCACACTCCTAGTTCATCGGCCACACCTATCTGACAGCACTGTCAGAAACGAATTGTTCTAAGGCGTGGAGAAAGGCTCCCAGACATTGGATTTGTTCTGTGGTCAGCGGAAAACCTATTAAAACTTACACAAGAGGGCGTCACTGAATCGTATCAAACTGACAAAGGATCACTAAATTACCCCCTAACAGAATATTAATGCTTCTGTCAAAGGTTAAAAAAGAAATATCTTTTTGCTTCCTTTTTTTCAGGGAGCTTAATATGCTACCTGTTATTGAATTACCTTTAATTAGCATCGTTTTTCGCTATGAAGTGTATTTAATTGATGATGGAAAGTAAAATATTGAGATTAGAAATATCCCCACTTATTCACAACTGTTCTTTCAGCCTTCAATAAACTAAAAAAAATCATAATTTAAATATATAATGATAGAATGATTAACTGATATTGTATATAATGTAAATGCAATAAATTTATTTCTTAAATTTCCTGAGGTATTTCAAGAAGAACATAAAATAAATATCTTATAAAAGATAGTGTATACTAACATTGTGTGTAATATATTATTTAACGAATGTATTATTTACGAATATATTATATAACGAATATATTATTTACCAATATATTATTTACCAAATATATTCTTTAACGAATATATCATTTAACGAATGTATTATTTACGAACATATTATTTAACGAATATATTCTTTAATGAATATATTATTTAACGAATGTATTATTTACGAATATATCATTTAACGAATGTATTATTTACGAACATATTATTTAACGAATATATTCTTTAATGAATATATTATTTAACGAATGTATTATTTACGAAAATATGTATTTATTTACGAGCCTGTTTTAGGAATATTTTTCAGGGTCTCTACATTATCGCTGTAATAAATAAAGTAAAATTATATCTTTAAACTCAATCTAAGACATTATATAAGCACTAAGTACGTGAACACTGAATACACAAATAACCAAACTGTAATACATTTATAAATTTGCTAGCGTAATTTAGAAAAACCATAAAATAAATGTATTAAAAATTATGTAATGATTAACAAAAATTTGCGCATAAAGTAAATGCAATACATTTATTTCTTTACTTTCCTGAGATATTTCAAAACAAACATAAAATAAATATTTTATAAAAGATAGAATATTTTACTAAAATTGTGTGTAATGTAAGTGTAATATATTTCTTTATATTCTGGGGTGATTTAAAAATAAAATAAAATAAATATCTTAGAAAAAATGATTAAATAAAACTGTGTATAACGTAAATGTGATACATTTATTTCTTTACTATCTGGGGATAGTTAAAAAAGGACACGAAATAAATATTATAAAAGATAGAATGATTAAATAAATTGTTTATAATTTAATTTAAATGCATTTACTTTATTACTTTTGTAGGGTTAAATAAAAACATTATCTTTAATTTTCTCAGAGGTTGTAGCGATATGCATTGTGGATTGACTTCAGACTAGGTAGCTTGGATATATGGTACCTTATTTTCATACATTATAGAAGAAATGCAAAGCCAATTTAAATAATTCACAGACAGAAAGATATTTAAGCTAACCTTTACACTACAACGAACAAATAAGTTTGGAGCGTTACAGTTCACTGCTTTGCAGCAAGAGGGTTAACGAGACAGGGACTTACTCCTTAACACTAGAATTACGGAAGGGATCATTATGACACATAGCAAACTTTTATCTCTAACAGCTCTTCTTTTTATTCTCAAAAATCTTAATCTTTTCTCGGCTTTTCCTAAATTATTGTGATTTACGAAATAGTAAAGATTTCAAGAAATTTATTTTAGCCCTAACAATGATTATACCTAGAAATACGGCAGATGTCATTTTGAACCCTTTGAAAGAAAAGAAATGTGAATATATTCCATTGTAGTATCTAAACATTGTTACTTCTGTTAACTGTTTTTTTTTATTTACATATGCTAAAGAAAATACAAACAAAGGAAAAGAATATGGTGAGTCTGCGTAGTCACATTTGCCAGTCACATGACTTGAAATATGTGCAATACTTTTCTTTTTGGAAAGAATCTTCAGTTGTGATGAAAATAGACTATAAAACACTTACATCATATCAAAGTAAAATGAATAAAAACGTAATTTTGTTAGGTACACTCCATTCATCAGTTGAATTTGAATGTAATGAAAAGACGGTTACTGATGTAATACAGTTTTCAATTCTACAAAATTCGGGATAGATGTTTTGGATCAAATGACAAGAAAGCACTCCGTAAAAACACCATCACGCCATTGATCAGTACATGAATTCTACAATATTTTGGACTTAACAGGCATAAATGCATGGATTCTGTATACGGAAGTTGCAAAAGAAAATATCACCAGAAAGGATTTTCTATTGCGTTTTTCAGAAGAACTGAGAAAAGAATATTTATCTAGTAAAAACAAATATGCTCTCTCTCCAAGTGGCTTTGTGGATGGACACGATTCAATAGAATCAAAAAAAGGAAGAAATGTCATGTAAGGAAATGCAAAGCTAAAAACTTCTAATATTTGCTACAACTGTAATAAATATGTATGCGGATGTTGTACACAAAAAATCAGGAAGATAAGTGTGTGTGCTAATTGTTCCGCTGACTAATATATTATCTGTAAATAAAATATTTGTATATATTTCTATTTCTATGTACTCTTTACAGCAAAAACATTGTTTTAAAATACTTTAATATTTGGATTAAAAACCACTTTTTTGAAAAATTTGCATAAATATTTCTACATTTTATTTTCCGTGTTTCTGAAATGTGAGCTAAAAAAAGGAAAAGAAACAAATTCCGATGGAAATATCTAAATGATTGTTCACTACTTGACTACATACCTGCAAAGTCTCTATATTCTTTGAAATAAACTCTAGTTGTCATAATTTGCGTTATTTTAATTTTTTTTCACAAATATATTATATCAAATAGAGAAATATGCAAATATCTTATCAAGGGGTCAAAATGACACCCGCCGTAATTCTAGGTATACAGAGAACACCGTAATTCTAGTGTTAAAGCTGAACCCGAATGGCTTCGGACAACGAAGCCAGAAAGGGATTCGAATCCATAAACTCCGGTACTGAATATCAACGGCCTAACCATTCGGCCATCATTCGACTAGCTGCGTTATCAATGTAATCAAACTCAATAATTGAAAAACCAAAAAAAACTTTAATTTTACAGCTCACATCTTGCATGATAATAGGCTAGCTAGTTATAAAAACAGAAAAATAGGATTATTTCATCTCAAATATTAAATTTTAAATACGTTCAGAAGGATTAACAAAGCTCACTTTTAAAGAGTTCGAGAAATTAACCACTGTGTAAAATTCAGATAAAGAAATAAGATTTAAAATAAATTGATTTACTAATGTTGTTTCTAGAAACTGTAAAAATATAAAGAAATAGGACATTTACATATTTAGTATACGATTTTAAAATCTTTCTTGTCAGGTCTTAAATTTTAAAAAACCTGAAGTTTTTTTCTCTTGGTAGTTTGCAAATCTAAAATATAGAAAGATCTTGCCGCTATATTGCCTACAAAAAGCGTAATTTACATGCTTATTGAATCTGACAATACTAACAATGTGAGAAAAAAAAACAAAATATTAATGGTATTTGTCCTTTAAATCTTTTATGCCCTGGATTAAACTTCAAATTATTTTAAGAAGTTTTAGATTTAGATTGTAAATTAAATCCTTTTGATTGGACTTCTCTATTCAACCATGTTTTACGCAATCTGACAATTTCACAGCAGAATGTTCTCTAGATGGATTATATACTTAAATGATTCAGATAAGGCCATTTATTGTATCTCTGTACCTAAGACTAATAGATACTAGCGTATGATCCACTGATTTAATAGAATGGCTTTATTGTTTCTATTTGTATGTTCAAACGAATTTGGAGAGACTAAATTAATTATTTTGGTCTCCAACCAAGTAACCCTTAGTAACTATTATTATTTCATTCAAGACCTTTGTACTTTTCATTAGACAGAAAAATTTTCGCCGATTTTATGCAGAGATAATAGAAGTATTTACTACGGTAAAGAATGTTGTTCAACAGTAAATCAATAATCTTCAAGAAGCATAGAAGAATTACGATCCATCTACCAAATCAGAAATTTCATAATAACTAGAAAGATAATTAGTACAAGTCTATCCCGAAAGGTATATAGCCATATATTACATTAGCTTCGATCGCTTGATGCTTATTTACAAAATGAATTTTTATCTTTATGTTGATTATAATAGCAAACGGCAATAGAAGATTTGTTTATATAGATACTAGATCTTTTCAGCTAATGGGTTCCCTAATTGATTGTCATTCTGTTAAACTTATTACTTACTCGTCATGATATTAATAAATATATACATATATCAATTACTTTTAGCTTAAAGACCAAGTTCGGATGTTACATCAATTACTATATAAATCTGCTTTTGTTTGTATTTATTGGATATTCCAATACTTTGCAACAATTTTAAAAATTCATTTATAAAAAGGAAAATATTAAGATTTGGGCTCAGTCATAATATTAATAAATATACACTTATGTTAATTACTTTTAGCTTGAAGACAAAGTTCGGATGTTACATAAATTACTATATAAATTTGCTTTTGTTTGTATTTATTGGATAATCCAAAATTGTGCAACAATTTTAAAAATTCATTTATAAAAAGGAAAATATTAAGACTTTGGTTTCTTTAGACAAAGCTAGAGGGTTATCGGCTTTTTATTTATACATAAAAATTGCTGTTCTATACCTATGACTAATAGATAATAGGGTATTATCCACTGATTTAATACAGTGATTTTATTGTTTCTATTCGTATGTTCAAACGAATTTAGAGAGACTAAATTAATTATTTTGGTCTTCCACCCAAGTTACCCTCACAAACTACTATTATTTCATTGAAGACTTTTGGACTTTTCATTAGAGAGAAAAGTTTTCGCCGATTTTATGCAGAAATAAATAGAAGTATTTACTTCGGAAAAGAATGTTGTTCAACAGTAAATCAATAATCTTCAAGAAGCATAGAAGAATTACGATCGATCGACCGAATCAGAAATTTCATAATAACTAGAAAGATAATTAGTACAATTCTATCCCGAAAGCTATATAGCCATATATTATATTCGCTTCGATCGATTGATGCTTATTTACAGAATGAATTTTTATTTATATTCTGATTACAATAGCAAAAGATATAAGAAGATTTGTTTATATAAATAATAGAGCTTTTCAGCTAATGGGTTCCCTAATTGATTGTCATTCTTTTCAACTTATGATTTACTCGTCATGATATTAATAAATATATACATATATCAATTACTTTTAGCTTAAAGACCAAGTTCGGATGTTACATCAATTACTATATAAATCTGCTTTTGTTTGTATTTATTGGATAATCCAAAATTGTGCAACAATTTTAAAAATTCATTTATAAAAATAGAACATATGAAGACTTTTTACACAAAGTTGGTTTTTAGACAAAGCCAGAGAGATATCGGCTTTATATATATATATATAAATTGTTGTTCTAAATTTTCTTCATAGATGACGACGACTTACATGTTTAAGTCATTACTTCTTCACCTAATAAAATAACAAGTAATTACTGCAATCAATATTTTTATATAAGCAATAAGTATACAATAACTAAAGCAAAGTTCAAAGTAAAATGCACTTGAATCCAGATATTTTATTTAATGCAAAATTCGCGAAAATTCGCCCTCTATCGAAGAACAAAAGTATCATCTCGCTCTGATTCTAATCAGGAAAACAATAACAGTATATGAACATATGCTCTATTTTAATAAGTTGTAATAAACGTTTACCTCACAAAATATTTAGATGACACTGGAAATAAACGATGACTTGAAAATCTAGTTTAACTTTTATTCTACAAAATTATTTGTAGCAACTGAATTACTGATTCGAAAATCAGTTTGATATCAATAAAACTCTCTAAATAGTTTCACATTCTTTGAATATTTTCAAATTTATCTACAGATCGACTACTTTTCTTTTATTACTTAAATGATTCAGATAAGACCATTTAATGTATCTCTCTAAGTAAGACTAACAGATAATAGGATATTATCCACTGATCTAATACAGTGACTTTATTGTTTCTATTTGTATGTTCAAACGAATTTGGAGAAACTAAATTAATTATTTAGGTCTTCAACCAAATAATAATAGTTACCCTTAGAAACTATTATTATTTCATTCAAGAACCTTTGGATTTTTCATTAAACAAAAAAGTTTTTATGCAGAAACTTTTTTATATAGAAGTATTTACTTTGGAAAAGAATGTTGTTCAACAGTAAATCAATAATCTTCAAGAAGCATAGAAGAATTACTATCGATCAACCAAATCAGAAATTTCATAATAGCTAGAAAGTTAATTAGTACAATTATATCACGAAAGCTATATACTCATATATATCATTAGCTTCGATCGCTTGATGCTTATTTACAAAATGAATTTTTATCTTTATGTTGATTATAATAGCAAACGGCAATAGAAGATTTGTTTATATAGATACTAGATCTTTTCAGCTAATGGGTTCCCTAATTGATTGTCATTCTGTTAAACTTATTACTTACTCGTCATGATATTAATAAATATATACATATATCAACTACTTTTAGCTTAAAGACCAAGTTCGGATGTTACATCAATTACTATATAAATCTGCTTTTGTTTGTATTTATTGGATATTCCAATACTTCGCAACAATTTTAAAAATTCATTTGTAAAAAGAGAAAATATTAAGATTTGGGCTCAGTCATAATATTAATAAATATACACTTATGTTAATTACTTTTAGCTTGAAGACAAAGTTCGGATGTTACATAAATTACTATATAAATTTGCTTTTGTTTGTATTTATTGGATAATCCAAAATTGTGCAACAATTTTAAAAATTCATTTATAAAAATTGAAAATATTAAGATTTTTAGAGAAAGCCAGGAGGATATCGGATTTTTATTTTTGTATAAAAATTGCTGTTCCAAATTTTCTTAATAAATGACGAGGACTTATATATTTATATCATTACATCTTCACCTGATAAAATAACAAGTAATTTCTGCAACCAATATTTTTATAAAAGCGATAAGTATTTAACAACTAACGCAAAGTTCAAAGCAAAATTCATGTGAATCCGGAAATTTTACTTAATGCAAAATTTGCCCTCTGTTGGAGAACAAAAGTATCATCTCGATCTTTTCTAATCGGGAAAAGAATAACTGTATATGAACATATGCTCTATTTTAATAAGTTGTAACAAATTTTTACCTCACAGAATATTTAGAGAATACTGGAAATAAACGATGGATGAAAGTCTAGTTTAACTTTTACGCTACAAAATGATTTGAAGTAACTGGACTACTTTTTTTAAAATCATTTTGATATAAAAAAAACCTCTCTAAATAGTTTCATATTCTTTAGATATTTTCAAATTTACCTACAGATCGACTACTTTTCTTTTATTTTCAGTGTTGATAGTAGGTGACGGGGCCAATTAAACTATGTCCGGATCACGACGTCCTAAAACTTCTCAATCAATATCTCTCAGAAATGCAGGCCAAACCTTTGCTTAGTCTCTACTTCTAAATTACGAAAACCCAGTTTGAGCAAAATCGTTCTATCACCCTCTGGGTGCTCTTCATCAGAACTAAATGCATACTCTTTGTCTTAATCAGAGTAGCCTATTGCTCAGTTCCTAGGCTTATCCAAGGGGTAAAAAAAAACAACAGTAACAACTTGTGTATTGATAAGGTTATAATAATTGAAAGAAGATCTACCATAGGTATCACTGATGAAAACTATTTTAATTCTAAATGTTTCTCAAGATATAAAGAAGTATTTTGTTAAGAACAAAAAAGAGGATAAATCAGATAATTGTAATATTTTTAATGATGTTTTCCTCAAATATGTACTTTTACGGGTATTGTTATTCATACAAAAATATTTCTACCTTTAAAATTGGAATTCTTAATAACATATTTTTTTTAATTTAAAAACATTTAATCTTTCATATAACTCATGAATGAACTGCTATTTTGAAATAATTATACTTCCGTTTTTATGTGGAAAATCAGTAATAAATTAGTTTGCCCTAGGAAATAAATTAAAATATTGATTATAATTTTTTTAAAATAATTTATGAAGTAAAAAAATATTTGAGTTTTGGTTTTTTTTGCGTCTGATGAGCAATATTTTGAGTACTATTGCTTATAATTGAAAATATTAAAGAAAATTCACTGAAAAAATAAATTATATATATATATATATATATATATATATATATATATATATATATATATATATATATATATATATATATATATATATATATATATATATATATATATATGACACGTTCCACTAAACGACACTAGAGTCCTGACATTGTTTTCATCCTTTATTCAAATCTCACAGCACATTACTCATCAATCATCTTCAATGGCGTCTCGCATTGGCGCCCAACTTTTAACAACGGCAGGCTTAGCTGCTTCGGGTAGCCACAATTCCGTGGAATGTGCACACTGCTATCTGTTCAAGATCACTGTGCATAAATATCTATGTGGCTAACTCTCACGCTGCGTCACTCTCAGTAAAGAATCCCCAATTAAAATCTTTTAAAATTAATCTACAACTTATATCCTGACATATATATATATATATATATATATATATATATATATCTGTGTGTGTATACTAAAATTCAACCATGTAGTAAAATTAAAATCTAAGGTACACCAATTTTATCTTGAGAAATTTAAAAAAAAATCATTTTGATATAAATGGATTTAAAAATTCTAGTACTCACCTTTTAAACTATACCAAATATTAGTACATTTCACATAATTTTAAACTATTTAACTATATTAATGTAAAATAATTGTAAAGCTAACTGACTATACAATCAAATTTACGTTCATTTACATGTTGTTGCTTAACAAACAGAGTAATTTATATATATATGACAATATTTTCCAAAGGACATTTAACCAAAAAACAGAACAGAGAAAACAAGCAGTATAGAACAAAATTAAAGCATCTCTTCGTACAATAATCGTACATCTATATGGTTTGTTTTATTTAGCTTACAGGGGTCATTAGTATTTTTTTTAGATTGAAAAAATAAAAATTTGATTTTTTTATAGATTTATATATATTGAACACACAAGTAACTGCTTTCATTTCCTTCTGCTTCGATTGCTCGGAAGAGTTATTCTGCTTTTGATGAGAAACTCACCCTTGAAATATTTTTTGACATAAAGAAATCTTATCATAGGATAAAGTAAAGAATTTGTGCGAGAACATACCAATAATTGCAAAGAGACTGTTGAGAAAAATTTCATATGGACAAAAATCCTCTGTTAGTTCGTGGTTTTATTGGCAATAAGGAGTTTTATAAAATTTTAAAATAATTTATTTAGTCTTTGTCTATTCTAATATTCTTACTCACTTATCTTTTTCATTTTTGTGTTGCCTTATTTCGCCTTTCGAGGCCACGTTTTATCTAACCTTAGCATGTATATATGCTTTCTTCTTTAGTTTAACCCATATTGTACCACACCAACTAAATATTTCTGTAAGTTATTAAAACTTAATCCATATGATTAATTTGGTGTAACTAAGTATATAAAACCAAAATTTTGAAAAAATATTTTTAATTTTTTATGTAATTGGCTGTCCTATAAATAGGACAACGGTCCATTACACTACTAAAACTTAACCAATATCACTTACATTACATTAGGCTGATTCATAGATAAAATTTGGGGAAACAGTCAAAACAAAGTCCAACATTACATTTTAAGCATACTGTTGTAGGTTTTCTCTTGCAGTTATTGAACTGGCAGTAAGAGAGTAAGTTTATCTTGCAAAATATCTCCAGTTTTCTGAATAGAATAGTCATCTATTTACCCCTTGTTGTGTCCAGGTGTGTGAACAGGTGTTTGAACTGGTTTTCATTGAAAGATAAGAAAATAATGTGCTCTATCAATGCAATATCGAATTCATAGAAAAATAATCAGGATTGGACCGTAGTCTTAATTTTAGGGCACCTTTTTTATACTTACAAAATACACATGTAATATGTATCTTTCAACAAAAACTTTCAGCTACATTATTAGCTCTGTTTTTAAACTAAAAGTAAGCTTCACAATGTTTAAAAAAATAATAATAATGAATATAAAATTAAAGATTAAAAAATGACAATTTTTAAGAGATAGCTGAAAATAAATTTTACAATACAATATAATTTGATTTCTCAGTTTTTTTGTTACTATGCTAAAGTGTGTCTATTTTAAAGGTGTTAAAATAAAATCTACTCAGAAAATACTTATAACTTTATTATTAAATGGAATTTTATTTGCTTTCCTGTTTATAGGACAGCGGTCCAATATGGGTTAACATATGGTGTATAAATTCCGTAGCTTACATAAAGAGTTGATTTTCTGTCTCCTCCCTCAGTCTACTTTGTGAACCATTGATGTATTCCTATTGATAATGCACAACGTTAGTAGCTGCGAAACAGTAAATATTTTCTAATTTTTCTACTTGAGCCTTATTTACGTTCTCTTTGCAATTATTGGTATGCTCTGGCACAAATTCTTTACTTTATCCTATGATAAGGTTTCTTTATGTCAAAAAATATTTCAAGGGTGAATTTATCATCAAATGTAATTAGATAATAGTTAATAAAAAAATGTATTTATGCTATACCATAACGCGGGCTTATGCTTTTAAAATTAAACTCTCAAATTATAAGCTAAGGCAGTATAGATCACATATAACCTGAAAATTAAAGTGCGATTTTGGAAATATTTACAGCAATATTTATTTGACTTATTTAAATTTAATATTTCCTAAATCTCAGTTATTTACTTTTTCATTAATGTTTAGCTATTACCCGATATTTACAAGCTTCTCAACTAGTCGCTGTATAAAAAATATCGATAATGCAATGTAGAAAATGTAAGACACACATACAAATACAACGTAAAATATCAAAACTAGCTTACCTTGTCTCGACACAGCAAATACGGATAAGAGTTTTCCTACGCATTTAAATTCAGCCGAATCAACATTTTCTAAACTTCTGAAATGCAGAGGATTGCAACATCAAGTGCAAAAATTTACATGAAATTGAAGTCGTAAGCGACATTTATGGAAGAAAAGCGAATTTCTCGTTAAGGGAAAAAATCGCAAGCTGTGACGTAAATTCGAACGGTCTTAAAACGGGTAGGTCATTAAGTCAGCAGTACCTATATTGCTATTTTAACCAACTTTTGAGAAATATTGAAGTATAAATACAGATGGATTATATAATTTTAGTAACAAAAACAAAAAGTTTGTCCTAATTTTTAGTTTGCTGAATATACATACGAAAATCGAGGAAAAGGGTAAAATTTATGAGGATTACTATGCGTAAAGTATTTTTTCCAAGGACAAGGCGAAGAGATGCATTTAATCATTCTGCAGTACGAGTTTTTTCTTGGTTTATATTTCGTTTCATGCACCCCCGAATATTTTCTTCACGAGGGCTAAATAGATTATGACTGACTGCTTAAAACCTATGAATGGTTTTAGTCATCCCTGCCAGAAATGTGATTCAAACTCAGACTCCACAGTCAAATAGCTAAGTTTAACCCAGGCCTTTGGACTGCATAATAATTTTGACCATTAACTTAGGGCCATTAACTAATATAGGGGTTGAATACAAACTGAACTCTTTAAGATATAATGCTGTTTGATGCTTTCTCTATGTAGTGATATCGCATTGGTGTGACTGTTGAGGGGAATCCAGGAAAAAAAACCTACGCTTCACCAGTTATTCTGGATGAGAATGGAACTTGTGACCTAGCAAAACGATCTCAGGTATTTTAAATCCATAGATTTGAATACAGCCTGGATTAAAGTTAATACATGCATAAAGTATTTTAATTTTTAAAAAATTAAACTTTTAAATTTGGATTAAAATTAATCATTTTATAAAGTAAACTATGCGGATTTGTCTTTCTGAGTGCGTATTAACACGATTTGAAAAAAAAATTGAATTACAAGGTGGAGAATTCATATATTAACTTTGAACTTAAGTGATATATTTGTATCCAATTTTGAATCTAATAAGGGAACATGAAAATGCATTACAGAGTAATTAGTTGTATAAAACATAAGCGGTATAGGTGGATGTCAAGAGGGCAATTCATTGAGTTTTAAAGGATATTTTTTGGATGACCGACAATGTGGCAAATGATATGTCACTCAGTTCCTAATAGTTAATGTTGTTGTTTCTAATGCCACTTGGTCAAACCAATCCTGATTTGATTAAGTCAGAGGTACGCCTTTCGTTTTAATGATCACTTCTAAGCTTTAAAAAATCGCTTTGCTCAGGTGAATCCTCGTAATTATGAAGCAGGGTTCAAGCAGAAGACCCATAACCTTGGCCTACCACTCTGAAAGATATTCTTTGAGAACATGTATGGCATTGTGACCACGATCATATTTTGAGTTCCTCAGTCACCTTTAACGAACCCGGCATCTCTGGCCGGCTTGAGCTAAGAACATTATTTTTACGAGACCATTGCATTTACCGACTGAGCTATAGCTTTCTAATAGATTTTACATAAATTAAAACTATAAAATTAATTGTTAAAAGAAACAGCTCCATTATAACTTAATGTCTTAATGACTTATTAGCTAAACGATGTCTAAATGGGTAGGGCACAGCTCATGGGTGGATCGATTACTGCCATGGATGTTCGTAGCTTTTCAGAATCAGTTTTATCAGTCGGTCATGGTTTCTTTACAGCTCATTTAGCAGTAAAGTACATTGTAGTGCTCCAAACCAAACCAAATTCTTATAAATGTTAATATATGTAATATTGTCACAAAGATTCAAATGAACACACCGTTTAGCCTAACAGACGAACTTATTGAAGCAAAGCAGCAACTCGCAACTTTACAAGATCGAGAAGTTGCCTACAACTAGTAGGTATCAGCTTTTATACCCAAACCTAATATTTGAGAAATAATTAATTTACGTAATAAAGAAAGATCTAGAATGTTCGAGAATATAAGGCAACAATAAATAACATTTTTAAATTAAAAATCCAAACTTTGAATCAACCTCCATGGCGAGCATCGAACCCACTAACGGGTATGGGTCTCGTGCTTTGACCATTTGCTCACTGAGCTAGTTGGCAAGGTTTCTTTATGCGGCAATACATATGAATGCTAAACTTCTTTCTAATACCAGTTATAATTATTATAATGTTTATTAAAGCGAACAATTATTTAAAAGTTTATCACATGTATCAATTATTCATGCATCTATTTATAGATCTAAAATTACTAACTATAATCTCTCTCTCTGTATATATATATATATATATATATATATATATATATATATATAATATATATATATATATTTATATATATTATATATATTTATATTATATATATATATATATATATTTATATATTATATATACACATATATATATATATATGTATATATATATGTATATATATACATATTTATGATATATACATATATATACATATATGTATATATATATATATATGTGTGTGTGTGTGTGTATATATGTGTATACATTTATTTATATATGCATATATATGTGTATATATATATGTATATATATGTGTGTATATATATATATGCATATATATATATACATATAATATTATACATATATATACATATATATATAATATATATTTGTATTTATATATATATATATTTACATATATATTACAATATATATATAATATATTTATATATATAATATATATTTTATATACATATATATATGCATATATATACACACATATATATATATGTGTGTGTGTGTGTGTGTGTGTCCTCTTATAATTAGACCTCGTGCTTCAAACGGTAAAAAAACTCCCTCTCTTTTCATTTACTCTCTGAACCCTTCCTAGTAACTGAGAGTATTTACTCTAGGCTACTAGATTAATGAAGTTCGAGGATCATGATTCTATACTTTATGCATTTCTCTTTAATTATGTTTACTAACACATAGCCGACCTCTACTGTCAACTTCTTCCATAGAAATCACCGGTGCCCGTGGGAGAGATCCCCCAGATGACGCTGTCCCCACCGATTTCCTGATGTTCCTCGTGTGGTACAAAATTGACCCTAGTACTGTAAATATAAAGATTACTATATATGATAAAGTGCATTCAACTGTATACTAAAAATGCAACCTAAATTACTGAGAAAGCTGTCAGTTGCTTAACCTTAAATTTAATACTTTAAAAAATGATAAACTTTTACTTTCAAAGATACCTTTTAAGCATTGGGTCCTGTTATGGGGCTTTAAATTTGATTTAGATCTCGATAACAGTTCATAGTAAATGATTAAAAGTTGATAGCTCAGATTTGTTGTAAAAATTAAAGTATAAAACATTATGTGAATTTTATTTCTTAATTAATATTAATTTTTTAAATACAATTTATCATGGCATTAAAAATTAATACACTGTCTACCAATAAGTATTTGGACACCTATGCAAATTATGATATCTGCGGTCCCGAGGTACGTCACGGTCTCCGCCGGTATACATCGTGTAGAAAACAGCATCGGCATTAGTTGCATGCATGATGCCGCGCAGTTCGGAGCTCTCTGATTTCGAGAAAGTTATAATTATCGGGTATCCCAAATGTGGCCGATCCTTAAGGGACATTTCTAGTGATCAGAAGTACCCAAAATCGACAGTTGCCTACGTGATTAAGAAGTGGAAGGTGAGCGGTGATTGTTAGAATTGGAAACCTATTACTTTCAGGACGACAATGCCAGTTGTCATGTGTCGAAGTTAACTAAGGCTTGGTATGGTGCCAATGAAGTTCATCGAAGGGACTGTCCTGCCCAGAGCCCAGACCTGAACCCTATCGAGAACCTCTGGGACAAGTTGGATCACCGAATTAAGGGGTGTGCTCTACCCATCCAAAATCGGTGAAGGAACTTTTCTGTTTACTCCAAGCCGGGTGGAAGACAATAGCACTAGCTGTAATACAAAGACTTGTGGAAAGTATGCCCCGGAGGGTTCACGCTGTAATTGCCTCTCTTGGAGGTACTACCAACTATTGATTTTGAATAAAATTATTTTTTCTTTTCTATCACAGGTGGCTAAATACTTATTGGTATACAGTGTATAAGAATGAAATTTATCATCTAACAGTACGTTTTGTTTAAATTTTCTGTATTACCTACCGAAATCCAATCCTTGAATTATACTCAGTAAGATCATAATGAAATTATATTTTCTATTTAATCTATAAAAAAATTTTAAATATTAAAATGCAAAAAATAAGTTTTCTCTTTCCTTTTTACATAACAAATTAACGAAAGGATAAAATATATTTCAGCTATATTATTTCACTTTTCATATACACTCTAGGGAATAGAATTATAAGATATATAATTCAATGATATCCATTTTAAGCATTAAAAGTAATTGTAGTATTTAAAAATATTTAAGGTACAAATTAAATCTCATATTGAACTGAACAGAACAGTAATCACCATGCGAATCTCAGATGTATGTTGCATTAAGCGAAAATGCAGCCTGAAAATTCCGCTGTATTCAAATAAACTTCAAAACTATTTGCACTCCGCTTTGTTGACACAGCAAATATTTAGCTATACTTATCTAGATCTAATTCTTTGACCGTGATCACACTTGTTTCCGTTAAAATAATCAAGTTCAAACCGACACTATTTAGCATACTTAAATTGTTAGTTGAAATGATATATGTGCTTCTTCCGTAGTTGATTTTCTAATATTTGAGAGTTACAAAAATATAATATTTAGTATATTTTATGCTTGTTTTGAAAAAATATAAATTCGTTAAATTTGAGAAAATGCTTGAGACATAATTATATTATCTGTAAAGCATTGAAATTATGACTAATTAATTTGTGACAAAGATAGAAATAAGTTACAGTAATATTACTTATTGAAACATAATTATATTATCTGTAAAGCATTGAAATTATGACTAATTAATTTGTGACAAAGATAGAAATAAGTTACAGTAATATTACTTGAAAAATAAAATTATATTATCTGTAAAGCATTGAAATTATGACTAATTAATTTGTGACAAAGATGGAAAATAGTTACAGTAATATTATCAGAAGTGATATAAAGTTAAAAGCCGAATTAAAGATTTGGTGCTTTTATATTCATCCCTAAAAATTCATAGAAGTGTTTTAAACTTATATGAAACATATTTTTACCAAATTATTAATAGCTCATATATCGGTATTGAATATAATAAAACTTAATAGTTTATGCAATTTCTGATACCATGGTAGGAAATCTAAGTAGTCTTAAAGTTTTACAAGTATAAATAAATAGTTTATATAAATTGTAATTAATTTAAGTGAAATTCGATATCTAGTTTTTTTATAGGAATGATAAATGAATTGTAACAAAAAAGGAATTGGCTAATATGCAATCTAATGGCGAATTACACTACGTGCTTCTTGATGAAAATTATGGGAATGAAGTTTGATGAAATATACATATGAAGCTCATGACGCCTAAGATACTGAAGGCTTAATGAAATCTATTGGATAAAACACGAAATCCAGTTCTCTTTTTATATCAATAATAAACGTATAGCAATAAAATAAAGCAATTGTCTGTTATCTAGTCCACTTAATGAATCAAAACTACATGATTCTTAATGCAAACTATTTCAAATAAAATTTAATGAAATATGCATATGAAGCTTATGCCGCTTAATGAAAGCAATGGGAAATCTTAATGATAATCTCTTAAATGAAAATCAATATCAAGTTTTGTTTTTATATAAATGATAAATGCATAATAAAAAGTAAATTGACTGGTATGCACTAAGCTTTATTAATCAAAACTACATGATTCGTAATGAAAACTATTGGAAATGAACTTTAATGAAATATGCATATGAAGCTTATAACGCTTAATGCTACTGAAACCTCTTGGATGAAAATAGTTATTCTGTTTTGTTAAAAACAAAAGATAATACATGGTTAATAAAAGTATAGTAAAAAAATGAAGCAATTGGCTGAAATGCAATTCTCTTGACGAATCAGAACTGCATAATTTCTAATGAAAATTATTAGAAATACAGTGTAATAAAATAAGTATTTGAACCTTAAGACGCTTAATGAAATCTCTTGGATGAAAATGGATATCCAGTTTTGTTTTTACTAAAAAAGAGAAATGTATAGTAAAAATATAAATCAGTTAGCTGATATTCAGTCCACTTGAAGAACCAAAGCTACTTGATGCTTAATGAAAACTATTGGAAATGAAGTTTAATGAAATATGCATTTGAACCTTATGACGCTTAATAAAATTTCTTGGATGAAGATCGATATCCAGTTTTGGTTTTATATAAATGATAAATGTATAGTAAAATAATAAATCAATTGGCTGATATGCAGTCCACTTGAAGAACCAAAACTACTTGATGCTTAATGAAAACTAATGGAAATGAAGTTTAATGAAATATGCATTTGAACCTTTATGACGCTTATTGAAAGTTATTCATTGAAAATCGATATTCAGTTTTGGTTTTATATAAATGATAAATATATAGTAAAATAATAAATCAATTGTCTATAAGCAGTCCACTTCAAGAACCAAAACTACTTGATGCTTAAGGAAAACTTTTGGAAATGAGGTCTAATGAAATATGCATTTGAACCTTATGACGCTTAATAAAATTTCTTGGATGAAGATCGATATCCAGTTTTGTTTCTACTAAAAATGATAAATGTAAATAAAAAATAAAATCAATTGCCTGATATGCAATCTACTTGAAGAACTAAAGCTACTGCTTAATGAAAACTATTGGAAGTGAATTTTATTAAAATATGCATATGAAGCTTATGAAATATGCACTGAATAGTTAAAAAATGACATACATTGATTTCGGATTAAAATTCAGCATTAAATAACTTTTACGTTAGGTTAAGAAAAACACTCTTTGTAGCATTTACTTTGTAACATTTTATAAGTATTTGTAAAAAAATCTGAAATAAATGATTATTTTTTTTCGCTATTAGTGATCATACAAAACAAAGGAAATAATATATCACTAAAAACGTATCTATTACAAAAACTAATTATTTTTTTAGTTAATTACTACATTTAATATATTAGGATGAAATAGTTTGACAATTTTTTGTTCATTGTTAGCTTTCCATTAACTGAAGTATGTCGGTAAAAATCTAAACATTTATCTAACAACAACAGCATAAAAACTTTTATCTTTACAAATTTAAAAAATCCTAGCTAGAAAAATAGAATGCTGCATTATTATTTTTTTTATTTTCCTTAATTATCTTCATGAATATTTTTTAACCTCCGTCCAAAAACCAATTAAACTGTTGTACGAAAAATAACTGAACGCAAAGTACAACTACTTAATCAAAAAGGCAAAGCAATATTGCTATTTTTAGATCTTTTAATTAACTAACTGTGATAAACTCGTTTATTTATCAATTTGCCTTTGAAAGAATTGGCGACCTTAAATATAGCTATGTTAATGTATCATAAATATAAACGTGGGACCTAAAATGTGCAACAGATAGAGTTAATTTAGAAAAGTATTATATTTTATCTAATTAAAATAAAAACTACTTCGACTTTCTTACATACTTTAGTTACTTTATTGGAAAGACAGTAAAAAGTTTATTCATTATATTTAAAAATGAAATGCATTGTGACTTTACCTCAGTTAAAACTGAGTCATTGGCAGGTATTTTAAAAATCTGGCTTTATAAATAATTATTAAAAGTATAAAAGAAGGCTTAATAAAAGAATTTCATTATTATTATTAAATCTAATGGTTCCCTATTTAAAAAGCTATTTTAAAAGGTTCATTAAGGATTTCTCATTGTCATGACTTTATTGTCACTGAAAAAGTTTTTAAAGCAACTTTTGTAGCATGCGTATGATATGAAAAACTGAAGTATACTAAAATTTCAAAGGGTTTTGAAAATGCAAAAGAAAAATTAAATAAAATTCCTTTAAAAAAAAGCTCCATAATATCTTTACAAATATAGTTTGTTTTTAATTTCCATCTCCAGCATCATGATGAGTAAATGGTATTTCCGAATTTTACATAATACTTGTAGTATAAAGTGTAAATATAGCATTAGATGGCAGGTAAGTTGTCAGGATATGATCATTAGTTGTTAGTTCATTCTAGCTTTACAAAAGACAGGTAGAAGCGTCTGTAACTATAATTCTGCTGATTTAATTGAAAACTTTTTGAGCCATGCACGTAATAAAGCAGCTAGAATCAATTAAATGTATAACATAGGGCAGGAAGATCCCTAAATCTGTAAGGAGCTATCTTTCAGGACTAGAGTCTGTAGGTTCGAATGACATTTCAGAGATGTTTCTAGCCTTTTTTGGTCGACGACTTTAAAAGTAGTTTTTGGCTTATTTTTAGTCCTTCATGTAACAAAATATAAAAATTTAGTTCTCCAAACCACACCATATGTAACTAAAATATCTGTACAACATATTTCACTTTCTTATATAAGTACATATCAATTCATTTTAACATTCACCTGGCCGAATGGTAGGGCGCTGATCTTTGGAATCTGAATTCTCGGGTTGGAATCCCGTTGTTGGCATGGGGTTCGTAACCTTTTGGAATCGGTTTTACGCAGCAGGCCTCGGTCTCATTAGACCTCGTGAACAAAACAGTAGACCGTAGAGCTCCAAACTAAACTAATAGTCATATGTGGAAAAAAGAAAATGAAAATATTTTGCAGTGTTTGAGTCATTCCTAATAGAGTAATTTAGAGCAAAAATACAAGAAAAGAGTTTAAAAATTAGTTTCACAAAAATTCCGATTGCTCGTCTCTGAATGAATATGTACTCGGTGATCAAAAAGCCGTTGTGTAGCAAATATTTCTCCGTAGTGCTCCGAACTGAACCAAAGAGAGTCCAAAAATAATTCTTCGAATTCCATATTTTTTTAATGTGTATCTCCTTTTCGGTGCAGCGATTCTCAAGCTCTTATCCTTTTCTTTAACCTTTCTGAAACCTTTTTTTACCATATTTTTTTTAATGTGTGTCTCCTATTAGTGCAGCGATTCTCACTTATCCTTTTCTTTAACCTTTCTGAAAACTTTTTTTACCATATTTTTTTTAATGTGTGTCTCCTATTACTGCAGCGATTCTCAAACTCTTATCCTTTTCTTTAACCTTTCTGAAACCTTTTTTTACCATATTTTTTTTAATGTGTGTCTCCTATTAGTGCAGCGATTCTCACTTATCCTTTTCTTTAACCTTTCTGAAAACTTTTTTTACCATATTTTTTTTAATGTGTGTCTCCTATTACTGCAGCGATTCTCAAACTCTTATCCGTTTCTTTAAACTTTCTGAAAGATTTTTTTACCATATTTTTTTTAATGTGTGACTCCTATTAGTGCAGCGATTCTCAAACTCTTATCCTTTTCTTTAACCTTTCTGAAAACTTTTTTACCATATTTTTTTAATGTGTGTCTCCTATTAGTGTAGCGATTCTGAAACTCTTATCCTTTTCATTAACCTTTCTGAAACCTTATCTTACTCCATACATAGCAACGAAACCACTGTATAAACATTACTTAAAAAGAAACTAAAGGCATCCTAATTATTACTGATTAGGTATAAACATAAAAGCTAAACAGTATAAAATAGTATAAAATATAGATAGTACTAACAAAAAGTGACATGTATTGGTTTGATTTGGTGCACTAAAGTCTACTCTTTTGTTACTCTAGAGCTAATAAGACCAAGACCTCTAGATAATGAATAATATATTACTTACGTATTATAGATATTATCCACCGTGAGAGAAAACTCAATTTTAAAATTTTGTGACATTAGTACTCCGAAATATTTGAATGAAATTTCTGAAGGGTTTGATTTGATTTGATTTGGAGTGCTACAGTCTACTATTGTGCAACAGGAAGGCTAATGAGACCGGTATTTACTACATAAAGCCGATTCCGAACGGACACTAGTGGAACCCAAACCCACGAGCAGTGCAAGATGATTATTAAAAATTATACATACCCATAGTTTTAT
>CM063511.1:123087483-123129983 GCA_032207245.1 Pardosa pseudoannulata
AAAAAAACATTTTAATAAAATCAATTTTAGGAACTGAATCGTTTTTACGATTTTCATTGCTTCAAATATTTAACTTTTCTTGAAAACATTATGCAGCAAAATCCATTATTTGAGATAAATATTTACTTACTATAAACATTTCATGACTACTTTTAAAAGTACTCAACGAAAGTATTTTTAAGTCTTAAAGGAATTTATTAAAATTGTTTTTATTATTACGGTTCGAGGCAAATAAAATTTTAATCAAGAAACGAAACAAAATTGCTTCAGAGAATAATTATTTTGAAAGTTTTACAGTCTACTTCCTCGTTAAAAAATAGAGTAGTGAATCTGAGAAGTGCATTATCAGATTAATTATTTCATTTACACTAAACCGTTTTAGAAATTAATGATAATACAATTTTATCATCTCAAAGAAGGTCATAGGAGATGTCATTAATTCGAAAATTAAATCAACTGATCCAAAGTTTAGAAGAATTGTAAAAGCTTAGACTCCATTTAACTGAAATTAAGTCTCGTCTTTAATTCTAATGTAGCGTTATAAGAACAAGAGAAGTTGTGAATTTAATTATTTAAACATTTCCACGTAAGGTTCTAAAGTAATAACTATTCAATAGTGGGGATTTGTATTATTTTAATCTCAATTTTTTAGTGGGGCATATAATTTATGTAGGCCTGAAACACACATTATTGTATCTGTCTTTAATGGATTTTAAGTTTTTCACTAAATTTTAATCTCAATTTTTGAGTGAGGCATATAATTTATGTAGGAATGAAACACACCTTATTGTATCTGTCTTTAATGGATTTTAAGTTTTTCACTATATTTTAATCTCAATTTTTTAGTGGGGCATATAATTTATCAAAGGAATGAAACACACTTATTGTATCTATCTTTAATAGAATTTCAGTTTTTCACTAAATTTTAGTCTCAAATTTTAGTGAGGCATATAATTGAGGAAGGAATGAAACACACCTTATTGTATCTGTCTTTAATGGAAATTAAATTTTTCACTAAATTTTAATCTCAATTTTTGAGTGAGGCATATAATTTATGTAGGAATTAAACACACCTTATTGTATCTGTCTTTATTGGATTTTAAGTTTTTCACTATATTTTAATCTCAATTTTTTAGTGGGGCATATAATTTATCAAAGGAATGAAACACATCTTATTGTATCTGTCTTTAACAGAATTTCAGTTTTTCACTAAATTTTAGTCTCAAATTATAGTGGGGCATATAATTGAGGAAGGAATGTAACACACCTTATTGTATCTGTCTTTAATGGACTTTAAATTTTTAATAATTAAAAGAAAGCGAAAAGTTTACTGTAATTCACATATGGATAATAGAAACTTTGCCATATCTACACAAGTTTGAAAACGGCGAGTCTATTTAGAAAATAGAGCAATTCGCTAGCGTACAGTTTGTTTTTGCAAAATATCCTGATTTGCGAGATTCTATGAGGGTTGGGGTATAATATTGTTGCAAGCTTCACCCGAGGATTCAAGAATTGGATAGACTTTTGCAACAAGAGAAAACAGAAACACTAATTTATTAATAGAACAATAAAAATTTCATAGTTCAAAATACCTCAGATCAAGAACAGTTTGAACATTCGAGAACAAACCAGTACATTCTGGAATAATTCAGTACACAGAACACATAAAAACACAGCTAGCACTAAAAGCACTGTAGCATGGCGAGGCAAAATGCAACTCCGCTTGATAGAATCAATGTACCACAAGAGAACTACACTTAGAAAGATCAAGGTGAAGACTGATTGACGTCTTAATCTGAGCATCTATTTATAAATTCCAGAGTTAAAAGGTTTCATAACTTCCGGTTGCACCAAATGTGTCGCCAATTTTATCGTCAAAATACTGTGCTACATTTCATATATGTATATAACACACATACACACATATATATATATATATATATATATATATATATATATATATATATATATATATATATATATATATATATATATATATATATATATGACACGGACGAGTTATTAAAGCATGGAAGACACGTTTGATTTCATACATAAAAATTTCTTTATTGTAATACTTCTGTCTATGGATATGCCATCTAGATATCTTTAGTTCGCATTTTACAACGACAGGTTTGGAAGATGTTACTAGCCCAACTTCCCGCCTAGAACTGAGTTTTTAGTGTCGCTACCTAAGCAAATTATTATTTTCTACTTCCGCGTCAGATTCTTTACTCTATATAGTTCCGCTCGAGGGTGTGTCTTCCTTCTATTACGTTATTGTTAAAGGGTTCCAACTGTTTTTAATTATACCACGCTTAGTTGTTAACCCCCATTTTTAAACCTGATATACATATATATGCTATTATTTGAGATCTTTTACAAATTTAAGATGTTGGTTTGTCAACACGATAACAAAATTTGCATAGAAAATTGCGTCCAAAACTTCAAACTGAAACCGCTTGATTGAATCGCTCCCAGACGTAATGCACAACGGAATTGTCATATGAGGCAATAACGTTACTGCAGAAGTATATGTATCGATTTACAAACTTAGAAATGGTTCGCAGTACATTTAGGATATCGGGATAAGTGTTATCACATCAAGCAATAATGTTATGGCAAAAGTATATATCGATTTACAAATTTAAAAATGGTTTGCAGTACATTTATGATATCGGGGTAAGTGTTATATATCAAAGAATAACGTTACGGCACAAATATGTATCCATTTACAAATTTAGAAATGGATTGAAGTTCATTTATGATATCGCATTAAGTGTTATCATATCAGGCAATAACGTTACACAAGAACGGCAGTTACGGCAGAATTATGTATCTATTTACAAATTTAGAAATGATTTGCATTACATTTATGATATCACGGTAGTAAATGTTATCCACATACTTCACTAGTACACGCTACACCCTTCCTACATTGAATGATTATAACACTTGTGCACTTCTCAATATCTCTCAACGTCTAGTCTCTATACGGAGAACTTGTAAGTTCGCCTGTTTCAGAAAGGTAAATAAGTACCATTAATTTCTATATGCAACATTATGCATGTAAACTGTAACACCTCTCAACCAATTTTCAGTTTGAACTCCTGTACGTCCTTCTTTTTCATCGTCATCGGCTAAAATGGCAATGCAATGCTTCTACCCATATTGCACTCTCAGTCACAGTTTACAATTTCTTGCACAAATTTCGATGCAACACTTGTTCGTCATAATATGACAGAGAAGCATGTTAAGTTCTAATGTATAATTTAACATGCTACTATAAATATTCATGTACTGAAATTTCAGCAGGTGTAATTTAATCAGATTTCATATTTCTTCTCTATAATTTTCCTTAAATATTCTGGTTAAAACTATATTGGTGAAACAGGTAAATCTTAAATCAATATTCTTAATAGCCGTTATCTATTGACGTACCTTACTTTAAATATTAGTAGTTGGGGGAAGTATTTAATTTTCAACTTGAAAACGCTAAAAGGATTACAGTTAATGCAAATTTATTCTACATGTAAAATGCTTAAAGTAAATCGTTTCCTGTCTTTAAGTTATCATCATCATCGCATAATATCAGTATTAATTCTATCAGATCTTAAATTCTTAGTTACAACAAAAATTCTATTAAGAATGATAGCTTAGCAGTTTTTTGGTTTCTATTTTCTTAATTATTATTACATAAAAAAGCCTAAAAAATTTTAATTTTATGAGCCCTAAAAGACAATATTGGTTAGTAGATATATTTAATATTGAACCCTGAAATGCTTAAACAATTAATGCAAATTTATTCTCCATGTAAACATGCTTACTGGTAACTCATTTACTCCCTTTAAAATAACTTTATACTAGTCTCAGATTCCAAGCATCAATTCTATAAACTCTTAAATTTTCAGTTACTACAAAAAGTACATTATGAATGATAGCTCAATAATTTGGTGTGCTTCTACTTTCTGAATTTCTTATTGGATAAGTGCCAAAAGACTAAAAGATATTTTTCATATAAATCCTTAGAAGTACAAAAATAAGAAATTTATTTATTATAAATAAAAAGAATTTAGCACTTTTAATAAATTTTGCTTCATAATTCCTTAATCGTATGACAATTCTAACAAAACATGTTAATCTCCTATTTATTACAATACAATACATACAATTTATTACAATACATACAATTTATTACAATTACAATGCTCCTATTTATTACATTACAATAAAAGTTTTATCTATTCATTGATATAAAGTACTCTATTTTTCTCTTCCCTAAATGTCCTGTTAAACATTTCATACTATTAATTCAACTCTAACTACAGTGAACGTATTTTGTGATTTAAACCGATCTACAGTTATTAATTGAATTAATTTTTATCCAGCTTGTAATTTGGTAATTGATATTGACAGCACGCTGCAGGAAGATACTGAAAATGTTAAGTATCAGTATTGTTTTAGAGAAATGAAAATGCTTAATAAGGAAAGCTGCAACTAGCAAACAGAAGTTCAAGTTCAATTGGCAATCTAACAAATTCAAGGTAAATAAATTTGGTAACTGATATTGACAGCACGCTATAGGAAGATATTGTAAATGTTAAGGATCAGTATTGTTTTAGAGAAGTGAAAATCCTTAATAAGGAAAGCTACAACAAACAAACAGCAGTTCGAGTTCAATTGGCAATCGAACAAATTCAAGGTAAACAAATTTGGTAACTGATATTGACAGAAAGCTGCTGTAAGAGATTGAAAAAGTAACTGATTTTAACAGAACGCTGCAGGAAGAATACTGAAAAAGTTAAGGATCAGTATTGTTTTAGAGAAGAGAAAATGCTTAATAAGGGAAGATGCAACAAATAAACAGCAGTTCACGTTCAATTGCTGATCTAACAAAATCAAGGTAAAAACACAGAGCTATTAAAAAGATAAATACCACTGTCCTTAAGTCAAAATAATCTGTATGCAACAAAGTGGATAAATGCAAGACATTCAAATTAAGTATCTGATAAGGTATTTCAAACACTTTCATTGTTAGATAATAACATAAGTAGTCTGTTCTGAGATATGAAGGAAATAACCTAGTAGCTTGGTTGTTTTTAAATATACAGAAAAATGTGGTTATGGTATAAAACAACATTTGTTGTGTTACGTAAGCATATTATATCTTTACGTTATGTCCATGTAGTGTAAAAATATAATAAATAAAAGGAAAACTACATAATTGAGTTCATGCAGATCACGTGAAATACAACAGCTGTACACAAACACTATACAGAATATTAAAATGATCGTAATATTTTTGTACGCCCTTCAACGTACAATACGTCTACTGATGAGACTAGAATTTTGTAACAAAACTGAAATTTATAACTATATTTATCTTATTTCCATTGCACTCAAACTACAGCCTACAGACTATTCTAGACTACAGAGTAAGCATTATTAGCAACTTTAGACTACCAATATGTAACCCTAAAGTTGTTTGAAAAGATATCTTCAAATAATCTTCAGCTGCCTTACAAATAGCTTGCAAAGATCTGTCAAACACTGAAATAGAAAGTCGCATAATTATTTTATTATAACGTGCGGTCTTAACTTCATATAAACTTTGATTACCTTTTGAGATTACGCCTTGATTTAACTAAAGTATTTACCCAATTACCTAAAAATGTTTCTGACAGAAATGTCACGAACCGTTATTAAGTAGAAGTGCTAAATATTTCAATTTGCAAAGCTTCCAATGAACTTAAGGTTTTTCTTTGAAATCAAATTTGCTTAATGGCAAAATCTTGCAAACAATAACATAGAAGCAGAAACAGAACTTCACGACTGAATAAATACAGAAGTATTAATAAATATATTATAAATACAGAAGTATAAAGTATCTGAAACGCTAAAAATATAATTAGTCACTGTTGAAACACGAGATATCTTTCATAAATATATGTTGCAGTCAATCGAAAAGTACGAGTTATTCAAAATGTATTGCTTCTACTTATTATGATTACTTCGCATTCCCTATTGTATATAATGAAGGAAGCATTTACAAACGAATTCCATTTACCTCTCTAAACATGAAATAGATGACTAGTGAAGCACCAAACAAGGGAAACGTTTCTGGACACAATTCTAATTATCCTATTTGCGACCATTTTATTATAAATAGTTTTCTTCATAAGTACTATTACATATAGGTATCTTTACATAGGAAAATAGCTTGAAGTTTTATTTTAAAAGAATTAATTTAAAGCTTTCAGTCTGATTAAACTTTAACAAAACTTTTGAACGAATAGCTATTTTTAAATTCTCTTTTCACGTTTATGTAACCAAAATATTTTCATTCAATTAATTTCTCTTTAAGATTTGATGGAATATTGATTGCGATATCTTCAAAAATTGCTTAAATAAAACTGTTTTTCTTAATTTGTTCTTTAGTTAATATTATTCTGAAATGTCAATCTTATCCTTATCATAAAGAATGACATATATGATTCACTTGTATTATCTTGAGAAGCAATATATATATTTATTCGGAACCACGTATACAAAATTCAAATTTCAGTACACATCACGAAACTCAGCGCATACGTAAAAGTTCTACACCGAAAAGTGTAGACTATACCCACGAAAACTAAACTTCTATATATATTCATCAGAAATGTCTTCACTTTTTTAGAGAGAAGAACAAAATTTTAGATACAAATAGTATTTCTTAAGGTGGCTAGGTTGGCTAAATAAAGTTGTATATTTTTCCTAGATGTTAATTTTCAGAGAGAATGTTTCTATTGGCGAACAGCTTTATTTTAAAGAAATGTTACGACAAATCTTTTATAAATATATGTTGCAGTCGATCGAAAAGTACGAGTTATTCAAAATGTATTGCTTCTACTTATGATTATCATTACTCCGCATTCCCTATATACTGTATATAATGAAGAAATCATTTACAAACGAATTCTATTTACATCGCTAAACATGAAATAGATGACTAGTGAAGCACCAAATAAGGAAAACGTTTTTGAACACAATTCTAAATCTCCTATTTGGGACCATTTTATTACAAATAGTTTTCTTCATAAGTATTTTTACATATAAGTATCTTTGAATGGGAAAATAGCTTGAAGTTTTATTTAAAAAATTAATTTAATAAAACTTTTGAACTAATAGCTATTTTAAAGTATCTTTTCACGTTTATGTAACCAAAATATTTTCATTCAATTAATTTCTCTTTAATGTTTCATGAAATATTGATTGCGATATCTTCAATAATTGCTTAAATAAAACTATTTTTCTTAATTTGTTCTCAAGTTAATATTATACTGAAATGTCAATCTTATCCTTATCATAAAGAATGACATATATCAATCATTCGTATTATCTTGAGAAGCAATATATATATTTTTTCGGAACCACGTATACAAAATTCAAATTTCAGTCCACATCACGAAACTCAGCGCATATGTAAAAAGGTCTACACCGAAAAGTGTAGACTACCCCTAGAAAACTAAACTTCTATATATATTCATAAGAAACGCCTTCACTTTTTTTAGAAAGAAGGACAAAATTTTAGAGGCAAATAGTATTTCTTAAGGTGCTTAGGTAGCTAAATATATTTGTATATTTTTCCTGGATGATAATTTTTAGAGAAAATGTTTCTGTTGGCGAACGGCTTTATTTTAAAGAAATATTACAAAGTGATATAAAGGATAATTTTCTGAATTTATATCTAAAGTTATTTTAAAATCATATTTAAGATTACTGTATTCTTTTAACAATACTCTTACTCTTAAGATACACTCTTTTAGCAAATGTATGCAAGATACATTTATTTTAGAATTTTTTTTTGAATATTTGATTGAAAGCCAGCTATCAGTAAAGCAATATTCTCCTAATAGGCTGACACTGAGCCAAAGAAATCTAATATTGTCGATTCCCAGCTGTTTTACGGTTTTTTGATTAACCAATCCTCGTGATCAATTACTGAGAGAACAAAACACAGTAGAGGAAAACTCTCATAGATGTCCTGAGGGATTGGTAAAACTTCACTTTTTCGTACTTCAAGGTAAACACAGTAAAGTTTAAGGTATATGATGCAAACTAAACAAAGTACTTTCGATCTAGAACTGTTTGTGTGATCTCTCAGGTGTCTTTACATATTAAAATGTCGAAATTATTTGTAGAGTAGTTTAATTTTTGGAATGAATAAATAAATACTTTTATATAGTCTGACCACGGATGCTAGATCCCCGTTGGAAGAGTGACAAAAGCATTTCATTTCAACTGTAGAGAAGATATCTAAGCGATAAGAGAGAAAAATTTGAATCACTCCTTCTCTGCATTTTTAGGCTAGTGTTTAATTGTATTTGTAATGTTTAATCGTGTTTTTCTAATAGCCTTGTGTTTAATGAAATGAACTTTAAGCACTTGTTAAAGTTTTATTCAATATTAATCCATCAAAAAGTACCGTAACTGCAGATGTATTATAAGCCTTTAAACAGTAGGGCCGGGGGGGGTAAAATGAATATTTTTTATAATTTACTGAAAAGAAACATCCTAATTTTTAACAATTCTATTTTATCTTTGTAATATATGTTTAGGCATTTGTTAGCAACATTCATTTTTCCTTAAGAAGTTTTATATTTGGATCTGTCAACTTAGATTGCCTTGTTTGCAAATCGGGAATACATTCTTCTTTACTAAGGTCTTAAAAACTTTAAAAAAAGAACTATTTTATTTCTTTTATCGTCAATATTTTTTTAATAATCAATTTCAAGGGCTTCTGAACAACAGCTTTTCAGAAACTGTCAAGAAATATTTTAAATATCATATGTGTAAGGATTATTTTTTTATGATGGGGGAAAATGGGTATTAATTAGGCTTAACAATTTATTATAAAGTTCTCAATCTTTAAATGTAATGATTTAAACCAGCCCTTCAATTTTAGTGTAAATAATATTACATAGCATTTTTAAAATTATATTCTTTGGCATAGAGTAAATTAACACAAAAATTGAGCTTGTAAGCCGAAAAATACATGTGTTTACATAGCTGTTTTGTACATCTGCGACCCGAAATTTTCTTCTACCTTTCACTGTGTACAAAAGTAAATTTATATGAAAATTGGACCAAGGGTGACACCGAGTGCATTATATGGCTGCACAGAGTCAAGGTGGATGCATGATACAATGTTTTAATTTTGGGTGGGACATTTTCTTAAACAAGTAGAACACCTGAAAAAACCAATTCTTTTGACATTCGATGGTCACTTTACATATAAGACTGTAAAACAAGCGATCGACAATAGAACAACATTAACTGCTTCCGATCAAACTTAAGTCATGTCTTGCAACCTTTGGATGTCGAAGTATTTGCCCCTATGAAGTGTGCTTGGAGAAAAATCCTGAAGATGTCGTACACAGACAGCCGTCTTAAAAAGTGTCCAAAGCGGCATTCCCTATCCTGTTGTGACAGCTACTGTGACGGAAAAAGGCTGCTAAACCCAAAATAGTGTTAACTGAAAAAGATGGAGAAATTACAGTAAACAGTGTTGCACTGACTTCAACAACAGGTACTATGGAAGCTCTCTTTAAGCAAACTGTCATTTCTTCTCGCTATGAGGATTTAAAAGGTCATCCTCTTAAAATATCAGCACTAGAGATGTAAAGGGGAAAAAAATCCTTAGAAAATGCCAGACGAAAAAGAATGGGGGTTCAAACTAAGGCTGGAGAAGTGATGACTATTTCTGATGTAGCAAAACGCAGCTCATTTTAACAACTGTGGCCATTACTGTTTTCCAATATAAATTAAAATTATATCACATGCAGCTAAATACAAATACAAAAGTTAAATACAGCAGCTAAATACAAAATAAAATTATATCACATTCAGCTACAAACACGTTTATATAAATGTGTTTGTAGCTGAAAAAGAAAAATATTTTTTATTAAATTTTGCATAATTAATAGCCTTTTTCAATCATAACACATTTTACCCCACCTCTGATATAAAACGGGTATAAAAATGAAGCAAAAAGTTCTAAATTTGCAATTTAAAAAAATGTAAAAATTTTACTTTAACAATAGTGGTAATGAACCCATTCCATGAATACATGCAAAAAATTGCTTGTTTATAGTTTGTTTGTTTGTTTGTTTGTTTCAAAGAGAAAAAGAGAAATGAAGCTGAATGAGAAATCATGCTTTTCCTACCCATTTTACCCCACCAGATTCTACTAGTTTCGCCATAAATCTGCTTATAAAAAGGCTCTATTTCTCTACTTTAAAAAATTATATGAATGATTGCTCTCTTTTTTTATTTATTTTTTATGCTTTTAACACTTTAAACCAGCAAGAGATGCCATCACTACACTTCCTTTTTCAACTTTAAATATATGGTTTTAAACTTGCTTTGTATTAAAAAGTAATGTCTTTTATTCTTCTTGCTTATTTACCGAAATAAAGTATCCCCTATATAATAATAGCCTAAGTTGTCTGTCCGCGAATTTCTGAAGCGGTTGTACCTGGAATGGATACAGGCGTCCATATTGGATTTTTCATGAGTTAGGGTTAGCAAAATTGAAAGCGAGTTCGAAATCCACCCCATCCCCCCTTTTCCAGCGTTTAATGCTATTATTTCAACCCTTATCCTTCCTCTTATTCTATACGAAATTCATTCTTGATAGGATGGCAAAGGCGGAAAATAATATTTTAAATTCGGGGCTATTTATACTTGAACCTTCGTATATTTTAATTAGCTAGTGCGCAATTTGCAGGTGTGGTACGTTTGGTAGAACGTCCGCCCACTTGATCGTCATATTTCTGGAAGTGACGGTTCTATCCCCGAAGCAGCCAATTTTTTTTAAATGTCTAATAAATTTAATATTTTCTGCTTTTTCTTTTAAATTCTTATTCCGAAAGTTGTTTTATTATTTTTAAAATAAAGTTTTACTATTTTTGCACCTTTTTATAATTTTTATTACTTTATTAAATTCACGTATTGCTTTACGGATGTCCCTGGCCACATAAACATTTCATGTTGTGTATCCTTAAACTTTCTTCTCGTAATGTTATCTGCCCGTCTCGTAATGTTACGGGCCTTAAGTTATCTGCCCGTCTCTCCTCGAATTCATGAAGCTATTAGACCTGGAATGGATAGAGCATCCATATTGGATTTTTGATGAGTTAGGGTTTGCAAAATTCAAAACGAGTAAAGTTTATCTTTTCCTAAACTATAGATCCGAAGTAAATTAGTATGAATAAGCTTCGTATCTCAGCAAAAAATACTGTCCTCTTTAAAACGTTCGAAATGCACCCCGTCCCCTTTTCGAGCGTTTAATACCATTATATCAAGCCCCATTTTAAGAGCAAGCTATTAAATGTATCAATTTATAACATAATAAATAGGTAAAAATAACAATTTTTTTCTAGCATTATGACTTCATTCCTTTAACTATCTCATTTAATCATTTAATAATTTTCTTTTTTATTTGACTTAAATAATAGAATAAGTACATATGTGATAATTTTAATCGATTATTCGCCTCATAAAGTTCTTTACAATTCTGGAAAATTTAAAATTTTAGTGATCCCGTCATATGACGGGCTATATGCTAGTTTATACAATAATTAAACATTGTATTTGTTCAATTTTGTTCTTTTAACTTTTGACTTTTCTAATAGCCTCATATTAAATGAAATTAATTCTAAGCACATGTTGGAAAAATTCATTCAATATTATAACCCTCATAAATTGTATAAAATTATATATTTCATGAATAGATAAATCCTCAAATATATATTTTCCATTATAATTCCAGTAACATATTCGTAAATGACGCTACTTCTCAGAGATTAGTCTACCTTTCTTCACTTATGAAAGTATAACGCTTTGCTGTACATAAACTGATATTTCTAAAAATCCCCAGAAGGTTTTGCTGTGAAAATTTATAATATAATTTAAATTTTTATTAAATTCCCGTAGGAGTTTATCTTACGATTTTCATTTTTCCCAAATGTAAATATTTCTCTAAAATTATGAATTTTTGCTCTTGGGTGTTTTTTTTAATATTATGTAGAATAGAGATTAAATTTTTTCCCTAAGGTATTTTCAACCTTTTCTTTCTAATAAAATAAAATATATGTAAAAGTAAAAACGCAAGTATTGTAAGTTTATTATTTGTAGAACAGATTTAGTTTGGTAAATATTCTTAACTTCTAAGTACATAATTTTTAATATGTATTTTACAAACGTCAAAAAAGCATTTAAATAACTATATTTTTATTATTATATTAGCTATATTTTTGTAATTTAGATTTATTTTAGAAAGCAAATGTAATTGTTTTGGATCACAAATTCATAATTGGTAGAAAATATGGTAAGAGAAACTTTTTAGGAATTTTTTATGCAGTTTAAAAAGGATCGATAATATATTGCCAGAATATTAGGAACATTTACTTGTAAGGGGATGTTGTACATAACACAGTGTTTTTATAAATTATTAAGTGAAGTTATGAAATTATTAATACATGGAAAATGAAGCATTTGTAAAATAATCACATTAAAATTTGTATCTAAGGTATCTGCAGCCTTTTCTGTATAATAAACGAAAAATATATAAAAGTAAAAACACAGGTTTTTTAAGTTTCTTATTTACAAAGTAGTTTTAATTTGGTAAATATTCGTAACTCCTAAGTACATAATTATTAATACGTATTTTACAAGCGTCAAAGAAGCATTTAAAAAACTATATTTTTCATTATATTAGCTATATTTTTGTAGTTTAGGTTTAATTTAGAAAGCAAATGTAATTGTTTTGGAATCACAAATTCATAATTGGCAGAATGTAAGGTAAGAGAAGCTTTTTAGGATTGTTTTATGCAGTTTATAACTAGATTTACGGACCAAGCCAATTTGACTCATTAAGAATTTGATCATTATACATACATATATATATATATATATATAATATAATATAATATAATATAACTTTTTAAAAACGCACGTTGGTTTTTAGTTAAGTAATAAAATATATGTAAACTTTCATTCCTCTTTCCCGCAGACCCCTTCATTTCGCATTATCAAATGTGGAATAGCTTTTTTCACGGTTGAGGGACAATTTGACTCATACAATGTATATGAAAATAAATAAATATAGTATAAAGGAAATATGAAGTATAAAGTATGTAAAGTATAGCATAAAGTAAATATAGAGAAGAAGTCGAGAACACTTCCATTCCAATGACAGAAATTCATGCTACTGACGGAAGAATTGTCAAGTTCAACAATCATTCAAAAGAAAGAGATGTAGAAACCATTGTGTTAAATAAAATAGAAATGTTTGCGGAAAATGTGTTTCAAAAACAGATTTTATATGTAAAATATGTTTTCCATGAATTTTTTTATAATAAACATTTTATTTAAATTAATTTGTAATTAATTTTTAACTATTTTCTTTGCAAACAATTTCAATTTTCTTGTATGAGTCAAATTGGCTCACTTCAGTAAAAAGAGGTATATGATCTACATCCTTAAATCTAGTGTTAAAAAGGATTGCTAATATATTGCCAAAATATTAGAAACATTTACTTGTAAAGGGATGTTGGACATAACAGTGTGTTTTTATAAATTAAGTTATGAAAGTATCAATATATGGAAATAAAGCATTTGTAATTTAATGACATTAAAATATTGCTTAAAATCAATCAGTATTTTGGAGTGTTTCATTTGTTATGAAATATTTTGTTAATTTTTAAAGTTGTTCTAGATATTTAATTTTAGATACATTTTTCACAAAATGATTACCAAATACTTTTAATATGCATGAAAAAAAGGTAGTATCCATTTTAAAATTTCGACCTTATTTAGATTATTAAAACTAAACTTAAGTTTAGAAAAACTGAATTTTTCAGGGCGAACGATAGCTGAAGGGGTAGAGGGCTGCTCTTCGGTAATGAAAGTCACAAAAAGCAGTTTCTTACCCACGTGTTCGAGTACATCTTCTGGCATGGATGCTCATAGATGTTCAAAAAAAATTTTAAGCACCTTTTTTTCCATTCTTATTAGTCTTCGTGTACCAAAACCGTTCCAAACCAAACCGAAATTTTTTATGAAAATTCTTTGCACAGGCATAAAAAATTCCTATAATTTAACTATTCAATATGTTAACAAAACAATACTCAGGTATGGATGTTCTTACTTTTTTGAAATATGAAGACTAAAATTTAAAAAAAATTACGTTGTACATTGAAACATTTTAAAAATTAACAAAATCTTTTTAAAGAGTATGAAAGACATAAAAATTTTTATCTGAAAATTTAATAAAATATTTTTAAAACATTATCCACAATCCTACGCAAATCAACTTGGAAAATGCATGAACAACATATATTTGAAATGAAATTGAGATAGACTAGCATTCAAGAGAAATTACTATATACTATGAATTGTTATAAACGTATGACATTTACCGTAATATTTTTATTAAAATATAATTAAAAGGGGATTTATGTCAAAACATTGAGTAAAACGGCTTCCAGAATTCGGATATTATAGGAAGAATTAAGCGTTTATTCTAAACTGGGATTCAACCTTTACCGAGAAAATGCAATCTACTGAGAAATTAAACCTTGTGAAATATTTCGAAGAAATAGCACTTTCTGGTATGTCCATGGATATTTATTAGCTACAAGTACGTGTTGCTGTCAACATGTCTTTTGAGGGAATAGATATTCTTGGTATTGAGAAAGGAAACAAAATAAGGTTTATAAAATATATTGGTTTAGCAAGGATGCAAGTTATCTCATTGCATGGAATATTTTACCCTACACCGAAATTTAGAATAAATTAGTAATTTAGAATGAATTACTAACGCCTGGATGCTTTAAAGTTTGTGTTCTTTCAGTATCTTTCATTCCTTTGTTTACAGCGCTTAAATTTGCGAAATTCTTTGTTAGAGAGATGCCTTTTGGGGCGTATTAACAGCGCGAAAAATGAATTTAAATCTGATAACGGGAGAGGAATATTTCAAGCCACGTGATTTAATTACGTGATTTAAGGGAATTTTCAGCACCCTCGCTGTCTCTGAAGTAAGCATTTTCATTGAAGACGGTCCTCCCCTGTTAGCCTTAAGTGCTAACAAACGCTTTTAATCTTATGAAGACAGAGGCAGTTATTTGTTGATGGGGTTTAATAACAAAATACTTTCTTCTAAAACGGAAGAAACATTGCTTACAACCAAAACATTTCCTAGAGGTGTGATTCTTGTCTTTCGTTAATATAAAATATTACGGTTTTAATCTTATGAAATAAAGTAACTAAAAGTTGCCAAAAATTTTAAAGCAGTACTTCATTACCACAGCGTATTTCCCCGTGGAATAATAAAAAGTTATTAACTTGCCTATAATGTAATAAACTGTAACATAATGTAACATAGGGTTCAGGCTTATATAAGCAAAAGTATTTGTAGATGTCTAATCTTTTGTATTACAATGTTGCAGATCTGCAGCGTGTACAAAAAATAATGTATGAGATATTAAAAACTTTCTATGAGATATTAAAAACGGTATTGTAGATTGTTTTTATCCTTGCAACACTGCAATTTTCTAGTAAGGATACGTATCGAGAATATGAAATAGCTATAAAATTAATTTCCATATTATTTTTCATATTTATACAACTTTTGATTGGATGTACATTATTGTTATTAACACATTATATGCCGGACACGTACTAGTAAGTATTTTGAAGATTGATACAAACATACTAGTAAATTTTCTGACGATTTATATTATATTACTATGTTAGTGTAACAACTTTGTTTGTGGGTACAAAAATAACGGTATATACAAAAACGAATCCGAATGTTCTTGTCTACTACATAGATTCTGGGAAAATTTAGACAAATAAAAACTAGTTTTTACATCAGTCGATGAGGAACCACAGAACGGGAAAGTTGATTAAAAAAAATTAATTTAGATTTAAAATTAACTTTTTATTTATCCTTGCGAAAATGATATTATACTATATAATATATATATATATATATATATAAAAAATGTATGTATGTTTTGAATTATATATATTATTTGTATATATATATATATATAAATAATATATATATTATTTTATATGTATGTATGTTTATGAATTAAAAATTGTAAATATAAAAAAAAAAATATATAGATTTTATGAATTATATATATATATTTGTATATATATATATCTTGATGAATTATAATATTTGTATATATATATATATATATATATATTATATATGTATATTTATGTTATATATATATATTATATATATATATATATGTATATTTATATATATGTATATATATATATATATATATATATATATATATATATATATATTTATATATATATATATATATATATATATATATATATATATATATATATATATATATATATATATATATATATATATCTGTGTGTGTGTTTATTTGTCTATATATTTGTTTGTATATTTCAATATAAAATGTTGGTTAAAAATTAAAATAATTTTCGATTTTTTGAGATTTCACTAATAACTAAATTTACGCGCAAAACGCCAGCTCCCGGTACAATTCCGATATGAAATGTACCCGCACACAATGTGTTAAAATACTTTATTTATTGTTCTTTTAAAAAATATGGATACGCCAGAAGTAAGCCTTTCACATATACAATTTTAAATCCCTTATATAAAGGTGTTTTGGGGGAAATTTTTTTAAAAAGGTTTGTATAAAAAGAGTAATTTGGGGGTAAAGAAATTTTAAATACTTGTATTAATTGCGTAATTATTTTGTGGAAAATATACTTTTTCATTTTTAATACTTTTTCATTAATAAATTTTCATTTTTATGCTTAGAATTTTTTAAATATATTTTATGAGTTTGAAATAATGTAATCTAATTATTTTTTAATATTGAGTACAAAGTGTCAAAGAATCGATATAAAGTGTTTGTTTTTTGTTTTATATTTAGCTACGCGGTATATCTCGATGAAAAAATTTGGATATATTTTTTTGCGCTTCTCAACGCGGTTTGGAAAATTTTATTATATCAAAATATAACCTAAATATACCAGCTTTGAGACAATGATTAAAATTGTATATATAGCTGATACCTGAATACCTGAATTAAATGAATGAAAAAAATGCAAGATTGAAATTAAAATCACTTGACGTGTTTCGAAAGATGGTGGGATTTAAACTTAATCTAGAATTTTGGAAGAAAAATTTAATGTAAAGATCCCCAGTAATGTAATAAAAACTTTACAAGTCCATGATTCAAAACAAGTAATTATTTTAAGATCTATCTAAGCAATATTTAAGTTTTTTGTGAAGAAATCTTATTTACTTTAAATCTACAGTTATATTTTTTACTGATTTGTAACCATTTACATACTTCTAGATATTACATATAAAAGTACACTTATATAGAGAGATATTCTGTGCATTTATTAAAAAAAACATACCCATATTGATGTAATTTTACGATTTTACTTTGAAGATGTGTAAATTAAGAGAAAAATTAATGTCTTGTAGAAAATAACACTCGTAGAGCACTAATTTAAAATATATTTTTTCGTAGCTTGAATTTTTGTCGAAATGTGAAAGCATAATATCAAAACATTTATAAATTAGATGTAAATAGCTTATATAAAGGGATAAATTTATAAAACACACGATTTATTTTAGTTACTAATTAATGTATCTTTTAAATAGCATGGATAAATACCGGTTTTAGTAGGCATGCTAAATACTTTTAGATTATGACCAGTAATAAGTGTATTTTTTTAAATACATTTACTTATACTGTTAACTTAAAACTAATTCTTTATTAAATTTTAGTTTTGGTTTAATAAAAATGTAATGCTAACTTACGTACGATGTAATATCTTAAAGTGGTTTAAAATTATCTTTTCAGACTCTACGAGGTGTAAAAATCATTATTCTTCTAAATTTCAAAATAACTTTTTTTTGTTATTACAATGCACCTAAAAATAATAACTTCTCACATTTTCAAACTGGCTAAGACATTTAAAATATTTTGCAATGAATAAGAGGAGCAACGTCAAAAATATCTCAGTGACATAATACTCAAGCATGCGTAATTAATTATATTAAAACTAACGCTTCATTAAAGATTCTAAGAATGCTACATGTTATACAGCATTCATTCTATGTTATAAAGCATTGATTTCAGTACAAATCTCTATCAGATATAACACATTTATTACTCAAACTCGCATACAATGTCTTATGTATAACCATACAGTAAAGGTCCAAATACAGCTAAAATTCAAATAGATATACTTTAGTTTCATTAAGATATCAATATCTCAAGAACACTCGCAGTGTTGTGTAGATATAAGGACAAAAAATGAATAAATCCTGACAAAATAATCTTTTATTGTTTGTTTGTAATTTAATGTGAGTAGTTAAAGTTCCAAACCAATGAAATATATAAAGATATAAAATTCATAGACTATCTACAGACATCGTTCTATATTAAAAGTATTGGTTTCAGTACAAGTCTGTATTAGATATATGACATTTACTACTCAAAGTTGCATACGTCTTGTGCATCACCATGCAGTAAAGTTCCACATACAGCTAAAATTCTAATACATATACTTTAATTTCATTAAGATACCAATATCTCATAAAAGCTCGCAGTCTTGTGTAGATATAACGAGAGAAAAAGATGAATTAAACCAGGCAAAATAATCTTGTATTGTTTATCTATAAATTAGTTTGAGTAATAAAAGCTCTAATTTGAGTATTAACACATTTATTACTCAAACTCACATACAATGTCTTATGCATAACCATACAGTAAAGGTCCACATACAGCTCAAATTTAAATGGATGTATTTTAGCTTCATTAAGATGCCCAATATCTCATGAAACCTTGCAGTGTTGTGTAGATATAACGAGGGCAAAAAAATGAACAAATCCTAACAAAATAATCTTGTATTATTTGTCAGTAATTTATTTTGAGTAGTTAAAGTTCCAAACCAATGAAATATATCAAAATATAAAATTCATAAACTATCTACAGCCATCATTCTATATTAAAAGTATTGGTTTTAGTACAAGTCTATATTAGATATAAGACATTTACCACTCAAAGTTTCATACGTCTTCTGTATCACCATGAAGTTAAGTTCCAAATACAGGTAAAATTCGAATAAATATACTTTAGTTTCATTAAGATCCTAATACCTCATGAAAACTCTCAATGTTGTGTAGATATAACAAGGGTAAAAAATGAATGAATCCAGACAAAATATTCTTGTTTGTCTGTAAATTAATTTGAGTAATTAAAGCTTCAATTTAAGTATTAATTACATCAAACACTTTAAAATTAATTTAAAATGCTCTTGAAATATTTTACAGTTGATAGATATTCTAAAAATGTTGTATTAAATAACTTTAGATAAAATAGTAACATTAAATATGTTCATAGGAAACAAGAAGTGGTACTAAATTAATAGAACTTATTAAATTAGTAGTAATTTTGAAAGTAAAAATAAGATAGTGAGGAACAGCTTATAATTTCACTTTGAACAATACAATTACATTTAACGAATCCAGACAAAATAATCTTATATTTTTGTCTGCAAATTAATTTGAGTAGTTAAAATTTCAGTTTCAGTATTAATGACTTCAAATGCATTTAAAATGCAATTTAGTTATTATACTTTTGATAGATATTTTGAAAATGGTTGTATTGAAAGAATTATATATAAAATAGTAACCTGAAATATGGTCATAGATTAACAATAAGAAATATTAAATTAGTTGCACTTATTAAATTAGTAGTAATTTTGAAAGTAGAAATAAGACAGAGGGGAACAGCCAAAATAATCTTATATTTTTGTCTGTAAATTAATTTGAGTAGTTAAAATTTCAGTTTCAGTATTAATGACTTTAAATGCATTTAAAATGCAATTTAGTTATTATACTTTTGATAGATATTTTGAAAATGGTTGTATTGAAAGAATTATATATAAAATAGTAACCTGAAATATGGTCATAGATTAACAATAAGAAATATTAAATTAGTTGCACTTATTAAATTAGTAGTAATTTTGATAGTAGAAATAAGACAGAGGGGAACAGCCTATATTTTCATTTTGAATAATACAATTTCAATGAATGAATCCAGACAAAATAATATTGTATTTTTTGTCTGTAAATTTTAGTAGTTAAAGTTTTTAGTATTAATGATTTCTAGCAATCTGAAATGTATTTAAAATGCAATTTAAATATTATATTTTTGAGAGATATTCTGAAAAATGTTGTATCAAACTATTACATGTAAAATAGTAATCTCAAATATTATCATATGATAATAAGTGATATTAAATTAGTAGCACTTATTAAATTAATAATAGTTTTGAAAGTAGAAATAATACAGTGAGGAACAGCCTATAAATTCACTTTGAACAATACAATTACAAAGATTGAATATAGACAAAATAATATTTTGTGATTTGTCTGTAAATTTGAGAAGTTAAAAGTTCCAGTTCGAGTATTAATGACTTTGAAATGCATTTAAAATGCAATTGATTTATTATATATTTCATAGATATTCTGAAAATGCTTGTATCAAAACTATTATATATAAAATAGTAACCTTAAATATGCTCATAGGATAAGAATAACTGATATTAAATTAGTAGTTCTTATTAAATTAGTAATTTTAAAGTAGAAAAAGACAGTGAGGACCAACTTGTAATTTCACTTTGATCAATACAATTACAATGAATGAATATAGTGAAAATAATATGTTATTATTTGTCTGCAAATGTGAGTAGTTAAAGTTCCAGTTTGAATATTAATGACTCCTAACACTTACAAATGCATTAAAAACGCAATTCAAATATTATACATTTGATAGATATTTGGAAAATGTTTGTATCAAAACTATTATATATATAATAGTAACCTTAAATATGATCATAGGATAACAATAAGTGATACTAAATTAGTAGCACTAGATTAATAGTAATTTTTAAAGTAGGAAGAAGACAGTGAGAAACAACCTATAGTTTCACTTTGAACAATACAATTACAATGAATGAATATAGAGAAAATGATATTTTATTATTTGTTTGTAAATTTGAGTAGTTAAAGTTCCAGTTTGAGTATTAATGACTACTAAAACTTGAAATGCATTAAAATGCAATTTAAATATTATACTTTTCATAGATATTCTAAACAATTTTCTATCAAAACTATTACATGCAAAATAGAAATCTACAAAAAATAAAAAAACACTTTGAAATGCATTAAAAATGCAATTTAAATATTACACTTTTTATAGATGCTCTAAAAGATGTTGTATCAAAACTATTACATCTAAAATAGTAATCTTAGATATTATCATAGGATAACAATAAGTGATATCAAATTAGTAGCACTTATTAAATTAATAATAGTTTTGAAATTAGAAATAAGACAGTGAGTAACAGCCTATAATTTCACTTTAAACTATACAATTACAATTAATGAATATAGACAAAATAATATTTTATTATTTGACTGTAAATTTGAGTATTTAAATTTCCAGCTTAAGTATTAATGACTTCTAACACTTTAAAATGCATTAAAAATGCAATTTAAATATTACACTTTTTATAGATATTCTGAAAGATGTTGTATCAAAACTATTACATGTAAAATACTAACCTTAAATATTATCATAGGATAAATATAAGTAATATTAAAATAGTAGCACTTATTAAATTAATAATAGTTTTGAAATTAGAAATAAGACAGTGAGAAACAGCCTATAATTTCAATTTGAACTATACAATTACAATGAATGAATATAAACAAAATAATATTTTATTATTTGTCTGTAAATTTGAGTATTTAAAGTTCCAGTTTGAGTATTAATGTCTTCTAAAACTTTGAAATGCATTTAAAATGAAATTAAAATATTATATTTTTGATAGATATTCTGAAAAATATTGTACCGAAACTATTACATGTAAAATAATAATCTTAAATATTATCATATGATAACAATAAGTAATATTAAATTAGTAGCTCTTATTAATACAATACAATTACAATGAATGAATACGGACAAAATTATCTTATATTTTTTTGTCTATAAACTTGAGTAGCTAAAGTTCCAGTTTAAGTATTAATGACTTTAAACACTTTGAAATGCATTTGAAATGCAATTTATTTTTTAAACATTTGATAGATATTCTGAAAATGGTTGTATCAAAACTATTATATATAAAATAGTAACATTAAATATGATCATGGGGTAGCAATAAGTGATATTAAATTAGTAGTAATTTTGAAAGCAGAAATAAGACAGTGAAGAACAGCCTATAATTTCACTTTGAACAATACAATTGCAATGAATGAATCCAGACAATGATTGAATATAGAGAAAATAATATTTTGTGATTTGTTTGTAAATTTGAATAGTTAAAGTTCCAGTTTGAGTATTACTGACTAATAAAACTTTTAAATGCATTAAAAATGCAATTTAAATATTATAATTTTTATAGATATTATGAAAAATGTTGTATCAAAATTGTTATATATAAAATAGTATTCTTAAATATGATCATAGTGTAACAATAAGGGATATTAAATTAGTAGCACTTATTAAATTAATAATAGTTTTGAAAGTAGAAATAAGACAGTGGGGAACAGCCTATAATTTCACTTTTAACAATGCAATTGCAATGAATGGATCCATACAAAAAAAAATTGTTTTTGTCTGTAAATTTGAGTAGCTAAATTTCCAATTTGAGTATTAACGACTTCTAACTCTTTGAAAGGCATTTAAAATGATATTTAAATATTATACTTTTGACAGATATTCTGAAATATTTGGATCAAAACTATTATGTATAAAATAGTAATCTTAAATATGATCAAAGGATAACAATATGTGATATTAAATTAGAAGCACTTATTAAATTAGTATTCATTTTGAAAGTAGAAATAAGACAGTGGGGAACAGCCTATAATTTTACTTTGAATAATGCAATTGTAGTTCATCACAAATACAATTCTACATTCAGTTCGTCGCTGACATATTTAATTTTAATTGTAGTTTATTTGAAAACTAGTGCTACAAAAGTTTCTAAGTTTAGACCTTTTATCAAATTAAAAAAAAGACAACGAGGTTACCATTTAGTGAAAGGCATTAACTTCGGAGAAATTAAATTTCCTTCAATTATGAGAGCTTAAATCCTTGAGTGTCCTAACACGGTTTCCTTGCAAACTACATTTTCAGTTCCGAAATGCCTAGTCTGATAAGATTATGTTTGTTTAAGTTTTAATTTACATAATGGTTGTCTGTGCTGAAACTGTAGGGCTTTATTTTTCAGATAATTTTAGCTCTCCATTTCCTTTATGAATAGTTAGCGACTTTTCTGTTCAAACCAGTTTTAGGTATTTGCAAATACTTTAATTGCATCAAAATCTAATCAAAGTTTATTTGGAATTAAGTTCGTACTTTATGCGATCAAATAATTCCCCTGCATTTCTATTCAGTTGATTATTTATAAGATCCTTGCAAGGTATTTGCAAGGCATCTGATCATTATTTGAAGATACCATGCAAATACCTGGCACTTTCGAGGAGATATAAATTGCGAAGAATGATGAATTTAAATAACGTTTATGCATAGACGTTATTAGAAGACTTATCTGAGTTGGAAATTTAAGGGGTTTAGAATTGATGGGATACTTTTCCTTTTCTAAGATATAACTATTAAAAAATAATCTGGAAAGTTGTAAGGAAGGAAAAAGCATAAAAATGCTCAGATTAACCAAAAGTAATTATTTTAATCCCCTAAAAAGTCTCACAGATTTTAATCAAGTAAAATATATGTAAGAAAATAATTACTTTATTACAGTAAAGGCTATTTGTAATGGAATTTCTTGTTTTAAATTATTGTTTATAGTAAAATATTTTTTTATTTTTTGGTCACAATTTTTTCACTGTATTCCATTTTAAATTTAAGCGTAGTTATAGTTGATATATTTTAATTATTACTGCTTTTATTTGAAATATCTTTTAGTTTGTTTCAATACTATTGTATTAATTTAAAAAACCCTCTGTAAATTATGTTACAAAATATGTTGAAAATCAAAATATCGTAAATAATTTTAAAATTATAATGTACAAATACAAAAAGGGATCCCATATTTTTAAATTAGATATTTTTTTAAATTTTGGTCACAATTTTTCCCTATGTTCCATTGTAGTATATTGATATATTTTAAATATTATTGCTTTTATTTAAAATTTATTTCAATTTGTTTCAAAAATATTACATTAATCTAAAAAACATTCTGTAGATAATGCTACAAATTATGTTTTACATCAAAATGATGTAAATAATTTTAAAGTTATAATGTACAAATACAAAAAGGGATCACATATTTTCCAGTTAGATATTTTGTTTAAATTTGTTTATAATTTTTTCACTATGTTCCATTGTAGTTTATTAATATATTTTAAATATTATTCCTTTTATTTAAAATTTTTTTTCAATTTTTTCAATATTACATTAATCTGTAAAACGTTGTAACCAAAATTTAAAAAATATATCTAACTGAAAAATATGTGATCCATTTCTGTATTTGTACATTATAATTTTAACATAACAACATAAGTACAACATAATTTGTAGGTCATGCTACAAATTATGTTGTACATCAAAATGACGTAAATAATTTTAAAATTATAATGTACAAATACAGAAATGGATCACATATTTTTCAGTTAGATATTTTTTTTAATTTTGGTTACAATTTTTTCACTATGTTAAATTTTCAGGTAGACAAACTTCAAAAATTAGTTACAATGTTCCACAACAGATGGCGATGCAATCTGGAAAAATATAAACTACGATATTTTCCAGATATCCACCAGGCTCAGCAATAATATGGCTTACTCTCAGAACGAAATTAGCAGAAACCCGTGTAAACATCTCAGACAGATGGCTTCACATACAGAACAGATGTACTGTTCCAGTTATTCAATTGTTTCTGGATAGTGGCGGTACACCTGGTGTTTTAAAAGTCCTCACAGAATAATATCGTAGTTTAGATTTCTTCAGACTGCAGCGCCATCTGATGGGGAATTTTGTAACTAATTTTGAAATATTGTCTGCCTGAAAATTTACAATTTTCCCAAGCATATTGCAATAAACTGTGTATTTCTATCAGTGTCCGTTTAGTTTTTATTGATTTTTCAAATATACCTGTCATTTTTGAAATATCCTGTACTTTTAACTGTTTTAAAATTTCATTTTACAGTAGTATGCTTACGTGTGATAGCAAACAAATGTCTTACCACGAAGTTTTTCTAAAGAACACTGTGGAGCAATCAAATAATTTTAAGAATATGATTTCCTTTTATTTTGCTTCTTATTTTAACTTTAGTTTCTTTGTGAGCTGAAAAACGTGATCATTTTTTCCCAGTACGGGCACGTAGAAGAAAAACTATTTAAACGTAATTTGGGGTATCAGCATAGGGTGTCTTCAATTGTAGTAATTCCAATATATTTCGAAGAAATTCATCGATAAATAAATCACGTTTTCTTTAGATTAACTATGCAATCAATCATCCTGTCCAATTTACAGCTATCGGAAAAATAAATATATAACAAATATAATTTCGTTCTCTAACGGAGAGTATTTTTATATCATTTATCAATATATATCATCGTAAACTGCTAATAATAAGTTTTCCCTCTTGAAATTGTTCTAGTAAGAGTGAAATGGAGATATTAAATTGATGGACAATGCAAATATAGTGTTAAAATTTCAAATTAAATGGAAGATACTAGTTAAGATATACATAACATAACACTATTTCATTTTTAAAATCACCTATATTATGAAAATAGTTAAGAAAAGTGTCGTGTGAACTTAAATATTTACAAAGAATGTCATCCAAACTTTGCAGCATATTTATTTCCAGTAGATGAAATGAATACAATGGGAAATAAAAATATGAAAAATATATTTAATATAAGGAAAGTTATAAAGTATATGCAAATGTTATAAGAAAATATTACATATTTGCATATGAATGCCTCATAAATTACATATTTGTATGTTTATTTTTTATTTCACTTTGTATAGAATGACATAGTTGATGTAAAGCTTCTTTCCCCATAGTATAAAAAAAAGATCTCAGAGTTGCTATATATCTTAGTCCTACATATATTTTATTGCTATATGCATCATATATGCATACACCATATTTCTATATGCATGTTTTTTCTTCCAGAATAAAATGCATGCATATAGAAATCTTTTTCTAAAACTGATTCCTTTTTCTTTAATGCAAATGCATGCATGCTTCTAAAACATAAAATTAATTATTAACATATGAATTCAAGCACATAGCATTTTCAGTTTCTATGGAAGTTTATACAAAAAATTGTGAAATACGGGAAAAACAAAATTGTTTGGAATTGGTTGACAGTATGAAAAACGGCCACGATTATTAAATATTTAATGATCAACATCAGTACAAATTAGAACACGTTAGGCTCTTGTCATTAGTGTATAGAGATATATTTTTAAATATGAGGTTATAATACCAAATTCTACTAGCAACCTCATATTTATCATTCCTTGAGTAATTATAAGTCTGTAGTCGATACTAGAATTTGCTTTATGTGGAACTTTTTTTGAAGTGTTTAAATAAAAGGCTATAATACCTGATACTAGAAACAATCTCATATTTATTATCTCTTGAGTAATAATAAACATGATCTCAGTACTAGAATCTGCTATCTACAGAACTTATTTTTTGTTTTAAATATAATACCAGAATATAATGCCAGATTCTGCTAACAGACTCATATTTAGTATTTCTTAAGTAATAATCAATTTATTTGAAATTACTACTGCAATCTACTAGTAATGAAACTTTAATTATGAGGGCATAATCGAGATTCTACTAACAAACTTATGTTTGTCATTCCCTGAGTAAACAATAAATATGAGGTGGCTATTACAATCTGCTATCTAGTGAATTTATTTTTTCGTTTTAAATATCAAATTAGAATACCAGATTTTACTAGCAACCTCATATTTTTCATTCCTTGAGTAATAGTAAATATGTACTCGCTATTAGAATTTGCTCTATATAGAACTTTTTTTCTGTTTTTAAATAAAAGGCTCTAATACCTGATATTAGAAACAGCCTCATATTTATTATTCCTTGAATAATAAGAAATATGAGCTCACTACTAGAATCTGCTATCTACAGAACTTATTTTTTATTTTAAATATAATACCAGAATATAATACCAGATTCTGCTAACATACTCATATTTAGTATTTCTTAAGTAATAATCAATTTATTTGAAATTACTACTGCAATCTACTAGTAATGAAACTTTAATTATGAGGGCATAATCGAGATTCTACTAACAAACTTATGTTTGTCATTCCCTGAGTAAACAATAAATATGAGGTGGCTATTACAATCTGCTATCTAGTGAATTTATTTTTTCGTTTTAAATATCAAATTAGAATACCAGATTTTACTAGCAACCTCATATTTTTCATTCCTTGAATAATAGTAAATATGTACTCGCTATTAGAATTTGCTCTATATAGAACTTTTTTTCTGTTTTTAAATAAAAGGCTCTAATACCTGATATTAGAAAAAGCCTCATATTTATTATTCCTTGAATAATAAGAAATATGAGCTCACTACTAGAATCTGCTATCTACAGAACTAATTTTTTATTTTAAATATAATACCAGAATATAATACCAGATTCTGCTAAAAGACTCATATTTAGTGTTCCTTAAGTAATAATCAATTTATTTGAGGTTACTTCTGCAATCTACTATTAATGAAACTTTAATTATGAGGGCATAATACGAGATTCTACTAACAAACTTATAAATGTTATTCCCTGAGTAAACAATAAATATGAGGTGGCTATTACAATCTGCTATCTAGTGAATTTATTTTTTCGTTTTAAATATGAAGTTATAATACCAGATTTTACTAGCAACCTCATATTTTTCATTCCTTGAGTAATAGTAAATATGTAATCGCTATTAGAATTTGCTCTATATAGAACTTTTTTTCTGTTTTTAAATAAAAGGCTCTAATACCTGATATTAGAAACAGCCTCATATTTATTATTCCTTGAATAATAAGAAATATGAGCTCACTACTAGAATCTGCTATCTACAGAACTTATTTTTTATTTTAAATATAAGGTTATAATACCAGATTCTGCTAACAGACTCATATTTAGTGTTTCCTTAAGTAATAATAAATTTGAGGTTACTTCTACAATCTACTATTAATGAAACTTTAATTATGAGGGCATAATCGAGATTCTACTAACAAACTTATGTAAATGTTATTCCCTTGAGTAAACAATAAATATGAGGTGGCTATTACAATCTGCTATCTAGTGAATTTATTTTTTCGTTTTAAATATCAAATTAGAATACCAGATTTTACTAGCAACCTCATATTTTTCATTCCTTGAATAATAGTAAATATGTACTCGCTATTAGAATTTGCTCTATATAGAACTTTTTTTCTGTTTTTAAATAAAAGGCTCTAATACCTGATATTAGAAACAGCCTCATATTTATTATTCCTTGAATAATAAGAAATATGAGCTCACTACTAGAATCTGCTATCTACAGAACTTATTTTTTATTTTAAATATAAGGTTATAATACCAGATTCTGCTAAAAGACTCATTTAGTGTTCTTAAGTAATAATAAATTTGAGGTTACTTCTACAATCTACTATTAATGAAACTTTAATTATGAGGCCATAATACGAGATTCTACTAACAAACTTATGTTTGTTATTCCCTGAGTAAACAATAAATATGAGGTGGCTATTACAATCTGCTATCTAGTGAATTTATTTTTTCGTTTTAAATATGAAGTTATAATACCAGATTTTACTAGCAACCTCATATTTTTCATTCCTTGAGTAATAGTAAATATGTAATCGCTATTAGAATTTGCTCTATATAGAACTTTTTTTCTGTTTTTAAATAAAAGGCTCTAATACCTGATATTAGAAACAGCCTCATATTTATTATTCCTTGAATAATAAGAAATATGAGCTCACTACTAGAATCTGCTATCTACAGAACTTATTTTTTATTTTAAATATAAGGTTATAATACCAGATTCTGCTAAAAGACTCAAATTTAGTGTTCCTTAAGTAATAGTAAATTTGAGGTTACTTCTACAATCTACTATTAATGAAACTTTAATTATGAGGGCATAATCGAGATTCTACTAACAAACTTATGTTTGTCATTCCCTGAGTAAACAATAAATATGAGGTGGCTATTACAATCTGCTATCTAGTGAATTTATTTTTTCGTTTTAAATATCAAATTAGAATACCAGATTTTACTAGCAACCTCATATTTTTCATTCCTTGAATAATAGTAAATATGTACTCGCTATTAGAATTTGCTCTATATAGAACTTTTTTTCTGTTTTTAAATAAAAGGCTCTAATACCTGATATTAGAAAAAGCCTCATATTTATTATTCCTTGAATAATAAGAAATATGAGCTCACTACTAGAATCTGCTATCTACAGAACTAATTTTTTATTTTAAATATAAGGTTATAATACCAGATTCTGCTAAAAGACTCAAATTTAGTGTTCCTTAAGTAATAATAAATTTGAGGTTACTTCTACAATCTACTATTAATGAAACTTTAATTATGAGGCCATAATACGAGATTCTACTAACAAACTTATAAATGTTATTCCTTGAGTAAATAATAAATATGAGGTTGCTACTACAATCTGCTATCTACTGAATTTATTTTTTCGTTTTAAATATGAAGTTATAATACCAGATTTTACTAGGAACATCATATTTATCATTCCTTGAGTAATTATTAATATGTAGTCACTACTAGAATATGCTATCTATAAAACTTGTTTTTTTTTGTTATAATTTAATTATAAATCTATAATTTAATTAAAAGGTTTAATTATAAGGCTCTAATACCAGATTCTATAAACAGCCTCCTATTTATTGATCCTGTATTAATAATAAATATGAGGTCACTACTACAATCTGCTATCTACTGCTATTTTTATTTTTAAATATGAGGCTATAATACCAGATTCTACCTCATATTTATCATTCCTTGAGTATTTATAAATATGTAGTCACTACTAAAATCTATGAAATTAATCTACTAAGTAATCTACTAATCTACTAACTCTATAAAACTTATTTCTTTGTTCTTAAATTTGAGGTTATCATATCATATTCTAGTAGCAACCCCATATTTTTTATCCCTTGAGTAACAATAAATATGATGTCGTTACTAAAATCTGCTATCTATAAAACTTATTTTTTGTTTTTTTAAATATGACGCAATAATACAAAATTCTGCCACAAAACTGACATTTGTTATTGAGTAAATAATAAATATGAGGTTGCTACTAAAACTTGATATTTAAAGAATTTTTTTTGTAAATACAGTTTAGTTTTAATATTGATTATTTTTTGTTATTGTACTGAAACCTCGAATTTCTGGAAAATATATAACAATTTCGGCAGATGGGTATTTCTGAATATGAATACATTTTATACTTACGATTTCAAGTTCTTCAAGCACTGCTCCCTAATAAAAGTTAGAGGAAAATCAATTTTCTCCTAATAATGAAGTTTACTTAGCTTCATAACTTTTAAATAGATTTCCTGAAATCCGAAATAATATTACCGTCAAAATTAATACATCAGTATTTTTGTAATGATTTAATTAATTATGCACTGAATAAATCTTATAAATGACTTTTTTTCATTAATGTAAAAATTTTAAAATCTGAGTATATATTTTGTTCCCGCCGCAAACATGGCAATGCCTTGTCTGGAGACATTATCTTAAAATATTAATTTTCATAAACTTATTATTGAGAGAATATGAGGCATTATGTTATATCATTCACTGTTAATTGTCATAAACTATACATATCTTTTCAAACCGTATTATATTCCATATTATACTTAACTTTCATTGTTTAAATGGGAAATGACTAGCAGTCTTTTAACTTGTCGTTTTTCCGGTTCTCAAACAGCAGATTTGAAATATTTATCATGTATTTAATGTATCATGTATTGAATCATTAAATTATACTTAAATTATACTTATGTATTAAATTCTATAAATGTACTAATTTTCATAAACTTCTTATTAAAAGAATATTAGGCAATATATTATATTATTTACTGAATTTTTTTTTAATAAAAGTTATAAAATATATTGCTTTTTCAAATTGTACTATATTCCATATTATATTTATCTTTAATATATTTTAAGTGTAAATGACTAGTAATCTTTTAACTTGTCGTTTTTACGATTCTCAAACAGCAGTTTTGAAATATCTATCATCTATTTAATGTATCATGTATTAAATTTTAAAATTTTATTTAAAATATACTTATGTATTAAATTATATAAACATACTAAATTTCATAAACTTCTTATTTAAAGAACTATCATATAGCCCAACATATGACGGGATCAGTAAAATTTTTAATTTCCTAGAATTGTAAAGTACCCTATGAAGCAGGTAAAAAAATAGTTTTATTTTTGGCTGAAAATTATCTGGTACACACTCAATAATTTGTTTACTTTATTGACCGCATGTTAGTTGCCAACTTTAATTTATCTTGTCATATCTTGTAGGATGGAGAGCAGAGGTTTTTATATTGACAGTGATTATTTGGTTACCACCAAATAATCACTAAAAAATCACCAAATAATGTATAAAAACAAACACACAAACGAACAAACTTCTTAATTTTCAAACATATCTAACTTAAAAGCCATATATATATTAGTCCATGAAATAGTCTCCGAGACTTTTTTGTTAATACTGGTTATAAAATTTTATTGCGACCAAAAATAATCCATGATTAAATTTAAAATTATCACATATGTGCCTAAAGTATTGTTTAAGACAAATATAAAAGAAAATTATTTACGTAATATCTAAGTTCAGTGATAAAATTTACGAAAATTATGCAGACGATATTTAAATAATTGAAAGTAACAAAGGTTTAAATGAGATAGTTAAAGAAATGACATCCTAATTCTAGAAAAAAATGTTTTTTTACCTATTTATTATGTGAGAAATTGATAAATTTGATCTCCTGATCTTAACCTGGATCAATAGAGCTTCAAATAATGGCATTAAAAGCTGGAAAATGGGGGAATAAGTGAATTCGACGTTTTCGAACTTGCTTTGAATTTTGCTAACCCCAACTCATCAAGAATCCAATATAAATGTCTCTATTCATTCCAGGTCCAACCGCTTCATAAATTCGAGGACAGACGGACAGATAACTTAGGCTATTATTATATAGGGGATATTAGGCAATATATTATATTATTCCCTGAAAATTTTTTAAGTTATAAAATACACTGCTTTTTCAAATTGTTCTGTATTCTACATTATATTTAACTGTATTTATTTTAATGGTAAATGATTTGCAGTCTTTTAATTTGTCGTTTTTTAGATTATTAAACAGCAGTTTTGAAATATCTATCATGTAAAAGAATCTTTTTTATGAGGGTATCAACAGCTGAAATTCAAACGTGTGCTAACAGTGGGAAATATCTGCCATAATTGCATTATTCGTCCCATATCTTCAAGGTACATTCGAAAAGCAGAAAGTGAATGAAATATCAGATTACGTGTCATGCCCCAACTTTATCAGTCCTTCGAAAATTATCCTTGGTTGACAGACGTTTATTCGATTTCTCATTTTAACTGTTTCCACTAATCACCCAAATAATTCATTTCATAACTGAGCTCAGATTTAATGAGCATATTTCAATAATATTATAAGAAAATATATGAAAAAGACTTTTTAATCTTCAAAGAAGTTTTTGGGAAAATATATTGAAACGAATACTGAAATAAACTATAGATATTCCATTCAGTAAATTATATTTCGGTTTTTACTGTTGAATGTTAAATGGAAAACAAAAAATTAAAACACTTGGATGCTCAGTTGCTGAAATCTTAGGTTTATGTTTAAGACACAAAAACATACACAAACCTTTCCAACAAGAAGAACAGTAATCACTGAGGGCTGTAGTAGATTTTTCAAGAAGAAAACATTAAAGTATAAGCTTATTTTAAATCAAAAACTCATACCTGAAAAATTTATAATCATTGTGTAATAGGTATCAATAAATGCATGGCAAAAACTTACCCATCATAATACGGATAAAATTAAAACATTTCCATAGTTGAATACGAAATATATATATATATATATATATATATATATATATATATATATATATATATATATATATATATATATATATATATATATATATATATATATATATATATATATATATATATATATATATATATATATATAATATATATATATATATATATATATATATATATGCATATATATATGTATATATATATATATATATACATATATATACATTTATATATATGTATACATATATATATATATATACATATATATATATATATATATATACATATATACATGTATATATGTGTATATGTATATATATATATATGTAATATTTTTTATAACACTCCTTCACAGGGCAAATAGCTCAACAGCTATAAGTAATGAGAATGCAGTCGGGCTTCATATTTAAGAGAACTCAGAAGTCTAATTTTAAAACTTTATTTCAGAGCGGCAACACCGCACAATCTATCCTTCTGGACAATATACAATCAAAAACCACAGAGTTCACTCTGCTCTGACACATAGTACACCCAAGAGCGCTGACATATATATAGATTTTTCCCATACAACAAAAAACAGCTTATATAAGCTAATTAAATGTAATATCAACAAAACGCGAAACCATGTTCCCCCAACAGCTTGGAGACTGCTTTATAGATAGAAAGTTTACAGTTTTATGACAGAAGGGAATGTTATATATGAATATACTCCGTTGATTAATACCATTTAGAGGCTGGTAAAGATATTTAAATGAATTAATATATAGGAGAGAGGAGGCTTTTGAAGAAATATTAAAGTTAAATAATTTTGATATATTACAGATATAAGTATATATATATATATATATATATATATATATATATATATATATATATATATATATAATATATATATATATATATATATATATATATTATATATATATATATATATATATTTATATATATATATATATATATATATATATACATATATATATATATATATATATATATATATATATATATATATATATATATATATATATATATATATATAATATATATATATATATATATATATATATATATATATATATATATATATATATGTATATATATATATATATATATACATATATATATATGTAATATAGGAAGGGAATTAATATTGTAATATTATAATATGATTTTCTTTCCTATATTACATATATATATACAAAAATAAAGAGAAAAGACATTAACAAACATTTTGAATTAAAAATTCCATGAATAAAGGTATACAAATAAAGGTATTGCCAAATTTTGATTTTGTTTTACTTTCTTTAGCAAAGTAACTAACTTTTTGACTCACTTTTAATAACTTGTTATAATCATAATATATGTATACCTGTAATAAAAATAAAGGGATACAAGTCTATTATATTGCATCTCCTGTGTAAAAGAAAGAGTGAGGAATCAATAGTGTAGTAAGAAAATATCATCTCTTACAAAAATATATGAATGATTGCATTGCAAAGAGGTATTTGCTTTATTTTAATGGAATGGTAGTTGAAGAAATTTTCCTGGATATGGTAATCGATTTTGGGCATAATTCTAATAAGCAATAATATTCTAGAAATTCTGATAAAAGTGGATTTGGGCAAAATTTGTTAGTTGCCTGATAGTGTAACATCACTCTTTCAATTCAAATATATTTCATATTAACAGAGTAAGATTTAGCCACTATTCCATGCCGTGTAATTTTAAAAATGTGTTCTATTTGAACTACAATGTTAACACTCTAAAACAAAAAAGTGTGGTATTTTTATTGATTTTAGAGAAATCCCAAATGGCTACAGTGAAACTCAGCAATTGTCATAAGTAACTAAAACTTTTCATTTTAAGTACCTCATTTAAAAAAATAATTAACAGCAGTAAAATTGAGATGATACTTTTGTGAACTTTTAATTCATAGATTTCTCTAATCGTTTTGAAACATCTAATCTGTTACTGATTTCATCCATTCAAAATAAAAAGCCTATGTAAGATACTATTCTTTATAAATAGTTTATAATTAATTTTGGTTTCGACACTACGTTCTACAGATGCGTTAGGAAAATTCTTAGGAAAATGCTGAAGTTTGAAAAATAAACTCTTTCTATTATCAATTTCAAAACATTGATATGCCACAAATCTTTCTTCAACATAACTTCAATTTTCTGATATTTCACAACAAATTTCGTGGCTTTTTTTATTCCATGATTCTTATCAATTAAAAATCAGAGAATCATCTAATAAATTCAGAAATTTTGTTAGGATTTTTATTATCATATTGGATTGGCAAGTCCCTCGATTTTTTTAATCCGTAACTGGGCAAGGAAAATTTTATTTTTAATATTAGCAATTTTCAAAGGCTTTTCATAATTTCTACAAATAATTTCTATTTTTGTATAAATAACTGACTGAAAAATCATAATAACCTTAAAATGAGAGTAAACTTTCAGCAGCACAAAATTTGAAGGAAAATTCAGCGTTTCCAGCACATTGATTAATGAAATCTGATTAAATAGGGAAAAGTATTTGTCCAACCCTAATATTAGTGCATTTAATAATCGTTTTAGTATTTTCGTAAAATTAACCGACGAAAATATCGTAATAAACTTAAGCTGAGAGTAGACATTAACCAGTTGAAAATTTTAAGGAAAATTCAACGTTTCTAGCTATGTGATTAATGAAACCTACTTAAAAAGGACAGGATGTATTTGACCGACCCTAATATTAGTGCTTTTCATCATCATTTTAGTATTTTCGTAAAATTAACCGACGAAAATATCGTAATAAACTTAAGCTAAGAATAGACATTAAGCAGTTGAAAGTTTTAAAGAAAATTCAACGTTTCTAGCTATGTGATTAATGAAACCTAATTAAAAAGGACATGATGTATTTGTCCGACCCTAATATTAGTGCTTTTCATCATCATTTTAGTAATTTCGTACAAATAACTGAAGAAAAATTCATAATAAACTTAAGTTTAAATCAGACTTTAAGCAGAAAGAAGTTTGAACTAAAATCGACGTTACTAATACTTTGATTTCAGAAACTTGATTAAAAAGAAAAACAAAATATTTTTTAATATGCCCGATCCTAAAAGGGTAATAACTATCAATAAAAACATAGAACAAGTGTTATTAAGAAACACTAAATTTAATTTTTAATTTTTTTAATTGAATGAAAATTTGAAACATTTCAAGAGCATTTCTAGGTGCAATTTTTTTAATCTATTGACAATTTATGCTATAGTTCATATAATAAAAGCTACTTCAAATTAGTATGTTTGAAAGAATACATTTTTCAAGTCTGTACTTTCAAGGCTGTAAAGTAAAAATGGATGTTTTTAATATGATATTTCATGTTTTTATGTTTTTTGTAATCAATTTGTGTATGGGCTAGCATGTTTGTAGAAAGCTCTAATAATATCTCTTTGTGCTGCCAACTTTGCCAAATGATGGCCAAATGGGTAGGGCGCTGCTTTTGGATACCACAATTCATGGATTTGAATCCCACATTTGACATGAATGTGTTTAGTCGTTAACCCTCGGGCAACAACACGCAGACCAAAGCGCTGCAAAGCAAACCAATCAAACGATTCATAATAATTAACTATTAAAATAAATAATATTTTAACTTTAAAATTTTGATCACTTTTATCTAAAGATATTTCTCAAATATATTAAATTTTCTAGAAGATTGATTCAAAATAAAATAACTTTATAGTCTCTGCCACTTCAATCTGAAGTCTACAAAAATGTTTAAATACCATCTGATTCCCTTTTGTTCAAAAACAAATTAACATTGTTTAGTGCCTCATACATTCTTTTCAAATGAAAAAATGTAATCCATATTATTAATCATCAGTTACCGCACTATAAAAGAAATTGCCTGATATGAACTATTCCGTTTCGGTAATATTAACTATTCTTCAAAGTTTCGCTCTTAAGTGACATATTGCGTGTTTCGATAGAAATGTTATCTGCATTTTAAGCATTGGGATAGCGACGTGAATTGAATACTTATATCATATTACACGAAGATTAAAATGCGTTACACATTTCTTCATATACATAAAACGTATATGTCTCAAAATTATTTTTTGAAGTTTTTTTTCCAGCCATATCTTGTTTCAGTTTTTATAAACATGTGCATAAATTTGAAATTTTTTATAATTGTAAAGTTTTAAGTTGTTTTATTATTTTTAAAATAAAGTTTTACTATTTTTGCACCTTTTTACAAATAAAGAAAAATATCATTCAGTGGCGCACAATATGTTCTTAATATTTTTTCTAGTCGAAAGTATGCACTTTTTGTTTAAAGGGGAAATATTTTTCTGGTTGTGTATCCTTAAACTTTCTTCTCAATTTTAAAAATGTTCTTTCGCAACGTGACAACAATAATGGTATTTGACATAAATAGGATAGCGATCGAGGTTAGAGTAAAACATAATGGTTGGTTGGTGTAGTGTTGGTTAGTAGGCATATGACTTCTTGAAGCTATTAGACCTGGAATGGATAGAGCATCCATATTGGATTTTTTATTTATAGTCACACACCAAGCAAAAGACATCCAGGCTTGGCCTGCCAACTCCAGAGGTAACTTTTGAGTACTTGGAGGACTTGAGGCTGCAAATCTATTTCAAGTGCCCCAACCACTATTAATGAACACTGGCTTGAGCCTCGATTCATTTGCTCTCCGTTTGCAAGAACAATGTTTTGCCTACTGAGCTACTATAATGAATCAGCTTTACAACAAAGAATTACAATCCGTAATAGCTAAGTCTTTAAAGGCAGCGATCTGAAGGGTTTCGGATTCGGAGCTCAAGCCCACAGCAAAAAATACTGTCCTCTTTAAAACGTTCGAAATGCACCCCGTCCCCTTTTCGAGCGTTTAATACCATTATATCTCTAAATTACAAGGACCTACTTAAAACAAAGGCGTTCTTTCACCCTATCAATTTATAACATAATAAATAGGTAAAAATAACAATTTTTTTTTCTAGCATTATGACTTCATAGGGATATCCTGGTTTGCTTATTTTAGTGATCCCATCATATGACGGGCTATATGCTAGTTTATAATTTAGAAGCAGGAACCAATCAGAAGACCCATGCCTTTTCTCTCTAATAAAAGAAAAAAATATATATTGACTTAATTTGATTAGCTATGACTCAATTCCTTGACTTATCCAAAGTGCATAATTTAAAAAACTATATTTTTTTATTATATTTCATAAACTTGTAGGATACAATGTGTGCACTTTTATCCGAATAAGTATTTTAATTTATATATTAACAAGAATATATATATATATATATATATATATATATATATATATATATATATATATATATATATATATATATGTAATATAACTTTTTAAAAACGCAGGTTGGTTTTTAATTCGGTCATTCTTTATGTAACCATTCCTCTTCCCCACAGACCCCTTCATTTCCCATTATCAAATGTGGAATTAGCTGCCAAAAACGTCTTATTTCAGAAGAGATGATATTTGTTAAAACTTATTTAAAACACCACTTTAGGATTCAAAGCGTCACTAAATATAAGTTAATATAAAGTAAAAAAGTAAATATGATTTTAGAAATTTCAAACTGTTGTTTACCATATATAAGACACTAGAATATTAGAAAAAATTTTGACACATGTTTTATGAGAAATTCAAAACACACTCTCAAAATCAAAGTCCCTAATTAATCAACTAAGAAAACTATTTTTGTTTTAAATATTCCATCATTCAAGAGAAATTACTATATACTATGAATTGTTTTGTCTCTTAAAACCCTGATATAAAACAGTTCTGAGTTCGTTTACCGTAATAGTTTTATTAAAATATAATTAAAAGGGGATTTATGTCAAAACATATTACTTCACTGATAAATCTTTAAAAAGTACCTTTAATATAAATGTTTTGTCATTTCAAATTAAAATCATTCATTAGTAATGAAATTCGTATTCCTGGGTTATTTTTCGATAAAACTAAAAATAAACTCAAAATCGAAACTCTAACCAACACAACTAAGAAAGAAATCCTATAATATATACTATTTTAAAAATATTTACTAATTTATATTAGTATTTGTCTTTCAAAAACCCTGATACAGCAAAAGAATTCTGACTTTATATATAATAATAGACCTCTGAAAAAGAAGATTTTCAAGTAAAAATATTTTCCGTAACTAAACTGAAATCTACATTCACTATGCAGTATATATTATTAAATCTAAAGCAAAACTAGTTATTAGTAATTAAAATATTATTTTACTGACAAATCCCTAAAAAATATCTTTATGGTAAATGCTTCGTAATTTAAAAGAAATTAAACACCAAAAATTCCAATTCCTATTTCTGATTAAAAAAAAACATAATTACTAAAAAGGTAGGTTAAAAATTCAGTATTAATAATAAATCATAAAAAGTCTTTTCATACGGATATTTTATCTTTTTAATATGAAAATACGGAATAACTAATAAATTAAATTTGAATTTCATATTAAAAATTCACTGTTAATATAAAACTTCATTTAAAAATTTATTTTCATACATTTCAAAAATACTGATTTCAATAATTCTAAACTGGGATTCAACCTTTACCGAGAAAATGCAATCTCATTGCAGATACATTGTGAAACATTTCGAAGAAATAGCACTTTCTGGTATGTCCATGGATATTTATTAGCTACAAGTACGTGTTGCTGTCAACATGTCTTTTGAGGGAATAGATATTCTTGGTATTGAGAAAGGAAACAAAATAAGGTTTATAAAATATATTGGTTTAGCAAGGATGCAAGCTATCTCATTAAACTTTTAAAGTTAACTAAATTTAGAATAAATTAGTAATTTAGAATGAATTACTAACGCCTGGATGCTTTAAAGTTTGTGTTCTTTCAGTAATATATATATATATATATATATATATATATATATACAGCGAAACCTCCTTAAAAAAACGTATTTTAGCTTTATATAAAAATATTGATACATCCATTAATAAAATTATTTTTCCATACATTGTTGCAGTTCCAAAGTTCCACAAAAACCCAATTAAGTTCCGTCCAGTTACAATAGGATATAAAACATATATAACTAAGGCTAATTTATTATTATTAAAGGTATTAAAACAGTTGTTGATTAAGATAAATAATTTTGGTTCGGCAATTATTAAAAATAGCTTTGAGTTAATAGACAAGTTAAAAGATTCTGACGATTTAACACAGTTTAAGGGATATGATATTGAGGATCTATTTAACAATATCGATACTTTGGTGGTGTACAATGTTGCTCTAGAATATTATGGCAGATATGATTTAATGGAATTTATTTCCATAAAAAAAATATAAAAATTTACTAAAAATAGTTCTTTTTGAAAATTATTTACATGATAACTCTAAGTTTTATCAACAAATTTATGGTGTTCCTATGGGGGGAGGTTGTTCATCGTCTATTGCAGATCTCTATTTACACTTTTATGAAGCCAAATCTTCTATTCTTAGAAATGTATATTTTTATCGATATGTGGATGATGTAATAGTCGGTTTTAGAGATAATGGCGATTTAATTTTGAATTTTTATCCAGTAAATATAACTTTAAAAGAAACACCTATAAGTCACGATGGATATTTAAATTTTTTAGACTTGGCAGTAAAAGTAGTTAATAGACGTATGAATTATAAAATGTATGATAAACGTGAAACATACAATTTTAATATTAATCGAATAACAGATTGGCATAGTAACCTAAATACTAATGTAAAAAGGAATATCATTTTAAATTTCATAATACGAAGTATAAAACTAAACACTTCAACTTCAGTTAGAAATAATATTGTTAAAAAATACGTAAGCCAGGTTTTATCTGCAGGTTACCCTCGTTTGTTTGTGCTTAGTGTGGTGCGGTCGTGTCTGGGAAGGGATATTATGCGTATAATAGGTTGATTATAAGTATAGTTGTTTTTGCTTTGGTATTCTTAGTGTTTTTAGAATTTTTTACTGGATTTTATATTTTAAATATCTTTTAACTTTGATATTCTTAGTGTTTTCAGAATTTTATATTTTTAAGTATCTTTTTACTTGGATATTCATAGTGTTTTTAGAATTTTTCAATGGATTTTATATTTTTAAAGTATACAATGGTTTATTGTTATAAGTCTTTTTGGTATTTTTAATGTACTTTTAGAATTTTATTTATACATTGGTTTGTAACGGGTTTAAATTTCATTTTTGTTCATGGTATTATGTTTTTTAGACTTATGTCTTTTTTATTGATGTACTTATGGTGTCCGGGAGCGTTTCAATTGAATAAAATGGCCATTTAACCGGAATGTGGGGGTCGCAATTCCCCCACCACCAAATCAAGTACACCAATTCCATATTCGTTCCAATATTCATTCCAATTCCTTTGATTTTTATTTTGATTCATTTTGATTAATATATATATATATATATATATATATATATATCTTTCATTCCTTTGTTTACAGCGCTTAAATTTACGAAATTCTTTGTTATATATATATATATATATATATATATATATATATATATATCCTTTTGGGGCGTATTAACAGCGCGAAAAATGAATTTAAATCTGATAACGGGAGAGGAATATTTCAAGCCACGTGATGTAATTACGTGATTTAAGGGAATTTTCAGCACCCTCGCTGTCTCTGAATATATATGAAGACGGTCCTCCCCTGTTAGCCTTAAGTGCTAACAAACGCTTTTAATCTTATGAAGACAGAGGCAGTTATTTGTTGATTTACCTCATCTCGAAGGGAGTTCTGAGCTGATATTTCCTCCCTGCAGTCGTATAACTTGCTGAGTAGGTGATAAGGACAAAAAAAGCAAAGCCAATGAAATTTTTCTATCAAACTAAAGTAGTTTTTGTTCATGCTTGACTCTTACGAGCTATTTTTCAAACCTGTACATTTTTCATAAACAGTTGTTTGTGCCAACCAATCAGAAATTACCTACAAGTCATGTGGTTTGTGGCGATGACGTAGTTTAAGTGTCACTAAAAACGGAAGAAACATTTCTTACAACCAAAACATTTCCTAGAGGTGTGATAATTGTCTTTCGTTAATATAAAATATGTTGGTTTTAATCTTATGAAATAAAGTAACTAAAAGTTGCCAAAAATTTTAAAGCAGTCATAGGGGAACATTCGAGAA
>CM063511.1:123134983-123177483 GCA_032207245.1 Pardosa pseudoannulata
TAATTAAAAACAATATTTTTAAAGTAAATGAACTGTCTTTAATATTTTAAATCTGAGTATAGTATGAAACGTAATTTGTTCCTTTCTAATTCTACTTGACCTTTCCTACAATTGCTTATTTTTGTGAAAACGAATCATAAACAAGATCTAATTGGTCCAATTTCTTTTACAGATCACTCGAGCGACCAGCTTTTGTCACGTAAGTACCTTTTCTGGAACTCTGCGGAAATTAAATGTTATTGTTACATTTAAGGCTTTTCTAAATGTTCTTCACTCTATCACATTTTGAGGACATTACGCCATTTTCAAAAGCAGTTTTATAATGTTAGTAATTAGTGACTGCCGTTTTTTTGAGCGCTTGGTCCGGGATTAAGAATTTTATCCGAAGAGCTTCAGAAGAAGTAATTGAAATTTCTTACCCTCCCTGCTCCCAAATCTTCCTTTACTTTCTGGGAGATTTTAAGAGGCATTAGCAAAAGGGAGAGAAAAATTATTGGTTTTGTTCGGACATGTTCTACGTTTAATCAAAAGATGGCCTTGGTGTTCGGGAAAAGTTAATTAAGTTGCTGCTCCGAAATAAAAATAATTTGTTTCGCGATTGTATGTGTATGTGCGTGCTTTTCAAGTATATTAATCCTTTAATACATCAAATTGTTTACGATGTAAATCGCATTTTACCCTTACTCGTTTTAAGCAACATGTTATTGGAATTTAATTACTTTCAAAATATGGAATTTAGTTTCACAGGGAAAAAAATATGCATTTTGAAGAAGTAATTGATTTTTTGCTTTCTTTTATTTTTAAATCATCCGCTAATGTTAGAATTAAACTAGAAATCTAGGATCTTGTTGAGGACTTTTAGGGTGGAAAATATTTTTTTATGAATACTTACTTTATAATATATAATAAAGAAATATAACAATACTGGGTATTTTTTGTGTCTATGTGCATGCGGTATTTATCAATACAAATATATTCCCCACAATCATACACTTGCTATAGTATTCAAAGTGATTACCTCATAAATGCACAAGAAAAAAAAGTCTGAAATATACGTCGATATACTTGTGTTGTATTGTTGTGTGCCGGTAGCATTCATGCTCGCTATATTTTGATTTTTCGTTGTATAGAGTGCAGATTGCAATCCATAATAGAGGTTGACAGATGCTAAAACCGTGCTAATTATTAAGTACGAATGCTCTACGACTAATCAGTTTTCAGTTAAAACCGGTTGACCCAGTAGCATTCATGTTTGATACATTAAGAGTTTTTGTTATATAGAATGCGGATTGTAATCCAAGATAGAAGTTCGTAGTTAGATATTATAACAGTCCCGCATACAAAATTTGGGTGCTCAACGACTAACCATTTTTCAGTTAAGACTGATTGCGTCGGTAGCATTCATGTTCATTTTATTCAGATTTTTTTATATAGAGAGCAAATTGCAATCCAAAATAGAGGTTGACAGTTAGATACTATAACCGGGCCAATTACTAAATTTGATCGTTCTACGACTAATCATTTTTCAGTTAAAACCGGTTTACCCAAAGAATTCATAATCGATATTTTGAGATTTTTTTGTTATATAGAATGCGGATTGTAATCCAAGATAGAAGTTCGTAGTTAGATATTATAACAGTCCCGCATACAAAATTTGGGTGCTCAACTACTAACCATTTTTCAGTTAAGAATAATTGCACCGGTAGCATTCATGACATTTTATTGAGATTTTTTACATAGAGAGCAGATTGCGATCCAAAATAGAGGTTGACAGTTATATACTATAACCGTGCCAATTACTAAATTTGAACGCTCTGTGACTAATCATTTTTCAGTTAAGACTGGTTGACCCAGTAACATTCATAATCGATATTTTGACAATTTTTGTTATATAGAATACGGATTGTAATCCAAGCTAGATGTTCATAGTTAGATGTTATAACAGTCCCACATACAAAATATGAGTGCTCAACTACTAACCATTTTTCATTAAGACTGATTGCGCCGATAGCATTAATGTCCAATTTATTGAGATTTTTTTATATAGAGTGCAGATTGCGATCCAAAATAGAGGTTGACAGTTACATACTATAACCGTTCCAATTACTAAATTTGAATGCTCTATAAATAATCATTTTTCAGTTAAGATCGTTTGACCCAGTATCATTCATGTTCGATACATTAAGAGTTTTTGTTATATAGAGTGCGGATTTTAATCAATAATAGATGTCCACAGTTAGATGTTATAACAGTCCCACATACAAAATTTGGATGCTCAATGACTAACCATTTTTCATTAAGACTGATTGCGCCGATAGCATTAATGTCCAATTTATTGAGGGTTTTTTTTGTACAGAGTGCAGATTACAATCCAAAATTGAGGTTGACAGTTACATACTCTAACCGTTCCAATTACTAAATTTGAATGCTCTATAAATAATCATTTTTCAGTTAAGACTGGTTGACCAAGGAACATTCATAATCGATACACTGAGATTTTTTGTTATATAGACTGCGGATTGTAATCCAATATAGATGTTCATAGTTAGATGTTATAACAGTCCCACATACAAAATTTTAGTGCTCAACTACTAACCATTTTTTTAGTGAAGACTAATTGCTCTGGTAACATCCATGTTCATTTTATTGAGATTTTTTTTATATAGAATGCAGATTGCAATCCAAAATAGGGGTTGACAGCTAAATGTTATAGTCTTGCCAATTACTAAATTTGAAAGCTCTACGACTAATCATTTTTCAGTTAAGATCGGTTAACCCAATAGCATTCATGTTCGATACACTGAGAATTTTTGTTATATAGAGTGCGGATTGTAATCCAAAATAGATGTTCACAGTTAGATGTTATAACAGTCCCACATACAAAATTTGGATGCTCAATGACTAACCATTTTTCATTAAGACTGATTGCGCCGATAGCATTAATGTCCAATTTATTGAGATTTTTTTATATAGAGTGCAGATTGCGATCCAAAATAGAGGTTGACAGTTAAATTCTACAACCTTGCCAATTATTAAATTTGAACTCTTTACGATTAATCATTTTTCAGTTAAGACCGGTTTACCCAGTAGCATTCATAATCGATATTTTGAGATTTTTTTGTTATATAGACTGCGGATTGTAATCCAATATAGAAGTTCATAGTTAGATGTTATAACAGTCCCACATACAAAATTTTAGTGCTCAACTACTAACCATTTTTCAGTTAAGAATAATTGCACCGGTAGCATTCATGTTTATTTTATTGAGATTCTTTTATATAGAAAGCAGTTACAATCCAAAATAGTGTTGACAGTTAAATGTTATAACCATGCCAATTACTAAATTTGAACGCTCTGTGACTAATCATTTTTCAGTTAAGACCGGTTGACCCAGTAACATTCATAATCGATATTTTGACAATTTTTGTTATATAGAATACGGATTGTAATCCAAGCTAGATGTTCATAGTTAGATGTTATAACAGTCCCACATGCAAAATATGAGTGCTCAACGACTAACCAATTTTCAGTTAAGACCGATTGCGCCGGTAGAATTCATGTCCATTTTATTGAGATTTTTTTTATATAGAATGCAGATTGCAATCCAAAATAGGGGTTGACAGCTAAATGTTATAGTCTTGCCAATTACTAAATTTGAAGGCTCTACGACTAATAGTTTTTTAGTTAAGACCGGTTGACCCAGACCATTCATAATCGATATATTGAGATTTTTTAATGATAAAGAATGCTGATTGTAATACAAAATAGAAGTTCATAGCTACGTGTTATAATAGTCCCACATACAAAATTTGAGAGCTCTGCAATTAATCATACTTTCAGTTAAGACTAACTGCGCAGGTAGCATTCATGCTCTTTATATTGAGATTTTTTATGTATAGAGTGCATATAGTAATCTGAAGTAGAGATTCCCAGTTACATGTCATAACAGTCCCACATACAAAGTTTGAAAGCTCTACGACTAGTCATTTTTTAGGTAAGACCAGTTAACCGAGTAGCATTCATGTTCCATATATAAAGATTTTTTATTATATAGAATGCGGATTGTAATCCAAAATAGAAGTTCATAGCTAAATGTTATAATAGTCCCATGTTAAAAATTAAACTCTCTACGATTAATTATTTTTAGTTAAGACCTGTTCCATTAGTAGCATTCATGTTCGTTATATTGAAATTTTTGCAACCCAGTATAGAGGTTCACAGCTAGATATTATTACAGTCCCAGACACAAAAATGAAACGTTCTAGGCCTATGCATTTTTCAGTTAAGACCGGTTCCTTCGGTAGCATTCATGTTCATTAAATTGAAACTTTTTTATATATACATTGCAGATTGCAATCCAAAACAGAGGTTCCCAGTTAGATGCTATAACAATCCCACATACAAAATTTTAACACTCTACGGATAATCCTTTTTCAGTTAAGAGGGGTTACGCCGGTAGCTTTCATGTTCATTATATTGAAATATTTTGCGTTGTGCCACCCAAAATAGAGTTCCACAACTAAATATTATTACAGTCCAAAACACAAAATTTAAACGCTCTAGGACTAAACATTTTTCAGCTAAGACTGGTACCGCCGGTAGCATTTATGTTCCTTATATTGATATTTTTTGTTATATAGAGTCCGAATTTCAATCCAAAATAATGGTTTACACTTAGATTGTATAACAAACCCAAATACAAAATTAGAATACTCTGCATTTTCCGGTTTCAATCATGTGTTAGAGCGGTTGAGTTAATATCCATTATACGAAACTATTTCGTTACACAAATTTGAGCATCCAATGAGTAATCGCTTACGAGTTGCATGAGAAGCATATGTAAGTTCATTGCATTAAAATTCAATGCCTCTCTGTCCTTGTGATCAGTTAGATAACTCTTAACATTTAGCCATTAAAAGCTGTAATTTTCCTATAGATATAACCAAGCACGTACATAAAAACGCCTTTAAAATATTATAGAAAAATAGGCTACCCCTCTTTAGAATTTTTTAAAAGTTTACAATCAGTTATACTCAATATATTCATACATTTATTTTTCATACATTCATATATTTATTTTTATGAAAACACCTTTACAATAGTATAGCATGGAGCTAGTTTTCGAAGACACTTGTAAGTGTCGAGTTAAATCTATACCATATAGAACCGAAGGCGTTGTTGTTGTTGTTGTTTCTCATGCCACTTGGACAAACCAAGCACGATTGAGCCTGAAAGCTCTAGTATTAAGGCCAAGAGGTGCGCCTTTCGTTTTAATGAGCACCATTAAGGTGAAAGAACGACTTCGCTGAAGTAGGTCCTCGTAATTTTTGAAGCAGGGACCAAGCAGAAGACCCATAGACTTGGCCTGCCACCCCAGAGGTATTAATTGAGAACTTGGAGGACATTGTGACCACGAACATTTTTTACGTGTCACCTTTAACGAACACGACGGGTCTTAGGCCTACTCGGTTTCCAAACCAGCAACCTCTTAGTTACGAGATTGATGCCTTTGCTAACAGAGCTACCGCGGCACCCTGAGGTCATGTTTACTATGTATACATAAATTACATAAAAATGTAAAAAAAAGATAGCAATAGTTTTTAATTCTTTTTCCGGACATAAATGTAAAATATTGACATTTATCCAAAACTGGAGGTCAAAAATCTTGACGATTATAACAGTTTTTCCTGTGTATTTCATACAACAGATATTAAGAATTCAAATTTAACCGCATTTCTGGCATGTAAAAAAAATGTAGAATTAATCTTTTACAAAATACTCTGTTTCAAAATCAATTATTTTCAGGACCAAAATAGTCGCTGAATTTTATTCGGATCATTTCGATACAAGCACTTTTCTGACATAATATTTTTTCCGTATAATTATATGCCCTGAAACACTGCCTTCGCTTGCCAAAAAATTATTCGCAACTTTTTACAGCAAATATAGAGTTTAATGATAACATAATTTGCATTTTATATCCATTATCTCAGAATGGTCACAATTTTTCCTCAGGTAATTGCTGGTGGCTTAAATATAGCTAGAAATTACACGCAATCGAAGTCTTTGGACTCTGGAGTAGCTATACTTACATTTACTTTTTTTTGCAAATATTTGAATTCCAAGAAACACAATAATAATAGATTTTATCTGTATCTGATGTTTTTTCTGTATTATTATTTCTCTGTAACCACAGATATAATTTAATGCTTTTCAGTTTCTACAATTATAAAAATTTTACTGTTTTACTCTCATTTCGTACAAATTAAAATTAAGCTTATATTAGTTTAAAACAGGTAATAGTTATAATAGATTTATCTGTACCTCATGTTCTTTCTGTATTATTATTTCTCTTCAACCACACATATGATTTAATTTTGAGTTTCTACAATTATAAAAATTTATTTTTACACTGATTTCACACGAGTTAAAATTTAGCATTATATTAATATAAAACAAGCTATTAAACTTTATAAGTGCTAACAAAACTGGGAAAATTTTCCACGTTATCTTTGCTTGAAATTTAAAATTTAATGGAAAAGTAGTCTATTAAATTATTAATTTTTAATACATCTTCTTGAACCTTTAATAAGTTTTAAGCAGTATATTTATGGAAAAGTTCTGATAATTTCAAGTTAAAACAATATTTATTCTAACAGTTATCAACTATCTCAAACTTTTCTATTTTATTTTACTAATACTATTATTTACTATTATTTTACATTTCTATTAATTTTTTTTCAATTTCTACAGTTATAAAAATTCCTTTTTTACACTGATATCGTACAAGTTAAAATTCAGCCTTACATTAACATAAAACAGGCTATTAAACTTTATAAGTGCTAACAAAATTGGGAAACTTTTCCACGTCATCTTTGCTTAAAATTCAAAATTTAATGGTTAATTAGTCTATTAAATTATTAATTTTTTAATTGATCTTCTTGAACATTTAATAAGTTTTAAGCAATATATTTAGGGAATAGTTCTGATAATTTAAAGTTAAAATAATATTTATTTTAACAGCTATCCACTATCTCAAACTTTCCTACTTCATTTTACTAATATTATTATTTATTATTAGTTTCTATTTCTATTAAATTCTTTTTGGAATTTTTACAGTTATAAAAGTTTATTTTTTACTGATTTCGTACAAGTTAAAATTTAGCCTTACATTAATTTAATACAGGCTAATAAACTTTATAAGTGTTAACAAAACTAGAAAAATTTTCCACGTTATCTTTGCTTAAAGTTTAAAATTTAATGGTAAATTAGTCTATTAAATTATTAATTTTTTAATTGATATTCTTGAACATTTAATAAGTTTTAAGCAATATATTTAGGGAATAGTTCTGATAATTTAAAGCTAAAATAATATTTATTTTAACAGCTATCCACTATCTCAAGCTTTCCTATTTCATTTTGCTAATATTATTATTTACTATTATTTTCTATTTCTATTAATTATTTTTGCAATATCTACAGTTATAAAATTTACTTTTTACACTCATTTCACGAGTTAAAATTCAGCCTTACGTTAATATAAAACAGGCTATCAAACTTTATAAGTGCTAACAAAGCTGGGAAACTTTTCCACGTTATCTTTGCTTGAAATTTAAAATTTAATGGGAAAGTAGTCTATTAAATTATTATTTTTTTAATTAATCTTCTTGAACATTTAATAAGATTAAAGCAATATATTTATGGAATTTCTGATAATTTCAAGTTGAAACAATATTTATTTTTAACAGCTATCAACTATCTCAAACTTTCCTATTTTATTTTACTAATATTATTATTTATTATTATTTTTATTTCTATTAATTATTTTTTTGGAATTTTTACAGTTATAAAAATTTATTTTTACAATGATTCCGCACAAGTTAAAATTTAGCATTACATTAATTTAAAACAGGCTCATTAACTTCATAAAACCTAACAAACCGGAGAAACTTTCCTACCTTACATTTGCTTAAAATTTAAAATTTAATGGGAAAGTAGTCTATTAAATTATTAATTTTTTATTTAATCTTCTTGAACATTTAATAAGTTTTAAGCAATATATTTATGGACGTTCTGATAATTTCAAGTTGAAACAATATTTATTTTAACAGTTATCAACTATCTCAACCAATACTATTTTATTTTACTAATATTATTATTTACTATTATTTTCTATTTCTATTAATTCTTTTTGCAATTTCTACAGTTATAAAAATTCATTTTTACACTGATTTCACACGAGTTCAAATTCAGTCTTATATTAATATAAAACAGGCTATTAAACTTTATAAGTGTTAACAAAATTGGGAAACTTTTCCAAGTTATCTTTGCTTAAAATTTAAAATTTAATGGGAAAGTAGTCTATTAAATTATAAATTTTATAATTCATTTTCTTGAACATATAATTAGTTTTAAACAGTATATTTATGAAAATAATCTGATAATTTCAAGTTGAAAGAATGTTTATTTTAACAATTATCGACTATCTCGAAATTTCCTATTTTATTTTACTAATATTATTATTATATGCTATTATTTTCTATTTCTATTAATTTTTTTCCTAATTTCTACAGTTATAAAATTTACTTTTTACACTCATTTCAACACGAGTTAAAATTCAGCCTTACGTTAATATAAAACAGGCTATCAAACTTTATAAGTTCTAACAAAGCTGGGAAACTTTTCCACGTTATCTTTCCTTGAAATTTAAAATTTAATGGGAAAGTAGTCTATTAAATTATTATTTTTTTAATTAATCTTCTTGAACATTTAATAAGATTTAAGTAATATATTTATGGAAGTTCTGATAATTTCAAGTTGAAACAATATTTATTTTAACAGTTATCAACTATCTCAACCTATCCTATTTTATTTTACTAATATTATTATTTATTATTATTTTCTATTTCTATTAATTCTTTTTGCAATTTCTACAGTTATAAAAATTTATTTTTTACACTGATTTCACGAGTTAAAATTTAGCATTATATTAATAAAAACAGGCTAATAAACTTTATAAGTGTTAACTAAACTGAGAAACTTTTCCATGCTATCTTTGCTTAAAATTTAAAATTTAATGGGAAAGTAGTCTATTAAATTATGAATCTTTTAATTAATCTTCCTGATCATTTAATAAGTTTTAAGCAATACATTTATGGAAAAGTTCTGATAATTTCAAGTTAAAACAATATTTATTTTAACAGCTATCAACTATCTCAAACTTTCCTATTTCATTTTACTAATATTATTATTTACTATTATTTTCTATTTCTATTAATTCTTTTTGCAATTTCTACAGTTTTTTTCACACTCATTTAGTACAAGTTAAAATTTATCCTTAAATTAATATAAAATACTCTAATAAACTTTATAAGGGCTAACAAAACTGGAAAAATTTCCTGCATTATCTTTGCTTAAAATTTAAAATTTAATGGGAAAGTAATCTATTAAATTATTAACTTTTTAATTAATATTCTTAAATATTTTATACGTTTTAAGAAAATAATTATGAAAAAATTCTAATAATTTCAAGTTAAAATAATATTTATTTTAGTAGTTATCAACTGTCTCAAACTTTCTTATTTTCTTTTACAGTTATTATTATTTACTATTATTTTCTTTTCCTATTAATTCTTTTTGCAAATATTTCAATTCCCAGAAACACAATAACTACAATATATTTTATCTCTATCTGATGTTTTTGCTGCATTATTATTTCTCTATAACCGTACATATAATTTAGTACTTTTTAATTTCTATAATCTGATGTAATCTGATGTCTATAATATATGATTTTTTTTCTGTATTATTATTTCCCTGCAACCCCACATACAATTTGTCATATTATATGCAGGACACGTACTAGTACAGTTTCTGACAATTGATACTTGAGCGCGAGTTACGTGCTAGTACGAGTTGGTGTAACAACATGGTTTCTTCGAGGGTACAAAAATAACGGTTTATACGGGAAAACGAAGCCGAATGTTCTTGTCTACTACATAGATACTGGAAAAATTTAGACAAATAAAAACTGTTTTTACATTATTAGTGTTATGATTGCTCTTTTCATTGTTTTATAATGTAAAAATATTCATATATAACATAATTTGAAAAAATTAAAACTAAATACTACTATTTCTACTTGGTTTTTCATATTTAAGATACTAATATAAATTTATCCACTAAAAATATATATTTTATGTTTACAAAAATCTTATGATTGTTATTTATATAATTCTGTTTATATATTTGTTTATATATTTCGATATAAAATACGAAAAGTTGGTTAAAAAATTAAATAATTTCCGATCTCTTGAGATTTAACTAAATAACTAAATTAACGCTCAAAGCGCCCGGTCTAATTTCGCTGCGAAATGTACCCGCACACCATGTGTTAATCGTTTTCAATTTCTACAATTATAAAAATTTATTTTTTACTCTTATTTATTACAAGTTAAAATTTAGAATTAAATTGGTTTGCAATAGGTTAATAAACTTTACAAGGGCAAACTAAACGTTTTTTTTTTTTATTTATTTATTATGGTCTTTATTTACAGCAAAAAATTCAGCTGAAGAAAAAAAAATGACATAAAACGAGAATCTCAAAAATACTTATAAGAAGTCATTCAACTCTATTAATGCCTCATTTAGAGTGTATAAAAGCCTGCTTAACATTTTACTGTAATACATACTGAACAAAATTTGGTTCCGATATCTAGTTAATCTGATTTAGTTTATACACATTTGACATACACACCATTATTTAAATGTCGCACTTACAGCGTAATTATTTTAATGTTGCTTAAACACGTTTAAAAAATACAGCTTGAGAATAAAAAATCAGAATAGCATAGCTGTACTTAAGCAACTTAAATCCAAAATTATAACGGTGTTTGAAAAATAAATTTCGTAACAAAAAAAAAATCAATCCCGTTAGGAAATTTTTGATTGCTTAAGGGTGAGTTCAGTCAAGCAAATAAGCACAAAAATAATCAATAATCGTTAGCTTGAAAGAGAAAAAGAAACAGCGGAAACTAATGACATCATGAATGAAAAAATGTGAATACGTTTAAATATTTAATATTAAAATGTATTAAAAGTATTTACTGTGTTTTATTAGAGACGTCTATCTGATTTCCTATAATAGCCATTCACAATATCGTCTAGAGAATTAAAGTAATTTGCGGTAATGGTTCAGTATGTTCTTGCATTTTAAATCGAAAGCTATTTTAGGCTTTTAAATAAAGAAACGTATCGATTACTTAAAAGAAAGTTGCTTTCTTCGATAAAGCACTAAAAGCCTTAATTAATTCAGCTTCATAAATACGTGCTATTGTCATACGGGATCACTAAGTCTGTTTTTTAAAAATAATACATGTATAAAAAATGGGAATATTTAAGTTTAAATGTTTACTATGAAATGCACTAAAGCCTTAATTAATTCAGCTTCATAAATACGTTCTATTGTCATACGGGATCACAAACCTTAGTTTTTTTTAAATAATATATCTACAAAAAATGGGAATATTTAAGTGTAAATGTTTACTATTAAATGCACTGAAGCATTAATTAATTCAGCTTCATAGATACATGCTATTGTTATACGGGATCACTAACCTTAGTTTATTAAAAATAATATATGTATAAAACATGGGAATATTTAAGTTTAAATGTTTACTATTAAATGCACTAAAAGCCTTAATTAATTCAGCTTCATAAATACGTGTTATTGTTATACGGGATTACTAACCTCAGTTTTTTTAAATAATATATATATAAAAATTGGGAAAATTTAGTTTAAATGTTTACTATTAAATGCACTAAAAGCCTTGATTAATTCAGCTTCATAAATATGTGCTATTGTCAAACGGAATCCCTAACCTTTGTTTTTAAAAATAATGTATATATAAAAAATTGGAATATTTAAGTTTAAATGTTTACTATTAAATGCATTTACTGGTGGTTTATTTTTAAAACAGAAATGTTTATCTCATTTTCTTAATAGTTCTACATAATATTATCTAGTGAATCAAAGTAATTTGTAGTAATAATTCAATATGCTCTCCCAATTTAAATTAAAACAATTTTAAGTTTTTAAATAAAAAAATATACCAATTACTTTAACAAAATTGCTTATTTATTTAGAAGAACACTGAAAGTATTAGTTAATACAGCTTAATAAATGTGTGCTATTGCTGCACGTTATCATTTGCAATGGCTTTCTAAAAAGGATACAATATATTTTTTCATTTTAAACCGAAAGATAGTATAAGCTTTTATATAAAGATATGTACGACGTAACTCAAAGAAAACCTTTTATACATACATATGTATATATATATATATATATATATATATATATATATATATATATATATATATATATATATATATATATATATATATATATATATATATATATATATATATATATATATATATATATATATATATATATATATATATATATATATTTATATAATATATATATATATATATATGTATATATATATATATATATATATATATATATATATATATATGTATGTATATATATATATATATATAATATGTAATATATATATATATATTTATATGTATATATATATATATATATATATATATATATATATATATTCATTTAAATATATCATAAATGCGTCGCACAAGCTTCAAAATTGAGTAATAAAAAATGTAATGTTCGGAAATGTTCTTTTTTTTTCTGCTAATTTGATCAAACTGATATTGTATATTTTCTATGTAAAAAATGTTTCAATATGTAACAAAAAGAGGTCGTTCACAGTCGTATTCTGGTGTCTTATGCAAATCATTCAAACACATAACCAAACAAATCATAATAACATAAGACTGTGTAATTCATTTTAAAGTAACATATGTTCTATACAACATTACCACCACTGAAAGGTATTAAGCCCGTGAGGCGCGTTATTACTCCCATTACAGCGGAGTTTAGCATGTTACCATAGATAGCAACAGCAGTCAATCGAATAATCTTTTTCAGATCCACTAAAGTGGTTCGGGAACCTCAGTACACATGAAACTTTAAGTTATCTCTACAACCAAATATCTGCCGAGGTCACATCTGGTGAAGATGAGCGCCTTGATCCTTACAACCACGACTAGAGTAAACCACTCGTTTATTAGTGAAATATTCTACCAGAAACATCTTGACTTTAAATACAATGTGAAGCAGAATGCCACCCTGCATAAAGATAACAACAAATAACTCATGTTTGCCCTACAATGCAGACACAACAAGATACCGTGCTGCAATTACTGTACAAGTTTTCATGCTGGATACATGCTAGATTTCATGCTGAACAAGCCTCTACAAATACGTGGTACACCAATGCAACTTAATTTTGTCTTGTTCAGTACTGTTGGTAATAATTGGTGATGAACCTGGATTTTGCACGGATATAGATCTAAAATACCATTCAGAATATGGATCCATGGATTCAGATTCCACATTTTTCCCTTAGCTTTACGAGCAGACTACTGTCCTCGTCAACCCCGTTGATATATCGGATATCAAATCTCCACATTTAAAGATAGTCTGCCACTTCAGGGCCAACCTTCCAAGCTTTCATTTCCACAACTAAATTCAGTATTTATTTCGATGGAACAGGTCCTTTGTGCACCTTCAGTCACTTTTTCATCCTTTCTCCAAGAGACTTTAACAATGCAATAGTTGTGGATTCGAAGTTTTTGTAGAAGATTAAACCACCCGTGCTCCATCTTGTAAAAATCCATGCATGCATCGGCTTTGACTGGAGGATCTATTTCTAGAGCTATGTTTTGCTAATAACTTGATTTGCATGAAACATTTCATTATGAAGGGTCAGCACCCTCTTTCGGTAACTTTTGCAAGTTTCCAGATTCTTGTAGAAAATTAAATCACCCGCGGTCCACCTTGTAAAAAAGGCATGCATCGGCTTTGATTGGAGGATCTATTTCTAGAGCTATGTTTTACTAATAACTTGATTTGCATGAAATGTTTCAGTATGAAGTGTCAAAACCCTCTTTCGGTAACTTTTGCAAGCATTATTTTTACTTAGAAAAACTCCTGTGTTCTTTTAATCATATTGGTGTAAACTAAAACATTTTCCAAGAATTGCGCTTTTATTACGAATTTTTGAACTTACATTAATAACTTCCTCGGTTTGTACGAGTATATAAACACATTGGCTAACACATCACCGGCTTGTTTAAATATAAACTTAACGTAGTCTTCAAAATAATTCTCTTAACCAAGAAAGTGTTGAAATTTGTTTTGTAATTTCACTTTGGGCTCTGAAAAAATGAATATTATCATGAATATTAAAAAAAAGGTGTGAAAATATTAAGAAATTTATTTGTTTAGCTATACCTCTAAGAAACGTATTACACAGCAAAAATTTTTTTTAAAAACTGGACTGTAGTAACTCTGATATAAAAGTTTTATGCAGCATTAAAAAAAGAAATCTTTATCTAATTATGTCCATATGACGGCACAGTTTTTTCACCAAAAAAGTTTCTTTTCTAATGTTGATAACTACAAGATAATATCTAAAATGGGTTTTAATTGCCTCCTTTTTAGTGAACTAAACGCTTTCAAGAATAATGATCTTATTAAAGAATTTACAGGGTTTTGTGTATATTCACCTAAAGTTTTTCATAAAATAATTATGTAGTTAATTGAGTATGTAATGTTTTCTTTTCTTTTCGTATTTTGTTTTTCTGAAAAAAATAATATATTCATTTAGAAGCTTGCGGAACAAAACACAAATTAAATCTTTCGTTTGGGAGATTAACAGCATAAAAATGTAGAAACCTTCTCTCACCACAATGAAAGAGGTTTAATTCGGAACTTTTTTGTTCCGTTTATCTGATCAAATATGCTGACTGTTTGAAGAGAGATTAAAGACAAAAGATAGAGGCAGCTGTGGAGAACTAAGTATATTTTATCGTTTATTTCTTTTTATCCCCTCTAAATGGAGAATTATTATAACCGTTACAAACTCTGTACTTGATATTGGGATATGTATCATAGTTTAGACCTCGCAATTCAGAATATTTTATAAGCAATCCTGATTGTAAAGTTTTTATGAAAAGCTTAATTTGTTTAGGATTTTTAGGGCCACTGGTTTGCTACACGAGGGCTAATGAGAACAGCACCTACTGCTTAAGCTCAATTCAGGAACGGCTACGAGCATCCATGCCAGTAGTGCCTTATTCATTCGACTATCATTCGACCTGAAATGTTTCGGCTTTCTATACGTAAATTGAGTTTCAATCATCTAATTAAAATCATAATTTAAAACTGACACCCATATTTATTTTATGCATATTAAAAGTGTTTGGTAAAGCTTTTGTATAAATAAATGGAAAATTAAGGTGCAAGAAGCATTTTAAAAAATAAAATATCTCATAAAAATGAATCATTCTAAAATAGTGGTTAATAATACGAAATATTTTATGTGATTATTTTATAAATCGTTCAATTTCTATGAATAGAAAATTTAATAATTTTAGAGTATAAAACTACACAAGGGCTAATCGACTAGGTCCTACTGCTTATAGCCGATTCCGGTCAGATATAAACATCAAAACTATAATCTAAACTTTACAAAACTAATCTAAACTTTAAAATAACAATAAAATAAAATCTTTGTAAACGTAGTAAAACTATAACCAACTATTAAATACATATGTTAAAAACAAATTACTAGCACTTACTAAACAGAAGCAAAAGTGTAAGTTGTAGTTTTCTTATTAAGTGCCACTCAAATTATATAGCGTATTGTGCTTCTAACTAACGGGTTTGAGTTCAATTCCCGACTAAGTCTTTGATTATTTGTGTGTTGTCTCCTCATAGGGAGCGATGTTGCCCTAATAATTGGTATAATTTTAATAAAGGCAAGTTCCCCATATTTCTAAAAGGAAATGCCACATATTTCATCAAAAGGAAGAGAATTTTCTTATAAAGTTAAAATTTTATCGGATACACGAAGTTCCCACAAAAAATATTGAATATTAGTATTCAAAACTGTACTATTTACATTAGCTAATGCATAGAATGGCGACTATAAGACAACATACGATCCCAGCGTAAAACACAGCAAAAAATTGCAGCAAATATGAATGCAAGGGGTTAAAATGAAAGATGGATTCTTTCACTTTCTTCTCAAATACTATAAATATGTACATAGTAGAACAATATAATACTCTCCTTTTGTTTGCTTCTCTATGAATCTCTCATTCAAATTCTTAACTCCCTTTCGTTTCATTTTGATACCCTCTATACCGTCTCTGGAATTGTTTTAATACCATTCTTTACCTTTTACTTACCCGCTTTACATTTAAAACAATTATTTGAGGAACGTTTCTTTCTTATTTAAATCATCCCTTGGTCGTTTAATTAAGTCATTCGTTTGGACGGATTTCAGATTGTCAAAAAAGAAAGAAAAGGAAAGAATCTTACTACGTTTTATCTAATTGACAATGACGTATGTTTCTTTTACTTGTTCTCGAATTCATGACGGTTAATTTCTGTCAAATACCAGAATCTGATTTTCTTAGGTACACTAATCCGACAGTTCTCATCCTTTGAATAACGAATGACTCATTCCGGATTTAATGAGCTTTTTATCTTTATTGCCTTTGTCTTTCTTTTGGACTAGAAAAGTAACTGAGATTTAGTTTACCCCTTTAATTGACTGAAAGATAACCCAAATCGATTCCGACTTAATTCAAGACTGTTGCTGAACCTTCTATTTATTCTCTTGGCATTTTATTTTTTTATATACTTTTCTATGTAATATATAGATAAAATAGTGCTGTTTTCATCAAATTTCATCCTCGTGCTTTAATGAACATCGATGACCTTCCCTTAAGTATTATAAAGCATTCTAGTAAATTATTTATTTACGTATATACTTGCAGATTTTAAGGCAAGTGCAGAAATACAACTTTTCAGAAATTCAAAAAGCATGAAGGATAACATTTGATTAGACATGGATATGTGCCTATATACCAGGCGCATCCAGAAAGTAAGTTTCCCGATGTTTTCGCCCTTAAAGTAAACGTAATTAGCCGTATTAATTGAGCATGCGTAACAGATCTATGACGTATTAATCATATGCCAGCTGTACAAGTCCCGATTCTTGCCAGTAGCAGGGTAGCAGTGGTCCGAAATGGAAACTAATTGCTTTTCCCGTCGCCTGAAAGGTTAAGTCGGTGACCTTAAATACACAAAGCATTGCCCCAATTGAAATTCATCGTCAACTCTATCAGGTCTGTGAGCTGAAACTGACACCCGAATACACAATTCAACGCATAGGAGCAGCACTGACATTTCTGCTACGGTATCACGATGACAGCGACGAGTTCCTCGACAGGATCGTCAAGAGCAATGACTCTTGGATTTCGCACTTTATCTGTAAACCAAGCAGCAGTCAATGCATTGGCAACATAGCGATCCTTCGGTCAGGACCAAATTCAAACAGACTCTGTCGGTGCGGAAAGGGATGTAAACGATGTTCTGGGACAGGAAGGCTTGTTCCATTCACAGGCGGCAGAGGTCTGCGACCGGGTATACAAAAGTGGATCCCACAATACGACAAGTGTCTCAATTCTGGTGGTAGCTATGTTGAAAAATAGCTGAAACATTGCTGTACTTGTTGCCAATAAATATGTCCGTGAAAGCGTGAGTTCTTTATTTCTTTTAAATAAGGCAACTTACTTTCTGGATGAACCTCGTAAATAGAGATATAACGAAAATCAAAATTATACTTATTCTTCATCTTTATATCGTGTTTAGTTCAATTGCTGCAATTATGTGGATAAACACTAAAATACTAAAGTAAAACTATCTAGATTATATTTAGCTAATTTATTTTTACATTAGATTTTTATCAAAATTTGGGCTTAATTTAAAAAAGATGTGCTTTAACACGTTCACGCGGGTGTCGGTATAGTTTTTCAGGTGGCTGTCAAAAGATACTTAAAATCATGCTTCGTTTTACTACATATACTACACGCAAAGGATATAATATATATAAAAAGATATAAATATGTGTGGGGGGGAATAATGTTACGTTGATTTATTGTGTAAGAATAAGAAATTAAAACTCATTAAAAACATACCTAATATGTTTTGATTAAAGGATTTTATACAATTTAAATGCCTAAGGAATACAACTGGAATACCAGTTATCATTTGTATATCATTTGTGCATCATTTGTATGTAATTGTTGGATATGGATTGGTAATATGGAAGACACCTCTGGATTCGGCGTCAGTCTCGCAAAAAAAATGGTGTAGCTTTTCCTTTGTCTGGTCGCTCCAAAATGTCTATCCCGCAAGCAGCGGATGCCAGTAGCGTCCACCCTCTTCTTTCCTCTGGTAACAACCTCATACTAAAAAAAAATCGGCTCTCCGAGCGGAGAAAAAACAGGAGTCCACTCAAGAACGGAGGTGTCAGAATCCCGAACGAACAGATAACTTAGGCTATTATTATATAGGGAATTTTTAAACGCTGAAAAATTTGTGAGATACTTCGTATTTATATACAGTAGAGTCTATAAGTCTAGTCTTCGTCGTTCGAGTTTCCCATAAATCCGAGTCAAGTTTGACTTACCAAATAATAATAATAATAATAATAATAAGAGTAATAATAAATGAATGTATTTTCGAAGAAATGACTAGCACATAAAAAAAATGCTGTATGGGATTTTTATAGCTGTTTGACGGGTATCATGCTCACTGTGCACGTCGAAGCTATGAGTGTTTTTGTATAATTTAATTTTAAAAGCATCCCACGGTATAAAAGCACAGATATTGTTTCAGTGGGGGGAAAAGGACAAAATAATGATAAGCGACTAGAATTTAGGGATGCAATATGGTTGATATAATTAAGGTAGTACAACCGGTTAACAGGGAAGAGGAGGGCCAACAAGTCATTTCCCACTGCGTATGAGTCACAATGATGGTCTGATTGATGGTCTGACTCCGCTTGAGGTCTCCATAAGGTAAGTGGAACAACAACCAGAGGGTGATAATGGGATGCTCTGAAAATGGTGTGATTTTTATGGTTGCAAAGCTGTTACTCATTTGTCACCACCCGAAATCACGTGTAGCTAAAGGAATGCTTTGGACGCGAATAACATTGAACCCGGTAGGTTCTCGTAATTTAGAAGCAGGGACCAAACAGAAGACCCCCATGATTAACCTACCACCCCCATAGGTATCGTTTGAGAACTAGGAGAACATTATGATCACGAACATATTTTACGTGCCCCAATCTCCCCAAACTGTGGATCCTAGGCCGGCTCGTGCATAAATTCCGCAACCTTTCAATTACGAGATTGCTGCCTTTGTCTTTGGCATGCTATTGAAGAACATAAAAGAAATGATGTATTTGAACAAACAAAAGTTGACAATTACTTTCTTGACTTATCTTCAGAAATTAACGTCATAATATTATGACAGAACATTTTTTATTGAAATATACTTCGAAGCTTTAAAAGTGTGTTTCTATTTCTATTTCTATTTATTTAAATTAATCATTATCGATAATTGAGTAGCGGTAGCTCAGTCGGTAAAGGCAGCGAACTCATAACTGAAATGTTGAGGGTTCGGAGCCCAAGCTTTAAAAGTGACTGGGGTACGTAAAATATGTTCGTAGTCACAATGTCCTGCAAGTTCTCAATCATTACCTCTGGGGGTGGTAGGCCACACCTGGAGGTCTTCTGATTGGTCCCTGCTTCAAAAGTAAGAGGACCCAGCGGGAGTGCTGTTATTCGCGTTCGGAGCATACCCGTGCTTCTCGGGTGGTGCTAAATGGTTTGGTTTGGAGTGCTAGGGTCTACTTTTTGCAACACGAGGGCTAATGAGACCGGGACCTACAGCTTAAAGCTGATTCCAAACGGCTACGAACATCCATGCCACTGTGGAATTCGAACTCACACACTCCGGTACCAAAAGCCTGCACCTTAACCAATCAGGCCATCGTTCAGGTGGTGCTAAATAAGTAACAGTTTTGTTACAGATCTGTTAAGGCGTAAGGATAATATCTGAAATCGTCTGCTGCGTTGGAAAAAAATTATCGATTATTCGAGTATTCAATAATTCGAGCTAGGCCCGATCAAGTCCACCTTCGATTACCGAGACTGCTGCATGTATAAAGTAGCATATTGGAATTTATTTCTAAATATAAATTTAATCAGATGTACGCACCACTCCAAAGTTTTGTCATAACGACTAACATTTATGTATCGATCCACGCAAAATTATTAAAAAATCATTCGTTTCTAGATAAGTACTGCATTAAAACACTAAGCATTTTAGAAAGATTCTTTTTCCTATTCCCTACTTTAAGCTCAAGAAGCATTTTTATGAAATTTTCCATCCTTCAGTTTTAAGACATAAATTCGTAAGCGTATTGCCGTAAATATTTCAGAATAGCGAACGGATTATTCTATTCTAGAAGCTTTTAAATCTGTGAGAATGAAAAACTTTACTTTAGATGTCATTGGATTAATGCATTTCTTATTTTACACACATTTTAGTTTAAGCGTACATAAAGTATTACAATCGTTAGAAAAATCAACATCAAATTTCGGATGGCTATCTACTTTAAGATATCCGTAAATCTTGGAATTATAATGAAATCTGTCTGTAATGATAATGCAGTTCCAAAAATAACATTCTTAAGACTGTTTAAAGAGATTATAGTACCTTTCAAAATTCTAAATCTTCATTATAACAGTGTTTTTTATTCGTATTAAGATAAAATGCTCTGTTTCTTTATTTAATATTTCTTTAATAGTACTTTAAAATTTTAGTTTTGGCATTTCAAATAGTATATTTTTAACAGAATAAAAAATATAATAAACCGAGTGATAAAATAAGAATTATTTACACTCAAGGCAACTTTTGCAATACCTATATTAGAACCTATATTTTTATATCCAATCTAAGTAAAATACATGTTTTATTTTGTAAACTAGGAGTTTCGAGGTATCTCAAATTTTATACTAAAAATGTATTAAAAAATTGAAATTTTTTTCAAATATCCATTATTATACAATAAAGTTTCTTGTTCGTATTACTATAATTTATGTTCACAGAATAAAAATAACTAACTTAGATTATATATAAAAAATAGTTTCCTATAATTTTTAAGTCACTTTAAGGGTGGATTTCTATTTTTTCCCCTTGGGGTACGTAAATTGTTTTTTAAAAGACTATTGTGCCATCTATATGAAGGCTAATTTTGTTAATACTCTTATTAACCCATTAACGCCCAGCGTCCTTATTTGAGGACAGTCAAAAAATGGTTTGTAGAGTTTTTATTTTCTTGAAACGATTCTTCCTTTTTAATAGAAATAGATATTAATCTTATGAATAATCTCCCAAGTTTTCAAATATGATCTTATCTATAATTTTGTCATTTCGATCGGCATTTTATGATTTTCAAGCTTAGAATAGGAACGTATTATGACCGGTATTCTGAACGTTTACCGGCCAAAATCATGGCAAATAGCCATATCTGTAATAATTCATCTCTTTTCAGTACTTTTCTCATATATGATAGCAAATAAATATCTAATCACGAAGTTTTCCTTTTTTTTTTTTAAAGACATCTTATTATATTTTAAAATGGCACCTCCTCACTAATGATGACTTGATGTCATATTTAAAGGTGTTTAAATTTCATATTTTGTTTTACTTCCAGGTGTCTATAATAGCTTCTATGTTAGGTATTTACTAATATATAATCATTAGAAATATCTGGGCGTTAATGGGTTAAAGGTCAATGTAAATTTGTATCATACAGTGCAAAACTTTTTATTTTAATTTAATAGGCTACTATAATAAAGAAATTTTAGCTGAAAAATTACTATGTTCCCTTAAGTGTAGCTTAAGCTTAAGGGGGAACGTAGTAATAATTTCCATTAAGTAAAATTTTTTTTAACTCCTGATAAAAAAACTGTCCCTAACATGTCGCAAGTTTCACTGAACTTTCATTCTACATGGACGTCATTTGGACATTGCAAATGTCCAACATATATTCAAAAGTGTTGTTGTCTTGTGTTGATGCCATGTGGAAGAGTCAAGCAAGTGAGCCAGAGGCTACTCGAATTAAGGCGAAGGGACAAGCCTTTCGTTTTACCAGTACCGCTAGGTTTAAAGAACAACTAGTAGATCCTTCTAGTAGGTCCTCATTAATTTACAACCAGGAAAACTCCAGGTTTGCCACCTCGGGATATATTGTTTAAGAACTTAGAAGACATAGAGACCACGAATCTATTTTACGTACCAAGCAGCCATTAATGAACACAGGGGATCTTCACCGGATCTATCCTCGATCTTGCCACCCATCAGTTACGAGATCATTGTTTTTTTCAACTGAACTACTTCCCGAATGTATGTACAGTGGACTCTGCTTTATGTGGTCGCGGTTAATGTTATCAATCGCTTATTGTTATCGAAATCACTGGGTCCCGATTTTCTCTATTCATTTGTATGTTAAAGTTATCGCTTTATGTGATTGTTACATCGGTTAATGCTATAAGTTTTCGAACCTCATTTTAACTAGCAAAGGAATATTCACAATGTATTCAGAAGGAACCCATATTTTCTTTCCCTTCGTTCTTGTTTTAATTTCCGAGAATTCTTCCTCTTCCATCTAGGAAAAATGAGAAAAAAACAAAGGAGTGGGGTTTTACACGTTTCTGGAATTTTTCAGAAATACGCACACCGTGCTGATGGTCAATAGTTGTCAGATATGCAGAAGGCAACACATTCTTACTGGAACTGAAAAGGAACGTATTCACATTTTATGCCTTGCTCGCTGACATGCAGTTTGTTGATATGGAAGCCAAAAGGCAAAATGATTTAACATTAAAATTATATATCGAAATTTTAAATCGTTATGACAGGTTACCAAACATAAGTCAGCGCAATGCTGCAGCGCAGTTAAACATTTCTCAGCTTCTGAATCGCATTGAAAGTGTTGAAACGTGGAGTACAACACCGCTCTGATGATTTTAAAAAACATTATGATTACAAACGATTTATCAATGAACTTCTTAGAAAGAATTGTAGACAGCAGGGCTTCGAACCGTAATTTTTTTTGTTCCGGTTTTCGTTCCGGTTCAACTAAAAAATTAATATCGGTTCAGTTCCGGTTTTCGCTCCGCCAAAAATAACGGTTTTCGGTTCAGTTCCGGTTTTCGCTCCGCCAAAAATAACTGTTTTCGTTTCAGTTCCAAATGAATAATTTCATTTTATGTATATTCTTATTTGTACTAAAAATGTAATTCTATCAAAATTTAGAAGATTTTATTCTTTTTTTAATTGGTACACTATGTGAATTGATACAAACAGCAGGTACGATAAGAGCGGCGAGCATTGTCATTGTTATCCATTATCAAAATCGCATTTGACAACTAGGTTCATGATTACCCACATTCGTCGTTTGACTCTCACATCGTGCACTTGGCCTTGCAATAATTATGTAAAAAATATATTATTTATTTAACATATGAAAATTGCCTCTAATTATTAATATATCTTCTAACGTGGTTTCACTGAGATTACTTCTGTTGTCTCGGAGAATAAATTTCAAACCTGAAAACGCTCTTTCAACACTAACTTGTGTAGCTGGAGCTGCCAAAACCACCATTGCAATCTTATACAAGTGCGGATATGTAATTATAAAGTTGACGTTAAATTAGAAAATATTGATAAGTTGGTAACAGTAACAAAATTACTGAAAGATATATCGAACCGAAATAAACCGATATTTTTTTCGGTTCAGTTCCGGTTTTCGTTCCGACCAAAATAACGGTTTTTTCCGGTTTTCGGTTTTCGGTTCAGTTCCGGTTCGAAGCCCTGGTAGACAGTCAACAATTGATCAATTATTTTTATTATGTAAACAACTCTTATGTCTTAATATAGATAATATAGATTACATAAATATAAGGTGATTTTTTTTATTTTATTTTCAAATGTAATAAGTGTGAATTAAAGGGGGGGGGGTAAATTTATCTAATTTTGTATACCGTTTATTTTTATCCATCGTTTATTGTTATCAAAATTACGGTGTCCTAAACTGATCACACTAATCGGAGCCCACTGTAATAGTAATAATATCCGTTTATGTTCCAATCAGAAAAACACCCTGTAAAGATTATTAGATTAAAAATATTTTAGTATTACTTTATACTAAAAAAACGAAATGTAATTCTTATTTTGTAATATTTGTCTCGAAACCCCTTAATAATCCATTTTAAAATTAATATTTAACATGAGGTTTTTTCTCAACATTCCAGTTGCAGATTTTTCTATTTTTTTCTGGTTATAACAGTTTATTTATTACATTGTAACATCCTATTTAAACCCATCTCCAATTTTTAAATTACAGCCGTTATTAAATGTACTAGTATCACCTAAATCTATCTGAAAAAGGATTTATGTAATCACTAAATTAAAACAAAATTAACAAAATTAATTTTAAAGAGAAAAATATTCTCTCATTAAAATAAAAGTCTCATTAAATATCATAAAGAAACTGGTTTAGTCACAGACTTTCTGATTAAAATTAAACAATAAAGAAACTATAATACAGCTATTTTCATACTTTATTATTTTATATTTAATCAATTACTGAAATTTCGAAGTCTTTTAAAAAATGTTTCTACATATACCATTATATAGTGTTCGACGCCAAAAGGTTAAAAAATTCTCTAAATAACTATCATAATTAAAGTTTATATAATTAAGATATATTTGCTCAAAAGATTATGTATTTAGTGCTTTTTATATTTAATTTTCAGCAAAGACTTTTTGGAAAGATAAATTGCTGAGAATTTTGACATCATGAATAATATATCTATAAAAATCACAAAATTAGTCAGATACGAAACGGTATTTTAAATGAAAAATTGCAATGTGAATATATACTAAGTAAGATTTAATAAAAGTAAACTTTTAAATGATAAAAAGTTAATTATGCAGTTTATTAATAAGTAATAATTAATAAAGATAAATGTTTAATAGTTAGAGTAGAACAAAAATCGATTTGTGAATTTTACAATTATAAAACTTTCTTGAATATGATGTGTGTGTTACAGTTAAAGTGAGAAATTTATTATTTCATAGAATAACTATGTATTTCATGCAATAACTAGATATATCAGTTAAAGGGTATAAAATTATTGAAATCTAGATTTTACTAGGTATTCTATATAATAAAGATTACATTATCGTTAAAGTATGAAATGCCGTACTCTAAAGATTTTTGAACCTGATCTGACTTCCTTTAGTAAGTTTTAAACCACTTGCTTTTCAAAATGTTTGTGTGTAAGCTTCATTCCATTGCTTTTAGACGTCAAAATTTGACGGTGTGTTTATATTAGCGTCTTATATTTTGGATTATAAACATTTATTTCTGCAACCTGTTTTCAAGCAATTATGGCCGAACGATGGCAGATGTTAGAGCGCTGCTCTTCGGAACCGGAGTTCACGGGTTGGAATCCCGCTTCTGGCATGGATATTTGTAACCGTTCGGAATCGGCTTTAAACTGTAAGTCCCGGTCTCATTAGTCCTCGTGTGCAAAACAGTAGACCGTAGCGCTCCAAACCAAACCAAACAATTATGTCAACTGCTTTTACTCATTATTTATCAATTAATCATCCCCAATAGGAATAAAATGTACTTTTCAAGTGATTTCAGTTATTTAAGATTAATTAATTTATTTAAAAAATACTCTGGAAATCGTTTATTTTTCTTTTTAACTGCCTATCATTAATTATTTCATAGAATAACTAGGTTATGAAACTTTTCATCTATTTTATACTTTAACTGACTTGTCTAGTTTTTTCATAAAATACATAATATTTCTATTAAATAATTAAATTATACACTTTAACCCTTTGCCTGTGACGCCCAAACTCAGTACGGGCAACGCAAATGCGCCAATTTCGGAATAATGACCTCAGTTCGGGTAAGAGAAAAAACTGTATTTCATTTCCATGACTCGTGTATTTCATTTCCGTTCATTTCCGTGATCAGTTCGTCCAATACATAATATTTAATTTGCCATTTTCTCAATAAATAGAGATACTTTCCCTCAAAAAGATTCTGCAGTTTCGAGCCATTTATAGCTATTTCTCGGATACTGTAAAGGATTTGTGAAATTCAAAGGAATCTGAGAGACATGGAGTTAAAAAGAGTTGATATAGATAATAATATCGTTATATTAGTTTACCATATTTATCCAGAAAATTATGTCATTTGATATATTTTGCTGTAATTTGAGCAAAAATTACTGTAATCAATTTACATTTTCTTTATATGTAAAAATATTAAAAATAGTAGTTATTTCTTTTAAAAAAAATTTTTGTTTGTTTTTTAAAAAATAATCTATTTCTAAAATTTTAAGGATTATAACGAACAAAATTAAAGAGAAATTTTTTTCTCATTTCTTGCACGTTTTTCTCAAATATATTCTACAGGCAAGGGTTAATGGTAACATGTACATGATAAAAGTATTATAAAAATATGAAAATAATTCCAGATTAGAATAAAAGCGATGTTTTAGATATCATAAGGTAGAAGTATTTATTTTAGAATTTTGCCTGAGTGGTCTGTGTTTGTACATAGCACAAAAATGAAATGAGATACACCAGTGGTTCTCAAACATTTTATCCTACAGAAACCTTTTCTTACTATATACATAGCAGCTGAACCTAAAAATAAATGTTACTTATGAAAAAACTAAGGTTCTATTTATTTATCACTATTTAGCCATAAGCATAAAAACTAAACAGTATGAAGCAGTATAAAAATGTAAGGTTTACTTAATTGGATAATACTTAAAAAGTGACGTAAAAGCAAGAATGGATTACATTTATGAAATATATTAATGAGAGGTATGTCTTTGATTTTGGCTATCACAACGTTCTTAAAAGTTTGGTTGTATTCAAAAAAGTTTTATTCTCATATTATGCCTTCAAACCATATATTCCAGTGTTTAGTTTTCATTAGGACATATGACGGAAATAAATATTAACATATTATTTATTATATTCAGCTATTTTGTTAAGTTCAGTTAACAAATATATATATGTATATTAATTAGGTGACAAATTTTTATCGAATGGAAAAAGGGTGACAATCTAACACCTATCCGGGCCCATGCGGTTCCGAGACCCTCCAGTCTTCTCCCGGTGGTATTGGGCAGACCGCATGTATTCTCTCCTCAACACGGCCAGTCACCTTCGAAGTGCCCGGAGCACACCCGTTGATCTGCAGGTGCCATATGTGGGTAAACACACCAGATTTGCGGTCGAGGATGGAATTTGGGAAACTACTTGATACTCTTGGACCTCTTGATGCCATAATTAGTGGGGTGGCTAGAACCGCGCGGACCAACAGAGAGCTAGAAAAGCTCAGTGAAATTAGCTCGTTGCACTTAAAGACTGGAACCGGAGGCTCTAAAAGAAAATTGGGAAATTTAGAGAGGCAGTCGCAGTCCAGTACCATTATGAGAGGCAGGCGACGGAACTTTGGCCAACTCTGTGGAACCCCACTAACTCGGCTTACTCAAAAAATACCCAACTGAAACCTATCATTAATTTCAGGAGTGAAAAACTAAGAAAAACTGAAACGTTTGGAGTAAAATTTAGATCAGTGGAAAAAAAATTTATGGATTACTAGTAAAAATTTAACTTATGAGAAACATGTATTTGGAAAATCACTATACATCTAGTAAGTGTCTAAAGGGAGAACATATAGAAGTACACTTTTCTGCGGAGGACAGAAATTCCTAAAGGATAACTGATCTCCGTATAGGAGACGATATAACGTGCATAGCCAAACACTTGCGAAAACGATTAGCCATATAAAAGATGAATGTTTACTCTAGCCAGAATATTTAGATGTTATAAGTAGCAAAAGTAATACCAAACCAGATTATCAAATATTTAATACAATCCACAAGTAATCCGATTTTTCAGCATAATTCATTTGCCTTTCTACCTCCAGACCTGTATTTAATTTTCATGAGTTACAAACCTAAGGATCTAAATTAATAATTTTTAGTTAACATTTTTACTCCATTTAATGTTAAGTACTCATTTTTTAAATTCTTTTAAAATTTAACTTAAATTCTATTTATTTTTCTCCTTATATTTTAATTATTAATAACCTAATTTTTTATCCTTAACTCTTTTTAAGTGCTTCGATTACTCCTTTCACAATAGTACATGAAATGTCTACTATTGGTAATGTTCAGTATAGGGAGATTTAAGGTCATCGGAACATCGGCTCCCCAAAAACTCAGACGGTGCCAATTCTGTAAACCCTATAACCTGCAGCTGAAAGCTGTGAACGCTTACGAAAAGCCATTCGTGTGACCACTTCAAGACACATTCATGCATCGTAAGGTAGCTCCCTATTTCTTGGTCAACCAACCACACGGTATAAAAACTGAGCTCACTTATACACCATGTAAAAACTTATATAATGTTAAACTTATATAATGAGCATTGGTTATGGTTACTCTCTATTTTAAGCTGGAGTAAAAAAAAATCACGCTTTTAAAAATATGAAATATGAAATTCTTGTTTTTGAGAAAATGTAATGCAACATAGGAGTAGGGAGAAATCCTGAAATCCAGCATACATCTCTCTCTAAATTTCAAAAATTTGACTCCCATAACATACTTAAAATAATTTACTAGATTTAAAAACACATCCAAAATTGTCTCAAAAACATTTTGTATGGGTTTCACTTACTTTTCAGTTGCTTCTTGATAATCTACTATAAGTGAGATATGATATACCTCGCTCAGTAGCCACATATGTTACCGATACTATTTAGACGTTATTATGTACAGTGCGTCGTGATAAAGCTCATTCAGAACTCCTTTACAGTTAATTTGTTTGGTAGATATCGTGTATACTCCTTCAAGTAATTAACATGACAGTTATTATACATACGTTTGCAATTAATTAACCTGATAGTTAAAGACAACTTCAAATTATCAGATTAATTAGATTATTATTATAGGTATGGTTTCAATTACCTTACGCGAGGGTTATCATGTAAAGTGTTCTAATTATACTTAGCTCTAATTCCTGAGGACAACATCGTTGATGGACTGACTACTTATCATGAAAAACGTTGCAGGGATTTCGCTAACAATCTCTCATTTGCATCTACTTAATATGCCATTTCTCGATTTGTGTGGCTCCATATGCCATTAAGTGGTAGTGATCATTTCCATTATGGGAATAAACACATTAGTGGAATAATTGTTAACAATATAGATAATTGTTATTACTGTCCTTTAGTCTTTTCAGTTACTCAAAAAATTAAAGAGTAGGAGAAACTCATCTTTTTGTAAACATTTTGTCTCATTTTTTTATGGTCAGTATTTATCAGTACGGAACTTTTAAAAACAGAGACCTATATTTTTTAATCATTATGGGAATAAACACATTAGTGTAATAATCGTTAACATTATAAATAATTGTCATTACTGTTCTTTAGTCTTTCCAGTCACTCAAAAAATTAAAGAGTAGGAAAAGATGATATTTTTATAAACATTTAGGCTAATTTTTCTATGGTCAGTATTTATCAGTACGGAACTTTTAAAAACAGAGACTATAGGCTTTAATCATTATGGGAATAAACACATTAGTGTAAAAATCGTTAACAATATAAATAATTGTCATTACTGTCCTTTAGTCTTTTCAGTTGCTCAAAAAATTAAAGAGTAGAAGAAACTGATATTTTTGTAAACATTTTGGCTAATTTTTCTATGATCAGTATTTATCAGTACGGAACTTTTAAAAACAGAGAGCTATATTCTTTAATCATTATGGGAATAAACACATTAGTGGAATAATTGCTAACAATATAAATAATTGTTATTACTGTCTTTTAGTCTTTTCAGTCACTCAAAAAATTAAAGAGTAGAAGAAAGTGATATTTTTGTAAACATTTTGGCTAATTTTTCTATGGTCAGTATTTATCAGTACGGAACTTTTAAAAACAGAGACCTATAGGCTTTAATCATTATGGGAATAAACACATTAGTGTAATAATAGTTAACAATATAAATAATTGTCATTACTATCCTTTAGTCTTTTCAGTCACTCAAAAAATTAAAGAGTAAGAGAAACTGATATTTTTGTAAACATTTTGGCTAATTTTTCTATGGTCAGTATTTATCAGTGCGGAACTTTTAAAAACTCTTTATGGGTATAAGCACATTAGTGTAATAATCGTTAACAATATAAATAATTGTCATTACTATCCTTTAGTCTTTTCAGTTGCTCAAAAAATTAAAGAGTAGAAGAAACTGATATTTTTGTAAACATTTTGGCTAATTTTTTATGGTCAGTATATATCAGTACGGAACTTTTAAAAACAGAGACCTATATTCTTTATATATGTTAATAAACACATTAATAAAATTTAACAATATAATTGATTACTGTCCTTTAATCCCCTCAAAAAATTAAAGTAGAGATTAAAGATGATATTTTTGTAAACATTTTGGCTAATTTTTCTATGGTTAGTATTTATCAGTAGGGAACTTTTAAAAATAGAGATTAGGTTAATCATTTCTTAAATATTAAATTTTTTTTTTTATTTAAATATTAAAAGAGAAATATTATTTTTGTAACATTTTTGCATAATTTTATTATAATTATCACTAAATAATATTTAAAAATATGATTCTTTAATATTATGTCAAATATTTTTGAGATAATATTTAAATAATAATATAATAACTGTATATTTAATTTATAATCAATCAATGAATAAACATTTATTTTCTTATGAGTTAATTAAAAATTATAAAAATATTAAAACAAATTTTTTTTCATAATAAAATTTCAAATCTATTTTTTAACAAATTTAAGTATAAAATAATAGGTAAAAATAATTTTTTTCTGATATGACATATTTTTTTAACATAAATTTTAATTCCTTTTATTTTAATTATTTAAATATGTCTGCATATTTTCATGTTTAAAGACTAGATATTAAGAAATAATCTTTAATTTGTCATATAATAATAAGAATTATGTAATAATTTTACCTTTAATCACATAGTTTTGTTCAATGAAAAATTTTTCTATTAACACAAAATTTTTCATAAAAATTAAAATTATTTTCAAAGACTAAATATCTATTTTTAAGTTAATATCTTAAAATTATTTGTTCTGTGTTGTTATACATAAAACCACATTATTAATGAAAATATTCTAATGCATTACAGTATTAACTTTAGATGAGTACAATATTGAGCGTGTAATATAATTACATAAATTTACAAAATTTTTTTATTACTTAAATTCTGAAAAATTAATTATAAAGACATTCATATATTATAAATATTTAAATTATTTTGACTTCACATTATAAAACATATTTTAACATTAGTCACAGTTTTTATAATTATTGATTGACTTATAATACTCATAATCATTCAAAAAAAGAAAATTCTATAAGAATTTATATTATTATATTTCTGTAAATATATATGTAAAATAATTTTAGATAACGGAACTCAGTCGGCAAAATACAAATAGATTTCCTCTATCCAGTAAAATTTTTTCATTAATATGACGTAAAAATAAGTATCACAGTGTATTTTAGATTTTTCAAGTCTAGCAAGTCATCAGGTCATCTGCTTGGTATATTAAAATTAAGTGGACCCGCTTAAGATAAGACATTATTTCATCCTAGTAAATTACATCAAATAAAAAACTCACCCCTTCCATTTAATTCGTGTTTGCCTCTGACCTACGTACTTAGATTGGCCAAGTGGAATTGGCAACAACAACAAAGCGGAGCTGTCTAACATATAAAGTTATTCTTTATGATTTCGGTTGAAAGAATCCCACTGCTATCATAGATATTTGTAGCGGTTCGGAATCGGCTTTAAACAGTAGGTCCCGGCCTCATTAGCCCTCGTCAGCAAAACAATAGACCATAGAGCCCTAGTAATGTTCATCAAACGAAAGACTCACCCCTTCCCCTTAATTCATGTTTGCCTCTGACCTACGTACTTAGATTGACCAATTGACATTGGCAATAACAACAAAGCGGAGCTGTCTAACATATAAATTATTCTTTATGATTCCAGTCGAAAGAATCCCTCTGCTAGCATGGATGTTTGTAGCCTATCGGAATCGGCTTTAAACAGTAGGTCCCGATCTCATTAGCCTTCGTCAGCAAAACAATAGATCGTAGAGCTCCAAACAAAACTAAAAATCACAACCAGTCGAAGGACTAGAAAAAAGAGTCAAGTTATGTGCGAGGATTGAAAAAACGATCTTAAAGTTTTGAATAAATGACAAAATTATAAATAATTGCAGTTATTCAAAAATTTGGAAATTTGTTTTTAGAAATTCTATCTAACTTCATCTAAAAAGAAAGTCGCACTTCAAAAATATAAAAAAAAATTAAAGTATTTTTAGCATTCCCTCAAAATGGACGCTGGTTATTGATTGGTTAAGAAAAATGTAAGTGATCAATAACTTTGATAATGATCGTTATTGTTATATCTCGACATGCGGAAATTTTCCTGCTGAAATAAGTTAAACATGGTTACTAAAAAAATTAACCGTAGTTCTCTAAACAAAACAAAAAAAATACCATGGACAAAATAAACATTTCTTCTTCTGCATTTTTATTGCAAGAGAGACTTATTTTTTTAATTTCTTATGAATTAACGTCATAACAAATAATATTGTTTAGAATTAATTGTATATTGATGAAATCAGTTTTATTTAGAAGTTTGAAGGAACAAACCTTATTTAGATCTAAAGATAAAGGATGTAATTCCAAATTTTATCTATTGAACCATTAGTGGTATTTTAATCTTCCACTGGTACACTCAAAAAGTTTTTTTAAGTTATTAAAAAATAAAAAAATATATAAAAGTAAAATGTATTTCTTTATTTTTCTACTAGGTAAATTACTAATGTTTTAAATTCTACTGATATGAATTTTCATAGATATATTTTATAAAAAAATTTGACTATTCACAAAAATTCTTTTTTTATCTTAAATTTTTTTACTAATAACTAAAACTTCATTCATTTAATCTAGAAAATAATGATAAAAGTTTTCATTTTAAAAATTTCAATACAAATTAAATTAATAAAAAAATAATTGATAATATATTTGATCCCGAAATAAAATTTGAACTAAAATACTTATACTTTTATCTCATAAAATTGTAATCGTTACACTAAAATTTTTGTTTTCTACAATTCAAATTGCCTGCGATACTATTTATTTTAATTGGGTTGTTTTGAATAGTCGTCCGTTAAACTGAGATATTTCTGAAAGTATCTGAAATATTCATAGAATTATCTATGAATATTTCAGATACTTTATGCGCATTTCTAACTGTCACTTTCCTTTAAAATACACCAACTATTTATTCTGCACCTTATAAAAGAAAAGTTAATTAAAATTAATATGTTTTGAAAAGTAAAATCTCTCAATTCTGTATTTAAAACATCTGTTACAGACATTTTGTTCGGGAAAAATTAATACTTTCAATATTTATTTTCTCTTAATATTTTCAGTGAATGCTTAAATTGGTAATTAAGATTTATTCCGAAGTCTGTAATGTATTCCCATAAATAAAAATGTTCATATTATGTCTAAAATGATTGCGGGGAAATATTTTCAACGAAGTTACTTATGAAACTATTGATAAGTATTAAAATAATTAATATTTTACCGTAAAATTTTAACCTCTTAAAACTTTATAGCTAATGTCATTTCATTCAGATTGATTAAAAACAAAACAAATTAGCTTTGAAAGCTCATTATCGCGTTAGGTACGTGATTTTGGCTCCCAACTAAGCCTTGAATAGGGTACTCTGCAATGCCAAAATTTAATGCCCTCAGTTCTCATATTCCGAAGTTATTTTTTCTTTCCAGTCGATGTGTATAGTTATTTTAAGAATAGAGATAGCACGAGGGTATTCCAAAGTACTTTTAGTTTAAACTTGGGCTTATGGTTGGTTAAACAAAGGCATTGCATTCTAAAGTAAACTTGCAGTCAGCAGTCCTAATTAAAAAAAAAATATGTCCACCGAAACGAGATATTCAAAATACACTTTAATTCTTTTACATCACATTTCATTTTATTATGGGAGCTGTCGTGTAGCTCTCATTAAATTTAGGTATTTACCTATGATCAAAGTTATAGTAGTTATAATTTTGCTAGTCAAAGACTAAATTTTATTTGTCTTGCGTTATGTAGATTATTTAAATTTTAAATTTAACCAGATGTTGTAAGAGACTACAGACTTAATTTTTAAAAAACTAATAAGCTAAATTAAGAGTTAGTAAAATCAAATGTTGCACACTTAAACACATACAAAGTTGATAGTTTAAAATAAAAATAAGAAAATTTATTGTTATACCATTTATATGTCTATGTACAAAAATTTGATTCAAACTTGAAAAAAACATTGACTGTCAAATTTTCTGTTAGATGCCACCTTATTCAAAATTTGAAATGAATCAGATATTAATCATTTATATAGAAAAGATGAAGAGAAAGGACCTAATTCCAAATTCAAATATTTATAATATTTAAATATTTTATACTTTTGTGCCTGAGTGCCAGGGCGGTACTCAGGTTGGGAGCTCTTGGTAAAAGGATGTAGACACTTTTTGTTTGTACTCTCGATTGGTGGGATGACAATGTTAACTTCGTTCTCACCACTGATCTAGGGTCTTCTAAATAATTGGCAGATTCTGTGTGGCGGTGACTTGGTCCCCGTTCAACAATCTTCTCTAACTGCCTACTTTTCCGGAGTCTCTCTCGGAGCCAACTCCTCCTTTGGTCCCCGAACTCTACTTTCCGACTCCCAAACTCCAACTATCTTTTTAACTTTTCTTTTTTTTATATTATTTTCATCTCTGTCCTTTCTTACTTCTCTTCGTCCAATCAGCAGAGCTGTATATATCCATTAGTCTCCCTTTCCCCACCTTTAAACCGCAAACATGGGAAAAACCTTACCTCTTCAAATTGGGCACTGTCGCTTAGGGACTCATTAATAACTCCACAAAAGTGCATTCTTATTTCGTGTCTTGAACGAAGAAATGATTCTAATCTGGGACTGGGATCAACCCCCCCCCTCCGAGAATCCCGCACACGAGTATTCCGTTCAATTATTTTTTATAGGTCCTCTCTCCTTTACAAAAAATGTGATGAGGTCAGATTTAGATCCCAAGCATTTCACTTCTAGTTTTTATTTATATCAATTACAGTAATTAATCAATGATATTAATTATATCAATTATATTAATGATCTAAATCGCCTCACCACAGCAGCATCCTATAGGCAACCAACATTACTCCCAAGTGACAAAACAAACAAGTAAAGTGGATCGTCGTAACTAAGAAACAGGAAAACCCAGGCTTGGTCGGCCACCTCCAGAGGTATTGTTTTAGAAAGTGGAGAGTGCCACCATGAACCGAATTTATGTATTCCATCTGCCATTAATGAATATGATGAATCTTTAGCCATATTGAGACCTTATACTGTAATCCTCCGGTTACGAGAACGCTGCCGTTGCCGACCGTAATTCTATGTTAAAAAATGTAATTTTGTGTATCATGCTATTCATATTATCAAATATAATTTTTAAAAATACTACACGACCCCACAGATGTTGTAAATCCAAAAATTGTAAAATGTTTTAAAATAAATTATAAATTGGACCGCTTTGATGTAAATGTAAGGAAAAAATTATTTTAGAAATGCTTGACTCCACCACGCTTACAGTCATCACAACTAGACTTCTCAATTGTGCATGAGCGTATCTGTATACTGTAAAATTTAAAATTCCCATATCGTATGTACGGGGATTCAATCCTTTTATATACGGAACTTTACGTACAGAGACTTTACGTACGGAAACCCGTTGCGCTGCCCACTGCGCTACAGATACGTTGCCAAAGGAGGTTTTCAAGCGGCATTATAATAATCTCAAAAAGCGTGAATTCTGGATTTTTAATAAAAAAAACATTTTCTATAGGATCAAATTGTGAATCTAAGCCATTCTCGAATCAACTTAATTACATACACAAAATTTCATCAAAATCTGTCTAACCGTTTAGAAGGAGTTCTATTATAAACAGACGGTCAGGAAAATTTTATATAGAGAGATGACCAATAGAACGAGATCTTCAAAGCTTATTCTTTATGGAATAATTATTTGTACTCCATATATATATATATATATATATATATATATATATATATATATATATATAGATATATATATATATATATATATATATATATATATATATATATATATATATATATATATATATATATATATATATATATATATATATATATATATATATATATATATATATATATATATATATATATATATATATTTATATATATATATTTATATATATATATATATATATATATATATATATATATATATATATATATATATATATATACATATATATATATATATGTGTGTGTGTGTAATACATAAAAAAATATGTTTTAATATATTAAATACATCTGAATTATATTAATAATAAATAATTAAATTATTTACTCAATTTCAATTGTACATCGAAAGCAGTAAAAGAAACGATTGTTAACTTTTGCCCCATCGTATTGGAACTTTTAATTTTTTTATGGTTCTTAACCCCTTGCTTGTGACACCTGGACTCATTCGGGCAATGTAAATGCTGCACTTTGGAATGCCAGACCTGAGTTCGGGAAAGAGAAAAAAAAAAGGTATTTCATTTCGTTAATCCAGAAATCGGTTCATCCAATGTAAAATATTAATTTGCCATTTTCCCGATAGATAGAGATACTTTCGGCAGTTCCGAGCCATTTCTGGCTATTTCTCAGATACTGTAAAGGATTCGTGAAATTCATGACAGTTAATATATATATATATATATATATATATATATATATATATATATATATATATATATATATATATATATATATATATATATATATATATATATATATATATATATATACATATATCACGTTCCACTAAACGACACTAGAGTCCTGAGTACATTTTCATAGTTTTATTCAAATCCCAAACCACACTACTCGACAATCATCTTCAATGGCGTCTCACATTGGCGCCCAACTTTTAACAAAGGCAGGCTTAGCTGCTTCGGATAACTACAGCTCTGTCCGGGGAATGTGCACACTGCTCTCTGCTCTAGATCACTGCGCGTGAGCCGTATTTATGTGGCTAACTCCTCACGCCGCATCACTCTCAGTAAAGAATCAATAATTAAAAATCTTTTAAAATTACTCTACAATTTAAATCCTGACATATATATATATATATATATATATATATATATATTCGTTATAGTTTATTAGAATTATCTAGAAAATTAAGACATTTGATTTATTTGTCTGTAATTCGGGCAAAAATTATTGTAATCCATTAACATTTCCTATATATGTGAAAACATTGAAAATAGTAGTCATTTCATTTAATTTTTTTCAAAAATAATCTTTTTTTAACATCATTTTGGTGATAATAGCGAATAAAATTAAAGAGGAAAAAAATTTCCATTTTTGTCATATTTTTTTCAAATATATTCAGCAGGCAAGGGGTAAAGACAAATTTCATATTTTTCTATGCATAAGGATATCGAAGGGGGGAAGTATAAAAATTTAAGTTTTGTAATTTTTGTAAAATTCTTTTAAAAAATATTAAAGTACTTTTCTTAACATTTTTTATAATTGGAAGGATATGTCTAGAACTAATGGTTGCGAAAAAATAGCCTGTCGAGAACTGTACACACTGTATTTACCAGCATTCGAAAAGTCTTAAGATGAGGTTTTGTGATCAGTTCTATAGTTTGACTAGTTTTGTCTAGTCGTGTATACGTAGTATCTAGCATAAGATAAAAACGATGAAACGTGAAATGTTCATTATAATCTGGATTACTGTAACATTTAGTTGTGCATCTCCCTTTTTGATTACAATCTGCAGTATTTAAAACGAAAAACTTGACTGTGTCCAATATTAATACTCATTGACATAATTAAAAAATAGATGTATACCTTAGAAATTTTGTATTTATCAGCATTGTAGAATCTAGTTTTGCCCATACAATTTTTATATCAATGTACAGTATATATAATACAAAATCTCAATATGAAAAATTAAAACGTCACCGGTAAACACCAGATGATAGTACTAGAGATCTTTTAGTTTTTGAATTTATCAATATACACTACTCATTGTTGAATACAAATTTTTGTAATTTTAGTCTTTGGATATTATCTGGAAAAACGAAATAAATGTATATCTCAAAAATTTGAGTTTCATTAGAAAAGGCTTTTTTTATATATATTTTTTTTTTAATTTTATTTTTCACAGACTCTCCGAACACAATAAATTTTCCGGCTGAAAACTTTATTTTCCTAAATTTGATGCAGATATATTTTTTTAATTTCAAAGAAAAACTTTTAAAACAATTTTTAATTTAAATGTAATAATTACGATTTTTACATCACTTTATAATTTAATTATGAAAACATTTTCCGTTGAAAATATCATTTACGTATTGTTCGAGTTATATAACCGATTTAAAAGCCATATTTCAAATAAATATTTTAGTCTACATTCTATTCAAAACAAAATTGTAGCCTAAAAGTATTCAGAAATTATCAATTTTTTTTTATAAAATGTAGTAACTAACACTGTTAAATAACTTTCTAATTTATAAGTACTAATATTTTCAATTGGAAAGGTCATTAACGTTTAACTCGAGTTATATATCTGTTTTAGAAACCATTTTAAAAATAAATATTTTATTCTACACTACATTCAAAACAAAATTGTAGCAGATGATTATTCTGAAATTATTAAATTGTTTTTAAAATGTAATAACTAAGATTTTTACATCACTTTATAATTTAATGATGATAGTTCCATTTTCAGTTGAAAATATCATTTATTAATTTTTTGAGTTATATATCTGTTTTAGAAACCATTTTTAAAATAAATCTTTTAATCTACATTCCTTTCAAAAAAATGTAGAAGACAATTATTCTGAAATCACAAAATTTTTTTTCTAGAAATTCAAACCAGAAAAACAAATACGAAATTTGTTTTAAAAGAGCAAACTACCTTCTGTATAAAAGATTATAAATTATAAAATGATGTAAAAGATGTATTTTTACATCACTTTATAATTTAATGATGATAGTTCCATTTTCAGTTGAAAATATCATTTATTAATTTTTTGAGTTATATATCTGTTTTAGAAACCATTTTTAAAATAAATCTTTTAATCTACATTCCTTTCAAAAAAATGTAGAAGACAATTATTCTGAAATCATTAAATTGTTTTTAAAATGTAATAACTAAGATTTTTACATCGCTTTATAATTTAATGATGTTAGTTATATTTTCAGTTCAAAATATCATTTACTTATTTTCGAGTTATATATCTGTTTTAGAAACCATTTTTAAAATAAATCTTTTAATCTACATTCCATTCAAAACAAAACTGTAGCAGACGATTATTCTGAAATCACCAAATTTTTTATCTTGAAATTCAAACGAGAAAAACAAATACGAATCTGGGTTTAAAAGGGCAGACTACCTTCTGTATAAAAGAAGCATTGTATTTCATACAATGCCTGTGTTATTCATCTGCATAACATTGGATTGCCATCGACCCAAGTCGTCGGTGGCGTGTAATTATTTCCGACTGAGTCCAACTGATGTACGTGTCTTTTAATGGTTTCTGTTGCAGTTTTCGATCACCGTGGATGGCGTGTACACGGAGCGGGGCTCGACGGCCGGCACTTTCAACCTGCTCTCCAGTAGCGTGCTCTTTGTGGGCGGGACGGAGACCGGACACCAGGGCGCCCCCAAGCACTCCAACCTCGTCGGCTGCATCAAAAAGGTACGACACGCTAATGATACTAAAAAAAAGAGTAAAAAAAGAAGAAAAACGCATTGCAGAAATAGAAAGAGGTCGAAAAAAATATTATGAAAACTAGTTTGAAAATAAAAGAAAAAATAGTTTATTTTCACGTTGGCTTCATAACAAATGATTTTTTTATTATTGTTTCCATAGTTATTTAAATAAATTGCTATTAAAACTTAAAGCTATATATATACATAAACAAATATGTACATGTATATTTATGTGTGTGTGCATATATGGAATATATATATATATATATATACGTGTGTGTGTGTGTGTGTGTGTGTGTGCGTGTGTGTTTGTATATATGCATTTATATATAAATATATATGTATATATATATATGTATATATATATAGATATATATATATATATATATATATATATATATATATATATATATATATATATATATATATATATATATATATATTATATATATATATATTTTCCAGTTAGGAGTGAACTTTTATCCAAGGAATGTTTTTAAGAAACTCGAGCCCTTCATTTTTGAAAATTCATTATTATTTATAACTATTTGAGAACATAGAATAATAGCATCATATAATTCTTTTGAATTTCATAGGAGCATTTGCCTGTTAAGATTTACCCAAGCAACGCCCCGGATTTTATTGGTCATTTAAGTGTTATGGGAACACTATAAGCAGCTAACATTATTCACTAGGGATAACACAAACAAACAGTGTGGGATTAAAAGTAATAATAAGTTTTATCTCTCGTAATTTAAAAGTTGAGACTAAGCGAAAAACCTCCAGGTTTTCCATACTAACTCAAGAGTATTGCATATTTTTTTAAGGAACGGGGTAGAAGGGATAATTCTTATGATAAGTTCAATTAAACATTTGCACTTTTTATTAACCTAAGTGGCATGTGAATTCTTAGTTTTTTATTTGTCAATATAAAAGTATGTATTTTAAATGACACATTATATATTATAAATTATACTAATACATTATAATACATTATAATACATTATTACATCATTATAATGCACACATCATCACAATACATAATAAACGATAGTTATTCTGAAATGTAGAGGAATAATATAATAAAAAGTATTAAAGAATTCCATCTGAGGGCATCATTTAAAGGAAAAGAGAAAATTAATATCTTATTACGAAAATTATATGATTTTATAGGAATAAGCCGTGGAGCATTTTGGAAGTTACTTTAGAACGTAACTCGTTAAAATATAAATTGACAGAATTTTTCAACCCAATAGAAAAATTCATATAATCAATGCTTATAACTACATCCAAATCCCGCATCTCAAAGTCCGTTATGTATAGTGTAAATTCAATTGTCGATACAACCATGCTTATTAGATAGACGATTCCGTAGTGTACGTGCTCGAAATAAGCAGACTTTGTATTTGAATTCAAGTCATGTGTCTGAAACAATCACGTGTGAATATATGTATAGTGTAAATGCAATGGTAGATTCAATCGCACTCATTAGACGATTCCGTAGTGCACATGAAAGATTATAAGCTGAATTTGTGCTTAAATTCAAGACGTATATCTGAAACAAACAATTGCGAATATATATATAGTGTAAATGCAATGGTCGAAACAAGAGTGTGTATTAGACGATCCTGTAGTCCTCATACTCGAAATAAGCAGACTTCTTGTTTGATTCCAAGACAAGTGACTGAAACAAACAAGCGCAATAGTATCTCGCCATACTTTAAAACTCTGCCTAAAAGAAAATATGCAAATACTTGAAGAATTTTTAAAAAAATCTCATATATAATAATAATCAAGAAAAAAGTAAAACGAAGTAAAAGAAAATAAACGACATTAAAAATGTAATGCGATAAAACGCATTTAAAAAATTAAGGGAAACTATGTATTCACAGCATCCATGGACCACATGTCTTTGGCATATTCATACGTAAACACACACACATATATATGTATGTATATATATATATATATATATATATATGAAATGAGGCTTTTTGCCTCTTCTCAAAGTGGAGTTCAGGGTGGTTATTGCCACCCTGCAGTCGTAGAACCTTACGGCGATAATGACAACAAAGTAAAGACACTGGATAATCAAACTATTGTCATTTATTCATACTGCCAACTCAACTATCGAACGCACGAACTTTGCCGAAACTGTTTTCAAATACCATACATCTACTTTTATAGTTTTAGGTGCCAGCCAATTAGACATCACTACATGTCATGTGGAAGACGTAACTTTGTCGTCAGAACTCTATTTTTAGATATGGAACAGGAAGGATTCTACTAGGGAACATTCGAGATTATTAGATAGGTTTGCTTGAAAAAAATTACAGGAAAAACAGAATCTTAAGACGAAAGAGATAAAAATATCATTACATGCACACACACACACACACATATATATATATATATATATATATATATATATATATATATATATGTCAGGTTTAAAATGGGGTTTGTGAATTAAGCGAG
>CM063511.1:123182483-123194983 GCA_032207245.1 Pardosa pseudoannulata
GATATATATGTATATATATGATCAAAACAGTTTCTCTGTTTATAATTCATATACTAGAAAAAGGTATGAATATTATATTCCTTTATATTCTAAATAAATTTTAATTTCTATTGATTTTCCGAATATACCCTGTATATAATGTGCGTGAGAGAGAGAGAGAGAGGAGTGTATGTGTATGTGTGAGTGTGTGTGTATCTGTGCATTTAACGAACCAAAATTTCAATAAGGAATAGTGGAAAAGGCCAGAAATGTAATTTAAATTTCTACATCCATTTTGCAGATAGATCAAATTTTGGAAATTCACAAGGTAAAACAGTTATTACACTTGGACAATAGTTTTAGTCTGCGGACAACAAAAGATCGCCTTTTAATTATCAGACGCACTATGTGCTTCGAGTTCGAAAAGCAACCACGCACAAGTACAAAAGGAAGGGGTGTGAAAGTATTAAAGTACTGCTGTACATAGACGTCTAAAAAATGTGATGTTCTGTCATGCTACCCCAATGCTATTACACGTATGAGCTTACAGGCCAAGTACAGTACCAAGTACAATTCCAAGCATTATCTGTACTTGACTTTGAATGCATTACACTGAATTATGATGAAAAAGGAAATTGAAATTAAAGTTGAATAATTTATTGCACTACATTTATTATTACACACACACGTATTTTTGTATATAAAATTTTTCTGTCCGTGTGTTTGTAATAGAACTCCTTTTGAATGGTTGGACTGATTTTGATTTTATTTATGTATTTAAGTTGATTCGAGAATGTTTTAGATTCACAATTTGATCCGATAGAAAATGTTTTTATTAAAAATCCAGATTCAGATCCTTATTCAGATTATTATATTGCCGCTTGATGCCTCTCCCTGCCAACGCATCTGTGGGGCAGTGGTCAGTGCATCGGACTTCAGTAACAGAAATCCCAGGATCGAATTCCCGTTCGGGCAATGAGGAAATATTAAATTAATCTACTTGTGTTTGTGATGACTGTAAGTATGGCGGCGTCAAGTATTTTTAAAATAATTTTTTCTTTCTTTTCCATCAAAACAGTTGAATTTATAATTTATTTAAAAACATTTTACAATATTTAGATTACAGCGATAAAGCAGGACAACGTCTGTCGGGGCATCTAGTATGTATGTATATATATATATATATATATATATATATATATATGTGTGTGTGTGTGTGTGTGTGTGTGTGTGTGTTTTACATATTTGTGTAAACAACGTTAGATTCTTAATTTATTGGGTTGAGTTTTTTTACACTAACTGTGTGGACATATTGGTTCCATTATTAGTAATCCTAATTGTCCCTAATGCTCATTCCAAACATGTAAGAACATTCAGTTTATCTCTACTTGTTTAACTGTGATCTGGAAATTATATTAAAAGAAATTTTTCTATTGTATCCCTGAAGGCAAATTGTTATGAGAAAATATTTAAGTATATTTTATTGTAGATAAAAAGATTCTATTAATTTTATTTTCGTAAATGTCATACACTTTTTAGGTGGAGTTTGTTGCAGACAGTCTGAAGATGGAAATAATCGAATTGGGTAGAACTGGAAACAAACTCATCCATCAGCAAGGAAACGTCCAGTACTTGTGCCAAGAAGTAGAAGCCGCTGATCCTATTACCTTTACCAACAAGGAATCTTTCCTGGTGAGTCAATTTATGATTCGAGAAGGCATTATACTTACTGGAAAATACGGAATGTGTCCTGTTTTAAGAGTCAAAAATTTACACGTTCCCGACATGTATTTTTCTTGGTTCCTTCTGGTTTAATATCTTCACATTACAGTTCCCATGTTTTCCTTTAGCGTACACACGATAAAGACAGCGATAAGACATGTTCATGAACATCTATTTTCTTTCACAAATTGTGATAGAAATTATAATGATGATTATTATATAATTTAAAACATGCTGAAGATAGTTTACGCCTTTTGATGTTTTTAGCAATATCACTCCCTTCGAGAAGAAAACTAATTTTAGAACCTTCAGAGATAAGAGATTGATTCTAGGCTCTTTCTGTATAGTGCGACAAAAAAGGTAATAGGGTAACTTCACGATTGATTGTTGACTAGTCTGAGGAGCCAGGAGAACTAGAGAGAAAAATGCGATGCCGAAAATCAACTACGGGAAGTGAATAAAGGTGATATTTTTTTAAGATACTGGCCGAAGTGAAATCTACAGATAATTTTAAAATATTGAAGTGGGCCTTGTTTTAATTTGGGGGTGTTGAATCTTTTTATGTCTTAAATTAAAATTATGGATAACACAAAACGATGATTCCATATTCGTGATTTCTGATTTCTTTTTAAGTCTTACTAATTTGACCGTTAATTGGCCTAATTAATCTTTATCCTTTTAATTCATATTGTCTTTGAAGATTTACAGCAATTGGATAAAAACTCATCCTATACAAGAAATTGGATAAAAACTAAGGGACTCCAATACCTAAAGGCAATGGAAGCAATGGTTGATCAAACAGTTAGAATGCACACTCTGAACAACTAATTCTGAAGAATTGATTGCTGAGCAGTAGAACAACAAATTGGGAAGGATCTCGTACACGTATAATAGCAATGGAATACACACCCAGGGATTCCGGGTACTAAGTCATCACTCTAAATGTTTGATAAATTTTGGATTTAATGCTTTATGAGTAATGAAAGCCAAAAAATTACTGAACATTTTTTGTCAGTCAGCAAAATTATCTTCTTTTTAATATCTCGTGTACAATTCATACATATAGAAAGTGTTGTCCAGAAGAAATTTAAATTTTAAATCAAAATGAATAGAAACGTTTTAGGCCTTCCTAAGTTCAAAAATAGTGGAGCAAGTATGTGTTTATGTATGTATGCGAAACAGAAAAAATACGCCTACAAAACCAGAAATCCATAATTTAATTTTAAAATTTTACTTATTCAATTTGAGGTTACATTATTAAGGGATTACACCTGATCGTGGATCCCTTACTACATTCATTATTGCTTACACACAAGATAACACATGACATAAAAAACTGTGTTTGTTTCTCTATTTAAAGGCTCACCAACCAGGAAGGCTGTGTTTGGTCTTTAACAGCAACAACAGAAAGCAAACATACTTTTAAAGGAGCACATCTTACAGTAATTTAGTTTGTACTTTCGTGGAGTATAACTGTATATTAAACAACCCCATTTTCCCCACAGAAATTTTATAGCACTTTATTTTACACATTACTTCATGCAAAACTTTATAAAAATATAGGCATAAACTAGTTTATGTTTATCTTTATTTAATTTAAAATTTCAAAATTTTCAATAAGGTCTTTGTAGAAATCAAAGATAAATGAACTGATAGAACAGCCTAAATTTAATTTTTCCTTCTACATACCAAATATAAAACTTTTACTAGGGATATTTCCTTAGCAGTTAATATGCATGACACCAACGATGATATTTTGTCTAACTAAACTTTTGTTAAACACACAGAAAGTCAAACTTTGACACGCAATTTAAAAATCAAACTTCACCTTCATTACAATTACATTGCATGTCTTTGTCTTAATCAAAAAATGTATGATTGCATAGATAGTATTTTTAAACTTTCTAAATGATCAAACACACGTTTCTGAGGTTCTTTTGAATATATTAATATTTGGGGTAGTTTTAATTCTAGAAAAAAAAAGTGTATGTTACTAAATACTAATCTCAATATAGTACATCTAGAAATAAAATCTGCTGTAACTCAGTCAGCAAAGGCGTCGATCTCATAACTAAAGAGTTGTATAGAGGCTGGAGCCGGTCAAAGAATCCGACTTGTTCATTAATAGCGCCTAAAGCATAAAGTATCATAGATTCAGGATCTCAATATCCTCAAAGTTCCCAAACGATACATCTGAGGGTGGCTGGCCAATCCAAGAGACCTTCTGCTTAGTCCCAGAATCTAAATTACGTGGACCCATTTTATTTGCTTGTGTTGTCTCTATGAAATAATGATGACCGCCTATAGAGATTTTATTGTACAATCCCACTTTATAGCTTTCTTCTTATTTTACTGAATGTGTAAAAATACTTTTGGAATTTTTCATGTTTATTAATATTCTTAATAGCATAAACGTTTTATTCCTCTCCCTAATCCAGTTTCCCTCCAATACTTATATCTGTATGCTTTCCTAGTAGACATATAAATTACGCACGAGGACTTAAAACTTCAGTGTCAAAATATTACAACAAGCATAAAGCTATTAAAAATAAAGCACACGTAGGCATATATTTAAACGCAGAGAGAGCTGTTCGGAAAGTCTCTGGACAAGCTGCATTGTATTTTCAGTGCAGTTCGTCCGCTTCGTGGTTTTATATGCATACATATATGTATGTATATATATATATATATATATATATATATATATATATATATATATGTGTGTGTGTGTGTGTGTGTGTGTGTGTGTGTGTGTGTAATATATCTAAATTATAACACTTAACCGTCTGACTGTTCCGAAGTAGCGCTATCGCGCTTGTCTTGTGCTGTGTCAAAAATTGATAGCAGTGTGATCCCACTGCTGTACTTTACTATAATTTTCACTCTAGAGATTAAATCTTATTTTACTCTCAATTAAGGGAGAAATAATAGTTACATACAGCCGCGCAATCACACTTCCACGCATTTTTGACATTTTATATATGAGAAGAGCGCTAGCTCTTCGCCACTATCAAACGGTTAAAATATATCTTAAAAATCCAAAATCTAAAAATTCTAAAAGTCTAAAACTTCTTAAAAATTCAAAATAATATCTAAAAGGTGTGTTCAGTGGCTACAAATTCTTTCTACCTCTCTCCCACAGCCCACATTAAATGCAAAATTTTGTCCGCTCGTCATATTTTTCTGCTGTCCCAGGCGAATGATTCCCTTTTATTCAAAGACCTAAGTTCCTTTCTGACTATTAAATACTCTGACAAAGCTGCTATCTCCTGAGAATATTCTCCGTATCTCTCACTGTGGGGCCCTCCTTTAATAGAAAGTGTTTTCAATGTAACATTCCATGCCCAGTTCTTCACTGTGAAAGATGCTTTTTCTTAAATCTTAAATAAAAATTAAGTCCTACGTTGGACTTCATTGCCTTTTTTATCATATGGAGTCACGACTGAGTACTGCTGAACCCTTAGGCTTCAATGCCCAGTAATCCCAGACAATTAAAAATAATAGAGGCTAATTTTACATGTAACTCGCGAATAAATTTCGACGCATTATTTATATAAATAAATATATATATATATATATATATATATATATATATATATATATATATATATATATATATATATATATATATATATATATATATATATATTATATATATATATATATCTATATATATATATATATATATATATATATATATATATATATATATATATTGAATTACCCTTTTTAAGCTTTTTTTCGTGGGAAAAAAAGCTTAGTGTATGATGACTTTTTAAGAATGTCAAAATACAAGAAATTCTCAATTTCAATAGGCTGTGGTGGGTGGTAAGTTATCCATACCTAATTCAGCTTATTGTGTTTTTGAGTAATCATTTTCACACGCAACTAGACATAATTCCTCATAATTTCTGGACTTATGTAGGTTTAAAACATCGATATTCATCTCGAGGTCGAATTATTTTTTAAGATAATAATATTTTTCCTGTGTGTTAGAAAGTAGCAAAATTCAAACTCCTAAGCAGTTAGCAAACACCTAAGCAGTTTACGCTTAAGAATTTCTTTAAGAATCTTCAGAAAACACAATTTTGCAAACTCTATAGGGTAATGTGTAACAATTTTTAAGATTTAGGTTGGTAAAAGGCGATTATTTATGATCTAAAATGTTTGTATTTAATATTTTTAAATAATTTCTAAATATTAACTTTTATATAACTTTATATTAACATTTATTACTTATCTTTATTTAAAAAATTAGTTCTCCAATACGATAATCACATAGGGAATGCTTGATGATGCTAGAAAGGGAAATTAATTATACAAAATGTTATAAAATAAGGAATAAATCAGCAGGAATTAGTTTTGGTGTTTTCGTATTCACAAACTCGATAGAAAGATCAAAAGATAGTAGTCAAGTTTTGCCATAAAAGGATATAAACACCTAATAATTATTTTAAGATAGACATATAATTACGTTGGTTGATTTTTTAGGTTAAAATTATCATTACACACACACACACACACACACACACACACATATATATATATATATATATATATATATATATATATATATATATATATATATATATATATATATATATATATATATATATATATATATATATATATTATACATATAATCATGTCTAGAGCACTAGTCTCAATATGAATCGACGCCGAACATTGGCTGAATGGTAGAACGCTGCTCTTCGGAACCAGAGTTCGAGGGTTCGAATCCCGCTGTTGGCATGGTTGTTTGCAGCCGTTTGGAATCGGCTTTAAGATGTAGGTCCAGATCTCATTAGCTCTCGTGTGCAAAACAGTAGACCATAGCGCTCCAAACCAAAACCAATATGAATCGACACATTAATTTTGTAATCCTGGTCCCGTTTATCAATAACCTGTAAAACTAACATATAACCCGTCATATGACGGAATCAGTAAAATTTTTAATTTTCCAGAATTGTAAAGTACCCAATAAGGCAAGTAAATAAAATGGTTTGTTTTTGGCTGAGAATTACACAGAACTTCTGGATTTATCACGTGATAAAATTCATTTGAAGAAACTTTAAAATGTTGTGCAAAGTTCTTTGTATAAAAATATTAATTAGGAGTTTTATTTGTTATGTAAGTAAAAAACCCATCAAAAGTTTTACTTCTAAAATATCAAATTGTAGAAAAAAAGCTTAATGTAGAAAGATTTCGTAGGAAAAAAGATTAGGGTATGACTTTTTAAGAATGTCAAAATACAAGAAATTCTCAATTTCGAACGGCGTTGGTGGGTAATAAGTTACCCATACTTAATTCAGCTTATTGCCTTTTTGAGTAATCATTTTCACACACAAGTAGACATAATTCCACATAATTTCCGAACTTAGGTAGGTTTAAAACATCGATATTCGTCTAGAGTTCGAATTATTTTTTAAGATAAATATTTTTTCCTGTGTGTACGAGAAAGTAGTAAAATTCAAACTCTCAAAACATGTGTGTTTGTCAAATACATATTTTGGTTTTTGCTTCAAGCGAAAGATGGTTTCGTGTGGCTGTTTGCCAGTTATAGTCAAATAAAGAGCGAAAGAAAAATCAAATCTTCTGTAAGTTTTATCTTTAGAAGTAATTTTAAACACGTGTTAAGATATTCTTGTTTCCCTCTTTTCATCAACGTTTTCCTATTTTAGTACTTTTCTAGAGAATGAATGGATCTTTAACATTTTTTTCCTTTCCTACATTTTAATTTCAATTAGTTAAAGTACAAATGTTTTGAAAGCTATTAATAGGTAATACTGGTTATATATTTATATATATATATATATATATATATATATATATATATATATATATAATGGACGATTTAGTCTATCACAAAGTTAAGAGAATCCACACTGGCTTGGGTACAATCTTAAGTAAAAACATAGCCGAAAGAAAAAACGGAGAGTTTTGAAAAAGAGAGATACAATTTATTGTAACTTCTCATCCCGAAGGCATCCGGTGGTAAAAGCACGTATATCATAATTTATAGGTATGTGAGCCACCTAATCAGGGTTTGTAATCATTAATCCCATAGGAACGCTTGATCACATGGAGAAAGCAAAATTAATTGTATAAAAATATAGAATAAGGACTAAATCAGCAGTAATTAGTTTTGGTATTTTCGTATTCATCAGCTCGATAGAAAGATCAAAAGATAGTCACCAAGTTTTGCCATAAAAGGATAGAATTGCCGGATAATTATTTTAAGATAGATACATAATTACGTTGATTGATTTTTTAGGTTAAAAGTATCATTACATATGTATATATATATATATATATATATATATATATATATATATATATATATATATATATATATATATATATATATATATATATATATGTATATATATATATATGTATATGTATATATGTATATATGTATATATGTATATATGTATTTATATATATATATATATATATATATGTATATGTATATATATATATATATATATATATATATATATATATATATATATTATATATATATATATATATATATATATGTGTGTGTGTGTGTGTGTGTGTGTATGTATATATATATATATATATTAATTATATACTATATGTTAATTACTATATACTAATTATATACTATATTAATTATATACTATATATATATAATTATGTCTAGAGAACTGGTTTCAATATGAATTGACACATTAATTTTATAATCCTGGTCCATTTATCAATAATCAGTAAAATAAGGTAGATAATCCTTTCTCTAACATAGAAAAATTTTCCCCATTATAACACATCAGATTTTGTTTGCATTTTATGTTATAAACATGGCAGGGCATATTAAGCCAATGGAAAGAAGACATTACTCTAAACGCATGTTTATAACATCGAACGGCGGGACAATACAAAGATGATGGGTGGGTGATTTTTTCTGGTTCATCAAAGAATGCAGATTTCATGTAAAACCTTCGTGCCGCCGGAATGTAGCACTCAGTGGCTTGTGATATCAGTCTCTCAGTCTACTTTTACAATCCATGGCCTATTCTGCACTGAGGATGTTGTTGACTCGAAGTAACGAAACATCAGTCTGCGTATTTATTTGTCACTATTTGGGCTTTACTTACGTTGACTTTACATTTTATGTTACAAACAGAAATTAGTTGTAGATCATATTAAAGCGGTGGAAAAAGTGGATTACTCTTGCACGGTGGGTTTCATAATATCTTAGATGAATCAATAATACAGTATCAGATAGCCTTGCACCCTTCAAAGTCCATTTCTAACATTTCTTCCAGTCACAAGCCTAACAAAATACCTTTTAAAAGACACGTGTGTCAAGAATGTTCCTTTCGATTACAAAAGCTCTCTATGAAAGAATATATGATAATATCAACAAGTATCTTTAGATTTTTTAGGAGCACCCCATACCAACTAGTTTGACATGATAGCAAGCCCATCGAATGGCTGAGCAGAAGGATTACAGAACATAGTGCCATCTAAAGACAGAGCTTAACCTCTACGAAAGGAGTGAAAGACCATCCGGGGGGAGTCCCAGTGGGACTTTTTGATCATGGATACTAGAAGGGTTCATACACGAAAGCGGGTTGTAATGTAATCGAAATACCCTGGGGTAGAAAAGTTATAAGGTATAGAAAATGGCTTTCTAGTTCAAACGATGGTGGTTCAGAATTTTTAAACAAAACTTTAATGGACTAAGGACACAACGTATTATTAGGCAGCCGCCTTAAGAACGTAATAGAAACTCGGAGCGGATGTCAGCGCCCTCTGGCGTTCGAGGCAATTATTCAACATACGGTGCTTTGTGCTGCTTCCACGATCAAAACACTAAGTTAATCTCGAAAAAACGGTCGAGTGACTAAACCTCACAGATCAAATTCAGCTAAAAAACCCTCCATACTATGGTCCACTGCAAGCCATTGCCACCATATGGATGGGGCTATGGCTTATCGAGGTCAACGATGGTAGAATATAAAATGGCCTTGGCGGAGGATGACTTCGAGAGGCAGCCAGATGCACAACTAAAGTTCACTGTAGAGCCTATAGATGAATACATGCATTTAGTGGCACACTGTACGGATGCAACCCGTAAACCATTGTCTAAGGTCACCATAAGAAAGTGGTGAACAATTGGCCACAGTGTAGAGGCTACATAACATCTAAAAATCCCCTCCAAACTATGGTCCACTGCAAGCCATTACCACCGTCTGGAGGGGGTATGGCTACGATGGCAGAAGATAAAATCCCCTTGACGGAGGATGGCTTCTGAAACGGTTTTTCTCCAAAGATCAAAGGCGGCCAGATGGACAACTAAAGTGCGCAGTAGACCCTATAGATGAAACCAAGTGCTCGGCTCATTTAGTGGCCAAGTGTGGGGATGCAACCCGTAAACCATCGTCTAAGGTCACCGTCAGGAAGTGGTGAACAATTGGCCATAGTGTGGAGGCTACATTATACGAGTCGACAGTTGTGAAAACCTAAAAAGGAAAATGATGGCAAAGAAGCGTTCTAAATTCATCATGACCTTGACCTCCGTCAGTTTCACCTGCCAATAAGGTTCTCAAGACTTAACGGAATCACCACGCAAACTTTCCTGAAGACTAAAGCAGAATTTAAGCATTAAAGCGAACAGATAGACAGACATACATACATAAAAAGCTATATACCGTAGATTTTATGTATAAATAATGAACACGATAGCATAGAACTTCTTTATTCAAAAAGAATAAACTTTCCAGTATTCTTTCTATCTCTAAAAAATAAATCATTCTTTTTTTCTTTCCTTATACATTATTAAACATCATGTGAACTAACGATACGTTTTAAGGTAGAGAAAAAAACTATAAAAGTTGCATGGTTCATGATTCCTATGAGAGTCATTCAAGTGAGAGAGCTAATTATTGTAGTATTTTTACCGTAACGTTAAACATAGAGAAATAAAACTTTGTAGAAAGATAAACCCGAGGAATGTTACAAAATAACGTTATAAATGAAATGAGCTAAACTAAACTAAAATAACAGTAAAAGGAATATATTTCTTAAAATAAGATTTTTAGGAAATATTTTAAGCAATATTTTAAGACATATTCCTTGTTTATATTGAATTATAATTTGAAAGCTAATAAGTTATATTTTTGTAACTGTACGTTTAAACCTTAATCACGAATGAAGGCAAAATTGTTATCACTTCTGATCAAGAGTGATACAGTAGACTATCAAAAATTACGCCCTTGGGAAAGTTTATTTTCCTGGATAAGTTTTAAGGGTAGGCTGGTTATTTGTTACTGGGAATTCTAATGTTATTTCTTTTCTGCAAGAATACTCAAATGTGTCCAGAACTTGTAACAATGATTACAAATTGAGATTTGCTATACAGAAGGTAGTTCGTACTTTATTGAAGTGATTTTGTATTTATATTTGTACTTAGTTTAGAGAAAGAAGTGATATTTTCAGTATAATTGTTCTGTTTTAATTGGGATGTAAAATGAAATATTTATTTTGGAAATTACTACTAAGACTAATATAAGGGTAAAAGCCAGATTAAATTATCTTTCAAATAGAAAATATTCGTCTCAAAAAATTATAAACCTATATAAAATTGAGGTTATCCCCCTTTAAAGTGAAGATGAACCGACCACGAGAATAAGACGCAATAGCAATGAGACAAAGTCCTTTGGTCAGACGACTGTCTTTCAGATTATTTTAAACTAAAGAACTAGCTTACGTTTGGAGAGCACCAACCAAGCTAATGGTGTTAATTGTCTCTTTCACACTGTTACGCTTGATAGACGATCAGTGATGCTGTAAAGTATAAAGTGCATAACTTAAATTTATCCCTACCTCCTCAGATACAGTCTCTGATCTGAAGAGGTAGGGATATTATCTCTCAATTCACAGGTTTTGTTACTATCTGGCCAAACCCTCGTATATTGAGTAAATATAAAAATATTATTTTCAAGACCTCATTATCTATATCTTTATATAACTGCTATTTTATAGAATCAAATAAGTGTGCTATGTATCTCCATTCTATCTCACCTTTTGGTGTATTCATTACATGCCACTTTTCTAAGTTTCCAGATTCTTAAGACTTAATTTCTTAAAGCGATAATATTTTTTCAATAATTTGCAAAGTAAGAATGTAAAACACATGGTTTCTATTTGCTCCATCTAAGAAAGCTCTCATACTTGTGTTTGATATATTTATATTTATGATGAATACTAGAACAACCAAACCTTTAATTTATCTAAGACTCTTCAGACTTCAAAGTTACAATAATTTTCAAATAAATTGCAGTTAGTAGATGAAACATATGGTTTCAATGTACGTCATCTAAGAATGCTAACGTACGTGTACTTGCAACATTTATGCTTAAGGATGAGTGCTAGAACAACATACCCTTAATTTTTACCATAACGTTAAACATAGAGAAATAAAACTTTGTAGAAAGATAAATGCAAGAAATGTTACAAAATAACGATATAATTGGAATGAGCTAATCTAAGAGAAAATAACATTAAAATGATTACACTTCTTAAAATAAGGTTTTTAAGAAATATTTTAAGAAATATTCCTTGTTTATATTGAATTGTAATTTGAAAACTAATAAGTTATATTTTTGTAACTGTCACGTTTAAACCTTAGTCACGAATGAAAGAAAAATTGTTATCACTTCTGATCAAGAGTAATACAGAGGACTATCAAAAATTACGCCCCTGGGAAAGTTTATTTTTCTGGATAACTTTTAAGAGTAGGCTGATCATCTGTTATCGGGAATTCTAAT
>CM063511.1:123199983-123204983 GCA_032207245.1 Pardosa pseudoannulata
GATTTTATGCTTATAAAAATTAACTGGCAGTAAAAAAATACTTTTATATAAAATTTCGTCATTTTAGAAAACATTATCTTTTGTAATAAACAATGGATAACTATGATATGGAAGGTTTTTTTTTTATAAAAATATTATATCATAATGAAATCATTCTTACACAATTTAGCAAATGGCGTAAGTGAATTTTCTGATAGAATGGTTGTTAATTCACAGATATTCATTTGCTTTAAAAGGGAGACTTTATTAGCTTTCCAAAATGAGGTCATAAAAGGTAATATATTAGTTTCATTGTTTCATTTTTAATTAATAATATTTAGTTAAATTCTGCTATACCACCCGGAATTGCCTATTAACTATTATTCTATGATAAGGATCAAACGAGCAATCAATAGTCAAGAACAGATGATAGTATGATTATTTTTTAAATAGAATTACATACAGGTATTGATTATAATAATATGAACACAGTGGAAAACCCGACAATCAAAGGAACCTATTATATACTTTCGCCCTCTAATGCAAAAGAGTGTCACCTAGCAGATGAGAATGGGCATAAGCCAGTTTAATCGTAGTAGTAAATGCGTTTGGATACGAATTTATACTGTGGTATTAAAATTTCATTACGTCTTGACTCACAGATTTTGAAAGAGGCATAATTGATGGATCCCTACTGTCCAAAGCCCCCTTAATGGAGTCGGAATACGTATTGTATCAACAGTAATGACAGCGTATAACAAACAGGGAAAGATAATATAACAGTAGCCGAAAACCGGAATTAACTGATAAAGACAGAAGATATTTGAAACGAATTGTAGCCAGAGAGAACAAGACAACAGCATCCCATATACCATCTCAGATGAGCACCCATCTACAAGGTATATCAACCAAAACTATCCATCGTAAACTGCATTTAGTAAACATACGGTACAGCAGCTATTTTAAAATCATTGGTGACACCCTGCAATGCCTAGAAATGACATAAACGATGTCTCGAGCAAGAGAATAAGACACAAAAGCAATAATACAGATTCTTTTGCTCAGACAACTGTCTTTTACATTATTTTAAACTAAAGGGCCAACTGTGTTAATTGTCTCTTTACTACTGTTACGCATGATGGACGATCAGTGATACTGTGAAGCATAATATGCATGACTTATATTTGTTCATACCTCGACAGATACAATCTGTAACTGCTGAAAACTGAGGCTTAACAGTCTATTAATAAAAGTATCATCTCTCAATTCACAGGTTTTATTAGTATCTAGTATCTGACCAAATCACTATATATTGAATAAATATTAAGAAGGATTTTCAAGACCTCGTTATCTATATCTTTATATAACTGCTATTTCATAGAATCAAATAAGTGTGTTTTCATATCCATTCTGTCTCACCTTTTGGTATATTCATTACATGTTCCTTTTCTAAGTTGTCCAGTTTCTTAAGACTTACATTCTTAAAGTTATAATATTTTTTTCAATAATTTGAAAAGTAAGAATGTAAAACACATGGTTTCTATTCATCTAAGAAAGCTCTCATACTTGTATTTGCGATATTTATATTTTTGATGAATTTTAAAACACCTAAACCTTTAATTTATTCCATACTCTTAAAACTTAACAATTTCTTAAAGTTACATTACTGTTTTCAAAAGATTTACTTTTAGTAGGAAGGTGAAAAACACGGTTTTCACATACGTCATCTAAGAATGCTCTTATATGCAATATTTATATTTATGGTGAGTGCTAGAACAACCAAACCCTTAATTTATCTAAGACTCTTCAGACTTAGGAGTTTCTAAAAGTTACAGTACTTTTCAAATAATTTGCAGTAAGTTAATAGATGAAACACATGGTTTCAATGTACGTCATTTAAGAATGCTATCATACTTGTACTTGCAACATTTATGCTTAAGAATGAATGCTAATAAACAACACCCTTAATTTGTTTTTTTAATGTTGGAAGAACTTGTAGTCTACTTTTTATGCAAGTGTTAATGAAGCAGCTGTCTTCTGATACCTGTTTAGAATATCTTGCTATACATATCCATGAATGCAATAAGTTTCGAAACCATAGACTCGACAGTTTCTAATTAGCTTTTGTATGGAAAAAATTACCAATAACCCTTCTAAACAAACCAATAATAAAAAACAACTAAACAATACCTTTTCATCATTTTATTCAAAATATTTATTAGACAATTTAATAGTAAGTCACGTAGACTGCGGATCCAAAAAATAGTTAAGTATATATAAGTTTTTTTTTCGCTATAAGATTTAAATTTCATTAAAACTGAAAAAATGCAGCTGAGTATGTAAAAACTTTTTTTTTATTTTAACTGTTTTTAGGCTTCATTAGCTTCAATCGGAAAAAAATTCTTTAAAGGAAAAAAGGGAAACTAATTTCCTAGGGAATACTTAAAGAGCTTCCACTTAAATGTGAAAGTTTCTGAATCCAATATATCCCTTAATCGCCTGCATCAGCTGATGCCGTGCTTCATTAGGCTGGCGAATTACTCGGCATGTCGGTGAATGAGTATCATTCACGTGATAGCTCTGCCACCAAGATATGGATAATTTTTAACTTACCCCGTTTACCTGTGTATAGAATGCAATGGTGCGGAAGACGCATCCTTTTTTCTTCATCAAAATATAATTCCTTGTATACGATATACTGATTTTTGCTGATAAACTTTTTTTAATTTTTACTGTTCATTACAACTATCTGATACGGAGCTAAAAGAAGTACTGCATTCGGTTTAGAAGAAATGTCTTTATAACAAAATATCTTAATAATACAAATACAAGGTATGTCCCAGAGGTAATGAGAAATATTTTTCTGTGCATTTTTGGCAAATTCCCAAGGAAAACAGGGGACTCAAAAATTTATATTGGAATGTCAGTGATGTATTACAATAGTTCGAAAGCTTTTTTTAATTCATAGGGTATGCCCAGTAGCCTAACTGTGATCCATTGTTTGCATAGCTCATTACACTTAGGATCAACAATCTATTGAGTAACGCTATGCAATAATTTTTTGCATTAAATCACGTAAAAGTGGTAAAGAAACCTTTAAAATGTCAAAATGGCTTACAAAGATGAAGTTTTGTCATTCACAAGTCTACAACGGGCACATTTCATTTAGGAGCAGGCGACAGAACATTGAAGACGATCCGAGCGTAGGATGACAAGCAAATTTGAAAATGGCTGAAAACATGAAATGATTGAGAAAGGTTCGAGACAACGACTGCTGATTCAGTTTATACTCGAATGTGCAATATTCAACTGTCATTGCACAATTTCGCTAGAGAAGTGCTCAAGCTCTCGGAGAAAGGTGCAAACCAATTCTACCCCTATATCGCTAGCAGTTGGATGGTCCACCCTGCTCGGCTCAGCCAGGCATTGGTTATCATTGAATACCAAAGCCAATAACCTATTCCTGTTCTTCTCCATCCACTATACAGTTCTGACCTGACCCTCTGTGAACCACGTCAATCATATTTTTCATGACATAAGAAGGGCATAAAAGAATTCCATTTTGACACATTCTAACGTGTCCAAGGAGTCATAACAAAACATCACGGTATCTTACAAAATGAGTTTGAACAATGCTAGAACCCCCCCCCCCACACACACACACACAGCAGCGTTGGATTCATTGTATTGCTACCTAAGGTCCATACTTTGAAGATAATTAACACTTTTTCTCTGTAAATACGTTGTAGTAAAATGTCTTCTCATTACTTTTGGGTCAGACCTGACGTACTTGAGCTCTGCATGTATAACACCCTTAACAGCAAACACAACTGACTTTGAATCTTAAAGAGAACGTGCAAATGATAATTCTGATTGCGCATCTTACAAAATTTTAAAAATTAGTACAATTTAATATGCGTAATAGAAAGTCATGATTCATTCACGTCAGATTTTTAATGAGCAATATTTCTTCTGACTTAATCATTAAACCATTTTGTTATAAAATACTCCTGGGTGTCTAAGCTTGAAATTGAAAGTTTTAGTAATTTCTCGTTTTATGATAGTTTTGCAATGGCATTTCATTGAGAATACGTATTTCATTTTGAAACATCATTCTGTTATTTCATCTGTTTTTTATTTATTTTTATTTTTTCATTTTTTATACTTTTTTATCATTATTATTATTTTTAATTTTAGTGTCTCTATTTCTGTGTTTCTTATGAATATTGACTCCTCGAATATGTGCTAAAGTGTCATCATATCAACAGTTAATCAAGATAAATCTTTTAGACTAAATTTTTATAATTGAATTTGAAACTCAAAGATTCAAATAGTCAAAGATGTGAAACTTTTTTACTTAGATAACCATTGTAACACCCTTAAAAATGTGAGAACACCCTCTATATTTTTAAAACTTATTTTAAAGTTATAATAAAGAAAAATAAAAAAAATTATATTAGTTCGCAAGAAATATTTCAAAAATAAAAGAAATATTTTCAAGAATTAAATTTTTAAAAATATTTTTACTTATGGTTTGTTTAGCTATACTTTAATGGATTCATATAAAATTTCATAACTTTTAATTAATAACTTTCAAAAATATCTTTAAGTTTGTTGCCTTCTACAAGGATTATGTTGTAGATATGAATACAGAACAAACTTACATTTATAGTTAAACATACCGATGACGAGCAGCCAAAAGTATTTTATGCACCAGAAGGTATTTATAAAATAACACACTACAGGAAAACATTATGGAAAGGAGTTTATGGGTGTATTTTTATCAGAATCTGCTATAACGAAAAAAGTACCCTTCAAAGTTTAGAAAAATTAGCATTTTAAGCTACTTTGTGTGATTTTTTTATGCTCGGCCGTTTGCCTGGAGGAAGGGACGTTTGGGTTTGATTCTTATAATAAAAATTGATGGAAAATGACATTTGTCAAACTAAAATTCAATCACAACATTTTCAATCTCAAAAAATTAGATTTCGCAATTTAAATTGATTTTTCTCTTGCCAGAC
>CM063511.1:123209983-123259983 GCA_032207245.1 Pardosa pseudoannulata
AATTCCTCATATGAAAAGTACATTTTATGCACATTCCCTATAAACTGATTCCCTAAAACTGAGGCTTTGAATATCGCAAGGTGTGTGTTTCACTTACGAATTCGGAAATATCATCAGATATTTCCAAATTTGTAGCGTTATAGACCTGTTATTGTGAAAATGAAAAAGATAATGTCAAAGAAACATAGAGATCCTTCAAATTGTTTAACAAACTGTTCTTGTCAATAATGATCCTCCCTCCATGAATGACTTCCATGACAGAGGACACATGCCGTCTATGTTTGGTTTAGATTAAAGAGCTTGAACTACCAAGCAAGTAGAGAATACGCTAGAGTTCGACATCCGACGTAATTTTTTTCGGGATCCCTTAGAATTATTCGTTGTTTACGGAACTTTGCTTACCCTTTATTCTTTGTGTGCTTCTTTACTTCTTTGTGTGTTGGTAAAATGAACATCTAAGCTTGTTAAAAGTTTGAAATCAATTTCGAACCCAAGACTTTCTACCAATCAGATGGCATTCCTCAATCGAGGATTTGGTTTGGTTTGGAGAGATATGACCTACTGTTTTGCTACACAAGAAGTAAAGAAATCAAGAATTACTTCTCAAAGCTGATTTCAAACATCTGCGAACAACCATAGCAGCAAAGAGCTTCGAACCAATGAAATAGATACCAAAGAGCAACGAACTGCCCATTCGACCATGATTTGATTCTCAAATGAGGAAGGGGCATTAGTGGGTTAATATTTCATATAATGCATATGTCTGACGATAGCCAAATTGAAAGTACACAAATTTTTAATTACAGAGTCCGTTGGTTCCTACCTCACTACTGACTTCGATATCTCTAGGCGTCTAAAATCAGTTTTAAGCAATAGGTCTCGTTTAAGTTACTCCTCATGTTAAAAGAAAATTCCCATAGTGCTCTAAGCCAACTCAAATACCTGTAAGAAGTTTGATACTCACAAAAACTTTATTAAAATGTGAATATATGAATGTTGTACTTTCAAGTTGTATTTACTTGTTATATTATATATTATATTGCATAAAATTGATTGGCAACATACTATGCTTGAGATCGTAAAAGATGGATTGGCAGTACTCAGATTATCAGTCATGAAATGTAACAAGCATGCTGCTTGAGGTTCAATGAATTGTTTAGTCTTTTAATAGAGATTTTGATTATTCCAGGTATTATGATCCTAGTTCATTGGATAATCATAGTTCTGGGTAATATAGATAAGGGAAACCGACGTAAAAAAATAAGCATATCAAATGTAAGGAACATACAGGTGTTTTCACATTTTAGATGTTTCTTTCTCATTACATAAAAGAAAGAAATTCGGCAGATGAAAACTGTAAGAACGAGAAAAAAGTGACTAAGGACTTTTTCTTGTTGATCCGTACATACTCTTTCAGTTCTAACAAAAATCCAAAAATGTTTCATTAATTCTATAATCTTAAATTTATTCACGTTCAGTAAAAACCAGTATTTATCGAATACTTTTAATTCGGCCTTAAGTTTAAAAACTTAAATGCTATAAATTAAAATCTAAAACTTCCAAGATTTATGATTTTTCTATGGCTCATTAAATAATAATTGAATATAAGACTCATTACTTCATATTGATATTTAAAATTCTAGAATCTATGTTATTTTTCTTAAATCATTTAAAAATATAAATCCATTTTAATTGTATCCTTTAACATCTTATTAACTCTTGATGTATTAAAAAGATTCTTGTAAAAATCAAAAAATTCTTCTTTCCCCTTATAATCTTAAATTTATTCGAGTTTAAAAAATTCCAGTGTTTAATGAATACTTTTAATTCGTCTTAAAAGTTTAAAGACTTAAATTCTATATATTAAATTCAAAAGCCTCCAAAATTTATGATTTTTCCTATGGCTCAGTAAATAATAATTGAATATAAGACTCAGTACTTCATATTGATTATTAAAATTCTAGTTTATCCACGTTTAGTGAAAACCAGTGTTTAATGAATACTTTTAATTCGTCCTAAAAGTTTAAAGACTTAAATTCGATATATTAAATTCATGGGCCTTCAATATTTATGATTTTTCCTATGGCTCAGTAAATAATAATTTAATATAAGACTCAATACTTTATATTGATTATTAAAATTCTAGTTTATCCTCGTTCAGTGAAAACCAGTGTTTAATGAATACTTTTAATTCGCCCTAAAAGTTTAAAGACTTAAATTCTATATATTAAATTCAAAAGCCTCCAAAATTTATGATTTTTCCTATGGCTCAGTAAATAATAATTTAATAGACTCAATACTTCATATTTATTATTAAAATTCTAGTTTATCCACGTTCAGTGAAAGCCAGTGTTTAATGAATACTTTTAATTCGTCCTAACATTTTAAAAACTATATGCTAAAATCAAAAGCATCCAAGCTTTATAATTTTACTTATAATTCAGTAAATAATCAAAACTTTTTTTATTTTTCTAAAATCATTTGAGAATGTCAATCCATTCTAATTTTACCTTTTAATATGTTACTAACTCTAGCAATTATAAAAAGGCTTCTGTAAAAATAGTAAAATGTCTGATTTCGCCTATACAAGTCTTAGTGAGATATGTTTCATAGGAGAGAGGTATTTCTTTTTCTCAAATATATATTTCAAAGTTGATACAACAACCTTTGCATTTATCATACATATATTCAGCAATCCTCATGAGGAGTAAAATCCTTACAATTCCTCTGCACTTATATAAAATTTATTTTTGTTATCTAAAAACCAGTGTTTACACAAACGTACAAAATAATTCAATTCATTTGAAATTTTTAAAACTTTATTTATATACTCTGAAATCCATAGCATTCAAAATTTGCAATTTTTCCTGTGATTTAGCTAATATTAATGAATATATGAACATATGTATATATCTTATTGAAATTTAAAACTCTAGAACTTTTTTTAATATTCCTCATTTCATTTAAGAATATCAATCTATTGTAGTTTTAACTTTTAATACCCGTCTCAAAAGCCTTTGAAATATTTATCATATATATCTTAATAAAGCACCAAGAGTATTTATTTACTGGAGCATATTTAAATTAAACATTCCTTTTTAAAAGGGATTTTTCAGTAAGCAAATTTAACGGCAACTGTAAGTTGAACACATATTCAAATCAAATGAACAGGATAATGCTAACAAATCCTATGAAAATCTCTTTAGTTTGTCGGTACAGAAAGTGAATTATTTCTTTGTTTGATCTAAGTCAGGAATTTGAAATATTTAAATGCTTAGCAGTGAAATGCTCCTAATCCCTTAAATAATTATATTGATTTAAGCTCATTCTAACAATGAATTTTTTTCCCCGGATCAGAACTAAAGCTCAACTACTCTAGAACGATGTATTTAATAATGCATGTAAAACTGTTAAATCCCTGGAAGGTTAATTCTGGCATCTTGATATGTCCTACTAAGCCCAATTAATTTAAGAAAAGTCTTGAATATATTAATATTTTGATATATTGCTGCTTTTGGTGATTAAAAAACATGAAGTTCTCATTTTGTGGTATAATTAAAAACAAAATTACTTTACATAACACGAAACAAGCTACAAAGTATGAAATGGCATTAAAAAAATTTTTCTCGAGAATTAATCAAAAAAACTTTCATTCATGCGTCACTTTTGAGTATCTGTTCTGAGAATTTTTAATTAGTTATTTAAATCTACATAAAAGTTTTTTTTTAATTTCTGAGGCTGTTTGACATTTAGATCTGATTCTCTGAAATATAATTTTTACATATTGAATTTTTGAAATAAAAAACTGAATATATTACCATAATATGGAAGATAAAAAATAATATATTGTATTTTATATTTTATATTTTCTGATTCGAGAACTATATGAGTCGGCAAGGTAGGAAGTGCGTACGAACTTTTTATACACGTCAGCAAAATTTATCAAAAATCTTATACTTTTCTGTGACCTGTTATATATCTAATCTAAAGAATATAAAGATTAATCTGATTACTATACAGAAAATACGATAGATGCTAACATTTTGTGGATGAGATAGTCATGATTCTCCCTTCAAATTCAGTGTTTGCTCTATTGTTGTATTTCTCTTAAACATAGGGGATATAAATCTTTCCCCAAGCTCTGTCTTGTAACTTTTTAAATAATGAGCTAGAAGTCTCTCCTTTGAAATAGTTTCACAGTTCAAATATCTTGGAAGAACCATCACCACTAATAATGACTTGAACGTAAAGATTAACAACAGGATCGCCATGTCAAAGAAATTCTATTATGGACTTAAAAACCAATTAAAATCTCGATTTATAAGTTTAAAAACGAAAATTAACATCTATAAAACTCTACTTCGACCTATTCTGCTCGATAATTGCATGAAAATAAATTGCTGACTTTTGAACGGAAAATCTTAAGAAAAATATTTGGTGCAGTTCAAGAGAATAATTTTTGGAGATCCTTATTAAATTTTGAAATTTATAAAAAATATAAGCAACCTCATGTTGTTAAAGTCATAAAAATCAATAGACTGCGATGGCTTGGTCACCTATTCCGACTCGATGACATAAACCCAGTAAATCAGCTCACTTTCCCTAATCCCATGGGGCAAAGGAAACGAGGAAGATCACCAATTAGATGGCTTGACTCAGTAGAGAGGGACTTAACTACTGCCAAAAAGGGAAACTGGAGGAGTCTTGCAGCAGATAGGAACGGTTGGAAAAAACTGCTTGGGACAGCCTTGGCCTGTAACAGGCTGTAGTGCTTTAGAAGAAGAAGTCTCTCCAACCTGCCCATTCGACTCACCGCATGTCTATTCTTTCCTCTTTTCTCCTTTCCTTCTCACCGCTTCACTTCATAGAATCTCCATACATGGAGAAGTTCTGGACATTAATTCATAAAGATAGATTAACCCGTGGATCATCTGATTGTCCTACACAAAGAGCTCTATTAGCAATGGTTGGGTAATAGCGGGAGTTAATTCTACCAATTCCTTGCTAACTGGTCACACTCCTTATCTTGATTACCAAAACTGGGTTAGAACTGAATTCATATGATATTCAGCTAGCTACATGTTTTTTTGTTCTCTAGCCAAACATCTCCAATTCAGGAGTTTCAAGCCTGCTTTGCTTACTTGTCTAAGAAATAAAATTTAAAAAAATACTCTTACATGATTAGGCACATTGTATAACATCCTGTATTTAGACACTCTCTCAAAGTATTGATACATAGCTTTTTTTTCTCATTTCCAAGTTGTGTTCTATCAAGTGCCCCTTCTGTTTTGAATTAGCATAGTAGACACAACTTTGGGAGATCCCCATTCACAATGTTAAGGTCTTTAGAGCACTACCAGTCTTACCATAAGATAAAATGCATCGCCATCGTGAAGCATGAGTTCCCTTTTATTAATTTCTTGAAGAATTTCTAGGAGATGCTTAATGATGTACCAGTTGGATGTAGCTTTCTTCTGTGCCTCCAGCTTGATGGCTTTTTGACTAGTCCTGTAGATGAAAGAAGTTCAAATGCGGTGTTGTAAGAAGTTGAAAGTTTTGTCTATATTTTTCACTTATCATCTACTCATGTCTCAAAATTTTCAGTATTATTGTTAATTCGTAGGCTTACGTAAAACATAGGATACTCAAATTAATGGAAGGGGTGCGTTGTTCATTTTTATGAAGATGACCGCAAGGGTGAAAGAATGACATAACTCAAAGTGGGTCTTCGTAATTTAGAAGTAGAGACCAAACTTGGTCCAAGACTTCGCCTACCACCAACCACAGGTATCGTTTGAGAACTTCAAGAAAATTGTGACTGAGAACAAACTTTAAGAGCCCCAGTCACCTGTAACTAACACGCTGGATCTTAGGCCGTCTCGAGTCCCAAACTCGCAACCTCTTAGTTCCGCTGGTCACTGACTTTGCCGACTGAGCTATCGAGGTTCATTTTAAGTGTACTCTATATAATCTTCTGAATTTAGTATTTATCGTTATAAATAAGTTAAGTTGCAGCTCAGTTTCCATTAAATGTGTGCAAATTTCTGCTGTGTTTTATCGTCTTAATTTATATTACGGCTGTAAACACATAATGATTAAATTTTCCTCTTCTTTAAATATCTAATTATACATTTCTGTATGATATATCTATAGGTCAAAGCCACAACGAGAAGAGTGGACGATGGTCAGTGGCATTCGGTATCGCTCAGAAGAACTGGAAAATCTGGACGAGTTACGGTGGATGAATCTGCTGTGGATTTCATTACGCCAGGTACTAAACCATTTTTCTCTTTGCAGTTAAAACAATAATAGATACGCAAAATTAATTTGCTTTGTTTTTAATATCTCTGTTTATAAATATATAAACATATGTAGAGTGTCCGTTTGAGTGTGTTTGGTGCAACTCAACACAATTTGTCTTAGACAGACCTAATTTTGTACAGGTGTCCTTTAATATCTCCAGACGATTAAATTGATATTGAAACTTCTTCCTATCGTCCTATCATGTGACAGAACATTATAACGGATATTAAAGTTCTCGTTTATATAAAATGGCAGTATATGAATTACAATGTCATTTTACCTGAGGGGCAATTCATAACTTAGCAACAAGTAATTTATCTAAAGATAAAATTGTTTACAACGTGTTTTCAATTTTTATATTTTGTTTGAATCTAGATTAGAAATAATAATCCAATTTAAATCGGCAGTGTAATAAAAATTCTACTAAACTAACTGCTTAAATGGAAGTTTGATTAATTCAACCAGCTAAATTATTCATAAATATGACCATATTTTGATACCATTATTCATTACTCTAGTATCAAAAAGGGGCATTCTACCAATTCAGTAATATACTAATATTAGTTGGAATAGATTACATGTATGATAGGTATACCTTTTAAATGTTAACTGTAATTTATTTTAAATATCGTATTTTGCGGACTACAAGATGCATTTTTTTCTTCCAAAAACCGCCTCCAAAATTCAAATGTGTCTTAAAATTGAAATTAATATAAAAATGGTCTAGTGTTTGATTTAAAATTGTGGTGCACTTGAAAAAAATAAGAACTAAAATTTTATAATGTGTTGAATATAACATTATTATCTTCGATATTATATTCTGCATTGACTTACCAGATTCGACTCTCAATAGACTAATAATATGAGAAAATAAAATAAATCTATAAGGTATTTTAGCCTTATAATATTTTTACATTAACAATTTGATGTCACATTGTAACTACATTAATAATTTGAAGCCTTAGTTCTACATTAAACTTTATATACATTTATAAATCGAGACGTTTATGGTTCTACAGACCTTTTACTACAAAAAAAGTGTATTACTCTCTCTATTCACATAGCAATACCCAAACAAATCAGACTTTGACCACAATTTCAAGTTTATCCTCAATATAAAATATAATTTTATGGTGGTAAATTTGTTCACGTTGGTGCTCTAATTTTAAATAATACTTTTTTTTTGTTGAGGAAGTAAATTATAAAATTTGATTCTGTTCCCAGTAGAGATATCCCAGTAGAATGAACAAATAAAAAAATTATGGTGTAGACACCACATGACATCCTTGTACGGCTATTATATTATATATCTTTTTTATTCTGTTTGCGTTATCAGAATTACCATTTGCAGATTCTCTTCAAGATTCAAAGTAGGCTTCGTGTTTCAAGATAACCACGTTGTCTGAGTAGAACACAAGTACTGAAATCTCGCGAAACCCCGTAGGGTTAATATTCGTTGTGATTTTTAGTTAAATATATATTTCGTTTCAAAGCGACATTTTTCGCAATTATAATACATTTTTTACTCTATTCAACTAAGTAATGAACATCGAAAGTTCAAAATTATACTCTTCAAATAATAGATTATTAACTTTTTAATGGACTTTAAAAGCATTGTTACTACTATTTATTTTAATATCTTAGAGTTCCATTGCTGGAAAACAGTAGCGTTAATGGCCGTCATATTGATATATTTCTTTATATAAAGTGTGAATTGCAATCAAGAAGGGAGATGAACAACTAGATGTTATAGTAGACCTAAATACACAATTTCATAATTTTACGTTTCATCGTGTATGAGTTATACACTACAGCGTTAGTTTAAATTATATTTAAATTTTCACCTTGTAGAAAGCGAATTGCATTTAAAAGGGATGTGCACAAAAAAGCTGCATAATATTTGAAACTTCAAATCTATAATTAATTTATTTATTAATGTATAGAAATGTTTATAATTATATCAGTCTCATGCAAAAAAAAACTCTATAAATCCAACTCTCCATTTAAGAAAATTGAAATTTCATCGTGATCTGAAGTTACCATTTCTGTAGCACCATTACAAAAAAAAAGGAAATTTCGTGAATACAATTTTGAGCATATTCGTACTTTAATTTCAAATAATATCTAATTTAGTTTCGTAAATTTTATGATCTTTGAATACTAAAGATTGTAATTCAATTTATTCCCTCAATACTAAATTTAATTAATCTTTCGAACTTATCTTCCTTATAGTACTTTACATAGGCATGACAGTTTGGGGAATGGGCATTCACTCATTTGTTTCTAAACAATCCGTATCACTTTGATTAAATAAAGTAATTCTGTCCTAATTCTCACATAATTTAATAACATTATTCACAAATAGAAGAGAAGCCCACGCTCTCATTTTCCTTTTCAGGGAATTCAATATTTTGTTAAATTTAACGAAGAATTTTATGCTGTTTTAACAGGAAACTCCGTGACACATAAATTAAATTGCAGTAATATAATAGATAATTTATATATTCAGTTCCCGAAAGTAATCTGGCAATGCTAATAATTTATACGCCTGCGTTTATTGCTTCGCGAGTTAAAAATACTTATAACAGAGCAATCATGAGTGAATATTAAAATTGGACTGGAATAGCATTGCTTCGCCAATGGTCTGATGCATCCATAATGATTGGAAAGGAATGATTATTCTAAATATTAGCATCAGGTAAAATTGCGAAAGGCAAATGAACTGCAATCAATTTATTTAAGCATAATAACTGAGATTTGTTTGAAACATATTATATTGAATAATACATTGTTAAAGAAACTTTGAATAGGCTGTTATTCATTAGCTGTCAAAGAAAAACTCCAGAAAATATACGGAAATAAGAAGTTTTTTGACGCAATATAAAATCTTTTCTAAACAAAACGGAAATTAAACCGGCTCATCATTCTGGCTCGCTAATTTTTAGAAAATAGCTTTTTTATTACTTCCATAATATAAAAGAAACACGATAGTTTTCAAGCGATAATAATTCTGACCTTCTTGTCAACAGATGTTACCAGTTCAAACTTCTTAGTGCTTCAGGAAATCTTTTTAAATTAAAAAAGATTATATGAACTTGTTCGTAACAAATTATTACTTCAAACTCCTCTTCAGTATATTGTTATCTGCTGTTGGTGTTTTATAGGTGCATATATTATTGTTGTTTTTAACTTCCTGTTTAATGATATAACCCTGTATAACCGTACTCTATTTTTAAAACTAATTTTAATTGCTTTTTATTCATTTGCTTGAAAAAGTTTCAAGTCATAAGATGTAAATTTCTGTAAAAAGGAATTAAAATTAAAAAGTAACGTATTATTTTAGGAGTTATTAATTATTAATTGCATGATAAAGCGATAAAAAAGTCAGTATTTCAGTCTATGTACCTTCCGAAAGAATAAATTTATGTGCGCTGTTCAAAAGATCGTAAAGTGTCGATCCAAATGGAAAATTTATAAATAATAAAAATGAAATGAAAATTTTTAGATAAATTCTAGTTAATTGAAATATGTTGTTTTTAATTTCCTGTTTAATCTAACCCTGACCCTGTATAACCGTACTCTACTTTCAAAACTAATTTTAATTGCTTTTTATTCATTTGCTTGAAAAAGTTTCAAGTCATAAGATGCAAATTTCCGTAAAAAGGGATTAAAATTAAAAGGTAACGTATTATTTTAGTAGTTATTAATTATTAATTGTATGATAAAGCAATAGAAAAGTCAGTATTTCAGTCTATGTATCTTCCGAAAAAGTAAATTTATGTGCGCTGTTCAAAAGATCGTAAAGTGTCGATCCAAATGAAAAATTTATATATAATAAAAATTAATTAAAAATTTTGTAGATAAGTTCTAGTTAATTGAAAATTTTATAGTGTATAAAATTTACCTTCAAATGAAACTTTCAAATTCGTTTTAAGAAAACAGGAAAATTCTACAAGATATTTTTATCGTTATCTAATATGAGATGCTAGAATATAAACGGTTAAGACTTAAATAATTGAGAATTTAAACATTACGTGTATTCTTAATAATTTGTTAACGTTTAGAATTGTTATAAATAAGAAAACCTCAGAGAAGATCTATGCTCAGAGGCAGATCACAGAATAGATGGATGGACCAGGTGAAATATGATTTAAAGATTTGGGGATTCACTAACTGGAAATTAAAGGCATCTAGTCGGGTAGAATGGGTAGAAAAAATCGGGTAGAAAAAAGTCTAAAATGAGGCAAGGGCCCTTCAAGGGCTGTAGTGCCAATGATGATGATGATCGTTATTGTCAGACGATATTTCTTTTAATTAGCTCTCTGAAGGCTAATATAATAGCAGTGGTGAATGCATGGTATGTGACTTGGGCCTATTAAAGTTCAAAACGTCTTAAAAATAAAAAATACACTTTATTTCTTCTCATACCTACTACGCACTTACAAACAGCAGCAATTAAAAAAAAAAGAGAGAGAGAGCAAGCACGTGCTTTCGTGCTTATATCCACATTTGCTTTTTACACATTTGCATAAATGCTGGAAACTTGTGATAAGTCAGATTGCGAACGGGCTTATTCAGCTCGCAGTGTTCGCAATCCGATTACACTCTTAATCAACGGTTTATGCACGTGCATTCGGATGGAAAGAATATAACCCTTAAATAAGGTGAGCATACTATTTTGCTGACAGTTATAAATATTGAATTTAATTTTTATGTCACAATTTTGTGTCTATTGAACAACAGGAAATTCAAATCAATTGGATTTGGAGGGACCCCTGTACATCGGAGGTGTGGGAACAAGCGCCCAAGGTGTCTTGATTCCCAGCGAGTTGTGGTCGGGGAGTCTTCGCTACGGGTATGTCGGATGCATGAGAGACCTGGTTATCAACGGAAGAGCGGTGGACATTGCGGGAGTCAGCCAGAAGCAAGACTCGGGCAGCATACGACCAGCCTGTCACACATCCACTCCACAGTGTGACAGCCAACCCTGCCTCAACGGTGGACTGTGTCTGGAAGGATGGAACCACTTCACCTGCGACTGTTCCCATACCAGTTATTCTGGAACAGTCTGTGCTAAAGGTAATTCTTGGTTCCTATTATAATTACATATTTTTACTTCATAAGGCTACAAAGAAATGAAATTACTACTAAAAGCATCAGATATACTTTTCGGGTACTCTAGTTCCGTATAAATCTTATGTTGTGCAAGTGAGAGTCATACGATATTTCAGAAGTGGTAAAAAGTCAAAACTGTGCCAACAGTGTACGTAAGTTATGAGATCCTTGTTATTGTTTCAGAATACAGTTAGTTCTATTGTTGTTATAGTTTAATGATTACCTTGCGTCTAAATCCAAAGCATTCTTTACAAAAATGTTAGATCACATTGTACTAATGTATTTCGTTGAAATGACAGTTCTTTGGAAATCTAACATAAACTAGGTGAGAATTAAATGTCATTCCGGAAATGTAAAAGTGATCAAAACTGTGCCTGCATAGCATTTGCATTATGAAAGCCTGGTTCTTTTCTTGGATTGTAATTAACCTGTTAACCAAGGTAATAACGTAATATTTCTTTATGCTAGAAAACCAATGGAAATGACGACATTTTCCGTCGTGGAAGCTTTTAAAATATGAAAATGAGTTCTCCTTACAAAAAAAAAGCCCCCGTTGTAAAACAAAAATTAAACTGCGGTTAAGAGATTGAACCTATAGTTAAGTGAGATAATCAAATGTATGAATTATGAAATCCTGGTTCTTTCCTTGAACTGTAATTAACCTGTTAACCGAGGTATAACGTAACGTTTCGTTATGCTAGGAAAACAACTCCAATGGAAATGACGACATTTTTCTTCGTAGAAGCTTTTAAAAGGCCAAAATAAGTTATCCTTACAAAAAAAAAGCCCCCGTTGCAAAACAAAATTTATACTGCGATTAAGAGGTTAAACCTACAGTTAAGTCAGATAATCAAATGTATGAATTATGAAATCCTGGTTCTTTCCTTGAACTGTAATTAACCTGTTAACCGAGGTATAACGTAATGTTTCGTTATACTAGGAAACAACTCCAATGCAAACGACGACATTTTTCGTCCGGGAGCTCTTAAAATGCGAAAATAATTATCCTTATTAAAAAAAGCCCCCGTTGTAAAACAAAAATTAAACTGCGGTTAAGAGATTGAACCTATAGTTAAGTGAGATAATCAAATGTATGAATTATGAAATCCTAGTTCTTTTCTTGAACTGTAATTAACCTGTTAACCGAGGTATAACGTAATGTTTCGTTATACTAGGAAACAACTCCAATGCAAACGACGACATTTTTCGTCCGGGAGCTCTTAAAATGCGAAAATAATTATCCTTATTAAAAAAAGCCCCCGTTGCAAAACAAAATTTATACTGCGATTAAGAGGTTAAACCTACAGTTAAGTCAGATAATCAAATGAGCAACTTACATGTAGAATATCATCAGATTTCTCACGATAACGATAAATCACACTATTTCATTTCTAATCAGTTCCAGTAATGAAACACCACGCAAACGAAAGTAGTCTCATAATTAGCTTTTTTATTTAGACATTGTTTTAATTTTACGGTATAATGTGTAATTGTAATTCTTTTATATTGATTGATCTAATTTTTATTGTAATTACTTAAGAGTGATAGTTTCATAAATTTTAACAGTTATAATGGCTTAAAAGTCTCACAAAATTTTGTATAAATTTATTAAGCATTTTAAACTTTTTGATCGGTTATAGCACTTTATAGTATAACATTTTCTAGCTTGGTAGAGTCTATTCAAAATAGTGAAATATAGTGTAGTCTAGTAAAGTATAATCTAGTATTGTATAGTCGAGTGTCCTGTAGTACAGTATAGTATAGTTTAGTATAGTAAAGTATAGTGTAGCCTAATATTGTATAGTGTAGTATAGTATAGTATTGTATAGTATAGTATAGTATTATGTATAGATAGTATCGTATAGTATAGTATAGTACAGTATAGTATTGTATAGTATAGTATAGTATAGTATAGTATAGTATAGTATAGTATAGTATAGTGTACTATAGTACAGTATAGTATAGTTTAGTAGAGTATAGTAAAGTATAGTATAGAGTAGTGTAGTATAGTGTAGTATAGTGTAATATAGTATAGTATAGTTAGGATAGTATAGTGTACAATAGTACAGTATAGTATAGTTTAGTATATTATAGTATAGTATAGTATAGTGTACTTAGTATAGTATAGTATAGTATAGTGTACTGTACAATAGTACAGTATAGTATAGTTTAGTATAGTAAAGTATAGTGTAGCCTAATATTCTATAGTGTAGTATAGTATAGTATTGTATAGTATAGTATAGTATTGTACAGTGTAGTGTACAATAGTACAATATAGTATAGTTTAGTAAAGTATAGTATAGTATAGTATAGTCTAGTATAGTATAGTATAGTATAGTGTAGTGTACAATAGTACAGTATAGTATAGTTTAGTAGAGTATAGTAAAGTATAGTGTAGTCTAGTATTGTATAGTATAGTACAGTATAGTATTGTATAATATAGTGTACTGTTGTATAGTATAGTATCATATAAAGTAGTCTAGTATTGTATAGTATATTATAGTATAGTACAGTATAGTGTAGTGTACAATAGTACAGTATAGTATAGTTTAGTAGAGTATAGTAAAGTATAGTGTAGTCTAGTATTGTATAGTATAGTACAGTATAGTATTGTATAATATAGTATAGTATTGTATAGTATAGTATAGTATAGTATAGTATAGTATTGTATAGTATAGTATAGTATAGTATAGTATATTACAGTATAGTATAGTATAGTATAGTAGCAATATACTTCTACATTGCTTTAGAAAGTATGAAAGTCTAAGTCAAAAAAATTTTATTTGTGTTGTATTCCATATTACATCCTCTCATCTTTTAAAATCCTTTTGAAGTAAAAAATATTTCGGCAAGTCACAAAATTCTTAACATTAACACTATTATTATCTTTCAAGCAAGAAAATTAAATTTTGTTTCTTTCTCGACAATTTTCAATCATTTCATTAAAATTTATTATAAATATTCGAAGAATATTAATATTTCATGACAATGTTCCAATTTAGAGACATACATTTTTTTCTGAATACAAGTTAGCATTTTAATTCACCGACTCAAATAAATAAATAAAGTAAGGAAATAATCATAAATTTCTGTTTAATCAATAAACATATATAACTTGATTAATTTCGTAACCAATAAATATAAATCGTGTTTCAACTTTCTTTAATATAAAAATCCCGATATTAATATTACAATTAATTTTGCAAGCAATTTGTATTCTTGCTTCTTTTTTGAATTAGTGTTTTCTGTATACGATGAATGCATAAACATTTATGATTTTAAAACTATTGATACAAAATTCATTACAACATTCCAAATGTAGAAACCATTCTGCTATGAATAATAATAACTTTTTTTCTGCTTTTCAACAGAAAAAAAAACGAGGAATTGATGTGTTTAGCATTCATGATTTGCTTTAACTTAATTATCGGAACAACAAATTTATCCGGAATTGGATTAAAGAGTTTTAGTTATAATTAATTGCCTGTTGTCTCATGGGACCCTAATCTTATCTAAGATCAGAGATATCGTTTTTCTTCTAGGTTCTATTTTGGATATTGGTCCCTTAAACTGTTATAATAATGATTTCAATACACGCTACCTTTTCTGATTTTGCTTATTACTTCTTAATTTACGAAAATACTGGACTTTGAAATAATTTCGAATAAGGTACGTTGTTCAAATATCATACTGATATAAAGAAGCATGTGGTGTTCAAGATTCAATTCATGCACTTTTATATGTAATCCACATACATACATATATATATATATATATATATATATATATATATATATATATGTGTGTGTGTGTGTGTGTGTGTGTGTGTGTGTGTGTGTGTTGTGTGTGTGTGTGTACTTATATAGATATGTTTGTAGCTCAAGTTTGGAATTTAAAATTTAGGAATTAAAGAGTCCCCTATATAAAAATTTCCTCAGTTATTTGTCCGTCTGCCCTCGAATTTATGAAGCGGTTGGACCTTTAATGGATAGGGGTATCTGTATTGCAATCTTCATGAGTTAGAGTTGGCAAAATTAAAACGTTCCATTAAAACGTCTTTAAAATGTTCCAAATCTACCTCTTCCCCCCTTTTCAAGTGTTTAATGCCATTATTTCAAGCTCTATTTTACCCGGTGAAGAGCAAGCGATTACATTTATCACATAATAAATTGGTAAAAATAATATTTTTTATACGACATTCCTTTAACCTTCTCATTTAATCATTTCTTATTTTAAATTATTTAACTATCGTTTGCATTATTATTTAATACGTTTTATCACTGAACTTAAATATTAAGTAAATGATTGTTATATTTGGTTTAAATAATAGATTAGGTACATATGTGATAATTTAAAATTTAATCATCGATTATTTTTTGTTGCAATGAAACTTTTATCACCGGTATTAACAACAAATTCTTTTTATAAAAGTCTAGGAGTCTATTTCACAGACTAATAAATATCTAGCGTTTAAGTTATATATCTTTGAAAATTAAGAAGTTTGTTCGTTTGTGTGTTTGTTTTTTATACATAACCACACAGTTTGAACAAAAGAATTCAATGTGATTCAAAACTTCATTCACAGTATCGAAAGATTTTAGGGGAGTATGAAGATAAACAAATTATTGAGCGTGTATCAGATAATTCTCAGCCAAAAAACAAACAATGTTCTTACCTGCCTTAGAGGGTACTTTACAATACCGGAAAAGTAAAAATTTTGTTGATCCCATCATATGACCGGCTATATGCTAGTTAATTAATAAAAAAAGAGCTAACTCTTTGTAAAGCGTAAAAGTATGGAAGTAAAAAAATACTATATAAAAGCAGATCGTTCCAAATTCCAAGAGAGAGAAAAGGTAAATTTTGTGGTCTGGTGACCTTTTGCTGGATTGAGTATTGTATTAAAAAGAAAATGGTACAGATTTAATCAGCTATTTGAATAACATTTTAATGCCTGGAATGAATGTCTTTCTTATTTATCTTTCCAAGCTAAGAGCTTGATACACACACACACACACACACACACACACACACATATATATATATATATATATATATATATATATATATATATATATATATATATATATAATCCATTTTTTATAAAACAAGGAGGAAGCTTAACAGCTAGCAGTAATAAAAATGCACTAGGGCCGACATTGAACAGAACGGCACAAGTCTAATTCAAACTTTATTTCAGAGCTGCTACAACGCACATCTTTTCTACTTCACAACAGACAAAGAAAAGCCACAGAGCTCACTCTGATCGGGGAGAATAGCACCCAAGAGCGATGACAGGAAGAATTTTAACACAATAAAAAACAACTTAATAAGCGAATTAAATTCAATATCAGCAAAACGCGAAACCATGTTCAGGAAACAGCTGGGAAACAGCTGAATAGACAGAAAGTTTACAGTTCTATGACAGAAAGGAATGTTAAGTGGAAAATACTCCGTTGATTAAACTATTTAGGAAATGTGAAAAAGATTTAAATGAATTAGAATGGGTAAGAGGAGGTTTTTAAAAGAACTATTAGAGTTAAATAATTTTAATATATTATATATATATATATATATATATATATATATATATATATATCATTATCTAAGCCCCTAAAGTTTATCCAAAATTATCACTTTTTTCTATTCATTATTCTAAATCTTAATTTCTCCTCTTTATGTTAATCCTATTTTCCCAGCCAGCAAATTCGGACGAGGAAGTTTTCTCATTCCTTCAGCTGAATCCCGAAATTTTTTCTCTAATTCTCAAAGCTAAAAATGATATTGCTGGAATTTTAATAAGAAATTAATAACCCTCCCAGGAAAAATCTGTAACGATCAGCAATAATAGTCCTCTTGAACACAACAATTTGGCAGATGTCTGTAGTCAAAAATCACTCTCTTTAAGAAAATAATTTTTGTATGAGCATTTTCCCACCAGACTTAAACCCCGCGTGGTACTTGGTTCACACTCAAGGTTAGCATTGCGAGATCTACGCATAGAGCATTTTGACACTGACTAGCTCAGATTTTCTCTGGATTTTGCCCTAATTTTGATGAGATGAAATAAAAGTTACTTTCAGCCACGACGAGCGATGTATTTATTCATGACAAAAGTTTAACGAGACTCTTGGCAGCCCAGTATGTCCGAACTGAGGAAAATAATAGGGGAAACTCGAAGGATTTTTTTCTTATATCCTTGATGTGCTTTCAGCGTAGTCAAGGTAGGTAATGCCTTCTCTTAACAAAGCAACAAAATATATCAGAAACTATGTTTTATTTCTTTTGTTCTCTAATGCAGCTCTAATCTAGCAAAATTACAAAGATAAATATGATTATTATGCGTAAAATAAAATGATGCTAACGTTTCGTGCTTTAAAGCAGTCTCGGTTTTCCCTTGCCATTCAATCGCAATGTGTGTATTGCCGTCTCAATGCTATTACCCGCGTGCATTGAACTTTTCCCCCAGCATACTTCTATATGAAATGGGGAAGCAAATGAATGTTTTGCTTCTGGGCCGAAAAGGGAATTTTAAAGAGATGACAGGGAAAAACAGCTTCTGATTTGAAGGAAATCTCTTTCCAGGAAATCATTGTCAATATTTTCCAGTGACCACAAATTATAAACTTTTTAAGTAATGATATGTACTTGTGTACAAGAAACATTTTATGTATTATTTTCAGATTTACACATTACATATTTTTCATATATCGGTAGTATTTTCTTACAAGCTTGTGAAAAAAGTTAAATTTCAAAAATGGAAAACTAACTTTGAAAATAAGAGAATTAAATAGAAGAAAGTTATAAGTTTCCATCATTAAAATGTTTCAAATTACATCATTTAAAATTGAGTAGTTGTGCGGTTATTAAACAAAAAAAAGCTGTTTTCCCATCATACTTTTTCCATTTTATATCCATTTAAAATGCACGATGTATGTTAAAGGATAGTCTCTTAAGTTTCAAATGCAAGTGAGAACCTAGCGATCATTAAATTACACCATATGCAAGATAGTACCTATAAACTAGCAAATTATATCAAATTTCAAGTGCAACATAGTATTTACAGATAAGCCAACCAAATCAAGTTCCAAAGCAAGAGAGTGCCTATACATCTGCACGCATATCCAATTTCAACTGCGTGGAATACCTACGGAACGAGTCATTGATTATGGCTTCAAATTCCCTACCGTGAACAGGAAATATGGATCAAATCGTAGCGGAAAGCATCGAGTTCCAAACACGCAAAGCAACACTTGCAAACTTCATTGAGCAGATATGCTCCGTAAATCGCCAAATACGGTACAAGATTTAACAGTTTAAGGATACATATTGCTGCATGTCTCTTTTTTATTATTAGTTTCTTTCAACATTTTCATATATGAACTTTACATAGAGAGGGTATTATAATCGTATTATAATAACTGTCATGTTTAAACATAGTAAGAAGTCAATAAGGCTACTTGTTCTTCAGAAAATATCGTTAGTTTATTTTTATCAAATAATACTCTATCGATAAGAATCCGAAATAGCAAACTGTTGTGTAATTTTGTGCAGAATTTCATCTTCCTGAGCCTACGTGAAATTATATACGTGTTTTTATGAGAAATTTTTGTTGTTTATTGTGTAGATATTTATAAATCAGCTTTTATATATCGGAAAGAAAGATATTTATAGGATATAATGTTTTAATATTTTTTATAAAAATGAATAAAATGCATATATGTATATCTATGTAATATATCAGAATTATTTCACTCTAATATTTCCTTAAAGACCTCCTCTCTTCCATTCTAATTCCTTAAAGTTTTTTCCCAGCCTCAAAATGTCTTCATCAAAGGAGTGTCCTCGACTTAAAATTCTTTCGATACATTCCCCAATGCTTTCTGTCCTATAGATGTAAATTATCTGTCTATTCAACACTTTTTCCAGCTGTCGCCGACAAATGGCACAGCGTTTTTCCTGATCATAATAGTTTAATTCTCTGACTAAGTTTCTTGTTCCATGGGAAAATTATTTCTGTCCTCACACTTGGGTGCACCTTTGTTCGAGCAGAGTAATTTTTGTGTTTTTATTTTGTCTGTCGTTGACTAGTGAAAATGTCCTTTTATATCAACTCTAAAGTAAAGTTTTTATTAGACTTGTGCCTTTCAATTCAATGTGGGCCGACTGCATCGTTATTGCTGCTAGCTAATTAAGCTTCTCGTTGAACAGTAGCCGGGCAAGTAAAAACAATAGGGGCTACATAATTATTAGAAACGATTCATTTAGACTAAAGGAAATAATTTGTACATATGTATGTATACATACATATACATATATATATATTTATATATATATATATATATTTATACATACATACATATATATATTTATATCTATATATATATATATATATATATATATATATATATATATATATATATATATATATATATATATATATATATATATATATATATATATATATATATATATATATGTGTGTGTGTGTGTGTGTATATATATATATATATATGTATATATATATGTATATATATATATATTATTTATTGCTATTTATATGTATATATGAGTATAATACCATGTATTACAATATATATATATGTAACGCGATGAAATTATGTCCGTCAGTTACATTTGAAAATCAGCTCCAATTATTTTTAATTGCACAGGATTGCTGGACAATGTGAAACCTAAGTAAAACGCAGTCTTAGCTCCATTACAATTAATCAGAGAAGCCCGTGATAAAACTTTAACTTTATCCTGTAATAAAAAAGACATCTTTCTCCGACAAGAGCAGAGCAACTAATGATACATAAAAAGAGAATGTTTCTTGTATGATTAATTTTCATTATCATTTCGAAGGGGGGAGAATGACTTCGCTCAAGTAGGTCCTAGTATTTTAGAAGCAGAAGCCAAGTAAAACACACCCTGGTTTGGCCTACCCCTTACAGAGGTATTGTTAGGAAGTGTGGAGAACACTGTGATGACGAACTTATTTTAAGTGCATCAGGCGACATTAAGGTACACATCGGATCTTTAGCCGACTCAAGCCTTGATTTCGTAATTTTTCAGTTCAAATAACCAAGTTCGGAGCCAAAAATTTTAAATAAGGTTTTTATGGAAATATTTTTTAGTTATTGCAGTAATAGGTTATAAAACATAGAAAAATATGAAGATAAACATAAATACATATATATTGTCTTAAAAATTGGCAAAAATAGAGGAAAAAATAAGCATATTTTGACTTTACGTCAACACTCCTAACTAAAAAAATACTCAAAACAGATCACTCTTACTTGGATAAATGTAGACATACGTCCATTATGTATGCATTGAACATCCAGAATGAAAATATTCTGAAGTATAAATGAGTTCTAGCCAATTAAGTAATTTAGAGCTAAAATTCAAGATAAAATAATGAAGTTTCTAACGTAAATGCCCATAATTCCTCTGAAAATAAATATATATTTATAATCCTGGTGTTCAATGAATACGTAACATCATTAAAAACGTACAGTTATATTCTAATTAAATTCTAAAAAATGATTTTATCAGTTATGACTGTTGAGGTGGGGTAGGGTAGCAAAAATCACTGATTTTCAGAAATTCAATTTAAAGATTTTAATGGATAAATTCATTAAGTGTTTTACAATTTGATAGACATTCAGAAATATGCTGGAGTAGTTTATTTATTTATTTAGAAGCTATAATACGCTATTTACGACGTTTTTCAACACTCAAAGTCAATCCCTTTAACTGCTCACTTCCGTTATCTTTTCGATTCTTCCGATGATAATTAAATAGCTGTATCATGAGTTCAAATGACTCTAGAAACAAGCTGAAAACTGTTTTCGGAAGCTAAAGGACTGATTTTTAAAATAAATCAATAAAAATGCTTTCGATATTTTTCACAAAAATCGCTATTTAAAAGTGGTCGGTTACCTTAAAGTTGACGGTTTCATTAATCTTTCTTTTAGATGCCACCACTCTCAGCTTCGACGGAACGGAGTACATGAGGATCACTATGGCAGAAGGACCTACCCAAGCTGAGGATATAAGACTGCGAATGAAAACGACACGTCCGAGTGGTCTACTCTTCACCACTGTTTCAGAGAAATCCACGACGCACCTCTCGGCAGCACTCGAAGCCGGTAGAATGAAGCTGGTTCTCAACCTCGGCGATGGAAACAAGGTAACTAACTCGAAGGTTTTCCCCCTGAAATCAACAAAATGTTTCCCATCCTTGTTTATTGTGAATGTCAGGGTTTTCACAAACTTTCTCTCTCAAAAGCAGAAACTAATACATTAATTGTATTAGTTCTCAATCTCAGAAATCTCGTTTCCATTTTACTTGTTCCCAACCTCGGCAATGAAAACAAAGTAGCTAACATGAAAGTTTTAGCTAGGAAATCAACAAAATATTTCCCATACTTATTACCTTTTGAATGTCAGGGCTTTCACAAACTTTCTCTCTCAAAAGGAAAAACTAATGCATTAAATGTATTAGTTCTCTATTTCAGTAAACTCGTTTTCATTTGTACTTGTTCCTAAACTCGGCAATGGAAATAAGGGAGCTAACATAAAAGTTTTAGCTATGAAATCAAAAAAATGTTTCGCATCCTTATTACCTTCTGAATGTCAGGGTTTTCACAAACTTTCTCTCTCAAAATCAGAAACTAATATATTAATTGTATTAGTTCTCAATCTCGGCAAACTCGTTTTCAATTGTACTTGCTCCCAACAACGACAATGGAAATAAGGTAGCTAACATGAAAGGTTTAGCTGTGAAATCAACAAAATGTTTCACATACTTATTACCTTGTGAATGTCAGGGCTTTCACAAACTTTCTCTTTCAAAAGCAGAAACTAATACATTAATTGTATTAGTTCTCAATCTCGGCAAACTCGTTTTCATTTGTACTTTTTTCCAACCTCGACAATGGAAATAAGGTAGCTAAAATGAAAGTTTTAGCTATGAAGTCAACAAAATCTTTCATATCCTTTTTTCCTCGTGAATGTTTGGGCTTTTCACTTATTACTTTCACAAAATCAGAAGCTAGTACTTTTAATTGTAAGAAAATGTTCCTACAAAATATATAAAAGCATTTTTATGTACATAGTACAACACATTTAATGAAGTTCATTCTAGATACCAGGAAACAAAATCCCTTCGTCCATCCCAGATGTCCATGGACTTAATTGTTCTTTCATTTCTATGATTTATGTAACTGTGAATTTATAACGTAGGGCTATATAATACGCTATAGGGCTATATATTCTTACTCTAAACGAGTATTCTGTAACTGTATAGTTTTTACAGATCATATACTTGACATTGTCACTGTACACTATAAGTAAAAGCAAAATTTTACCTAATGTAATTAATTGATAAATATTTTTAATCATTTATCAACTTTTGTTACTTTTTAAAATGCCCTTTGCGACTTAAATTTTCGCAGATTTCTACTAAAGACTACTAATACATACTAACACAAATATGTGCACCTTTTTTATGTTTAGATTTCATTTAGATTAATTAAACACAAATTAGGAAATGCCCAACTTTTCCCAAATAATCTATGTATAGACTCTGCAAAAATTTACCATTCGATCAATAGAGAAAATAATACAAATATGTTCAAACTATATTTTAAGTAATACAAAATTTAAGAAAAAAATAGAAAATTGAAAAGCAAGGAACATTTTATTATTGTCAAAACATTTTAGAAAAGATAATGTATAATAAGCATTATTTCATTTTTAAAACTTTGTTTTAATCATATGATCTTAGTTACACTTCAATTTATGTCTGAAATTAACTTTGTTACACTTCAATTTATGACTACAAATTTTCGCATCTGTAACCAAACAACTAATGTCTATGACCCTTTAACAAAATAAATTCATATTTTTGTTGATGCTTTTTGATGGTTGTTAAATTTGTAAATATAATGAAACTAATTTTTTCTATCAAACGAACGGTTTTATAAGACATAAAATTGTTTATTAACGTACATTGATACGGGAACGATAAAATCAGAATTTTATATGGGTTTTAATATGAGAAAAGCATAGTCCATCTGGGGCACGACTGTATTAAAGTTTTCTATAATTAATCACTCTACTGTGGTTCTTTCGGTACCGGAGTTCGTGGATTCGAATATCGCTGCTGGCCGTTCGGAATGAGGAATTTTAATATCGCTGCTGGCCGTTCGGAATGAGGAATTTTACTAGACTTACGGATATTGATCATATACCTATTTGTACTGAAGTGAGCCAATTTGACTCGCTTCAGTAAAAATAGGAAATTGAAGTTTATGAAAATTGAAGTTTTTTGCAAAAAAAAATAGTTCCAAATTAATTTAAATAAAATGTTTATTATAAAAAAATTCATTAAAAACATTTTTTACATATAAAATCTGTTTTTGAAACACATTTTCCGCAAACATTTCTATTACATTTAGCACAATGGTTTCTACATCTGTTTCTTTTGTATTATTGTTGAACTTCTTCCGTGCGTCAGGATCATGAATTTCTGTCATTGGAATGGAAGTGTTCTCGACTTCTTCTCTATATCTAATTCTTAGCTCTTCAGCCAATTAGAGAATATCCCAGGCCTGATAGGACTAATAAATTTCATGTTATGTGATTAACTGTTAAACCATTCTATGAGTCAAATTGGCTCACAACCGTGAAAATAGATATACCATATTTGATAATGCGAAATGAAGGGGTCTGCGGGGAAGAGGAATGAAAGTTTACATATATTTTATTACTTAACTAAAAACCAACGTATGTTTTTGAAAAGTGATATTAAAGTTTTATATATATATAAGGATCAAATTTTCAATGAATCAAATTGGCTCGGTCCGTAAATCTAGTGTTAAGCAGTAGGTCCTGGTCTCATCAGCCCTCGTGAACAAAATAGTAGAACGTAGTGCTCTAAACCATTGAGGCACAAATTATTATAGCCAATTCAAATGATTAATAAATATAACCATCTTCAACAAAACTTTAATACAAGACGACAAGTTAGTAGAAACTTGTATTTCAGTCCTGGAGTTCAGTCCTGGAATTTTCTTGTATAATTACAAAAATCTACTTTTTCTCAAGTTTTTCTGCTAAACTAACCTAATTTATCCTACTTAAACCTAATTTATCTTCTTCTCTCAGGGCTATTTCTCAAACATAGAGTTCTACAGATATCGTTTGTTAGCCGTTTGTACCCTAAGAATAAGAAATCTATTCTTTCTTATAAAGGACTACTCTTTAGTTGCCATTTAATGACGTTATATTGTAAATAACAATTTTAAGAAAATAAGCTTTATTTTAATAAATATTTTGTCTACATTTTTCATGAAAAGGATGTTTGAAAATCTCATAGGAAAGTTTGCAACAACCTTTTTTTAATCTGTAGATTAATATTGAGTTTCCTGTGCATCTTTTAACAGGTTTCTTAATTACTAAGTATAATTAATTAAACCTAACAATGTATATTTAATTATAAAGCTGTAAATTTATCATAATGACTAGTATTTGCATTTTTATTCAACATTTAATAGTTACTGCTGTAATGGCTAGCAAACCCCATCTACAAGAAACTATTACCTTTAACTTTTATTATTATTAATTTCCAACTCCTCACAAGATCAAAACCCCTTTCTCTTATGATTTTGCGTTGTTTACGGCCCTTCCAAGATTTATACAATTTTATCTATTTGCGCAGTAATATTGGGCAAAATTCCAAACACCTGGCTTTATAATTATATGAAAATGAAAAATTACAAAGCATTAAAATAACTAAATATATCTAAACACAAAAACTTAAAAACATTCTAAACTATTATAATGTTTGGAAAACATAATAGCTCTTCCACATTAATACAGTCTAAGGAAATATTTAAGAGCTCTTTATAATTAATTAAAATTATGAGAGAAAAGAAAGTTAAATATTGCACATTTTTAAACAGCTTCGATGCACTTTTGTAATATTATAAAACTGAAATATAATCAGTCAGATTCTTTAAAGAAATGGCAGGAAAAAAAGGCATTGGACTTTTTTAATTTCTTCTAGCCTTCTAGCCTAAGAGAAAATTTCTATTTCTTTATTCGCGAATAATCTTAGATGAACTCCGAAAAAGAAAACTCCTACGAAATAACTTACTGTTTTTATAAATGAAATACAAATATCTCGATTAAATGTTACACAAGGTTTTAACAATGGTAATAGATTTTACAACAAGGACAATAGATTAGCAACAAGGATTAGCAACAATAGATTAGCAACAAGGTTAATAGATTTCTTAAACAAGGTTTCAACATTATAATTATTTGAACTGGAATAAAGTTGATAAAAAGCACTTCACTTCGTAAACTCAAGACATACAGACTTTTGTTTTATATAATTCCAAAATTTAAAAAAAAATTGATATAAATAATCAAGATTATTTACTATTAAGTTAAGCACTTTTTTTGTCAAATAATAATTTTCTAGTAGATTTATTTGACTTGATGCAATATTAAAGAAATTCAATTTGCTCAATCTTTCATTGATTGACAGTGGTTATAATATTAGTTAAAGATATTTTTTGGATAAGGGAAGGCATTTTGATATCGGCAGAATTTTTATCATTGCATCAAAGGAAGGTTCACACATCAAACATCCTCACATTTTTAAGCATATATAGATGATATATATACATATGTATATACGCACAAATATGTACATATGTACAAATATACATAGATATATTGTTATATATAGAGAGAGATGAATTGACAGATTGTTAAAGTGCATTTTTATAAGTGCATTGAATTTTTTTATTCATATACACAGATATATGTGTGTGTGTTTATATACATATACATATATATATATATACACATACATATATACATATACATATATATATATATATATTCACATACATATATACATATATATATATATATATATATATATATATACACATATATATATATATATATATATATATATATTTAAACATATATATACATATATTGATCTCTTCTCTCTGTATATACACTCACTTCCTAAAGTTAAGCACGAAGATGAAAATGCGAATTTCCGGAAGCCAATTAGAATTGAAGGGGATGCAATTCGCTGCAGAATTAGATGGGAGTATGGGAATATGTTAGTTAACAGCCAATTACGCTTCCATGCCAAGAAATATGCTAAAAGGACTTTCTTATAAGATGCCAGCTTTATGAAGGATTACAGAAGTTAATTGTAAGTGCTGATAAAAGGTGTTTAAAACTTTCCTACAATTTGTTTTCAAGACATACGTGTTTTTATGACTTTCTAATGACGAATGGAAGATTCTGAGAGCTGGTGTGCTGTGGAGCACAGCACGCCAGCGGAGAAGGAAGTCGGCGGAACAGTCGATCACAGATGTTCCTCTTTTCTTCAGCGTTCATCATTCTGTAATTTCACTTTTATGGAAACAATTCCAAACCCAACTTGTCCGAAGGCCCGTAGCCGGTCTCCCAAGGGTTACAACAACCGTGAAAGATTGATATATAGCTATATTAGAGAAGCGGAATCGCAGAGCGACCTCCACACGTGTGACATCTATGGTTACAGCGTCCATTGGTAAGGCGATATCTGCATCTACTGTACACTGAAGATTACATATGAGTGGACTGTACGCCAAGGTACCTCGAGTTTGTGTTTTTCTCTCCGCCGAGTCAAGAGGGGCACGGTGAAATTGGTGCCGGGAACATGTTAATTGCACTGTGTCTGAATGGGGCAATGTCATGTTTACTGATGAGTCAAGATTTGCTCTGGAGCCAGATGGCAAACGTATGAAGATATAACGTAAACAAGGAACATTCAATCAGCCCCAAAACATTATCGAACATCACACTTTTTGAGCGGAAGCATTATGGTGTGGGCAGGGATTTCATTAGGATACCGCACCGACCTGTATATCTTTAAACGGGGTTCAGTGACGAAGTCCGAGAACCCACTGTGAGAACTTATACTGCAACAGTTGGCCGTAATTTGTTTTAAATTGTATAAATATTTACGAATCCTATTGAAAATCTTTGGGATGCACTCGGCCTTACTGTATCTTCACGTTTCCTATCTCCAGCCACTCTTATTGAGCTGGAAACTGCTCTACAAGAAGAGTAGTGATTACTTAATTCTGCGGTGGTTGACCACCTAATTAATAGCATGGTCTAAACTTTGTATACAGATGAGGAGGCGTCACATAACTTATTAATGTCCTTTTTTATTTTATGCTGTTTATTTTTACTTTATACATAATTTTGTTTAAGTCTCGAGTATGTCATTATCTGATAAGTTGCAAAAATTTAATATTGTTTTCATTTCTGTATATAATTATTGATTTTGTTTTATGCATAAATATATATGTTACTTTCCTGCCGAATTTTGTGTCAATCAAAGCAGTATTTGTTGATTTTTTTGCATTTTACATCTTCGTGCTTAACTTTTGGAAGTGAGTGTATAATGGGTAAGGGAAGGGATTTTGCTAAAATTTTTAGCATTTCATCAAAGAGAGCTTTTATACATCAATCATACACACCTTTATACCTATATGTGTATATATATCTGTATTGTAAAACATAAACTTATATATCCAAGTAGATAAAAAAAAAATAAGTACAATGCACTTTAATAGAAAGATACTCACAAGGAAATGAACGATGCAGTTTCTACAACAGAAAAAAAATGACTACACCAATCAGGAATCCTTTTTACTCGCATAGTAGGGATTTAACACTATATTGCCCAAGTAACTCAATTGGACTGCTGTTTAATTTCAACCAGAAAAACAATTATGTATATAATGACACAATTTCTTAGAATTTTGTAACTTTTGTACAGCATATAAATGCGTTTATTAATATGTTGCCCCCAAAAGTCACCAAATTCTAAGAAATTGTGTCATTATATACATAAATGGTTTTCTAATTGAAATTAAAAAGCAGTCAAAATGACTTCCTTGGGCAATCTAGTGTTAATAAATGGAATGCTGAATTAGAAGGACATTTTCTGGTAAAGTTGATACATGTGTAATGAGTAAATTTAGTGGTTTATTACCAGTTGTTCGGTGCTATTATTTTTAGACACTTCTATACTTCGCAGTTAAGCATTTCACTTGTTTTATACTTAATTTAATGTTTTATTTTCTACCATAGAGACTAAAATATATGTTGGTACTGGAAAGTACCAGCTGCAAAATTAACTACTAAAATACAGTAAAAATGAATTTTCTTTTTTCCATGATTATTCTCTATTAAAACTTATCTAATGATGCAAAAATGCAGCAAGAAAGTTGATGTTAAATTAATTCAGGATATAAAGGGTTGAATTTATCAGTGATTGGAGGGAATATTTTCCCTGCTTGCTTATAATATCCGACACCTAGTATTTCAACAACTTACTGTTGAAAGCATTAGGTAACTACATTAAAGATCAATTTAATTAATTGAAATTATATTTTTTATATAATTAAAAACTACATATTTAATTCAATATCCTTTTACAGAATTATAAAATTAAAATGTGCTTTATTAGATTCTCGAAAGGGATTCCAAAGTAAAATTCGATAACAGAAATTCGACTTCCATGATTACAACTTGCATAAAAGTTAATTTTTATTTCTTACAATTCTTTCGGGAATAGCCTTTGGCAAATTTAGAAAAATAAAACACCTTCGAAATAATTTATCGCTCTTCTAAATAAATTACACACATTTCGATTAAAATAAAAAAGGGTTTTTGAATTTTATCTTTTATCATTTTTGTCACAATTTATAAGGGAATAAAAATGAAGTACATTTCGAAATCTCAGATAAAACTTTTTTATATCCTCAGAAGTAAAGTAGAATTATTCGCATAAATTATCAGGACAATTTTCTATTAAGCCAAGTACTTTCAAGTACTATAAAAGTATGCATAAATACATATATGCATACATGCATATATATGGATATATATATATATATATGCATCCAAAAATGCATACTTGAACATATGTATATATGTGCCCCAAATCATCTTTAAATGTTTATTAGATATTTTCAAAGAATTACAGCTTGATTAAAATTTTTTTTACTTCTTTTTTCCTGTATTGCGCATTGATACGCATATACTATCTATTTTATACCAATACTTGGCTGTCTCACACGGTTTTCTTCCCTAATTTTTTTGAGCAGTGTATATACACATACATAAAAGGATACATACATATATATGTATATATATATATATATATATATATATATATGCGTATATATGTATATGTATATGTGTGTATATATATGTATATATATATATATATATATATATTATATATATATATATTTATATATATATACATACATATACAAATTCAAATGATATAGCGTAAAATAAATAAATAAAAAATACAATGTTATATTATTGAAAGTTCCAATGCGCCATGCAGCAATCAAAAACATTCAAAGGTATAAATGACTGTAAATAGATAAATAGAAAAAAAAAGAAAAATGAAAGAAAAGTAAAATAATAAGAACCTCACATATGGACCATAAATAACCAGTGATATGTTGTTTCGATATATATGGGTGGAGTTGAAACCCCCCCCCCCCCCACTCTGGTTAAAAACTAGTTTTTACGATGCATCAACTCTCCCAGACGTCGGAAACATCACACAAAATCCTTAAAAGTAAGCCAATAATAGAAGAGCTAACCAAATAGAAAAACATCCAGTAAAACAATAATACAAGAAAAAGCAAGAATTAGCAAATGAATCGCTGCAACTCATCGTTAAATACCACACAGCTGTACAGAAAAGAATCTATTGTAGCATTCGGTTATAGTTAAATTGAAATAATTGTTTAAAATATTGATTAAAAAACGAGGAGGAAAACCACTATTGAGAGCCTGTTGTATGTATAGTATAATATGTTGATCCATAACATCGACATTGCTGTTAAGTCTGTTGCACCTAACTAAAAAGTTAATGATTATATTACGTTTAATGTTTTTGTGTAAACAAGTTTGCCATGAAGAAATTTTGCTGATATTAAATAAATAACCATCGCGTTTATCAAATAATTTAAACTGAACTTTATTATTAGCGATATTTAAACTTATATCCAAAAAATTAATCGCGCCATCATCAGTTTTGACAGTTTCAATTAACTCTAATACATCAGGATAGAAACCAAGTGTAATAAAATCCATATAACTGAAAAAGCCGATTAAAACATCATCCATGTATCTGAAATAAAGCACTTCCTTTAGTAGTGGAGTGCCCATTTCAAAGGTGTGAAGATATAAATCTGCCAACATGGATGAGCATCCCCCTCTCATAGAAACTCCCCCAGTCATTTCGAAACATCATATCACTGCTTATTTATGGTCCATATATGAGGTTCTTATTATTTTACTTTTCTTTCTTTTTTCTTTCTTTTTTTCTATTTATCTATTTACAGTCATTTATATATATACATATATATATATATATATATATATATACATATATATATATACATATATATATATATATATATATATATATATATATATATATATACATATATATATATACATATACATACATACATATGTGTGTGAAGCAGTCCTAGCTGTTTGAGGAGAGCACACGCCATATTAAAAATTTTGTATATATATATATATATATATATATATATATATATATATATATAATATATATATATATATATATATATATATATATATATATTTATATATATATATATCAGTATATATATACATATATATATGTATATTTATATATATATATATATATGTATATATATATATATATATATATGTATATAATATGTATATATATATGTATATATATATAGTATATAGATAATATGTATATATACATATATATAATATATATATATATATATATATATATATGTATATATATATTTATATTTATATATTTATATATATATATATGTATATATATATATATATATATATATATATATATATATATATATATATATATATATATATATATATATATATATATATACAGACATGCATATGTATTCATGCATATATATGTATGTATATAAATAAATATACATGAATACACTTCAGCATTTTGGAAATTCCACTACTTTCTCTGTATATTTTGTAGATGTTAGTGTTAAAACAGAGAATAATGAAATGAACCTGAATGATTTGTTATTAAGATAGAACCACGAGTTAAAAGAAATTCTCAAAATAGTTTAGTTCAAAAATCACTTAAAATTCCTTCCCGTCACAGAATTCTATTATGTTCTAAATTTTTCTGTTGTCTTATCTTAAGAACTTTTTTTGTCACTATTTCCTTTTTTATTGCTCACAGTTTCATTTCTTTTTTTTCTCTATTTCTTGTTTTAGTAATTTCAGAACGTCGTATTTTTTGCTTGGAGTAAACGACCATCGTAAATGTGCTTCTTACAACCCTACACAGAGCATCATTCTTTATACACCGGGATTTGTTACTCAACATTTCACAAAAACTTCAATTTTCTCTTCTGAAATTCGTTTGGAATGATATATGTTTATTGGAACACTTTAAGAACATTTTAACGAGTTTTATTTTTTATTCCTACAGACATTTTATTTCTTGCACACAATTTTTAACTGTTTACTATCACATAGAAATCATTACCAATTACGCAGTGAAAATAAATTGAATCTTAGAAAAAAATGCATCTCGGTATTATTTAGATCTAAAAGGAAAAAAATCCGTTAAACTAAAAATCAACTTTTTCTACATATTTACTTTCTACGAAAACTGTTTTAAATTGAGACAATTATCAATGGGGACCGAAACTGGCACAGTTCTCAAATCTATTTCAACTTTAAAAGGGACATTTACTGCAATTTAGAAAGCTGTAGTGTTACGGTCTTGCGTATGCATATATATATATATATATATATATATATGTGTGTGTGTGTGTGTGTATGTCTATATGTGTGTATATGTGTGTATATATATACATATATATGCATGTATGTATGTATATATGCGTATATATATGTACATATGTATATATATATATATATATATTATATATATATATATATGTGTGTGTGTGTATATATATACATATATATATATATATACCTGTACGTATATATGTGTATATTTATGTATGTATGTGTATATATATGGATCTATGTGTATATGTATATATATATATATATATATATATATATATATATATAATATATATTGTGTGTGTGTGTGTGTATATATGTGTGTGTGTGTATATATATATATATATATATATATATGTATATACATGTAAGGACAGGGGACAAATTGACCCCAAATTTTACACTTGAAAACTTCTTTTGAAATTTCCCCTATTATTTTCCTCAGCCCGGGCATGCTGGGTTGCTAAGAGTCCTGCTAACTGTCAGTTCGAAACAAACACATCAGTCGTTGTGGCCGAACATAATCTTTATTTCATCTTCTCAGAATCGGACAAAATCCAGAGGCATCTGAACCGGACGGTGTCAGAACGCTCTCTTTAACTGCATGTGGCAACGGCAACCTTTAGCGAGAGACGACCAAATACCATGTGTGATTTAGTGTCGTGGAAAAACCTGAGGCAACAGTTAATTCCTTATAGAGAGTAACCTTTTATTAGAGACATCTGCCAAAGTGGGGCGTTTCAGAAGAGTATTATTGCTGATCGTTACAGATTTTCCTGGGAGAGTTATTGCTTCCTAATTAAAAGTGCCAGCTATATCATTTTCTGTTTTGGGAATCATAGAAAGAATTTCGGGGTTCGGCTGAAGGAATGAAAACTTCCTCTTTCAAATTGAATATCTGGGAAAATATGATTAATATAGAGAGAAGAAATTAAGATTTAGAATAATGAATGGGGAAAAGGGATAATTTTGGATAGACTTTAGAGCTTAGATATCGATATTATATATATATATATGTATATATATATATATATATATATATATATATATATATATACATATATATATATATATATATATATATATATATATATGCATATATGTATACATATATGTATATATATATATATATATATATATATATATATATATATATATATAACATATATATATATAATTATATCGATATCTAAGCTCTAAAGTCTGTCCAAAATTATCCCTTTTCCCCCCATATATATATATATATATATATATATATATATATAATATATATATATATATATATATATATATATATATATATATATATATATATATATATATATATATATATTATATATATATATATATATATATAAATATATATATACATATATATATATATATATATATATATATATATATATATATATATATATATATATATATATATATATATATATATATATATATATATATATATATACATATAAATATACATATATATATATATATATATATATACATACATATATATATATACATATATATATACATATATATGTATATATATATGTATATATATATATATATATATATATATATATATATATATATACATATATATGAATATGTATATGAATATGTATATATATTTATATATACATATATATACATATATATATATATATACATATATATACATATATATACATATAAATATACATATATATACATATATATATATATATATATATATATATATATATATATATATATATACATATATATGTATATATATATATATATATATATATATATATATATACATATATATGAATATGTATATGAATATGTATATATATTTATATACACATTATATACATACATATATATATATACATATATATATATATATATACATACATATATATATATATATATATATATATATATATATATATATATATATATAATATTAAAATCCTTTATCTACTTATTTTAATATTAATATAATAACTTTTGTTCATAAATTACGTTGGGGTTATCGCGATAATTCTGATTTTTCCCTCCAAACATTATAGATTAATTCAGCCTCTGTCTGTTCTCCTTTAGCCAATAGTAAACGCGTTTTCTTTAAACATGGGTATTTTTTATCACCTGATCAAATGTGCTTAGGGATAATTCGCATTTTTTTTACCTCAGAACCCCCTACTTAAAAAGTATATGTGCACGATGTTAAAAAAGTGCTTGGCTGTTGTATGTATTTGATGTATCTTCGCCAGTAATAAAATGTGTTCTGCTTCTGGATGAATCTCGCCCATAGTTCATGTATGTCTGTGTGTGTATATGTATATGTATATATGTATATGTGCATATGAGTATATGTATATATGTACATGTGTATATGTATATGTTTATATGTATATGTACATATATATATATATATATATATGTGTGTGTGTGCATATATGTATATATGTATAACATATATATATTATGTATGTAACAGAGATAAAGTTAATCCGCCAGTCACAAATAATTAAGCTTCTATTGTATTTAATTTCCCGGGCTTGCTTTGCAATTAGAAGCATATGCTGCAAGACTAATTGAAATGTATCAGTCGGACCACATTGAAGAGTAGAATAAGTCCGAGTAGAACTTAAATTTTATTTTTGTTAAAAGAACGGCATATGTTTCACAGTCAAAGGCAGACGATAGAATGCACATTTAAACACGTTCTGGAACGGGGTTAAACAGAGCAAGATGCAGAAAAGAATTCCCAAGTAGCTCAATCGGAGTTATTAATAAGAAGAGACAGCTTAGATTATTGGAACATGAATCGAGGACAGTTGGAAAATATGGAGAGTTGGCACAAAATTTGCATCTATTTCAGATAAATCTTTGGAAAATGTGTTGGAAGAATTTTAAGTCGAGGCCACTCCTTTAATTACAATATTTTGTAGCTAGGAGAATAGTTTTGATGGAATAAGAATAGAAAGGTGAGAATTTTTAAGAGATATTAAAGTGAGATAATTTTGATATATTACATATATATATATATATATATGTATATTATATATATACATATATACATACATATGTATATATATATATATATATATATATATATATATATATATATATATATATATATATATATATATATATATATATATATATTATATTATATATATATATACATACATATGTATATATATATATGTATGTATGTATGTATATATATATCTTACATGGACGAGTGGTTAAAGCTTGTTAAGGCAGCCGTTAAAGACACATTTGATTTCATATATAAAACTTCTTTATTGTAATTCTTCTGTCCATAGATATGCCATTTAGATATCCTTTGTTTTTATCTTGGTGGAACAAGCGTGGAATATGTTATCATCCCGAGTTCCTGCTCAGAACTGACTATTTTGTTGTTAACCAAAATTCCTATGTCTACTTCCGCATTGGCTTCTTCACTCTGTATAGTTCCGCTCGAGGGTGTAACTTTCTTCTATTACGTTATCGTTAATGAGTTCTAATTATTTTTAATTATAACTCGCTTAATTCTTAATCCCCATTTTTAAACCTGACATATATATATATATATATATATATATATATATATATATATATATATATCTGTAATATAAATTATGTTATATATTTTAGTAGTTGTATAACTATTCATTTTATTAAAGATTTGGAAGATCATATTCCACATTCAAAAGAAAGTCTAATTGAAGTACAGCAAAAGATTTAATTTGATATAAGTACAAAAATTTAATATGTAGACCACATCCATTTTAAAAAAAATAAGCACAATGACCTAGAAATTAGACGTGAAAATTGTAATCCTTTTTAAAGAATTTTTGAGCTTTTTGTGGGAAATTGTAATTAAAATATAATCTATTATTTTATAACATCCTTTTTACTGTTTTACAATTAAGTTAAATCTAGAATAAAATGACTTTAATCAGCTTATATTCAACCATGATAATAAATTATCAATGTTTTTTAATTGATATTTAAAAAATTCTTATAGTAATAATGGACTATGCAGTTCTCTTTGTTCCTTGATTTCAAGGAAAGAAATCAATAGAGTTCATAATAAACTACATTGTGTAATACAAAGAATTAAAGTCACGCACTATAAATCATTCAAAATAAAAGAAACTGCATACGTGTCCATCTATTCACTTAAAGAAGACAACGACACAAAATTTTTAGACAAAAGCTAATTATTTTTTCTGTTTGAATATTACTATGAAGTTTATAAAATTTAAAAATACAATTATCATGTTTCTACCGTGATTACATAAGCAGATATTACTATTTTGCATTTTTCTGAATACGTATGCCACACCCTCTACCAGGAATTAAAGTCCATATATTTCAGAATGATTTTTTATCAGAATTGGAAAACTGAAATATACCTAAAACTTTATTCAAGTAATGTGGCTAAAATTTTTTACTACAACTATCTGAGGTTATTTTTCTAAAAAATATTCTATGATCTCAATATGTTGAGAAGATAGCTTCCCAAAAGAAATCTTTCTCGTCCTTAAATTCAGCAAGACTAAATCATTAACTACAGTACCTCTTAAATTTTTTTCTACGTTTTAGAATTGGTCTTCACTACCACACAGATGTACGAAAATTCTTCAGTGATACACAGTCAGTGGAGGATATTGGAAATACTGACATCTGTTAATGCTATGGCCTTGCAGAAAATGTTCGACGAATTTAACTATTCTATTGATGCTAAACATAATGCTTAAAACAGGCCCTATACAATTATATTGACGAAACTTAGTACTTTGTGATATTTATGGCCAGCCTTTGTTATATTTTGTTCCAGCAAATTTGATTTTAAATTATTGTAAGAAATGTACTGCTATAAAAGGGCACAACACATATATATTGATGAAACTTAGTACTTTGTGATGTTTTTGGTAGTTTGTTCCAGGAAATTTGATTAAAAAATACTGCTGTTAGAAATGAGCTGCTTTAAAAGGGTACAACACATTTATTTATATTGATAAAACTTAGTACTTTGTGATATTTTTGGCAGTTATTCCCAGGAAATTTGATTAAAATTATTGAAGGTAGAAATGTGCTGCTTGAAAAGGGCCCAGCAGATTTATATTGACGAAACTTAGTACTTTGTGATATTTTTGGCAGTTCGTTCCAGGACATTTTATTAATAAATATTACAGTTAGAAATCGAATTATTCCTTTTTATACACCATTTATATTGGTTTTGAAAGTTCACTATTACCTTAATCACATATAACTTAAAAATAATTTCTCCGCAACAAAAGATATCTTTTAAAATGGAATTATTTCTTTAATTACTATTATTGTCTTACGCTATTTCAATAAGACTTAAAAAGCAATGATTTTAGGTACAAGTGTTCATGGGCTCGAATCCCACTGTAACATGAGTGTTCGTAGTCGTTTGGAATCGACTTTAAGAAGCAATCCCAGTAGGTCCCAGTTTCATTAGCCATCATGTTGCAAAAAAGTAGACCGTAGTGCTCCAAACCAAATACAACCCTAAAAAGCAAACTAATTTCAAACTATTTTTTATACTCCAAAGTTTTAAAAAATTAGTTCAAGTATTATGCGAAATTCATATGCATTTAAATTTTTGAGTTCATTTAAATATATTTTTAACATTTTGAAGAATTTTTCTGTGTCAAACAAATTTTTATAACCATATTTAAGTAAAAATATTAATAGCAAAATAAATTTCAATTTTCTGCCTTTTATCTCCGTAATACAATACTTCAAACAGGAAATCCTTTGTAAATAGCATTTAATTACCGATAACAGCTTACTTTAGACAACAATAAATAAACTAAAAATAAAATAGCTTATAAAAAATTACTTTGGAATCAAACAAAAGCCAAGTTTCTGCTTTACTACAGCGCTCCTAAAAAAACGGGCTAGTTAAGTCATCACTTGATATAAGAGTTATTAATTCTCCGTAGTCATCATTCCCATTCATTATTGTAGTCACTAAAGCCATCAAAAGATGCTATTTCCTTTTCGTACGAACATCAGTTTCTCAGCATTAAAGTTCCGAATAATCCTATTATATGAGATGTCATGAATCATCCAACATATTATACGTACTTTAGTTTAATATCTCGCATGACGAATTAACGCCAACCGTAAGACACTGAATTGGTTCTTTAATGTTTCACTAGAATAAAGCATTAGGAGACAGAGATAAAAGCTTTAAACTGGCTGTGTTCAAATCTGATTAATATAAGATGATTTGCATCGCATTGTTTGGGGGAATTTTATAAACTAGTTAAGAGAGGAAAGAGTTCTGAGAAAAACTAATTATAACTTACAGTTATATTTTAACTGCTTATGGCAATGATGTCAAAATCAGAAATGAATTTATAAAGTATTATTAGAATACATTAGTATGTTGCCTTATTTATTTTGTTTTTTGTCTTATTTATTTGGTTGCTTTTTTGGGTGATTAATTTTAATCTAATTTTAACTGTTCAAAATTTGTCTAAATTAATAATTTGCTCTCTTCATTTTATTAACATACGTATTCACACTTATCTTATTTATTTACTTACTGGTTTCACTTTTAATTTATTTGTAAACAAATAAAAACCTTCAGATGTAATTTTATATGCTTAGTTTTTTACTTTGTTTTTATCCCTTTTTGTTATCGATTTCTTTTTATCTAGGGTTTTTTAATTTGCTTAAAATTAATTTTATAATCTCTGTTTTAACATAAATATTTATCCGAGTTATTACATATTATTTATATTGACATGCATTATCGTTGTTGTACAGTAATATGCGACTGCTCCATGGCTAAAGGTTCATGACTTATATGCAGCTTTACATTTGAGTGAGAAACCACGAGGACCGAAGACTGACTAATCATTAATGTTTAGTCAGTCTTTGGTCCTCGTGGTTTCTCACTCAAATGTAAAGCTGCTTACAAGTCATGAACCTTTAGTCATGGACCAGTCGCATATTCCTCTTTGGTGTAGGCTTCTGGTCTTCTGGTGATTATTCTGGTTGGTGTGTGCTACTAAATTACGAGGACCCAATTGAGCAAAGTCATCCTTTATCCTGTAATCATCAAATGAAAAGTACACCCCCTTTTTAACCTTTTCGAGGCGGGGGTTTTGTTGACATTCATTCATGTAAATAAAGATGGATGAGTAAGTCTTAGTGCTTTTCCCTTTTAGAGCAAAAGAAATATAGCCCTCAGAAAACAAGAACATAAAACCTGTGATTGATAAAAATATTTCTGGTGACAGCTGAAAAAATGGAATGGCAGCTGAATAAAGGGCAATGGAAAGAGGAAGTGTCTGGTTGATATTTCAGCCATAGCCATCTTTATGAAGATTTCAAGTTCTGGTTGAAATATCAACCTCGCGTCCCGAAAGGGTTAAAAAGCGGTGTACCTTTCATTTGATGACCACCCCTAGGGTGAAGGACGATTTTTCTCAATTGTGTCCTCGTACTTTTAGTAGCATAGACCAACCAGAATAGCCACCAGAAGACCAGATAGGAATATGCGACTGGTCCACGATTAAAGGTCCTTCACTTATATGTAGCTCCCCGTTTGAGTGAGAAAACACGAGGGCTGAGAACTTACTAAATATCAAAAAAGTTGGTGTACCTTTCGTTTAATGAACACCCCTAGGGTGAAACAACGACTTTGCTAAAGCCGCGGTAGCTCAATCGGTAAAGACAACAATCTCGTAACTGAAGGGTGGCGAGTTCGGAGCCCGAGCCGGCCTAAGATCCGCTGTGTTCGCTAAATGTGACTGGAGCACGTAAAATATGTTCGTGGTCACAATGTCTTCCAATTACTTAATCAATACCTCTGGGGGTGGCAAGCCAAGCCTATGGGTCTTCTGCTTGGTCTCTGCTTCAAAATTACGAGGACACATTTGAGCATAAGTCGTACTTTCACCCTTCAAGTGCTCGTCAAAACGAAAGGCGCAACCCTTTGCCTTAACCCTCTAAGCGGTTCGCACGCACAATTCTGCAGGTTGTCACGTACAATTTTCGACCTCCAAAAACGTTCCGAAAATGGATGTACTGTACATTTCTGTCAGCGCTTCCCCCCATCGAGTTTTGATGTAGGAGGGTCAGGTCGATTGTTTAGGAACTGCATCCCTCTTTGACTGACATTTATTGAGGGATGCACCATTACTCCCTGAGGCACAAAGACGCTGATAGCTTCTCATGGATTTGTCAATCTATATTTCGAAATGTTTCGTCTGCTGTAACAGATGTAGCTCTCATTGCACCACTTAAATATCTTGGATGATTTTCGTAAAAAAATATAAATAATTCTCTTAAAAAATATTTTTTTGTACTTTTAGAATCCATTATTTCTTATGGGATGATCTTCGAGACTTGGCGAGCTTTATATGTATTAAAAATTAACAATCTATAATGTCTATTTATATATCTATTTATAACCGGAAGTAAAGGGACAATAGCAAGGCTGATTTTCCCGTTTTCCAATCTAGTCAGCAAATGATGAAGTAAAAAATCATAGAACACTTTGGTCACTGACACAATAAAACTTTGGCGTATTTTTTGGAGACTTTTTTTCCTCGGTGTGTTCCACTCGGAGGGTTAATAGGAATAGCCTGGTTTGCTTGGAATTGCTCGGTTTGACCAAGTCGCATAAGAAACATCAACAAAAACAAGACTTTGCTCAATAGGATCCTCGTAATTTAGAAGCAGGAAACAATGAGAAAACTCATGGTTGGCCTGCCACCGTCAGAGGTATCGTTTGACAACTTGGAGAACATTGCGACCACAAATCTGTTTTATGTGCTCAAAGTTCATTAATGAACACGATGAATCTTCGGCTGGCTGGAGCCTCTATCTCACAACACTCCAGTTATCAGATCGATGCCTTTACCGAGCAAGAGCAAATAATTCTGTTCAATCCAGAGCTTATCCTATATACTCTGGCCAAAATTAATAAACACGGCGGACATCTGGAAGTCTCGAGCCTCTATCCCGCAACTCTGCGGTTACGAGATTGCTACCTTTGCTGATTGAACTAACACGGCTTCGTAGTGACATGTTTATCAGTAAACTAAAGCGCTTAAAAAGTATCTTTATAAGATTATTTATTTTTCTTTTTTGTGTGTGTGGATAGTACTAATGTTACAGCTAGAGGACGGTTATACAAGATACTACCTTTCAGAACAGAAGTAGTTGGTGTTTCAATAATAAAATACACGAATTTCGCTTTCCCATTTCAAATTCAATTGCAGGCCGCATAGTTTTTTTTAATTTTATTTGTGTTCTTTTACATTTCTATTTTTATTTATTTATTTATTGTCATTAACAATATATTTTTACTACAGATTGATGTTATAAATGATGAAAATATTTATGCCATGATCATTATCTACATTTAGATTACCTATATTATTAGAAAATCTATTTTACGTTAATTTATGTAGTGTGTTCATTTTATAAATAAAAACAACTATCAGTTTATAAGTAAATAATTATAGTTTGTTTAAAAATTCAAAATTTTACAAATCTTCAAACCATTTTTTTCATTAACCCGTTCGCGACCAACGTCTCGTGGAAGGAACGCAGCGATTTCACTCTTATCAGCCCAGTGTCGCCTCCACGCGAAGAGCTCCGGTTGATAATCTTAGACCATTGTCGCGTATGCGTAACCATTGATCGGAACGTTTTATTTGAAATTTTAAATGCTAGATTTAATTACTAGATACGGCAACGGTTTTCAGAACTATCGACTCGTATAATGTAGCCTCCACACTATGGCCAATTGTTCACCACTTCCTGATGGTGACCTTGGATGATGGTTACGGGTTGCATCCACACACTGGGCCACTAAGTGAGTCGAAAGCGTGGATTCGTCCATAGGTTCTACTGCGCACTTTAGTTGCTCATCTGGCTGCTTTTGATCTTTGGAGAAAAATCGCTTCCGAAACCATACTCCGACAATGCCATTTTATCCTCTGCCATCGTCGACTTCGATAAGCCATACCCCTTCCAGACGGTGGTAATGTCTTGCAGTGGACCATAGTGGGGAAGGGACCTTAACATTAATGTGCTGGTCCTTAAGGGGTTAATCCTTACACGTGCATTAATGATTCGGGATCAGAAAAATCATTATATAATTGTTATTTTTGTTGCATAGATCCCCTATAAAAGTTCCCTATAAAAGTCTTTTCCAAATCCCCTTTAAAAGTATTAAAAATGAAGAATAAAAAGAAACACAATATCCCTGTCTAATATTTTCTGGTTATTAAATATTAATTTTATGTAAGCATTAATGGTATGCGATTTTTTATTTTATTTTCTATAAGTATATTTAAGGCTAGGCTTATATAATATTTTATACAAATAATTGTTTCATAAGCATCTTTTACCCATCATACACATGGTTATAGGGAGGTTTAAACATACGAAATTTCTCTCAAGATAGGTTAGTATTAATTAATTCAAATGTAAAATTCTATTAAAATAACCGTAAGACATCAATTTTCGAAAGACTGTCCTATAATAAAGTAAAACACCTTTTTATAACCCATTTTCGTCGCAGACAAGGCACCTCATTAAGTTTATGATCCATTTCATCAACATCTGATGATAAAAGGCTGCGGCAATAAAACTGTCTTTTTAAGGCATAAAATAATTGGCGCAATCAATGCATTCGTTATGATAGTTAATAAAACCGTCAAAGCTGCAATTTAATCTTCACGCGCGCATCCATTTTGAAAGGGATAAGCACCTTGATAATCCCGTGATATAAAAGCGTGTGCTGTGGGATCATATATCACGCACTCCATTATATATGTTTTACTTGAATAACTTCGTGATTCGGCAAATTTTGGCAAGATATACGATACTAAATCTAAAGGTCAATATTTCTAACTTGACGTGTGCGGAGGATACAAGCGCAGTTTAAGTTTCCTGTTTGAATAGGGATTAGATAAATTAGTATATTGAAATTGTCGTCCTTATACAGTTTGGGGAAAATTGAAATCTGTTAAATACTCGACTCTTATACATATATACATTTAGAAATTATGTTGATTTGGATGGGAATGAAGCACGCTCGCAAATGATTATATACTAGTTAATTAAGAGTATCTGAGAAATATAAAATATAATTAGAGCTGACAACTAGTCTGTGTAAAGATATGTGTATCTAGGGAATGCATTTGAATATACTTTTTTAAAGAGCAGTAGACACTAGCAAGCTTTAAGGAAATTTTTTTAAAAATATATCTTTTTTGATTGATGAAAAAATATGTTTGCTTATTTCTAAATATAAAAAAATTATAACTATACGGAGCCCTATATGTAACAAAGGAAAGAATTTCATAGCAATAGTCTTAGAAACTAATTTAAGAATACTTGACTTAAGCATGTTTAAAACGGTCTTTGAATAGGGATTAGATAAATTAGTATATTAAAATTGCCGCTCTTATACAGTGTGGGAAAAATTGAAATCTGTTAAATACTAGACTCTTATACATATATACATTTAGAAATTATGTTGATTTGGATAAGAATAAAGTATCGCACACAAATGATCATATACTAGTTAATTAAGAGTATCTGAGAAATATAAAATATAATGAGAGTTGACAACTAGTCTGTGAAAAGATATGTGTAACTAGGGAATGCATTTCAATACACTATTTTTAAAGGGCAGTAGACACTAAACAAACACATTAAGGAAATTTTTAAAAAATGTTTTTTGATTGTTGAAAATATGTTTGCTTATTTTTAAATAAAAAAAATATTTTTAAAGGGTGATAGGTACTAAACAAGCACTTTAAGGAAATTTAAAAAAAATATGATTCTTGATTGCTGAAAAAAATATGTTTGTTGATTTCTAAACATAAAAAAATAATAATTTTTATAACTATACAGAGCCTTACATATGCAAAGTAAAGAGTTTCCCAGCAATAAGCTTAGAAACTAATTTTATAACAATCCTTGTCTTAAGCATGTTTAAAACCGCGTTTGAATAAATTAGTATATTGAAATTGTCACCCTTATACAGTTTGTGGAAAATTGAAATCTGTCGGCAGGCACTAAACAAGCACTTTAAGGATATTTTTAATAAAATATATGTTTTTATTGTTGAAAAATATGGTTGCTTATTTCTAAATATAATAAAATATTTTATAACTATATAACTATATATTTTATAACTATAGCCTTATACTTTGCAAAGGAAAGGATTTCACGGCAATTCTCTTAGAAACTAATTTAAGAATACTTAACTTAAGCATGTTTAAACCAGTCTTTGAATAGGGATTCGATAAATTAGTATATTGAAATTATCGCCCTTATACAGTTTGGGGAAAATTGAAATCTGTTAAATACTCGACTCTTATACACATATACATTTCGAAATTATGTTGATTTGGATGGGAATGCAGCACGCTCGCAAATGATTATACACTAGTTAATTAAGAGTATCTGAGAAATATAAAATATAATAAGAGCTGACAACTAGTCTGTGAAAAGATATATGTAACTAGGGAATGCATTTGAAAACAATTTTTTTAAAGGGCGGTAAGCACTAAACTAGCACTTTAAGGAAATTAATATATATGTGTGTGTGTGTGTGTGTGTTTTGGTTGTTGAAAAATATGTTTGCTTATTTCTAAATATAAAAAAAATAATAATTTTTATAACTATACCAAGCCTTACATTTTGCAAAGGAAAGAACTTCACAGCAATAAGCTTAGAAACTAATTTTGTAAGATTGTCTTAAGCATGTTTAGGGGTTAAATTAATTAGTATATTGAAATTGTCGCCCTTATACATTGTGTGAAAAATTGAAATCTGTTAAATGCTTGACTCTTATACTTATATACATTTAGAAATTATATTGATTTGGATAGGAATGAAGCATCGCGTGCAAATGATTATATACTGGTTAATTAAGAGTATGTGAGAAATATGAAATATAACGAGAGCTGACCACTAGTCTGTAAAAAGATATGTGTGATTAGGGAATGTATTTGAATGCGGATTTTCGCAAAGAACGGTAAGCACTAAACAAGCACTTTAATGAAATTTTTTTAAAAAAATATGTTTTTTGATAGTTAAAAAAATTATATTTGTTGTTTTCTAAATATAAAAAATATTAATCTTTTATAGCTATACCGAGCCTTACATTTTGCAAAGGAAAGAATTTCACAGCAATAAGCTTAGAAACTAATTTTGTAAGAATACTTTATTTAATCATGTTTAAAACAGCTTTTTAATGCCGAACGATGGCCGATTGGTTAGGGTGCTGGCCTTCGGAACCGGAGTTCGTGGGTTCGAATCCCACTATGGCATGGATGTTCGTAGCCGTTCGGACTCGGCCTTAAGCTGTAGGTCCCGGTCTCATTAGCCCTCGTGTTGCAAAAAGTAGACCGTAGCACTCCAAACCAAGCCAAACAGCTTTTTAATAGGGAATAGATAAATTAGTAAATTAAAATTGTCGCCCTTGTACGGTTTCTGAAAAATTGAAATCTATTAAATATTCGGTTAAATAATATAAAAATATTATAAAAGTTGAAAACATAGGGAGTGTATTTGAATAAGAATTTTTTTTAAAAGGGGGGTAATCTCTGAACACGCATTTTAGGGAAATTAAAAAATAGGGTTTTTATTTACTTATAAATATTCAAAAATATATTTTTTTATAATTATACGTAGCCCCGTAGTTTTCAAAGGAAAAAATATCATAGTAATACGCTTACAAATTTTTTTAGGAAACTTGACTTAAGTATCCTTTAAAAAACCTTCACAACAAATTATTTTGGTATAGACAAAAAAGTGATAAATAAGGTAAACATATAATCTTTGTAATAACTAAAATGGATATTATTTATTCAATTTATGTTTGCAAAGTTCAAATAAATAAAAAAATGAACTTAAGCTTACAATGGTTTTAACACAGAATAACAAAACTAATTTATTATGTTTTCAAACAATCACCTTGAAAAATTAATAAATCATTAGCAATTTATGTTAATTTTATTTACAATTTAAAAATAATTCTTAATAACTTCAAAATATATTATTTACTATTTGTACCAAAAAGAGCATTATTGAAAATGCTCTATTTGCGACCTACTTATTACAAATGCCTTGGTCATTTAAATTGTGGACAATGCCACTTAAAGCACGTGGGCCAAAAACAGCTCGAATTAAGATGAAGGGTTGCGCTTTTTGTTTTAAGAGAATATCTAGGATGAAAGAACGTCTTAGATTAAGTGGGTTTTCTAATTTAGAGGAAAGGACCCAGAAGAAAACCCCCAAATATGGCCTGTTACCCATATTATTTGAGAACTTGGAGAACATTGTGATCCCGGAGATATTTATTGTGTCCCAGTCACCATTAACGAACACGGAGGATTTTGTACGACCTTGAACGCCAAACCCGCAACCCTTCAATTACTAGATCATTGCCTTTGCCGACTGAGCTACCGCGGATCTGGTCATTTTTATTAAAATGACTAATTGTTGTCTTAGAATAAACCTTGGATATTAATCACAAGCATTCGCTGAGTATATAAATATAAAAATAATAATATTTAAAATATCCATTTTTCCTTATAAAATATGTGTAAAAATTCTTTTAATTGCCTAAAGACTAGATGTTTGATATTTGAAAAATATTAATTTTAGCACACTTTCATTTCATACTCCACAAAGTAAATAGTCGATATATTTCTCTCATATGATGGCCAGAAATGTACCTAGAATGTTAAAAATTCTTACAAAATTTGAATTTTTTCGTTTAAAACTATTGTAACGTCACCAGATCCTCAGGTAGTGTGTGAGTGTTGAAGTGGTTGTGAAGCGACGTTTATATCAATTACAACTTTTATTCCTGACTAAATATAAATTATTTACAAATTTTCCGAATGGAAATCACAGGGATCAGGTGAGCTGGTACGGACTTAAAAGTCCCAGGTTAAAGGCGAACTTAAAAAAAATCTGCTGTCAGGTGCCGACAGATATACCTTTGTACAGGGGTACAACTGGGACACCTTGAGTCCCACACAAAACTGCAGAAAGGCTGTCCAAAAAACCCAACCGCGACAAGTCGTTGTATTCGTTCGTCTTCTCCGCTTTCGTAGGGAACCTCTCCGGCAAAAACTCGTGCTGCCTTCGTCCCCTTTCGTCTCTTCCCATTGGCTTTTCCTTCCCTCGTCGCCGTCCTGCTAGCTTCCGAATGGTCCTTTCGTTGGCGCCTGACAGTATGACATTTCGGCGTCGCGTCAGCCCTTCTAATCCCCTTGGACATCTCAAGGCGTGTCGAAGTGAAAACCATTTATAGTTTAGTGTCAAAAACCCAGACAGAAAGTCGGCTTGGCCTGGGCTTTAACAAAACCTCTCTGTGAAGCGAATGGGGTGTAGCGACGTCATACTATATCAAGAAGTTATTAGTAATAAACTACCTGTCTTGGTAATAATTCTATTTAGATGATGGCTAATCATAAGGTGATGGATATTAAAAAATTCTTTTTGATTCTTATTTTTATTTATATTTACTAATTCAATGAGATAGAAATATCATATTTTAAGGTAAATTTCGCCCAAACATCCACTGAACCTTAAATCCAGTAGCTTCTGGATATCAATAATAATATTTTGTTTTGCACATTCACGTAAAATATCTTGTGACTAAACATAATATGTCATTATTTAACCTTAATATCTTCTTTTGTCCTTGATTTTTTCAAATTTTATTTTTCAGGTGTTCTTTGTAGGCCAGGGTCTCAATGACGATCAGTGGCACACGTTGCACGTGACTCGTCGGGGGCAGAGTATGGACGTTAAAGTAGACTCAGAGGCCACGTCGCGAGGTAATGATGCACGTTCCTTTTGTATTTTCCGGGGTTGTGACCGTTGTCAATAAGTTTAAATGAGAATCTATGAAATATTTTCATTTTTTTTTATTTCCAGGCTTTAGATCTTGATGAGATGTGTGTCTTTTTTATAAATAATTTATATCTTCTGTATATCAAAAATGTAATCGATTTTTTTTTTCATTCAGTTTCTGTTGACTCTCGTGGTAAGAAATATTTTTTACACTTTTTATCACAAACTAAAAACTACAGTTCGTTTATATCCCAACAGAAAAACAACCTGGCGAGAAATGTTTTGTAACTTTACTTATTTTTAATTTTTCCTGCTCTTTTTCTTTTTATGTTAGAGATAAATGCATTATTTTAATTTCATTTTTCACGCAATCCAGATACATACACGTTTGTGTCTCCCAATGTATTTATAACTTTTTTTTTCAATGTGCAGGCACTTTTATTTATTATTAGCTTTACCTTATTTATTGTCCATTTTATTAGGGAACATCATATAGGTAGGTCATCTTTATTCCTGAAGAAAAATATTAATTATTAATCCAAGAAAATCAAATAATTCAAGTAATCAAGTAGTATTCCAAGCAATAATATGGGAGAACTATTTCGGCACCATGTAGAAAAAAATATTTCAATTCGAAGTAATATTCTATATGGGAGAGCTTTATTACAGTAATTTAAAAATTATATACATTATTTACATTAGTAGTAATACATAGTTTTCCAATTTTAGCTTCCGTGGTGCTTTTACCACGGCCAAGAACAGTTTTGTAAAACAAAATAACCTTTTCATAGATGCATCGCTCACAAAGCCAAACTCAACATACAAAGAAATCAGAATTATAACAAAAAGTAAGCTGGTGCTTCGCGCCCAAAGTTTACCTTTACATTGAAAAAAAAAAGTGGCTGGAAATATTTCCAACATCTCCCTATGAAGAGACAACACAAATGCCATTTATCTGTCACGCGGGAGTTTTAAACCCACCACCCCCAGCGCAGTAGGCAAAGTCTTAAACAACTAATTCTTGCTTTTCCAATTGTAGCTTTTGTGGTGCTTTTACCATAGCGAAGAACATTTTTGTAAAACAAGACAACCTTTTCATACATGCATCACTCACAGAGCCAAACTCAACATACAAAGAAATCAGAATTATAACAAAAAGTAAGTTGGTGCTTCGAGCCCAAAGTTTACGGTTACATTGAAAAAAAAAGTGGCTGGAAATATTTCCAACAGTTCCCAATGAAGAGACAACACAAATTCTATTTATCTGTCACGCGGGAGTTTTAAACCCACCACCCATAGCGCAGTAGGCGAAGCCTTTAACAACTAATTCTTGCTTTTCCAATTGTAGCTTCCATGGTGCTTTTACCATGGCCAACAACATTTTTGTAAAACAAGACAACCTTTTCATACATGCATCGTTCACAGAGACAAACTCAACATACAAAGAAATCGGAATTATAACAAAAAGTACGTTGGTGCTTCGATACCAAAGTGTACGGTTACAGTGAAAAAGAAGAGTGGTTGGAAATATTTCCAACAGCTCCGTATGAAGAGACAACACAAATGCCATTCAACTGTCACACGGGAGTTTTAAACCCACCACCCCAGCGCAGTAGGCGATGACTTTAACAACTATTGACGTTTATAACTTAATGCAATTAAATAAAAAAGACTCTGAGCTTATTTGTCTCAAAACATATAACTTATTAAATTATGAAAACACAACGAGCAATACTAAT
>CM063511.1:123264983-123278043 GCA_032207245.1 Pardosa pseudoannulata
TCTGTAAACTTAAAATTTTAAAGGTAATATTCTAAAATTCTAAAACTAAAAAGCTAAAAACTGTTCAAAAATTGAAAAAAAAATGTTAATTAACTTTATAACATAGCTCTTATCAAATAAATATATTGCTGGCATCAATATGATTAATGTTTTCAGAGAAAAAAAGATAATTATCTTCTTTAAGTAAAAAATTAGTTTCTAATGTAAAAATTTCTAAAGTTATTTTAGTTAGTTAAGAAGGTAGATTTCTACTTTTTTTCTTTTGGTTCCTATTTTCTGTATTTTGAAAAATGTATTGATTAATATAATAAAATGAAATAGTTTCTATAAAGTTAAAACATTATTAAGGATCTGGAAAAAAATTGTTTTAATTAGAGTAAAATCTTTTATTTTGTACTGAATTTTAAAGATTTTCTAATGTGTACTTTTCAGCTGGAAAAGTACTATGTCCCCTTAATTTCTACTACAATTTCCCCAGCTACGATTATAGCCCATCTTTCTCCCGCGATGTTCGTGCCACCCACACTAATTTCGATGTCATTGCTATGAGGTCCACTAGAGCATCCAGTCCTATTTTAAATTTTCTCCCACTGATCGCTAGATCGTAGCACCTGCAGCTCGTCGGGTACTTCGTTGGGTACTTGTCGGGTCAACCGAGTGGAGAGGGTTCAGTACTTGCGATCTGCCCAATATCGCCGGGATATGCAGGCCCTCTTGGCCAAATTGGCTTGATTTGGTGCATAAATGTTCCATTAATTTATGGGTACAATGTGATTTTGGTTTTTCAAGAGACAAAAGATTATTGAGGCTACTTTGTTGAGTTGCCACAGTCCGAGTTGCACCCCAAGAGATAAATCCCACCATTTAAATTTTTGAATCCCGTAATGGACGATTCGATGATTGAGATGGCCATTCATGATTTTCCTATACCGTTGCACCTAAGTATATCATCTTCTAACTAGAAGGAATAAGGCATTATCTGTTGTAAGAATCAGAGCAAGAAAATGAGGACTCAAAACTTGTAATCAATGTAGGAAATTTCTGACAAAGGGGGAAAATACTATCTAGAAATTTAGCAGTTGTTTGGCTAGTACTTTATGGATTAAGAAAATAAAAATCAAGGATAGAGGCCAACCTTTTTTCTTGATCCTTGACATACATTAACGTTAAATGGAAGAGAAACCAATACAACTTTCAACCTGATCGACCCATCTGAGATCGGACCCGTGACCAAGCAAAACGTTCCCCCGCTCTTCAAAATCAGTGTCTTAACCGGGTGGACAACGGTCAACCTTCTTGTTATTAGTTACTAGTATCATCCATATAATTGTTTATCACCTATTTTCAAAAGTAACCTTCTTTTTGTTCTTGTTGAGTATTTATTGAAGTGTTCGACATTTTATGATAAATAAAGCTTTTATTTAAACCCTCATTGATGCTTACTTGATGTTTATATTTCCCTATTTATAATCAATGTAAGAAATTTCTGGCAAAGGGGGAAAATACTAAGTTGAAATTTAGCAGCTGTTTAGCTAGTACTTTATGGATAAAGAAAATAAAGATCAAGGAAAGATGATACCCTTTTTTATTGATTCTTTCCATGCATTAACGTTACATGGAAGAGAAACCAATACAACTTTCAACCTGATCGTTCCATCAGATATCGGACCCATGACCAAGCGAAACGTTTCTCCGCTCTTCAAAATCAGTTTTCTTAACCGGGTGGACAACGGTCAACCTTCTTTTTATTATTTACTAGTATCATCCATATAATTATTTATCACCTATTGGCAAAAGTAACCTTGTATTTCTTCTTGTTAAGTAATTTACTGAAGAGTTCGATATTTTATGACAAATAAAGCTTTTGTTTAAACCAGGCATGCCCAACCCGCGGCCCATGGTCCGCATGCGGCACATTTAAAAACTTTTTGCAACCCAATTGAAGTTTTCAACTGTCTATATAGTTTTAGTCATTTTGACTATATACAGTTGAAACATAGAAGTTTAGTTGTTAATGTTTGCAATAATAAATATCACATATTATGTACGTTAAAACTTGATAGTAACCAACGTAAACCTGGTCTTTGAGTAGGCTTGGACAGGTTACGTTAAAATTTGAGTGTCCTAGAATATTCTGTCAATCCGCCATTACTTATACAACTAAGTGATTCGAGTTACGTGCAAGGTAAAAACCGCAGTGTCGCAGCAGGTTGCTTTATAAAAACATGACCAATCAGCTACGATGTGTGTCGACTACATTATCCGTGGATATTAACAAAATCTCTAGTAAAATACAAAAACAAATCTCACATTAATTTTAAAATATTACATGTGGGAGTGCTGGTGAATAAACTATAACATATATTTATAGTATAAATATAATAAAAATATTTTAACCCTGATGATTAGGGAGGAAGGTAAGGTGTTGGGGGATTATAAATACAGTATAGTTAATGTTTATTGTCGTTGTACTTATGATGTATGTATAACACAACTTTTATGTTCAATAGCAGCTGGCACTGTAAAAATGCATATTTTGAATATTGCATGATAATAAAATATTTTGAATAATTTGTTATTGTTTTTTATATGTGCGGCCCACCTCAGTTCAGGTAATTGTTTTTTGGCCCATCAACCGATTTGGGTTTTTCACCCCTGGTTTAAACTCTAATTCATGTTTACTCCATGTTTATATTCCCCTATTTATAGTGATGTCGATCCACTAGCAAATAGAGAATTTCACCATTGCTTCAATTTAGAATCTGTTTAGTATTATTTTAATTCACCAGCTTAAACACTTTATCAGCTTAATTACTTCTAAACAATCTGAAACTAAAATTGTTGCCTTGCAAAGTATATGGTTTCTTGTATCTAATTATTTCCATGACTAGCATATAGCCCGTCATATGACGGGATCAGTAATGTTTATATTCCCCTATTTATAGTGATGTCGATCCACTAGCAAACAGAGAATTTCAGCATTGCTTCACTTTAGCATCTGTTTAGTATTACTTTAATTCACCAGCTTAAACACTTTATCAGCTTAATTACTTCTAAACAATCTGAAACTAAAATTATTGCCTTGCAAAGTATATGGTTTCTTGTATCTAATTATTTCCATGACTAGCATATAGCCCGTCATATGACGGGATCAGTAATGTTTATATTCCCCTATTTATAGTGATGTCGATCCACTAGCAAATAGAGAATTTCACCATTGCTTCAATTTAGAATCTGTTTAGTATTATTTTAATTCACCAGCTTAAACACTTTATCAGCTTAATTACTTCTAAACAATCTGAAACTAAAATTATTGCCTTGCAAAGTATATGGTTTCTTGTATCTAATTATTTCCATGACTAGCATATAGCCCGTCATATGACGGGATCAGTAATGTTTATATTCCCCTATTTATAGTGATGTCGATCCACTAGCAAACAGAGAATTTCAGCATTGCTTCACTTTAGCATCTGTTTAGTATTACTTTAATTCACCAGCTTAAACACTTTATCAGCTTAATTACTTCTAAACAATCTGAAACTAAAATTGTTGCCTTGCAAAGTATATGGTTTCTTGTATCTAATTATTTCCATGACTAGCATATAGCCCGTCATATGACGGGATCAGTAATGTTTATATTCCCCTATTTATAGTGATGTCGATCCACTAGCAAATAGAGAATTTCACCATTGCTTCAATTTAGAATCTGTTCAGTATTATTTTAATTCACCAGCTTAAACACTTTATCAGCTTAATTACTTCTAAACAATCTGAAACTAAAATTGTTGCCTTGCAAAGTATATGGTTTCTTGTATCTAATTATTTCCATGACTAGCATATAGCCCGTCATATGACGGGATCAGTAATGTTTATATTCCCCTATTTATAGTGATGTCGATCCACTAGCAAACAGAGAATTTCAGCATTGCTTCACTTTAGCATCTGTTTAGTATTACTTTAATTCACCAGCTTAAACACTTTATCAGCTTAATTACTTCTAAACAATCTGAAACTAAAATTGTTGCCTTGCAAAGTATATGGTTTCTTGTATCTAATTATTTCCATGACTAGCATATAGCCCGTCATATGACGGGATCAGTAATGTTTATATTCCCCTATTTATAGTGATGTCGATCCACTAGCAAAAAGAGAATTTCAGCATTGCTTCACTTTAGCTGTTTAGTATTACTTTAATTCACCAGCTTAAACACTTTATCAGCTTAATTACTTCTAAACAATCTGAAACTAAAATTATTGCCTTGCAAAGCATATGGTTTCTTGTATCTAATTATTTCCATGACTAGAATATAGCCCGTCATATGTCGGGATCAGTAAAATTTTTAATTTTCCAAAATTGTAAAGTACCTTATGAGGCAGGTAAAAAAATGGTTTGTTTTTTGGCTGAGAATTATCTTGCAACAAAAAATAATCGATGATTCAATTTAAAATTATTATTGCCTTGCAAAGTATATGGTTTCTTGTATCTAATTATTTCCATGACTAGCATATAGCCCGTCATATGACGGGATCAGTAAAATTTTTAATTTTCCAAAATTGTAAAGTACCTTATGAGGCAGGTAAAAAAAATGGTTTGTTTTTTGGCTGAGAATCATCTTGCAACAAAAAATAATCGATGATTAATATAAAATTATTATTGCCTAGCAAAGTATATGGTTTCTTGTATCTAATTATTTCCATGACTAGCATATAGCCCGTCATATGACGGGATCAGTAAAATTTTTAATTTTCCAAAATTGTGAAGTACCTTATGAGGCAGGTAAAAAAATGGTTTGTTTTTTGGCTGAGAATCCTCTTGCAACAAAACATAATCGATGATTCAATTTAAAATTATTATTGCCTAGCAAAGTATATGGTTTCTTGTATCTAATTATTTCCATGACTAGCATATAGCCCGTCATATGACGGGATCAGTAAAATTTTTAATTTTCCAAGATTGTAAAGTACCTTATGAGGCAGGTAAAAAAATGGTTTGTTTTTTGGCTGAGAATCATCTTGCAACAAAACATAATCGATGATTCAATTTTAAATTATTATTGCCTTGCAAAGTATATGGTTTCTTGTATCTAATTATTTCCATGACTAGCATATAGCCCGTCATATGACGGGATCAGTAAAATTTTTAATTTTCCAAGATTGTAAAGTACCTTATGAGGCAGGTAAAAAAATGGTTTGTTTTTTGGCTGAGAATCATCTTGCAACAAAACATAATCGATGATTCAATTTTAAATTATTATTGCCTTGCAAAGTATATGGTTTCTTGTATCTAATTATTTCCATGACTAGCATATAGCCCGTCATATGACGGGATCAGTAAAATTTTTAATTTTCCAAAATTGTAAAGTACCTTATGAGGCAGGTAAAAAAATGGTTTGTTTTTTGGCTGAGAATTATCTTGCAACAAAAAATAATCGATGATTCAATTTAAAATTATCCCCTATGTACCTAATCTATTATTTAAGCCAAATATAAAACAAAATTATTTACGTAATATCTAAGATCAATGATAAAACGTATGAAAATAAGGTATAATTTAGATAATTTAAAATAAGAAATGATTCAATGAGATGGTTAAAGGAATGACGTCATAATGCTAGAAAAATGTTATTTTTACCTTTTTATTATGGGATAAATTGATAAATTTAATCGCCTGCTCTTAACCGGGGAAAATAGGAGTTGAAATAATGGCATTAAAAGCTCGAAAACAAGGGAAGGGCTTGATTTCGAACGTTTTAAAGAAGGTGCTATTTTTCGCTGTGATATGAAGCATATTTATACCAATTTATTTTAGAATCGGATCTATAGTTTAAGAGAAGATAAACATTACTCCCTTTGAATTTTGCTAACTATGGATGCCTCTATCCATTCCAGGTCCAACCGCTTCATAAAATCGAGGACAGACGGACAGATAACTTAGGCTATTATTATATAGGAGATAAAAAAATATCTTTTCCTTACATCTAGTGTGCAGGGAACAAAATAATTTTCTCTCTTTTAATTGAATTGTAAGTCAAGAATAAAGTTAGAAATACTGGCAAGAACTATTCCAAAGTCGTTTTACAGTTCTACCAATCTCGGAAAATAAGGCATCGGCATCCAATTAGGAGTGAATTCTAAAGAGATGGTTCTTCTCTTCCTAACTAAAATTTTCTTTGTCAAGATATTTCTCGGGAGACACGCTGAGTACTTAGGTTGTAATCGTGAATATAATTTTTACTCCATAACTAACTATCGGAACTCATTTAAAAATAACAAGGTGCATATCTAAAAAGTTCAATTGATTATCCCTGAATAAAATCCTGAAAAATACTGCCAGTTTCTTAGAAAAATGACTGAATATGTTTATGTTTTATCTGAGACTTAACGAAGTATTCAAGAGCAGGCATTTTAACTCAAAAAGTTATCTATGCACTTTTAAATAAATATTATTTTCCAATGCATAAAACCCTCCTAATGAATTCCTTATTACTGAAGTAAGGAAATGGGAATACGGCAGGGATATAAATAAGTTGGAATAAACATTTATGAAAGGGTTTCTTCCAATAAATGCAATAAATTAGACAGGGATGCATTTTTTCCAACTTAAATTCTTTTAAAATATATCCTGAAAGAGTCAAAAGATCTCAAAATTATTCAGTCGGCTTAGAATAAATTTAAATATAAATCTAATGTTTCAAAATCGATTAATAAAACTCAAATAAATATATTTATAAAAGTCATGAATTTTTTGTTATAGAAGAATGTATAACTTATGTTACTAAAGGCTTTGAGTGAAAATTTCCAGATTGTTTTTTACGCATATATACTTAGTATATATATGCTCACATACACAGACACTCTCACATATATGTAATATATCAAAATCTTTTCCTAAACTATAGATCAGATTCTGAAGTAAATTGGTATGAATAAGCTTCGTATCACAGCGAAAAATACTGTCCTCTTTAACACGTTCGAAATCCACCCCGTCCCCTTTTCGAGCATTTAATGCCATTATATCAAGCCCCATTTTAAGAGCAAGAGATTAAATTTATCAATTTATCACTTTATAAATAGGTGAAAATAACAACTAGCATTATGACTTTATTCCTTTAACCATCTCATTTAATCATTTCTTATTTAAATTATTTAAATATTTTCTGCATTATTTTCATACATTTTATCACTAAACTTAGATATTACATAAATAATTTTCTTTTTTATTTGACTTAAATAATAGATTAGGTACATATGGGATAATTTTAATCGATTATTTTTGTTGAAAGGTAATTCTTAGCCAAAAAAACAAACCATTTTTTTACCTGCCTCATAGGGTTCTTTACAATCCTGGAAAATTAAAAATTTTACTAATCCCGTCATGTGACGGGCTATATGCTAGTACTTTAATAACCACTTCCTTAGAGATGTGGTTATTTTTCTAAACGCATGCGTAGTAAATTGCTTTATACAGTAAATATCAATTCACTGAAATATTTTTACCGATTTAACTAAAATAATGCCATACTCGAAAAATTCCGTGTTCCGTATTCTTTGTATCCCTCTCGCACCAAAAGTCAACCGTATTTCTTTTCCCTATCCATGCACTTTCCTCGAACGACTTCTTTTGATGGGAACCAAAATGTCAAAGCCTACATTTTTTTTCACTTTATTCATTCGTCTGACCAAAAAATTTTGTCATATATATGCAGAACGAGTCCGTAACAACGTTTCAAGCATGCTGGGATCGCTTTCAGACACCTATGAAAAGTGGTTATTTCTTGAACCTTAGAATGTTCCTTTTTTTTTTTAAGTCTTTAACATATTTCACATTTTTGTAATAATCTTTATTTCTTTTTTTTGCGTTTTTTAAGAAGAAAGTACATTTGACATTTGTTTAAAAGAAGTTTTATTGTGTTTTATAAAATATTTTTTAATGCTTAAAAATCAGAATTCGCTTCAAATTAAAATAAATACAAACTATATCTTACTTTTTTTCATTTATTTATTATTCTTATTATTTATAATTATTATTATTTATTATTATTATTATTTATAATCATTATTTACAACTGTTATTTATTAGTATTATATTTAATTATTATTATTCATTATTACTTATAATTATTATTTGTTCATTATTATTTATAATATTATTATTCATTATTATTTATAACTGTTATTTGTTCATTATTATTTTTAATTATTATTATTCTTTATTACTTATAATTATTATTTGTTCATTATTATTTATAATATTATTATTCATTATTATTTATAATTATTTTTTGTTCATTTTTATTTATAATATTATTATTCATTATTTTTTATAACTATTATTTGTTCTTTATTATTTATAATATTATTATTCATGATTATTTTTAATTATTACTATTCATCATTATTTTTAATTATTACTATTCATCATTATTTTATAATTATTATTATTCATTATTATTTATAATTATTATTATTCATTGTTATTTTTTATTACTACTATTCATCACTATTTTATAATTATTAGTATTCATTATTATTTATAATTATCATTCATTATTAATTTTAAGATGATTTTTTGTTGTCTTTTCAAGGAAATCTATTAAAAAAATTTTAAATATAAAATACTCGAAATATGATAACATAAAAAATAACGATTCCATTTTTATACTATGTATAATTGTTATTATTACCTAATTAATAATGTTAAATTATGTATAATTCATATCCATAATATTAATCATAATATATAGCATTAACTATGTAATTATCATAGTTATCATAATATTATATAATTATGATTATCACAAGTATCATACTATTATATAATTATCATAATATATAACATAATGTATACCACAGCATTATTAATATATCATAATAAATAAATTAAATGCTTTTACTTAACTTCACTTGTATATCACTCGTATATTATGAAATCAATTTTTAACTACCTTCCTGTATAGCTACCGATCTGAAATTTAATGACAATACAATTTTCACAATGTGTTAAAAGAGGGAAGAAATTAAAAAAAACTTATGGTTTGGTTTGAAGCGCTATTGTCTACTTTCTGCAGCACGAGGGCTAATGAGACCGGGACCTACTACTTAAAGCCGATTCCGGAAGGCTACAAACATCCTTGACACAGTGGGATTCGAAAAAACACTCATACGAGAGACGCACGCACGCACTGAAGTCATACAGAATCAGCCATAACCCAAGAAGAATTGTCAAAACGGACTTCCAAACATCCAAAACCAAATCAAACAAAGGTGCAAATTAGCGGAACTCGAGTGTAAAGCTGTCACAAGATTCCGTCTCTTACTGAGTACGTGACACTTACCTGGAAGGGGGAGGGGTGTTAGTATGTTGGAGTTTTAATTCTATTTTATATTTACTACATTTTTAAAGTTGGCTTTGGTTAAAACAGTCTGAGGCTGGGACCTACGGCTTAAAGCCGATTTTGATAAGCTACGAACACTCATACTATTAATGGAATTCGAACCCATGAAATCCTGTGCCGAAGAGCAGCGGGCTACACCTTAGGCTGTTGTTTCGTGAAAATTTGGTATAAAACAATAAATGAAAATAGTTAATTAAATTGAGCCTTACTAAAGTAGTCTAAACAGCTACACACATCCCTATTAGGGATTCTAAGCTCCTTATGTATTGTGCAGTATACTATTTATTCAACCAACATCCACCTCTTAAAATATAAAATAAGAATGTAAGAATGTAGAACTAAATTCAAATTAATACAAAATCATCTTAACCCCTAGACATACAATGACGTCTGGGAGACGTCAGCCATCTCATGAGCCAAAGTTTACTTCGACATCTCCAAGACGTCAATAGCTTTCTCCGATAAACGTCATACAGCATTATATTAAATCATAACTTTATGCTGTTACTTTATTGTTGCACATGAGTATCATATATAAATCTCATTAAATATTACATAGCAATGCAAATTTGAAAATAAAACGTTCTCTTTCCCAACTTGCACAAAATTGTTCAGATGAGACAGAAATAAATAGTATTGTTCTATTCTATTTATGTGGAAAGTTCTTAAATAAATTCAAAAGTTCGTAACACTACATTTTATTTTAACGAACACGAACACCACTCAAAACATTAAAAACTAAATCTACTTTCATCAAATCGAAATCATCTAAATCAAAAGGTGAAATGTTTCGAGGCGTTTTTAATTTCTCTCATCCTTCCACACTCATCAAAGGTTTTCTATAAAAGACAAAAACTCTTTCGCCGTTGCCAAAACGGCAAACCTAAACTTCGCGGCCGTGATAAGTATTTTTAGGACACATCAGATTCGGTTTTACTTGTATGTCAAGAGGTTAATTTAAATAAATTATTTAGCAAAGGTAGAATTTCTATATATGCATTTAAAATGAACAAATTTATGTCCTAATGTGCTACTTTTAATTAAAAATATATTTCATACTTATTAAAATTACTTTATAAAACTTTAATTTAGACTAAACATCTTAAATAAACTAGGTTTTTTCATTTTATACTAGTTGTTTTAATGATAAAGAATGTAGAGATAAAGTTTAAGTCTGAATTAAATTCCGCTGGTGTTTTACGATCTATGTAACTGATATTCACATTATATTAAGAAATTCAGACTTCTACATTAATTCTAAATACTGCTTTTGGGGAAATTTAATCTCACAGACAACTTATTCTAGTAATTTTAAATAGGCATTTATTAAAATATTGTTTTCACAAAGAAATATAAAATAACTAGACAGAATACTAGATTACATTATTTAGTTTGAATCTCTTCGATTTCGAAATCAGTTCAGTAGCTGGCTGAATTCATTTAAAATGAATAGAACAAGTCTCTTCACAATTGCCAATAATCCTTTATTTAATTTACTGTTAATTTTAAAGAGTTTAATTAGTTTAATAAAGAGTTTAAGGTGATATAGAACTGCTAATTTCAAGAATTTCGATTCTTTAGTTTTTTAAAGTATATTTTTCTACATATTTTAAATTAAACTGTATTTCAGTTTTCCTAATTTTTCAGGAGTTATGGCACAGAACTTGTTAAGTTTCATGTGCAAAGGAATATTTAATTGGATATAGGCAAGTACAACTCTGATATTTAAAAATGATCAACCAAATCACTTGTTTCTGTGCTCAAAAGCAAGTGATTTGGTTTGGTTTTGAAGTGTTACGGTCTACTTTTTGTAACACGAGGGCAAATGAGACCGGAGCCTACACCTTAAAGCCGATTCCGAACGGCTACGAACATCCCTCCCACAGTGGCATAGCTGTTCGTAGCTGTTCGGAATTGGCTTTAAGCTGTAGGTCCCGGTCTCATTTGCCCTCATGTTGCAAAAAGTAGACCGTAGCACTCCAAAACCAAACTAAACCAAATCACTTGTCTTTGAGCACAGAATTATTTACTCTTGCTCGGTAAAGGCGTCGATATGATAACCAGAGTATCCTGAGATCGAGGATCGATCCGGCTAAAGATTCACCATGTTCATTAATTGCCGATAAACCACATAAAACAGATTCGAGGTCGCAATAACCAACTTCTCAAACGATACCTCTGGAAGTGATATTCCAAGCCTGGGGTCTTCTGCTTTATCCCTGCTTTTAAACTAATAGGATCCACTTGAGCCAAATCGTTCTTTCAGAAGTGCTCTTCAAACGAAAGATGCACCTCTTCAGAGAAGTAAGTCTTCAGTCCTCGTGGTTCCTCACTGAAAAGTGAAGCTTCAGATTAACCATAGACTCTTAGCCATAGACCAATCGCATATCGCGACGGGGTCAATTGAAGTAGGCTTTCCAACACCAAGGAGGATGAGTAACAACAATAATGCATGCCACTATAAACAATATATACTAATTCATATGACTACTTATGCTAGTATTATACAGGGATTATAAAATTAGTTTTAAGAAAATTAAGCTTCTGAAGGTGTCAAGCCAAACCTTGGGGCCTTCTGCTTTGTCCCTGCTTCTAAATTACGAGTACTCACTTTGTTTGTTTGTGTTGTCCTTAAGTAGTAATGTTGATCTCCTAAATAGTGTTCCCCTAATAACAAATCTTAGGAGTTAAGTCAACAAATTCTTAGGAGTTGTGTGGGTGAATGCTTAACAGGCAAATGCCGCCGTGTTATATACCCTATATAATATTAGCCTAAGTTATCTACCCGTCTGTCCTCGAATTTATCAAGCGGTTGAACCTGGAATGGATAGAGGCATCCTTATTGGATTCTTAAAGACTTAAGTTTAGTAAAATTATAAAATAAACTGATTCTAATAAAATTGCTATAAATATGCTTCATATCACAGCGAAAAATACTACGAAATTCACCTATTTCCCCCCCCTTTTCGAGCTTTTAATGCTATTATTTCAAGCCCTATTTTCCACGGTTAAGAGCAGGCGATTAAATTTATCAATTTATCACATAATAAATAGGTAAAAATAACATTTTTTCTAGGATTATGACGTCATTCCTGTCACCATCTCATTTAACCATTTCTTATTTAAAATTATTTAAATATCGTCGGAATTATTTTCGTACGTTTTATCACAGAACATAGATATTACGTAAATAATTTAATTTTATATTTGGCTTAAAAATAATAGATTAGGTAGTACATATGTTATAATTTTAAGTTTAATCATAGATCTTTTTTTTTTTTTTTTGGTTGTTGAAAAATAATTCTCAGCCAAAATGCAAACCATTTTTTACCTACCTCATGGGGTACTTTATAATTCTGGAAAATTAAAAATTTTACTATTCTAGTCATATGACGGGCTATATGCTAGTTAAAAAATAGTAATTGTGCACAAGTTCAAAATTTACCGTAAGAAAAAAATTTGCATGGATCTTCAGGATTTTATGATTATCATATAATTTTTATGGAAAATATTACTAAAATGTAAAAATTGAATAGAACTTTTAAATTTTTGATAAATTTTGCTAATAAATATGTATTTTAGTAATATTTAATATATGGCATTAGTTTTACTTAATCTGCAAAATAGAAGAAAAAGTTAAACAGTGTTGAGAGATGGAAAGTTTT
>CM063511.1:123278143-123312657 GCA_032207245.1 Pardosa pseudoannulata
ATAAGGTTTTATTTGTTGCTTACGTTATTTCTAAAGTGGATTTAACCCCTTAACAGGTTTGCCCGTACGGTGTAAGGGATACTAATAGTTGGCCACATCTGGTTTGCCCGTACGGTGTACTGACAACAATATTTTTCCCTTTCTTGTTTTGATTTGTGCGTAGTTTTAATAGAAAATAGTTGAAATAGAGATTTTAGTTTTAGAATATTTCAATAGGTGGCTTAACTTCTCCATGTTATTTAAATGCATTCTGTTTTTTTCTTATGTTATAGGAAGTCAAAAATATTTCGTATACTTAGTTCTTGAAATTTTGTTTTACGGTATTCTGGTTGCAAATTCAAAGCGTTTTAGGTGTGGATGATACAGTAGACTATGATATTTTATTGTTAGATGTTTTAGTATTGTTAGATGTTCGATTCAAAACTGTCGTCTAATGTTTTAGATAATACTTCATATGACACGTGTAGTGATGATCTCATGTCCGATGAAAATATAATTTCTGCTAGAAATTTTTTTGAAATTTGAAATTTGAAATTGCTGCGAAAAACCCACTTCCTCCGTGTACCAGGTTTAATTTTACAGGTATTCCAGCCGTAAACATACAAGTTGATGACGATTCTGATGAACTATAATTTTATGAAACATTTATTGATTCATCGTTGATGAATAAAATTGTACAAGAAACTGCAAAAAAAATAAATAAATAAAATAACATATAGTACATTTTTATTCTAAAGATATAAAAATAAAAAAATTCTTAAATTCATTATTTATAAAAAAATTATAAATATTCTTTAATTTTACTGTTATATTAAGTTCGGACTTTAATTATATCCAATAAAAATATGCTTTTTTTAAGAATCATTTCTTGTAAAATATTAACCAGTTAAGGGGTTAAAGAAATGAAAGTTTAAATATGTTCTTTTGTAATTTTCATACTCATTCATTAGGGATCATGGATTCTTTAGCATAATTTTTGTTGCTCAGTTTATACGTTTAAAAATCTAAAATAGCACCAGAAATATATAAATGAAATTCATTACTGTATCTGTTAAATATTTAAATAGGTGGAGAATTATACATAATAATTATTTACGAAAAAGCAAAAATTATCAAACAATCCTCAAATTATGGAGGTAATTTTGTTTATAGGTAGAATAAATTAAATATATTCTTTGATATCTAACTTGTAAGAGTAAATAAGGTTTTATCTTTGGATTATGTCTTTCTACATTTTAAAGTGGATGTAAAGAAATAAAAGTGTAAATATGTTCTTTTGTAATTTTCATACTTATTCACTAGCGATCGTGGATTCTTTAGCATAACTTTTGTTGTTTAGTTTATATGTTTAAGAATCTAAAATATCATCAGAAATGTATAAATGAAATTTATTTTTGTATCTATTAAATATTTAAATAGGTGGTGAATTATACATAATAATTGTTTACGAAAAAGGCAAAAATTATCAATAAATCCTCCAATTATGGAGGTAATTTTGTTTTTAGTTAGAATAAATTAAATATACTCTTTGATATCTAACTTGTAAGAGTAAATAAGGCAAAAATTATCAATGAATCCTCCAATTATGGAGGTAATTTTGTTCATAGGTTTTGTTTATTGGTTTGATATCTAACTTGTAAGAGTAAATAATAATCTATTGAATATTTAAATAGGTGGAGAATTATACATAATAATTGTTCGTGAAAAAGCAAAAATTATCAATCAATCATCCAATTACGGAGGGAATTTTGTTTATAGGTAGAATAAATTAAATTTACTCTTTGATATCTAACTTGTAAGAGTAAATAAGGTCTTATCTTTAGATTACTTTCTTTCTACACTTTAAAGTGGATTTAAATAAATAAAAGTTTAAATATGTTCTTATGTAATTTTCATTCTCATTTAGTGATCGTAGATTTTTTAGCATAACATTTGTTGCTTAGTTTATAAGTTTAAAAATATGAAATATGATCAGAAATGTATAAATGAAAATTATTTTTGTATCTATTAAATATTTAAATAGGTGGAGAATTATACATAATAATTATTTACGAAAAGGGAAAAATTATCAATGAATCCTCCAATTATGGAGTTAATTTTGTTTATAGGTAGAATAAATTAAATTCTAACTTGTAAGAGTAAATATGGTCTTACCTTTTGATTGCGTTCTTTCTACACTTTAAAGTTGATTTAAAGAAATAAAAGTTTAAATATGTTCTTTTGTAATTTTCATACTTATTCATTAATGTTCGTCCATTCTTTAGCATAACTTTTGTTTCTTAGTTTATACTTTTAAAAATCTAAAATATCATCAGAAATGTATAAATGAAATTTATTTTTGTATCTATTAAATATTTAAATAAGTGGAGAATCATACATAATAATTGTTTACGAAAAAGCAATTATCAATCAATAAACAAAATTATCAATCAATCCTCCAATTATGGAGATAATTTTGTTTATAGGTAGAATAAATTAAATATACTCTTTGATATCTAACTTTTAAGATAATACGGTCATAAGATAAGTAAATATGGTCTTATCTTTTGATTACTTTTTTTCTACAATTTAAAGTGGATTTAAAGAAATAAAAGTGTAAATATGTTCTTTTGTAATTTTCATACTCATTCATTAGTGATCATGGATTCTTTAGAGTAACTTTTGTTGCTTAGTTTATATGTTTAAAAATCTAAATTATCACCAGAAATGTATAAATGAAATTTATTTTTGTATCTGTTAGATATTCAAATACGTGGAGAATTATACATAATAATTGTTTACGAAAAAGCAAAAATTATCGATGAACCTTCCAATTATGGAGGTAATTTTGTTTATAGGTAGAATAAATTAAATATAATCTTTTTATATCTAACTTGTAAGAGCAAATAAGTAAAAATTATCAATGAATCCTCCAATTATGGAGGTAATTTTGTTCATAGGTTTTGTAGGTGGCTTAACTTCTCCATGTTATTTAAATGCATTCTGTTTTTTTCTTATGTTATAGGAAGTCAAAAATATTTCGTATACTTAGTTCTTGAAATTTTGTTATACGGTATTCTGGTTGCAAATTCAAAGCGTTTTAGGTATGGATGATACAGTAGAAGATGATACTTTATTGTTAGATGTTCGATTCAAAACTGCCTTCTAATGTTTTGAATAATTCTTCATATGACACGTATAATGATGATCTCATCTCAAAAAATTTCTTCTAGAAATTTTTTTGAAATTTGAAATTTGAAATTGCTGCGAAAAACCCACTTCCTCCGTGTCCCAGGTTTTAATTTTACAGATATTCCAGCCGTAAACATACAAGTTGATGACGCTTCTGATGAACTATAATTTTATGAAAGATTTATTGATTCATCGTTGATGAATAAAATTGTACAAGAAACTGCAAAAAGCCAACATATAGGACATTTTTATTCCAAAGTTATTAATTAAATTCCAAAGTATATTAATTAAAATATAGGGTGAATAATAAGAAAAAATCTTCTTTTTAAAATTGCTTAAAGATGCTGTGTCTCCTTAAAATCACAGGAGAGAAAATCTCGCTAATATTCAACTGATGTAATTTCTTATTGACACCAATTCTACTGAATTACTAAGGAATGTGTCGATCCAGACTAAAATCACATGATGCCAAGCCGGAATCTAATTAAATATTGTAAATGTGGCGTCTTGTATACCTTCCACAAAACGCTTTTTGTGAGCATATGATACTCCATTAAATAACTCTCTTACCATCCGAACATGTTGGTCCCGTGTATGAAGTCATATCACAGTCACAGGTGTAGCTGTTCCACATTTGCACACATATTCCTCTATTAGCACATGCAGATGTGCTGCATTTCGTCACAGGACCTAGGTAAGTTTGAAGAAAAAAGAAAAGAAAATATTAACTTTATTAAAAGACTAATATGAGAAACTTACAGCAAAATAATTATAGATTTTCTATAAAGTGGTACATGCCTAAAATGCCTAATATGAGGAATGCGGTATTCAAAAATTAAAGGAAACAATCTAAAAAAAAAGATATAATAAGGAATAGTTTGTTCGTTCTTCTTACACATCCTAAACATAATAGATACGAAACCTGGTGTAACAAAGAGTTACATTTCAACAACGCCAGAACAAAACTGACCTAGAGGCCCTCCTTCGACCCCATTGGTCAAGAGGGGTTGCTAACCGCGGAGTAGCCATCTTTGGTTTAAGGCAACGCTGTCCAACGAACTTTTTCGAGAGATTGCGGGTCCCCCCAGAGAGAGAGAGAGCAAGGAAGAAGGAGTGTGGAGCTCAAAATCTTCTGCGGAGTTCTAATACCATTTTCTTTATAAGATCAAGACACAATGTTGGCAAAATCTTTGATCGAGTATGATCCCTTTGACATGATGGCCTAATTAGCATTTTTATTTTCTATTTATACCTTTATTTAAATTCAAAATAAAGAAAATGCAGGAGGAGGAATTAGTTTTTTTTCAATTTTGTATTTACTCCACTTATACGTGCGGCTGGCCTAGACGTTCAGTCGGTCTTCACCGCAACACCTGGGATCAATCTTTTATTTAACTTTTTATTGTACACACTCGCACTTACACACACACATAAACATACATAGATTACAGAAATAGCCGCGATAGCTCAGTCTACAAAAGCGTCATTCATAAACAGAGGGTTATGGGATCGAGCCGGCGATATACCCGCCGTGTTCATTAATATTGGCTGGGGCACATAAATAAGTTCGTGGGCACAATGTCTCCCAAATTCTCAAACTATATCTCTGGAGATGACAGGCCATGCCTGTGGGTCTTCTGTTTGGTTTCTGCATTGAGAGGATCCACTTTGTTTGCGTTGTCTTAGGGAGTAATGTTGACCGCCTAAATGGTGCACTCATAATAAAATGGTCTAGAAATTCCACGAAGTTGTATGGGAGAATGCTTAACAGACACATACCCCCGCGTTATTAACCCCCCCAAAACTTTTCCTATTTTTAGGAAACTAGATTCTGAAATTCTTTTGTTGGAGAGAATTCAAGTTATTTCTTTTCTTGAATAGAGAAAAAAATCGTTGACACGTTTTAGTGTGAAAAACTCACACAAATATGTTCGTTTTCAATAACATTAATCCAAACGTATGGAATAGCCTATATTGCTGTACAAAACTGTATTTGCAACGGTTTTCAGCTTCATATCTGAGTTCTTTTGCTTCTATTTCCAAGTTCTCACTACAGCATGAGTCTCACTACAACGTGAGTCTTTCAATGACTCACTACAACATGATCTAGTGAATGTGAAGCGATACACCCCACGAAATGGTAAAGAAGTTAACTCCAAAAAAATGTTTGGAATTGTTTATATGCTTGTTAAACTATTATATATAATTGTTAAACTTGCATGTTCCGGTTTTCACATTTTACTCTGTTGGGTTGTCAGTCACGTGGGTATCCCAGGCAATGAAAAGGCGGACGATCTTGCCAGACGTCACTTACTCTGGCCCCATTTCCTATGAAGATATTAAAAAGTCTATTGCATTGGTCACCAATGACCGCTGGAAAGCTGACTGGGACCTTCATGGGGAACAAACTTCATTCTATTAAGCCAACTATTACATTCTGGCCATCACTCCCTAATCGCAAATTAGATGTCATATTATCTCGTCTTTTTATCGGTCATAGTAGACTAACCTATAAACATTTCCTACTGGCCGAGCCTACTCCAATATGTTCCTTTTGTCATACTCATCTCACTGTTCATCATATTTTAACTTCATGTACTGCTTTAAAACGTTTTTATTATATACATTTTAAAACTTTCCACCCTAATTTGAACGAACTTTCAGTCGAAACTGTATCTAAATTTATTCGATTTTTTCTTTCGCATTGGTGTTTTAAACCCCATTTATTTTTTTATAAATTGTTTTAATGTGATTCTTCACCACGTTTTTACTTGTTTTGTTTCTCTTAAATTTTGACTATTTTCTTATACCTTATTTTATTTAACTTTGTTGTAATTTGTGCTTTTTTGTTTGGCGCAGCATATCCTAACTTGGATTTTGCGCCAATAAACCTCAACCAACCAAAAAATGTTTGGGGCATAAATACTTCAACACAAATATTTGACATAAATATTTTGTAAAAGACAAAGTGTTGTATAAAACTGTGCTTATTCTATTCTGCTTTTACTTATACTGCTTTGCAGTTAACTGTAACTGCGTTAACTAATGTTATATAATAAGGATGGATTTAAACTTTCACTTCCATGTCATTTCTTATTGATGTATCGGATGCAATCCACTTGTGATTGCAAAAAGTGAGCTTACCTGCACATCCTGGAGACACCAATGTACTGGGCACTACGGCGTCTTTGATGGGATCCACAGTCTCTCCGTTGAGATCCAGAGAGGCTAAGCATCCCTCGAAACCATGCCGCGATTGGACGAGCTTCGGCAAAGAAATGTAGGAGGCTCGTCTAACTCCGCCTAGATACAGAAGTCCGTCCAAATCCAAATGAACATTGGAACCTGTGCTGCCGACTGTAGCTATCATATCATCTACCATCAACGTATGCTGTTTGACTGATGGACGACCTGGAAAAGGAAAATAATCAGTGATTTAAATCTCTATTATTATTGTTCATTTTCATATTTACATGGTACGTGGATAGGAATTTGACCTTAAACATTACACTTTAGGTTGTAGGGGAGAATAGGGATGAATGGCACGTTTGGAATAATGCTTAATATAAACATTGTTTTTAATTTCTGACTTTTCCATAAAATGGAACAACCATAGCCCCATACTTGTTGCTATGAATTGCTTTATTTGCAGTGCTCTCTGAGTTTTTATGTTAAGAAGACTATTATTTGACAACACCAAAAGTAAATAACTACTTTATTTGGATGGCAAGTTTTCAAATTCATTCATTGATGCTAACATTATTGCTTTCGGTGTTTCATACATTTAACAATATATTTTTTACGAATCAGGTCTTAAATTAAGCCTAAACGTACCATGCTTTCAGTAATAAGCTGTTTTATTGACATGCTGTGCAAAGGGATGGATGGGATAGTATAGCTCATGTAGAGATAGGACCTGCTTAATTCTCCTCTGAGACATACTGTACATTCATCCATACTTTATGCATTTGAAACTTTATGTTCCCACAAGTAACAGACTGTTCTATAACTGATAAAATTATTGTTAACGTTATTGCAAAGTTGCAATCAATATTACTGAAATGTTGTCCCTACCGAAAATGGTTGATGGAATTAGTCAAGCGCAGGAATATTTTTTGTTTAATATGAATTTATTAAAGTTTAATATTAGATAAAACTGATATTATCAGTAATCAATAAATCTTATATACATGAGGGACATACAGTGTTTGTCATGATATTTTTAAAAATTACGTATGCATTTTTACTTTTAAAAACATGTTCCATTCCTTATGAAATGGAGGGGTAGGACATTTTATTGCAATGTAATTATTTTTTTAAACTTATATTTTTATAATTACCATCAAGTTTAAATTTTTGAAATATGTTAAAATTTTTCAGTTTGTTACTGTAAAATTTAAAATGTTGAACCAGTAGAAAATAATTTGCAAGATGTATTTTTGTTAAAACTGTCCCATCCATTCCTCCTCTCGGCTCTATCTCATTTAAGTAAGATAATTCACTTTAGAGTCATATCTGCTAGCTGAAGCAGTATTTCTGGTTGGTTTTTTAGAAAATCGTTTAATCACCTCCCTCATTTAAGGATAAAAAATGCTTGAGATCTAAACACTGAGGTTTCCCTCAAGGTTGACCATCTAGTTGAAACATGTACTTCATACCCCATGGCCTTTGGTCTCGAAAATGGAAAAGGACCCTGTAGGTCATGGTCCCCAAGTTGGCCTATTCAGTCAAAGAATTTAGTTTATATAAATGAAATGTAATCGCCTTTAGGGCAGCATCTGAAGGGTTCTCCAAGAGCAGAGTACTGTGATCAGATCCCCAAACCCAATAAAAAGAAGAGAAGAAAATAAAGGAAAGGAAAAGAAGAATCAGATCGCTGGCAAACTTCGGGATTGCGGTATCCGTGTTTACTTAAAGTAGGTAAACCTTCTCAGGGGATTCCCCAGATATAATCCCCATGGGCAGGGTATGTGGCTATACTCTCGGAAGCTGAATGCCCATTTTAGTCGCATCTTACGACATGCATGAGCTATTGGTACTATTCTTTTACGTCCGGTTACCTCACGGGTGTTAGTTTAAACGAGAAAGATAATAGGAAAGATAAAATAAAGAAAATATATGGCCATCGATGACTATAGTTTATCGAAAATTATTTTAAACTATTTTTTTTAATAATATTTCATTTATATATTATTTTAAAATATTTTATTTTATAATATTTCATTTATATATTATTTTAAAATATTTTATTTTATATATAATATTTCATTTATATATTATTTTAAAATATTTTATTTTATAATATTTCATTTATATATTATTTAAAATATTTTATTTTATAAACTACATTATTTATTACTTAAATTAAGAGCGACATATGTGGTTCAGATAAGCGATTGGGTCAACTTATCATGAATGCTGCCTCTCCCCCCCTAAAAAAAAAGAAATAGATAAATTTTATGAAAGAGGATGAAAAAGCAACAGAAAAACTGCAGATAATCTGTATTATTCTGTATTATCTGTAGAAATTCTCCATTTTTCAGAACGTTCTAAAATTCCAAAGTGAGGAAGCTCCCTTATCATTCGAAATACAATATATGCTTTCGAGCCTGTCTTTTCTTGTTGTCACGAGCGAAAATAATCTTCTTGGGATCATGTGTCTTACCTTATATGTTCATTTCTCTGTTAAATATATACATGCGAAAATAGAAATCATGCAGATACATCACGTACGAAAATAGAAATAGCGTAGTTATGGACATAAAATATGCTTATTTTTTTATAGTTCCGAAATACTTTTTCCGACTTTGGGGCATCTAATAAAATATTTAAAAGATTTTCAGTATTAACTCTTCAATTTTCGAGGCATGCCCGAGTCATTTCTGCCTATTACATATCGATGCATATCTTAAATCTAAGTTATGGGCTGCACAAAATAAAATAAATATGAAGTGTAAACAACTTTGAATACTACAGAATGTCACGTTAGTGATTAGCAATCGTTTTAAACATCATAGGATGCCATTTACGAAAAAGGAAAAACTTCGGAAAAAAAATTTATTTGGTATTGGATGTAAAATACGTACTAGAAAGGAAAGTTTTATAATAGACACAGCAATTTTTTCATGATTTCAGTCTGTGTACCTGCCGAAAAACTAAATTTATGTGCTCTGTTTTCCAAAAAATCCTAAAGTGTCGAATCAAATGAAAAATTTACGAATAATAGAAGTTTATTGGAAATTTTGTAGATTGTTTATACGAGCACCCTCTAATTACTAATAATGGAAGTTGATTGAAAATTTTGTAGATTGTTTATAAGAGCGCCCTCTAATTACTAATAATAGAAGTTTATTGTTAATCTTTTAGATTGTTTATGAGAGCGCCCTCTAATTTCCCTCAAAAGGAAATCTCGTTCTAAGATAACATAAAAATTGTATACTCTATTTTTTAGCGGTATCTAAAATCAGACGCTAAGAAATAAAGGGTTAATAACGACTAAGAAAGCGTTTGTTTCAGTAATATTAAAAATAGCAGATAATATGTCATAACACTGATTTTCATGTTTGATTATTTAACCAAAATACAAAATACTTCATGCTATTCTTTAATTAAATTATCTTCGAATAAAATTTTGGAAAGGGAAATTAACAGACTTTTAGAACAGTGTACCGAAAAGAAAAGGAACTGAATTCAATTTTTTAAAACAAATGTTTGGTCATATTTTTTATTATTGTACAATGATCTAATTTCAGTAACCATACCAAATTCTGAAAAGTTTCCGAATGTGTAGGGCACTGTTCTTCAGTACCGGATTTGGTGGATTCGAATCCATTGCCGGCATGAATGTTCATAGCTTTGCAAAATTGGCTTTACACCCGGGTTCATAAACCCCGATGAAGTAAAACAGTAGACCACAGCATTAAATGAAAAAGCTTTAAAATATTAATAAAATTAAAAAACTGTGGTTAAGAATACCTAGGTGAGATAAATTTGATCTAAAAAATTATGTATTAAATCATGTATTAATGGGTTTGAGTTCACTATTGTATGGATTTTCATAGTCATTCGGCTTCAAGCAGTAGGTCCCAGTTTCATTACCCCTTGTGTAGCAAAACAGTAGATCGTAGTGTTCCAAACCAAATCAAACCCAGTTCTCAAAAGATAAATTGAATAGATTTTTATAAAAATTGTAGCTAACTGACCAATAGAATGAAAATTTTAATTAAAATGATTGATGTAATGATTTGACAATACTTATTTTCGTACATTCAAATAACTTCTGCTACCGTACTAAATTTTCATAAGACAGACCGAAATATATTTTTAGAAAAGTGTATCATTCAAAAGACAACAGCCAAATAAAAGATTGACTTTCATTTTTGAATTCCACTATAAACATATAATATCATGTGTATGTGACTAGAATATAAATATTTTGTTCTATCTCTAATCCGCAAAAGAAATGCCTTCTCATAAACATTTCCTGAAACTGCTCCATTTTCCTTGTCTCGATATTGTGTGCTGCCGTAAGTGTCTTACCGTGTATACTGGAAACACTCCATATGATACTTTTCTTAAAATTCGCCTTCTTGTTGCGTCTTTATCTGTTTTACACGAAATGCACCAAAAGCACAACGAAAGAGAAATGAAGGTGCTTTTGAAAAGTGCTAAGAGATGTATGAATACGGTTTACGATACTGTTGTGATAATGTTGGCATCCATTAACACTTTCGTATTCCGGGTAATACTCGGGGATCGCGGTGGAAGGTTATAAATGACAACACATTTTCTACACAAACTTTATTTCATGCTACTTTTACTGACTTGTACAAAGTAAAGAAAGTTTTGTAATCTGGAAATATCTCAGTTTTCATACTTCACGGAAATGGCATGCTTGAATCAATTTAAAACTAGCTTCGTCTTTGGAGCTCTACAGTCTATTGTTTCGTTACAAATGCTAATGATATCGGGACCTAATGTTTAACGCCGATTCCAAATGTCTAAGAACATCTAATAGAGGGATTCGAGCCCACGAACTCCAGTACCGAAGAGTAGCGGACTATTATTCGCCCATCGTTCGGCGTTATTTGTATATAAGTATAAGGAGGCTTAAATTAAGTATCTATTTTCATCCTCCCCGAGTGAACCTTGACTATTCTCGATGTGACGTCTGTACGTATGTAGAATATACGTATGTAGTACGTATCTCGATCAATCCACAACTAAAACCGCACGATGTCCGAATGGTAGGTCTTCTGGACTGGTGTTCATGGGTTCGAATCACGCTGATTGCATGGATATTCGTACCCGTTCTGAATCAGCTTTAAGCAGTAGGTCCCAGTCTCATTAGTTCTATAAAAAACAGTTGATCGTAGCCGCTCCAAACCAAATGAAACCAAATTCTCTAAAGATAAATTGAATAGATTTGATCTACAGATAAATTGAATGTACAAGTGTAGCTAACTGACCAACAGAATGAAAATTTTAAGTAAAATGATTGATCTAACAATTTGACAATACTTTTTATTTTCGTACATTGATCCAGTTTCTGCCCCCTACTAAGTTTTTAAAACACAAAATGAAATAGATTTTTATAAACTGTATCCAGCGGATAATAAAACATTTTGGAAAAATTAAAAAGCAGCAAACAAATAAATCCCTGACTTCATTTTTGAATCTCATTTTAAACATATAATATCATGTATGTGACAAGAATATGAATATTTTGTTCTATCTCTAATCCGAAAAAGAATGCCATCTCATAAACATTTCCTGAAACGGCTCCATTTTCATTATCCCTATGCTGTGTGCCAGCGCGTCTTACCGTGCATACTGGAATCACTCCATATCATACTTTTCTTAAAATTCGCCTTCTTGTTGCATCTTTATCTTTTTTACACAGAATGCACCAAAAGCACAACGAAAGAGAAATGAAGGTACTTTTGAAAAGTGCTAAGAGATGTATGAATACGGTTCACGATACTGTTGTGATAACGTGGTCATCCACTGACACTTTCGTATTCCCGCTAATGTCCAGGGATTGCAGTGGAAGGCTATAAATGACGACACATTTTCTACACAAAGTTTATTTCATGTTACTTTTACTGCCTTGTACAAAGTGAAGAAATTTTTGTAATCGGGAAATATCTCAGTTTTCATACTTCAATGGAAATTCCATGCCTGAATCAATTTTGACTGGTTTCGTCTTTGGAGCGCTACAGGCTATTGTTTTGTTACAAAGACTAATGAGATCGGGACCTACTATTTAAAACCAATTTCGAATGGCTAAGAACATTCAACAGGGGGATTCATGCAACCGAATTCCTGTACTGAATAGTATAGCGTATTAACATTTGGCGACCGTTCTGCGTTATTTGTATATAAGCATAAGGAAGGTTAAATTTTGAAACTTTAAGTATCCTTTTTCATCCTCCCCGACAGAACTTTGACTATTATCGATGTGACTGACGTCTGTACGTATGTAGCATATACGTATGTAAAACACACCTCGCTCATTCCACAAACAAAGCCGTACGATGTCCGAATGGTAGGATTCTGCTCTTTGGGACTGGAGTTCATAGGTTCGAATAACACTGATTGCATATATGTATGTATGTACACATTTGGAATCAGCTTTAAGCAGTAGGTCCCGGTCTCATTATATAGCAAAACAGTAGATCTAAGCAGCTCCAAACCAAATTCTCTAAAGATAAATTGAATAGATTTTATAAACGTGTAGCTAACTAACCAATAGAATGGAAATTTAAATTAATATTATTGATCTAAAAATATGACAATACTTCTAATTTTCTTACATTGATCCAATTGCTGATCCCTACTAAATTTTTAAAAGATAAAAGGGAATATATTTTTACAAAAGTGTATCCAGCTGACCTTTAGAATAAAACATTTTGAAAATATTAAAAAGCAGCAAACAAATAAATCATTGACTTCATGTTTGAATCTCATTTTAAACATATAATATCATATGTATGTGACTAGAATATAAATATTTTGTTGTATCTCTAATCCGAAAAAGAAATGCCTTCTCATAAACATTTCCTGAAACTGCTCCATTTTCCTTTTCTCGATATTGTGTGCTACCGTAAGTGTCTTACCGTGTATACTAGAAACACTCCATATGATACTTTTCTTAAAATTCGCCTTCTTGTTGCGTCTTTATCTATTTTACAGGAAATGCACCAAAAGTACAACGAAAGAGAAATGAAGGTACTTTTGAAAAGTGCTAAGAGATGTATGAATACGGTTCACGATACTGTTGTGATAACGTTGGCATCCATTAACACTTTCGTATTCCGGGTAATATTCAGGGATCAAAGTGGAAGGCTATAAATGACGACACATTTTCTACACAAAGTTTATTTCATGTTACTTTTACTGCATTGTAGAAAGTGAAGAAAATTTCGTAGTCGGGAAAAATTTCAGTTCTCATTCTTCAACGGAAATCCCATACCTGAGTCAATTTTGACTGGTTTCATCATTGGAGAGCTACAGGATATTGTTTTGTTACAAACATTAATGAGATCGGGACCTACTATTTAAAAGCCGATTTCGAATGGCTAAGAACATCCAACAGGGGTATTCGATCCCAAGAACTCTACCGAAGAGTACAGCATATTACCATTTGGCAATCGTTCGGCGTTATTTATATATAAGAAAGCTTAAATTTTGAAACTTTAAGTATCCAATTTTCTTCCTCCCCTAGTGAATTTTGACTATTCTCGATGTGACGTCTGTACGTCTGTAGCATATACATATGTAGTACGCATCTCACGCAATCCACAAGCAAAGCCGTATGATGTTCGAATGGTAGGTTGTTGCTCTTCGGAACTGGAGGTTCATGTGTTCGAATCAAGCTGATTGCATGAATATTCTTACCCGTTCAGAATCAGCTTTAAGCAGTAGTTCCCGGTTTCATTAGTTCTTATATAGCAAAACGGTAGATTGTAGCCGTTCCAAACCAATTCAAACCAAATTCTCAAAGACAAACTCAATAGATTTTATAAAAGTGTAGCTAACTGACTAATAGAATGAAAATCTTAATTAAAATGGTTCATCTAACAATTTGACAATACTTCTTATTTTCGTACATTGATCCAATTTCTGCTACCTACTAAATTTTTAAAAGATAAAAGGGAATATATTTTTATAAAAGTGTGTAGAGGAGACCTTTAGATTAAAACATTTAGAAAAAAAAAATAAAAACCAGCAAACAAATAAATCACTGATTTCATGTTTGAATCTCATTTTAAACATACAAAATTATGCGTATGTGACTAGAATATGAATATTTTGTTCTATCTCTAATCCGAAAAAGAAATGCCTTCTCATAAACATTTCCTGAAACTGCTCCATTTTCCTTTTCTCGATATTGTGTGCTACCGTAAGTGTCTTACCGTGTATACTAGAAACACTCCATATGATACTTTTCTTAAAATTCGCCTTCTTGTTGCGTCTTTATCTATTTTACAGGAAATGCACCAAAAGTACAACGAAAGAGAAATGAAGGTACTTTTGAAAAGTGCTAAGAGATGTATGAATACGGTTCACGATACTGTTGTGATAACGTTGGCATCCATTAACACTTTCGTATTCCGGGTAATATTCAGGGATCAAAGTGGAAGGCTATAAATGACGACACATTTTCTACACAAAGTTTATTTCGTGTTACTTTTACTGCCTTGTACCAAGTGAAGAAAGTTTTGTAGTCTGGAAAAATTTTAGTTTTCATTCTTCTATGGAAATGCCATACCTGAATCAATTTTGACTGGTTTCATCGCTGGAGTGCTACAGATTTTTGTTTTGTTACAAAGATTAATGAGATCGGGACCTACTATTTAAAACCGATTACGAATGGCTAAGAACATCCAACAGGGGGATTCGAGTCCACGAACTCCAGTACCGAATAGTAGCGCATTACCATTTTACCATCGTTCAACCTTTTTTTGTATATAAGTATAAGGAAGCTTAAGTTTTGTAACTTTAAGTATCCATTTTCATCCTCCCGGAGTGAAGTTTGACTATTCTTAATTTGACGTTTGTACGCATACCGCACATACGTATGTAGTACGTACTCGCTCAATCCACAAGCAAAGCCGTATGATGTTCGAATGGTAGGTTGTTGCTCTTCGGAACTGGAGTTCATGTGTTCGAATCACGTAGATTGCATGAATATTCCGACCCGTTCGAAGCCGATTTCGAATGGCTAAGAAGGGATTCATCATCGATATTTCATCGAGCCCACAAACTCCTGTACGGAAGAGTAGAGCATTACCATTTGGCCATCGTTCGACTTTATTTGTATGTAAGTATAAGAAAGCTTAAATTTTGAAACTTTATTCATTCTTTTTCATTCTCCTCGACTGAGTTTTGACTATTTTCGATGTGATATCTGTACGTATGTTGCATATACGTAGGTACTACGCATCTCGCTCAATCCACAAGTAAATGCGGAATGTTATGCCTGGTATAATTTAAAACTAGTTTCGTCTTTGGAGAGCTATGGGCTATTTTTTGGCTACATGCAAAGTAATGAGATCGGAAGCTACTGTTTAAAGCCGATTTCGAACGGCTGTGAATATTCATGCCAACAGCGGGATTAGAACACTCGAACTCCGGTTTCAAAGAGTAGATCTGTCATTATTTCTATTTAGATGCTTCCATTTTAAAGTATGAACAGTAAATGCATTTCGGATCTCAATTTTTAAAAAGTTACAAAATTATTAAATTTTTTAGGGGCGAAATTTCAGAAGTCCACTTTTAAGTAGCAAACTCTGTTACGTTATTTATTGAATGCACCTTAGGCTATTTTGAAATTTTTATATCATCGCGAAAGTCTTCAAGTGTCTTTTCAGCTGCCAGGTTAAGCTACTATTAGTGAGATATCGAGAGTATCTGATTCCTTGAAAATAAGTCAATACTAGCAGTATGTAGTTACTTGAAATCGCGACTATCTATTTACTTCAAATAAGTTAATACTTTTTAATATCTTTCAACTTCACCGAAATTCGAGTTGTATACTCCTCCCACGGTGATTTGATCCGGTGTTTTAACTTTGTGTCTCGACAAAATCAATTTTTAACCCCTTGTCCGTGGAATATATTTTAGAAAAACGCGGCAAAAAAGGTAAAATTTATTTTCTCTTTAAATTTGTTCGTTATCATCATCAAAATGTTAGAAATAGATTATTTAAAAAAATTAAACGAAATAACTACTATTTTCAATATTTTCACATACAGTAGAACCTTGATTATCCGAAGTAATTGGGACCGAACCTATTTCGGATAATCGAGAATTCATCAATAATCATCTAGTATGATCAAAATGTTAAAAATAGATTATTTAAAAAAAGTTAAACAAAATAATTACTATTTTCAGTATTTTCTCATACAGTAGAACCCCGATTATCCGAAGTAATTGGGACCGAACCTACTTCGGATAACCGAGAATTCATTAATAATTATCTAATTTAATATGTACTATCATCAAAATGTTAGAAATAGATTATTTAAAAAAATTAAACGAAATAACTACTATTTTCAATATTTTCACATACAGTAGAACCTCGATTATCCGAAGTAAGTGGGACCAAACCTATTTCGGATAATCGAGAATTCATTAAAAATCATGTTATTTAATATGTAGTATCATCAAAATGTTAGAAATAGTTTATTTAAAAAAATTAAACGAAATAACTACTATTTTCAATATTTTCACATACAGTAGAACCTTGATTATCCGAAGTAATTGGGACCGAACCTATTTCGGATAATCGAGAATTCATTATAATCATCTAGTATTATCAAAATGTTAGAAATAGATTATTTAAAAAAATTAAACGAAATAACTACTATTTTCAATATTTTCACATACAGTAGAACCTTGATTATCCGAAGTAATTGGGACCGAACCTATTTCGGATAATAGAGAATTCATCAATAATCATCTAATTTAATATGTAATATCGTCATTGATGCAATAACATGATCTTCCAAATTTCGCAGTATAATCTTCCAAATTTCGAAATGGAGTGCGTTTTTGTTTAGAACATGGATGGTTGAAACTGGGGAAGAGTACACCCATACCGAGAATTGTGCTTGCGAGAAGGAATTCTAAAAAAAGGATGTGGCGTTCTGTTAACCGCACTTATACTTTCTTTTAATAAACGTTTTGATAAAAAGCTTATGGTGAAGATTAGTTTGTTCTGCTTCAATATTTCCTCCTACAAGGAATTTCAAAATACTTATCTGCACTCGTAGTTTGGAAAGGACGGATTGAATACAAAAGGAATGTCGGAAAAAAGAAAACTTTAAAAATGCATATTTGTAAAGAGAAAATTTTGGATGATAGTAGAAAGTGAAAAAAAAGTGAAGGAGAAATCGACTTTGGTTAACGGAGAGTTTAGGTTAATCTACGTTCTACTTTATAGTATTAGGTGAGAATGCAGTTCAGGGTGCCGCTTTGTTGTTTGGTTTGGTTTAGAGAGTTACGGTCTACTGTTTTGTACACGAGAGCTTACGAGACCGGGATCTACAGCTTAACCTTTTTGTAGGCCTTGGGAAGAAACCGACTTCGGTAAACGGAGAGTTTAAGTTAACCCTCCGAGTGGAACACACCGAGGAAAAAAAAGTCTCCAAAAATACGCTATAGTTTTATTGTGTCGGTAACCAAAGTATTCTATGATTTTTTACTTCACCCTTTGTCCACTAGATTTGAATACAGGAAACCCACCCTCGTTATTGTCCCTTTACTTCCGGTTATAAATAAATATAAAAATAGACATTATAGATTGTTAATTTTTAATACACATAAAGATCGTCAAGTCTCGAAGATCATCCCATAAGAAATAATGGATTCTAAAAGTACAAATAAAAATATTCTTTAAGAGAATGATTTATATTTTTTTGCGAAAGTCATCCAAGCTATTTAAGTGGTGCAATTAGAGATACATCTGTTACAGCAAACGAAATACTTCGAAATAGAGATTTACAAAGACCTTAAAAGCTATCAGCTTCTATGTGAGTCAGGGAGTAGGTGCATCCCTCAATAAATGTCAGTGAAAAAGGGGTGCAGTTCCTAAACAATCGACCTGACCCTCCTACCTCAAAACTCCGTGGTTTAAAACACTGGCAGAAATGTATAATACATCCATTTTCGGAACGTGTTTGGAGGTCGAAAATTGTACGTGACAACCGCTTTGAAGACATCATTGGTTTGGCGGAATTGTACATGCGAACCGCTTAGAGGGTTAATCAAGGTTCGTATAATCGAGGTTCTACTGTATGTGGGAAATGTTAATGGATTACAATAATTTTTGTTCAAATTACAGTAAAATAAATCAAATGACATAATTTTCTGGATAAATATAATAAACTAATACAACAATATTATTATCTCTATCAAATGTCATGAATTCCATGTCCCTCAGATTCCTTTGAATTCACAAATCCTTTACAGTATCCGAGAAATAACGACAAATGGTGCGAAACTGCCGAACTTTTGGCCTGAAAGTATCTCTATTTGTTGTAAAAATGACAAATTAAATATTACGCATTGGACGAACCGATTTCGGTCATCACGCAACTGAAATACCGTTTTTTTCTCTTTCCCGAACTCAGGTCTGGCATTCCCAAATTGACACAATTACATTGCCCGAACTGAATGCAGGCGTAACAGGCAATAAATATTATTCATTGGTCGAAACGATTTGGGGCTTTACGGAACTGAAATACCTTTTTATCGTGCCCAAACTGAGGTCGGGCATTCCAAAATTGACACATTTGCATTGACTGAACTGAATGCGGGCATAACAGGCAATAAATATTATTCATTGGACAAACCCATTTGGAGCTTCAAGGAACTGAAATACCTTTTTATCGTGCCCAAACTGAGGTCGGGCATTCCAAAATTGACACATTTGCATTGACTGAACTGAATGCGGGCGTAACAGGCAATAAATATTATTCATTGGACAAACCGATTTGGGGCTTCAAGGAACTGAAATACCTTTTTATCGTGCCCAAACTGAGGTCGGGCATTCCAAAATTGACACATTTGCATTGACTGAACTGAATGCGGGCGTAACAGGCAATAAATATTATTCATTGGACAAACCGATTTGGGGCTTCAAGGAACTGAAATACCTTTTTATCGTGCCCAAACTGAGGTCGGGCATTCCAAAATTGACACATTTGCATTGCCCGAACTGAATACGGGCTTCACATGCAAGGGGTTAAGCGTGGAAGAGAGAGCAGAGATAAATATTCTATTTCCTCGGCCCCAAATTAATTTTACTCGAAGCGAAGTGAAATAAAAAGCGGCTACCGTGGACCGGCGGGAAAACATGACAGGATCATGATGGATCTGACTTCCGATTCTTGTAGCGCTGTTGAAAAATCAGGAAGTGTGGCGAAACTTGTACACAGATTTTGTTTGAAGGGCACATGACTCAAAACGGTGATCGATGGCAATCACTTACATACGAGATTCCCACGGAGGGAAAAATTTAATAACTCTGTTCAATTTTTATCCCAGCTTTCAATATTGATGAGAAGGTAATTCTACTTTATTTTCCTAGCGATTACAGAAAATGCAGATAGTCTATCCTAAGTTCGCAAGTACTTCTATTAACGAACTAGCATATAGCCCGTCATATGACTGGATCAGTAAAATTTTTAATTTTCCAGAATTGTAAAGTACCCTATGAAGCAGGTAAAAATATGGTTTGTTTTTTAGCTGTAAATTATCTGGTACACACTCAATAATTTGTTTATCTTCACATTCCTTTAAAGTCTCCCGATACTGCGAATGCAGTTTAGAATCACGTTGAATTCATTTAGAAAGATAATTCAAAGTTTTCTTAGCTACGTCGAAGCTATCTTAAAGTGCTTCCCAATTTTTTTTGCCACAGTAATTAATGGAAGTAAAGGAATGAAACTATCATTTCCACTACACCCTGAAGGTAGATAGAATTTGTTGTTAATACCCGTAATAAAATTTTTATTGCAAAAAAATAATCGATGATTCAATTTAAAATTATCACATATGTTCCTAATCTATTATTTAAGCCAAATATAAAAGAAAATTATTTACGTAATATCTAAGTTCAGTTATAAAACGTATGAAAATAACGATATTTAAATAATTAACGATATTTAAATAATTACAGACGATATTTAAATAATTTTAAATACGAAATGATTAAATCAGATGGTTAAAGGAATGACGCCAAAATGCTAGAAAAATGTTATTTTTATCTATTTATTATGTGATAAATTGATAAATTTAATCACCTCTTCTTAACTTGGAAAAATAGGGCTGGAAATAATGGCATTAAACGCTCGAAAAGGAGGGGAAGGGGTGGATTTCGAACGTTTTAAAGATGACAGTTTTTTGCTGTGATATGAAACATATTTATACCAATTTATTTTAGAATCGAATCGGTAGTGTATGAGAAGATAAACTTTACTCGCTTTGAATTTTGCTAACTCTAACTCACCAAGAATCCAATATGAATGCCTCTATCCATTTAAGGTCCAACCGCTTCATGAATTCGATGATAGAAGGACAGATAGCTTAGGCTATTATTATATAGGGGATATCATATATATTACAAAGATTATTTAACAGTTTGTTTAAATATTACAAACTAAAAGATCCATTTTTTATAGCCATTTTAAGGGGTTTGGTTTGGTTTGGAGCGCTACTGTCTTATCTTTGAAACACGAAGGCTAATGAAACCGAGACCTACTGCATAAAGCCGCATCTAAACGGTTACGAACATCGATGCTACAGTGGTATTCTAATCCATGAACTCGGGTACCGAATATTAACGCCCTAACCATTCGGGCATCTTTCAGCGCCATTTTAATGGAGTACATCACTTTTAAGCTACTTTAAATGGAAGATTAAAAATTTTTTTTTTATAATCTTATCATATGTTTCTCAATTTTTATCATAAATACATAGGAATTTCAGCATTTGTTGTCTATTTTTTTATTTAATTAGTTTTGATGAATTTATTTTGTTTCTTAAAAATACGAACTCTTTTTATGATGTGAAAAGTGAGAGCTTGTTTCTAAAATTTGAAAAATTTTCTGGCACACCATGTACAGACTTACAGAAAATGAGTTTCATTTTTTTTTGTAAATAATAATTATTATGTACAATTGTACACCTATTTAAACTTTAAAAAATATTAGAAATATTATACCAAGTGATTGAACTGAATTTTCAAAAAAAGCTATAATCATGTTTCAACCTAGGATAACACTGAAGGTCCGTATGAGGTCCGTGGGTCACTATTATTTGCCCACCTCTGCCTTAGAGTACCGTGTTAAGATGTATAAGAAAATTTGTCACCACGAATTTTTTTTAATGATACCCTATGATTACTAGAATTAATGTCCATTCACAGATGTAATTTAAAACTAACACTAGTGTTACCTGAATGTCTTATATTTTTTTTATTCTTTGGAATCCACATAAACTTAGATTCAAGTTAACTATTGATGTATATTGAGCAGAAATATCCAAAAGTTAATGGTTAATTCCCGCACGTTAACAACTCTAATTTAGATTGATGAAAACCTATTATTCTATAATTTTACCACAGAAAATGATTTATTTCTTTTTCAAAAGATTTTGACGTTACATTTTCGGAAATTTTGACGGGCTAAAATATGTTATATAAAACAAGGTATTTTGCTTTTCCGTCTAAGGTAGGCAGAAAGTCATTTTTCTCTGCTTTCTCCCAAAGATATTCTCTGCATTATTCATACTAGTTTAAAATTCCCAATTTCTTCTCTGGGAACGTATATCAAAATAGCATCTCATTTAGATTCACCACCCAATATATATATAAGCTGAAAATGTCATCTTATAACATAATCGCGTAACACCAGAGTATGAACCTTTAGTTCGAGGTTCTGTGTCAATTCGATATTTTAGAAAGAAATAGTTTCAAAAGGTTATGATTACCGCCTTTGGACCAGAAACTATATATGATAAACCTAGAATTTCCCAGTTGATGGAAAAGAGAAGCCTAAGGGAAACTTTCTTTTTATGACCAAAATTTGAAAGAATTGTCGAGCTTAAGCCCTTTGATTTATTCCCTTTTGCAGTATTATTTATACTTCGGGGAGATGTAAAGAGTACAGAGATTTTCAAAACAGCCAAATTCCATTATGAAATAGGTTTTAATAAATTATTGCAGTAAATGTAGAGCAGTGTCCATAGAATTAAGGATTTTACCTTGTTGATTATTTAGTTATAATTTAATTTGGTCCTGATTATTTTATTATTATTTAATTTGATTCTGATTACAAAACGGAATGCAGAAATTGGGCATGTTCTCCTTATGATTTTATCTCTTGTACCCTCTTGTACCCTTCTTATGGATAGCAGAAAACAGGTTAAACAGTACTTCCTGGGACAAGCCCTCTAGTTCTGTGTAACATAGGATTTAGGCAAACAACTATTGAATTTGTATTGGCTATGAACTGGGGTAGAGAACTAAGATAGACAATGGATGCTTGAGTTTGGGCAAGTGAAAAATAACACAAAAATAAAACAGAATTATATAAAAGAAAGGATTACGATTAGATATTAACCCCTTCCGGTATGATTTAATAATGAAAAACTGTGCATGAAATAACCATTTAATTTTTATTTAAAAAACTTGTTTCATTTTACAATTCTTACATATTCTTAATTAAAATCCACTTTTTACATAGTGTTAAATAATATCAGAAACAGTAAAATTAAGAAAATATCAAAGCAAAACATTAATAAGGTACACAGATAATAGTCTTCAAGCTAGTGGTACTTTTCAAAACAAAGTGCAAAGGAATTCTTAATTGTTTACACCGCCAAGTAGTTTCACTTTTAATTTGATTCTTGTAACACACACGGCATTTCTTAGTAGGTTTTCTTTTATTCTGACTCATTAATTTGGCAATGACTTGTACCAAGTAAACAATATGCAATAGTGACTTGTGATTTTCACAAGTGATAAAAGTGTTGCCAAATTCAGTACACTAGAAATTTTAAACTAAATTAATTATCATATTTAACAGTAACTTTAATCGCATGACGAGTGTAGCTCGTCATTGTGCGGTATGGAATGAAAAACTAATGACGAGCTAGACTCGTCATTTTACCGGAAGGGGTTAAAATCATTATGAATACTTGCTATAATTTGAAGGCTTAAGTCAGTTACTAGCTTAAGTCGTGTAAGATAAAATACAAGTTTAGAGTGATTAATTAGTTTTTTTTTCATAATTTCCAAGGAAGAGAAAGTAGCAGGGCAACAGGATCTTAACTAAAAGTTCATTGCATGGCAGAATAGGGCTTGCAAGGAGATACGGATTAGGATCCAAATGGATAATCCTAAACCAATAGAATTTGAGAATATGGACCAATGGCAATCTTAGAATTTGATCTACCAAAGTGTGGCCGCAACACTATTTTTATGGTTTTACCTCTGGAAAGCTACTTTCATTATGAGTGGTTAAAAATAGGGGTGTCTGTTCTTTTTATGTTTTCCCCTCTTGTACCCTCTTTTAAGAAAGCTTATTTTATTACAATTGGTCAAAAATAGTGATGCCTGTTCTTATTAATTTCTCTCTTGTATCCTCTTGTAAGAAATGTATTTTTATTATGAGTGGTCAAAATAGTGTTGCATGTTCTTATGGTTTTTTTTCTCTTATAACCTCTTGAAAGAAAGTTACTTTTATTATGAGTGGTTAAAAATAATGCCTATTCACGTAATAGGCTTTCTCTCTTGAGCTTTCTTGTAAGAAAGCTTCTTTTATAAGGAGTGGTCAAAAATAGTGTTGCCTGTTCTTCTTATGGTTTTTTCTCTTTTAACTTCTTATAAGAAAGCTACTTTTATTAACGAGTGGTCAAAAATAGTGGTGTCTGTTCTCCTTATGGTTTTCTATCTTGTCCTCTCTTGTAAAAAAGCTACTTTTATTACGAGTGGTCAAAAATAGTATTGCCTGTTCTCCTCATGGTTTTCTCTCTTGTTCCCTCTTGTAAAAAAGCTACTTTTATTTCGAGCGGTCAAAAATAGTATTGCCTGTTCTCCTCATGGTTTTCTCTCTTGTTTCTTCTTATAAGGAAGCTACTTTTATTACGAGTGATCAAAAATATAGGTGTCTGTTCTCCTTATGGTTTTCTCTCTTGTACCTTCTTGTAAGAACGTTACTTTTATAACGAGTGGTATAATATATTAGATTCCTAATTACATAAACCTTTTGTTATCGGTTTTCAAATGGGGGTTGAATGATGGATGAATGGGTAATGCTTTGCTCTTCTGTACCGTAGTTCATGGGTTCGAATCCCATTGTGCCGTGGATGTTCGGAACAGTTCGGAACAGTTAGTTGCTTTAAGCAGAAGGTCCTGGTCTCATTCACTCTAGTGTGCCAAAACAGGAGACCATAGCACTCCAAACTAAATCAAACCCAACTGAGGATATTTAGAGGTAAGCGAATAGAAACGGTAAGAGTGGTCAACCACTTAAAAGGGAACATGATAATTTTAAACAAATTAGATAGAATTAAAAAAATACTTGAGACTTTTAAGAAAGTAGCTGGTGAAATTTTCTAATACAGATGAGCTCCGTTATAATGACCTTCAAGGTGGTCAAAGACTTGTTCGGTGTATACAATGGTTCTCTATATTCGAATCCTTAAGAAAGAAGCTAGATATCACATAATGCATAACTCTTTAATTGTTAATTATATTTAATAGGGATGTAATTGAAAAGAAGATAAAAATTTATTAAAAATGAATTAAATTGACTAAAATTTAACAAACTAAACTGACTAATTGTATTCAGTTTGGTTTGGTTTGGTTTAGAGTGCTACGGTCTACTTTTTGCAACACGAGGGCTAATGAGACCGGGACCTACAGCTTAAAGCCGATTCCGAACGGCTACGGACATCCATGCCACAGTGGGATTCGAACCCACGATTCGGAAGTAATACAATAATTTAATAGACTAAAAAGGAAGACAAATAAAAATAATGAATTTTACTTTTAATGTTTCTAACTGTTTTGATACCAAAATAATGGATAATATTTTGTTGACGTGATACCATTTCCTGTAAAATATTATGCATATCTTTGCCCAGTAGAATTCGTGCATCACTTAATCTTTCATGGTTTGCGTAAATAAACCTTGTTCATTTTTGACACCTTTTTTTATGAAATTTGAGAGAAAACACTCATTTTCCAATTGCTTAAAAAGTTTTAAAACGAAAAAATTAAAAAAATATCAGTGGTCGACTATTTATATATATATATATGACATAATCGTAGTGCAGAGTTAAGGCGAATGGACAACAGTCTTCTTGATAATGATAAGTTTTATTAACTCATCGTTCTTAAGGAAAGCAACATGCTCCATTTTCATTAATTGACACGGAGCTATGCGTGAAGGTGTTGACCGCTCCATGCCCACGCGCCAGATCCAACTTATCTGTTTGCAAGCTCATCAAATAGCTGAGAGATGCTTCTGCCTGACCGGATTATCCCCAAAAAGCTTACGCGAGCGTGGGTCTTTTTCATTTATTTTATTATTATAAAAGAGTTCTCTTTTTAAAATCGTTTTTAACTTACATAATTTCCAACTACCCCCTTTTTAGACCTGACATATATATATATATATATATATATATATATATATTCAATTTCTAAGCTTTATAATTGTTTTACCAATTATTTTGTTTTATTTTCGAAATTGCTTATATTTTTAGTGCAATGCTATCTAAGAACTAATTAGGATTTTGAAATAAATATAACAAAAATAAATATTTATTACCCACATCGAAGTCTAGTTGCGAAATGGCTTTTGAAATATAACGGATAGACTACTGTAGCTTGGAAATTTACTTTTAAATTTTGGTTTAAATCTCACATTTGTTATATAAATATTCAAGGAAAACAAAAGATAAAGATATTAGTCGAAAAATGTGATAGAGAATCGGTGATCACACACACACACACACACACACACACACACACACACACATATATATATATATATATATATATATATATATATATATATATATATATATATATATTCAACTTCTAAGCTTTATAATTGTTTTATCAATTATTTTGTTTTATTTTCGAAATTGCTTATATTTTTAGTGCAATTCAATCTAAGAACTAATTAGAATTTTGAAATTAATATAACAGTAAATATTTATTACCCACATCGAAGTCTGGTTGCGAAATGGCTTTTGAAATTTAATGGATAGACCACTGTAGCTTGGAAATTTACTTTTCAATTTTGGTTTAAATCTCACATTTGTTATATAAATATTCAAGGAAAACAAAAGATAAAGATATTAGTCGAAAAATGTGATAGAGAATCGGTGATCACACACACACACACACACACACACATATATATATATATATATATATATATTCAACTTCTAAGCTTTATAATTGTTTTATCAATTATTTTGTTTTATTTTCGAAATTGCTTATATTTTTAGTGCAATTCAATCTAAGAACTAATTAGAATTTTGAAATTAATGTAACAGTAAATATTTATTACCCACATCGAAGTCTGGTTGCGAAATGGCTTTTGAAATTTAATGGATAGACCACTGTAGCTTGGAAATTTACTTTTCAATTTTGGTTTAAATCTCACATTTGTTATATAAATATTCAAGGAAAACAAAAGATAAAGATATTAGTCGAAAAATGTGATAGAGAATCGGTGATCACACACACACACACACACACACACATATATATATATGTGTGTGTGTGTGTGTGATATATATGTGTGTATATATCAATTATTTTGTTTTATTTTGGAAATTGCTTATATTTTTAGTGCAATTCAATCTAAGAACTAATTAGCATTTTGAAATAAATATAACAAAAATAAATATTTATTACCCACATCGAAGTCTAGTTGCGAAATGGCTTTTGAAATATAACGGATAGACTACTGTAGCTTGGAAATTTACTTTAAAATTTTGGTTTAAATCTCACATTTGTTATATAAATATTCAAGGAAAACAAAAGATAAATCTTCTGTACCGGAGTTTATGGGTTCGAATCCGTGACATAGATGTTCTTAACAGTTCGGAACAATTAGTTGCTTTACGCAGAAGGTCCTGGTCTCATTTACTTTCGTGTGCCAAAACAAGAGACCGTAGCAATCCAAACCCAACTGAGGGTATTTAGAGGTAAAAGTATAGAAACGGTAAGAATGGTCAACCAGTTAAAAAATGGAATATGATAATTTTAAACAAATTAGAAAGAATTCCAAAAATACTTGAGATTTTTAAGAAAGTAGCAGGTGAAATTTTCTAATAAAGTTGAGCTCTGTCATAACAACCTTCAAGGTGGTCAAAGATTTTGTTCGGAGTAAGCAATAGTTTGCTATATCCGAACCCTTAAATAAAATGTTAGATCTCACAAAATGCACATAACTCTTTAATTGTTAATTATATTTAATAGGGATGTAATTGAAAAGAAGATAAAAATTTATTAAAAATGAATTAAATTGACTAAAATTTAACAAACTAAACTGACTAATTGTATTCGGAAGTAATACAATAATTTAATAGACTAAAAAGGAAGACAAATAAAAATAATGAATTTTACTTTTAATGTTTCTAACTGTTTTGATACCAAAATAATGGATAATATTTTGTTGACGTGATACCATTTCCTGTAAAATTTTATGCATATCCTTGCCCAGTAGAATTTGTGCATCAATTAATCTTTCACTGTTTGCGTAAACAAATCATGTTCATTTCTAACACCTTTTTTATGAAATTAGAGAGAAAATACTAATTTTACAACTTCTTAAAAGTTTTGAAACGAAAAAAAAAAATTATCAGTGGACCACTATATATATATATATATATATTCAATTTCTAAGCTTTATAACTGTTTTATCAATTATTTTGTTTTATTTTCGAAATTGCTTATATTTTTAGTGCAATGTAATCGAAGAAATAATTAGAATTTTGAAATAAATAAAACATAAATAAATACTTATTACCCAAATCAGAGTCTGCTCGAGAAATGGCTTTTGAAATATATTCAAAAGACCACTGTAGATTGGAAATTTACTTTTCAATTTTGCTTTAAATATCACATTTGTAATATAAATATTCAATGAAAACAAAAGATAAAGATATTAGTAGAAGAATGTGCTAGGGAATCGGTGATATCACAGGAAAAATTCATGGGAAATCATGGAAAAGCAAACTTTAAGTCTCTGAAAGTCTTTTTGTGATTGATAGAGTTGGGAATAAAGCGATACCCTGGAAAACAAATTTTTGGGCTAATGAAGGTTTTTTCCCTCTTCTTTTTTAGCCTCGACTAACGAATACGGATTAGACTGACGAAATTTTTTTCTGAGCTGTTTTTTCAGAAACGGAAAACCAATATTTTTATGGGGAATTTATGTCCAACTTAGAATCCCCTTCTACAAATGCTTCTCTTTCAGAAAGCTTTGAGTCCTTTCGTGTAAAATAAATGCAAACTGTAGGGGAAAGGGGAATTTAGAAATATTCGTCTTTAAGGACGCACACAGCATCATGACAACGACAATTGAACTTTTAGAATAAAATGCTTATGAACAAGTATTTCATTTCAGCATAAGGAAATATAGCCGAACGATGGCCGAATGGTTAGGGCACTGACCTTCGGAACCGGAGTTCGTGGGTTCGAGTCCCACTGAGGCATGGATGTTCGTAGCCGTTCGGAATCGGCTTTAAACAGTAGGTCCCGGTCTCATTAGCCCTCGTGTAGCAAAAAGTAGACCGTAGTGCTCCCAACCAACCATAAGGAAATATTGAGATAAATTCAACCAAAATGTTAATATACTAGCTAATGTAAAATTATGTAATATAGTTAAGAAAAAAAAGGAAACCTTGAATCTCCATTTTAAAAATGTTAAATGTTTATGTGAATTCTTAATATAATCATAAATAATTTTTTTATTTAAAAGACACAAAAAACTAAATTAATAATCAAAAGGTTAGTTTGTTGCTTGCTTTGGAGTTCTACGGGCTACTGTTGTGCTACGCGATGGCTAATGATACTGATTGACTGATCTCCTGAACCACAACCAACCCCCAAGGAGTGCAAATGCCATCGTACCCTGGTATATCCCTATCCAAGCCAAACTTTAATTAGAACATTATTTCTTCTGTTTGCATAGACTACTGCAATACTGCAGGATTTTGAAGAATTTTACATCGATAGATTCAATTCCAAATTAACTTAAATAGTTTTTTACGGTTGTTACATTTTCCAAGTATGTATTTCACTATTTCTGCCGTGTTCGCTAAAGGTGACTGGAGCAAGTAAAATATGTTAGTGGTCACAAAGTCCGACATGCTCTCAAAAGATACCTCTAGGGGTGGCAGGCCAAACCTGGGGGGGGGTCTTCTGCTTGGTCTCTGCTTCTAAATTACGAGGACCCAGATGGAATAATGTTATTCGCGTCCGTAGCATATTTTAAGCTACACGTACTCAGCGGTTGGTTCTAAATGATTAACAGGTTAGTAGTCTTATTAAGGCTTTAGGATAATGTCTGTATCGCCTGCTGGATTGGAAAAAAATATTCACTATTTCTTTATTTTTATACATTTTCCATAATTGTTATAGTTCTTTTTTTTTACATCATTACAAACGTTTTACATAATCTTATTATTGATTTCTAAGTTAAAGTTTCCATTTATTTATTTATATTATATGAAGGATGACTAATGAGACCGAAACCTATTTTTTAAAGCTGATTCAGAACATTTATCCCAGCTGTGGAGTTCGAATTCACGAAATTCGGTATCGAATAACAGCGTCTTACCCATTCGACTATTGTGAGGCTCTAAGTGCAAAAACGTGTTGATTAATTCTTTATTAAGTCATTTTCCTTAGCAATGGTATGTTAAATATTTTTTAGATTGAGATTTAGTTGAAAAAATAAATTAATTTATTGTAATTAAATAGGAATAATTTCATAATTTTAAAAATATGAAACAAGTCTTGAATATCTCACAAATTTGTATATAATTTTGTATTTAGAATCTTACTATAGGTCTAAACATAAATATTTTCAGCATGCATTGTTTTCTTTTAGGAGGTATGAGAACCCTTAAGTTTAAAACTTGTTGTAGTTTAAACTCACTGTAGGGAATTTTCTTTTCCTAACTTCCTTCAGCTTAATCAAGTTTCTCTTTTTTAATTGTCATTATGAAGGTTCCTGTTCTTCGAAAGAAAGCATTGTTTTACTTTAGGGTTTGACAAGAGTAACAATGTATTTTATTCAGACCATGGTCCACAGTTACGTCAGTGCAATATTCTTGTTTGCCTTATTGCTTTTGTCCATGTTAAGTTTTTGATCATATTTTGCTTCCCTTCATCTTATCATTTTCCCCGAAACAGTACTTCTTTTTACAGTTGTCTGAAAAATGGCAACCTCCTAAAACGCTTTTGTACTCTGTTTTAAAATGTTTTTTAATGCTTAATAAAACTTATTTTTACCCTTTAGTTAACAATGAGAACTAACTAAGCAAATTTTCTATAAAAACCAACGAAAAATCTTGTTTTGGCTAAACAAATTTTCTACTATAGAAGACGAATTATGTTAACTAGCTGAAGTGTCATAGTATTTAAATGACATTTTTAAATTTACAAAAGGCATGCTGTTTTAATTCCTTTTTCCGTGTCACTAGTTAGAAAACAAGTAGTTTATTTAGTAAGGGATTGATTTAGTTAACGGATTATTAATTTGATAGTTACGATTATTATCTTAACCTTTAGTTAGTATTAATAGTTTAATGGTTTATTATTTTAATTAACGAATAGTAGCTTTTATTTTTTAAAAATTTATTCTATGTATTTTTTGTAAACCCTTTAACAGTTTTATTTTTTTCCACAATTCGATCAAAAGAAGTCATTTTTTAAGACATAACAGATCTGTCTAATAGGAAAAATACATTTACAGTTGTAAATATATATTAAAGTGCATTTACTTTACAGTTTTTTTCAAATAGAAAGCAGACTATTATTTAGTGGAAGATTCATACTACTAATTTAATATTAGAAACAGAAAATATGCCGGCAAAACAGTACAAGCAAGAGAGAAACAAGATTATCCTTACGACGTGCGGGCAAATCAGTAGCAATCAGAACATAGTGCCCGTACGGCTAACGGGCAAAATTGGGAAGAGTTAAAGACAACTATATTTTCACAAATTATAAAACTGTTAGCTATTTCCTCACTTTTTTAAGCACTCTGTATGGCACTAGATTAATTAATTTTATTGCGTCAAAAATCAGATGTCAGAGTAAAATTTCTCGTAAGGCATTCTGTTATTTCAGAAGTCTCAAATTAGGATTTTGATTTTTATTCTGTTCGCAGGTTACGGTATTACCGCATGCAGGTACTCTATAAAACCATTTATTTCTATCTTGAATAAGAGCTTTAGTTTTTAAAATTTATGTATTTATGACACTAACCGTATGTTTGCATGAATGTATGTTTGTCTGTCTATTTCACCAATGTTTTAATCTGTTCCAGCAGGCTATTCAACTAGTACTGAGATAAGAAGCTCTTACCAATGGTGACCGCATGCCAGTGGTTATCGTTCAACGTTGTCCTGGTGTTAGATCTGACTTTCCTGGGGCCATCCCCGAGGTTGAAAATGTAATGAAGGTGTCCATCCACTAACTCGATGGCGATGAAATCTTGGCCTTTGCCTCCATTGAACAAGATGAGTCCGTTCGGTTCCAGAGTCTTGAACTGGAAATAGAGGTTCATGGAGGAGTAGGCCTTGAGCTGCGAGAGACCAATGAACGTGAATTTGGACTTGAATGTGACAGGATGATGGACGATCTCGTCTTTTTTCCCGAATTTGGCCGTTACCTGAAACAGAATCATACGTTCATTGTAACAAAGAGTTACACTACAACGCCATCGTTGCCAGTTTGGAGAGACTGGCCAAAGAGCGAAAGGGAAATCAATGATCCTCACCATCTATCCGATTGGACAAAAGGGGTTTGCTAACCCCTTAGTAGCCGTTTTTTGTGTGCCCCTCAGGTTTAACAGGCGCGCACGAGAGAGAGAGCAGTGTGAAAAAAATCATTGGTAGTTGAAACTGTTTCTCACCTTTTTTAGGCCCGAGAAGCACCATGTTGACTCACCTCATCATCCCTAATTAATGTTAACATTAATAATGTCTCAATTTTAAAGGAAGTGTTTAAAATAAAGATTCATTAAATGGTAGGTCTTCGCTCATTTATATCTCGTGTCTTATTCTCTTGAGTTTATCCATAAGTCTAGTTTTTAACTTCGCGTGGGCTATATTGTGTGATTACGATATATTCTCTGTTTTCAACCTCTACCATAGCATGGTATAATATCAACACTACAGGAAGGATTACCTGGGCCAAACCCTTTAAACCAAGACTTAGAGGAGGCAGTACATACGAATAATATCTTCTATTTTTAAAATTACAAACAATAAGTAATTTCAATATCTCACAATTCCAGCAATATCCATGATATTAGAATAAGCAGAAATGAAAGCAACTAACCTTGAAATTTGTCATTTGTCCGCTTCGTGCCATATCAAAAAAGTGCTGACCGTTGAAGATGAAGTGTTGCATATGACCCACAAAGTTTGGAACTTCTTTATTGGCTGTAGTGGTAGATGTCAACGATGGTGGAGGTTTTTCGCTTCCAGTCGAACCGATATACAAAGTTTGGAAGTCTAAGTTGATGTTCTGACCACTCAATTCTGTAAGAGAGGAAAGAAATCTTAAAATAAACCCACGCATTTATCCACACAGAAACCAATTTGCAAAGATGGAGGATCTGTGCTCAGACGAAAATCTTAATAGGAGTACTTTTAGAAGATTAAGGTAAATTTGGACAGTTTATGATGTTTAGTCTCAGTTATTCATTTTCGGAACTATTTAAAGACAGGAAGATTCCTAAAAATTAAGGCATCAGTACAAAAAGTTTCAGCAAAACTGCAAAGTATATTTGTTTCAAAGTAGTGAAGACACACACATGTAATGTAAAAATTTAATACTTTAGTCCTAAACTAAAATTATTAACTCCTATATTAAAAAACCACCAAATCCGCGATTTCGCCCTCTTCTCAGTAGCCTCTTGGCGTTAAACTCTTTTGTTTTAGAAAAATCTCTTTCCTGTTGGCGGAATTAACTAGCCAACTGACTTTGCTTATTAAGCACATTCCTTTTCTTACGCCTTTATCGTCTCGAAAGTTATAAAAGGCTGCACGACCATTTTTTTGAGAGATTTTACTGTTGGATGTTGCTAAATAAAGATGCTGCTAAAGTTCTCTTAATAAATCTTATTCTTTTAGCAGACGACTACACTCCTTCAACGACGTTACATCCCTGAAGCATGGCATGCTACGCTATGTTTCATACATAAATTTACACTGTGATGATATAGATGAACTAATCTCCTCCCTAAATTACGTAAAGGGAACTGTATCAGCTTAATACAGTCATGTCCACAATTATCTTTATATGCACAAATTCAGAGATTTCTCAAAAACTGGGAACTATAATTTCATGAATTTTTCCGAAATGATAATAACATCTTGATACATAAATACAAAAGAAAAAAATTAAGACAACTTAATATATCATATGATATATTAGGTAGAATTACCAAGATCTTTATGTTACACAACAAACATAATTACTTCTTTTACTGTTAATTAACATGCTAAACTAAACATTTTTGAATTTTAAACAGAAATTTGTTTTACTTCTATTCTGAAAAAATTGAAAAGTTATGATTTTGATAAAAGAAAATAAAATCAATCTTTAGGCATATTCCGGGAGACAAAGTCGCCAATTTGGCTGTAATTTTTTTTTCTTTTTATGAACTGGATATTTGGAAATAAAAAAATTAAAACAAATTTATTGCTTACGCAACTTTTCTTCTCTAGTATCAAGCAATAGACAATAAGACATAGTAGCCGATTTGGCTGTAATTTTTTTCTCTTTAAACTGGAAATTTGGAACTAAAAAATTTAAAACAAATTCCCTATTGCATACACAATTCTTCTTTTGTTGAAATTTAAAACAAATTCCCTATCGCATACAAAATTCTTCTTCTCTAGTACCAAGCAATAGACACTAAGATATAATTGCCGATCCGCTCTCATTTGAACACACAGAAATTTGCTTTACATTTATTCTAAAGAAATTTAAAAGTTATGGCTCTGATAAAAGAAAAAAAATCATATCCATAGGCCCATTTCAGTAGACATAGTTGCCAATTTGA
>CM063511.1:123312757-123325257 GCA_032207245.1 Pardosa pseudoannulata
TACAATGCAGGGCCAAATACAATAGAGCACACTGTTGGATATGAGGCTACGCAGCAAACGTCCCACTCGTGTGCCTTTGCTGACCAAGTATCATCCCCAACTGCGCCTACGCTGGGCCAAGGAACATCGCTACTGGTCCATGGATCAGTGGGAGAGAGTTGCCTGGTCAGATGAATCACTGTTTGTCATTTATCACGCCGATGGACGTGTCAGAATACGTCGTCTTACAGGCGAACAGTTGCTCTCTCAATGCACAGTAGGTCATGGTAGAGCAGACCATGAACGCTACAGGGTATCTCAACATCATTGAGGACCAGTTGCACCCTTACATAGCCTTTGTTTTTCCAGCTGGAGATGGAATGTTCCAACAGAACAACGCCCCCTGTCACAAAGCTAAAATTGCGTTGGAGTGGTTCCAGGAACATGATGCTGAATTCCAGTTAATTTCCTAGCCGCCTAACTTATCGGATCTCAATCCGATAGAACACAGTTGGGATGTCATGAGACGGCAGCTCAAAATTCAAAGACCACCCATTCGCAATATCTCGTATTTGCGTAACCGTTTCTTAAACATCTGGTACAATCTGTCTTCGGCCATCTACCAAGGACTTGTGGCATCCATGCCAAGGCGGGTTGAAGCTGTGTTGCGCGCCAATGTTGGGTCAACTCGTTATTGACAGGTGGTCATAATGTTTTGGCTCTTAGTGTATATTTGTTGTAAAGCACAACACACACACACACACCAGTGTTCGTTCTTTAAATTGAAAACACAGTAAAATATACTTCACAAAATTAAAAATAAATGTCTTATATTTTAACTAAAATATTTATTAGTTACATTATTTATTTACAGATATTTTTCTTGATTAATATATGACATTCATTACTTTGGTATTCATCAATATACAATGCTCATTACCATTTGTTTCTTTTTTATTTAAATGGTATTCATTAATCAAAATGTTGAAGTAATTATGAGACCCAGATAACAATCGGGAATATGCTAAATCACTTCTTATATAACGAAAATATTCGATATATAAGTTTTAATATAACGGATATTAAAACTGCATATTGCCGACACTTAGCAGTAATTCCGTCCTCGGACAATGCAGTTAACTTAAGAAACGAAACTAACTTTGGACCTTGGAGTAAATGTGCGAATAATAGTTCTGATGACATATCCTACAATCACAATAAAAAATTCTGCCTAATTTAGTGGACAAGAAAGTCATGTAATGCCGGCATCACATTTTTATTCTCTCTATGCCCACAGTGAAGGGTCACTCGATAACAACTAATTTAATTCTAAGGTCTAAAAGATATTCCATTAAATGAACATGGTCATGTTATGCTTTAAAGGAACTCTCAAGGGATCTTTTGCATGAAATTAATTTTGAAACAGTGAATAATTAATAACTTTTAAAATAATTAATATTTTACCTCGAAACTTTAACAGCTTTTGCAAATATATATTGGTGATGACGCAATAAACTTTCAAGCAGAATTATCAAGGGAACAAAGCCACAACAATGCCAGAATTTAATCATAATTCAAAATGATTGTCTCTAAATATATCATGTTTTGTGTACAATCCTCAAAATCAAATCTTCTTGTACAAAAATTACTTCCCTTGATTTTGAGAGTACGTTTGATATTTTTCATCTTTTTGGTGACTTTTTAGCGTCACCTTTTTGTTATGGGAGCATTATTGTCTACTGAATTTTATTTTTTCTAATTTCTGGACTTTGTCCATTAACACGTTGATGGACAGCAAGAACAAGTGAGGTTCGGAAAATAACACTATACATTTTTGTAATTTTGACAATATTAGAAGTATGGTTTTACTCTTTCTGATTAAATAAACTTAATTTTTATTAATTCATCACCTTTAATTAGGTTGCGGCTATAACTGTCATAGCGCCTGCGAACTCTAGACGCTAAGTAATGGGAGGATGGCGGCTATAACAGCAAAAATTTAAAAACTTAAATGACAGGTTTAATGACTCAAATAAGCAATTTTTTGTGTGCAACAAAGTATTTTTGGGAGTTTTACACGAAATGTTAGTTCATAATCAAACAAAAATAAATAAATGACAAAAAAAAATTATTATAATTTTATAAATATTTAATTATTACACATTATTTTCGGTATGCCATGTTTCAAAGCATGGTGAAGGACATAGTGCAGGTTTTGACATGTAATTCTTGCAGCAATATGACCGTTTCGTTTTGTACGTCTATTGCCGTCATGCCACATAGTGAACTTCGCTTTGACGGCTATAGACGCAAGTGTCCGTCAACGTGTTAAAATATAGTCTTAAAACGGTATTTTTGTGTTCAGTATTTTGAGGAGTTACACATTTTAAAACAGGGCTTCGAACCGTAATATTTTTTGTTCCGGTTTTCGTTCCGGTTCAACTAAAAAATTAATATCGGTTCAGTTCCGGTTTTCGCTCCGCCAAAAATAACGGTTTTCGGTTCAGTTCCGGTTTTCGCTCCGCCAAAAATAACTGTTTTCGTTTCAGTTCCAAATGAATAATTTCATTTTATGTATATTCTTATTTGTACTAAAAATATAATTCTATCATAAACAAAAAATGTAATTCTATCAAAATTTAGAAGATTTTATTCTTTTTTTAATTGGTACACTATGTGAATTGATACAAACAGCAGGTACGATAAGAGCGGCGAGCATTGGCATTGTTATCCATTATCAAAATCGCATTTGACAACTAGGTTCATGATTACCCACATTCGTCGTTTGACTCTCACATCGTGCACTTGGCCTTGCAATAATTATGTAAAAAATATATTATTTATTTAACATATGAAAATTGCCTCTAATTATTAATATATCTTCTAACGTGGTTTCACTGAGATTACTTCTGTTGTCTCGGAGAATAAATTTCAAACCTGAAAACGCTCTTTCAACACTAACTTGTGTAGCTGGAGCTGCCAAAACCACCATTGCAATCTTATACAAGTGCGGATATGTAATTATAAAGTTGACGTTAAATTAGAAAATATTGATAAGTTGGTAACAGTAACAAAATGACTGAAAGATATATCGAACCGAAATAAACCGATATTTTTTTCGGTTCAGTTCCGGTTTTCGTTCCGACCAAAATAACGGTTTTTTCCGGTTTTCGGTTTTCGGTTCAGTTTCGGTTCGAAGCCCTGGTTTAAAATGCAGCAAAGCAGCGAAAACTGTTAAATGTTTGTAAAAATTTAAATAATTATTTTATATAAATTGTATTTTTGACGTCAGTGAAATTCGATAGACATTTATAAATTGCTGTTGTTTCTGATGATGCTTGGATAAACTAAGCACGATTTTAGCCATACACTACTTGTATTAAGGAAGATGGGTATACCTTTTAATAAGCACCGTGTAACGTATCCGGTCCCTGTTTCAAATGACACAATGAAGAAGCAGGTGTTTCTTCATTAAATGATTTACTTACACATTTCAGCTATATACACATTTCTATATACACACAATACAATTACAGTTCAATATTATGAGGTACAATAGACTTAGGCCTGAGTAGAGACGTACACTTTAATAATGCCGAAAGGTTTGAGAACTGACGGAAGAAAACAATTCGTGGTAGCTTTGCGTTAATAGTACTCGGTAGTAAATTATGAAAACAGCACACTCAATTAGACAAGGATGTTTGAAGTTGCAACTGATATCTTCGAAGAAGATAAAAATAAAGTTAGGATTCCTAAGAGGAATATACGCTGACTGATCCTGAAGAGGAATCGAATTAAAAGATAACCCAAGGCATAGGGCATAGCTAATTATCTCATAAAGAGATTTGTCCCAAGGTGTTATTTTCTCCAAGAAAACTCCGAGGGAAAGACTGGTCAAGACGACCTCCGAATTAGCTGGCTGTTAGCTAACTAACTTCTTAAAAAATCTCATCTCGTCTTTTTTTGGAGGAAGGGACCTCAAAGAGAGGGGGTCTCACCTAAAATTTCTTCATTTTATCATCTGGCAATGATCTCACCTTCAACTAACTTGATTGGTCTGGGTTAGACAATCACCGGCTGCAAACACGAGAGTCTCCGGAATTTCGTGTCGGCGAAAGATCTAACGCAACGACGATCCTTTGGAGACTTATGGTTCCGACGATCATCCTTCTGGTTGTCTGTCTGGGCACCCGGCTGTCTGCCCTGTTGTTCCGCTACCTGTAGGACACAAAAGTCTAGACATCGTGGTGCTGGGGAAAACAAAGCCTTTGTCTCCACATAAACGAAGTCCATTTCTCAAACTCGAGAAACAAAGTCTTTGTGAGGGAGCCACGTCGTTAAGGCACGCCGTTACAACCGCTAGGGTGAAAAAACGACTTTACCGAAATGGGTTCTCGTAATTAAGTAGCAGTCCTCGTATTTAAAAGCAAGGAACAAACAGAAGATCCATAGGTTTGGCCTATCACCCAGGAGTATTGTTTGAGAGGACTTTGTGACCACGAACATATTTTGAGTGCCCCAGTCATCATTAAAGAACACAGTGGATCTTAAACCAGCTCGAGTTCCGAACCCGCAACATTAGAAGATCATTGCGTTTCCCGACTAAGCTACGGTGGCTCACAGTTATACTTTTCTAAATGTTAAATCTAAGTTAGAAAAAATGAAGACAGTTTGCATTTCACTAGGAGAATATTGGAAGATTGTTCTAAAGGCAACTCAATTTTTACGAAAAGGATTCTGCAATTTTTTTCTTCTCATTGATTAATGGAATTTATAACAGGTCAAGGCTGTCCAAAACTGTTTGTACCATCTTCACCTATCCCACACCATATGGCTCTTCAATTTGTTACACTAATTATATTCAAGTCCTTCTCAACCGCATCCAGTTACTTAGTCTGTGGACGATCCTTTTTTCTTATTCCTATTGTTATATGGATGTTAATTTTTGAATAATTGGAGAATGTTAATTTTTTTCAATATTTTAGTCTTCATGTCGATAAATATGTCTGCTGAATGCGATCATCTTTAATAACATTAACTATTTCTGGCTGTTTATATTTCCGATATAACTCGTGATTATATAGGGTACGTCAATTGAGTATCTGTCATTCAAATATCATCAGTTTGTTCTCCTCTAATTTATTAAGGGACCAATACTCACTACCATAAAAGATCAGAGGGCTTAGGAGTATTTTGTAAATGTTAATGTTTCTGTAACTATACGAAATATTTCACACTCAGAATCTATGTTTCAGTAAAATCATCTTTTACAGAACTTCTAGAATAAATGTCCTAGATTTACACTATATAATCTTGCACTGATTTGAAAGAAAAAAGTAATTTTTATCTTTCCCATGAGGTAAACGTATACTTAAGTTAATTTTTCCCTAGTTTTTTAATGATTAGTCAAAATATGTCAATTTAAACTACTCTAGTAATGTCATCATGCTTTCGAATTCTGTGTCATTAAACCATATTACCGAAATGCTTTTGTGTTGTGGTAGATTTTAGTGTCATATATGTTTTATGTAACTTTATTATTTATGCTCATATTAAAAATACAATTTAAGTTATAATATTTCAAGATCAAAATAAAAGGTTATTGAAACCAAAATAAATTAGCTTTGAAAATACACTCATGCCTTAAAAAGTTTCTTCCTCAAACGGGATGGAAGAAACTCACTAACAAAAATGTATAAGAGTGACTCAAAAAGAGTGAGCCATTCTTGTAGTTTTATGTTGTACTGGCATATCTATATATTCACCAGTGTATACTGATTATATCTTCAAATTTTAGATGGAGAGCTCATTACTCCAGAATTTGTGTCCCCTACACCTGAAGACCTAGGATCTTCTCACCACGAAGACGCTTGCGAAGACGATGACGATTGCTTCGACATTGGATCTGGTATTTCCGCAGGGGAGAACAACAGGCCAGATGAAACTCTGCTAACCATCCCAACTTATCATCCATTGCCCCCAGAAAGAGCACCCCCTCCGATGCCTCCAAGTTCTATTCCGCCCATTGTGATCCACAACGTGCCCACCGATCAACAGAATCCGAAGACCACGAGGGTACCTGCAGTAGTATACGAAGTACCCATACCGGGGCCCAGTGGGAAGGACTACCAGCGGCCCACACAGAGAACCAGAAGCTCTGCAGACAATACAGCTCTAGTCATCGGGGTCATAGCGGGAATTCTGATTGCGATTGTTCTGGTCGCTCTCATCGTTTACAAACTCAGAAACAGGACCGAGGGCTCTTACAAGGTAGACGAGAGCAAAAATTACCAGTTTGGGGCAATCGCGGCTAGTCCCGCTTTTCTAAATGGACCGCCTCCACACCTAAACGGACTGGGAAAGGGGCATCCAGAAAAAACTCCGAAAAAGAAGAAAGGTGGCAAAGACTTGAAAGAATGGTATGTCTAAAGATTATCCGATTCCAACCCCACGTTTGTTGTTTTTCTTATTATGTGAGAAAATGGATGTACGCCAGCTAACACAGCCAATGGTTCTACAATGCAAGGGGAAGATTTCGATGTCTTAAGAAATAACCTTATAAAAGGGAAAAACGGGGCAAGAATGAATCCTTGAAAGCTAACATTGTCGCAGCGGTCGAATGAATTAAGCTACTAACCTGTGAAACGTTTAATGTCACTGCTACAATTGTTGTTAAGTGCATTTAATATTTTGCAACATCTAAAGAGACAACATATGCATTATCACTAAACATACTCAAGTTTTTATACAGTACTGCGTACAGGGCTGTAGTAAATTTAATAATGCCCAGATGACAGCCACATTCTAAGATTTTACATAAAACCGTTTTCTAAATCGTCTCGGTAACTAACCGCAATGAAATCAGCTAGTTTACCAGACTATTGAAAGATTTCCTGCCATATCACAAAACTGTGGCTGTAACACCTACACCTCACGCAACTTTTCGAGGTAGATTTTATTTAAATATGAACTATAAGGAGGGGAAAATATATAACAAGATCAATATCTGTAATAAGAATACAGTTTATTTTATTCAAAAATAAAAAATAAAATTCAAATAAGTCTGCTCTTATACAAACACGAGAGGCCTTTTAAATCCTATAAATTTAAATAACTCTCAGAATATTAGCATCCTGTTTTAAAACAATTTTTAGAGTTAAAAATCTGATTAATCACTGATTATTGATAGATTAATCTGACATTAAAATTTCCAAAAAATGCATTAACAGCATTGCATGACAATCTGAAGAGAGCAATATGGAACTGCTGTTGCATTTTCTTTTCACTTTTGCATACGTTGTATTCAAAACCGTAAGCTGTAAAGTTTATTTCTCAGAGGCTAAATGAATGTTAAAAAATAAATAAAATTTACAATTCTTCTAATGGTGTTAACGGTGCTAAGAAATGAAGTTATTACAATTTGCATCAGTAACTATCGTGTTTACCCTTATCAATAACCCTTAAGTTCTTGTTGATATCCACTGTTCTTATTAAATGGATATTAAAATGTTTGAAAACAGAAAATATCTTGCTTACCAATACATTTGATGAAAAACTGTCTCCTAATGAAGTTTCTAAAGAGTAGATACATCTCCATGGCCTAATTAAACAGAATGTTAATCACTTAAGTGCTGTTTCATAAGAAAAGAAAATCCTTTGGAAATAAAATTGTCTTTATTATGTATCCTACATGCTACCAAACGCATTGTCTATAAAATTTTAATGGTTATTTTAAAAGTATTTATTTACAAAAATAATTTATATTCCTTGTATTCTTATTTGAATATATTTTTCCATTAATTGTTGAGCATAATAATGATTTAACTGACACATTTCAGCATGTGAAATAATAAATATTACACAACATTGTATTGTATATTTTTCTTTATTTTGCCATACTGAATTAATTTATGAGCATTACAATGATTTAACTGGCACATTACAGCATGTGAAATAATAAATATCACATAACATTGGATTGTACATTCTTCTTTATTTTGCCATACTGAATTAATTTAAGCATAATAATGATTTAACTGGCACATTCCAGCATGTGAAATAATAAATATCACATAACATTGGATTGTACATTTTTCTCTATTTTGCCATACTGAATTAATTTTTGGGCATTACAATGATTTAACTGGTACATTGCAGGACGAAAAATTATAAATGTTACATAACATTGGATAGTATATGTTTCTTTATTTGCTATACTGAATTAATTATTGAGCATAACAATGATTTAACTGGCACATTGCAGAATGAGAAATTATAAATATTACATATTATTGAATAGTATATTTTTCTTGTTTTTATTCAAGTTATTCCAGTATATTGCTTAACACGTAATATCCTTTGAATGTACCACAATGTATACCATCAGGTGCGTAATCAAGAGGGGGGTTTAGGGGTTTAACCCCCCCTTGAACTCAGACAAAATGGCAAAAATAAAAATTTTATTAGAAATTATGCGGACTATTATTTTTTAGAATTATCAACCCCCCCCCTTGAAAATTATGAACCCCTCCCCTTGAAAAAATTCTGCGTATGCCACTGTATACCATAATGCATTAACAAAAAGAAATCTTGCCTTAAAATGTCCTTTTAAATGAGTTATTTAAAATGTCACATATTATTGTAAAAAAAGTTATATTTTACACTCAAAATAATTTCCCTTCACCATCAAAAAAACAATCAGAGATTCTAGGCCTAGATAAAAAATTCATATCAGAAATTCTAGAGTAAAAATCCTAAATTTAAACTTTACAATCCTGCAGTTATTTTAAAGAAAGCACTAATGTTTATCTTTTTCATGAAGCAATATACATTTAAATTGATCGTTTAACTAATTTTTATGTTTAAACATCTATGTTTAAATTTCTCTGATTGAGCCTTTAGTTCTCTCCGGTGTTAAAAGATGGCGCAAGCGACTGTGCTTTCACTCTTGCTTCCAGTGTTTATTCTTGTTGAATGTTTATTAGATAACTTTCAGTTACTTTAAGTTAAAATCACGGTAAAGTCTAATAAACCTTTTAATTAGACAGCACGAAAGTTTTTTCATGGCTATGATATGAGAAATAACACAAAATACTTCCAGAATTTCCAATCTTTTGATTCGGAAGTTGATGTGACCGCTCTAAACTCACGATTGGCAACAAGGCATCGGAGGTTGAAGTAGTGAATTTTTCACTGCTAGATACTCCATTAAACCAATATCATGACCTTAATCTTATTAATTCTTTTGTAAAAGGGATTAGGGAAAAATTAAAGGATGAATTTAAGGATTTTCTCTAAAATTTGGACGGTTTTTAGAAAGTTCTTAAGGAACCTCTGAAGGGTTTTTACGGAACTCTAGGGTACCGTGGAACACACTTTGAGAAAACCTACAATACGGCATCGTGCCTCGAGTTGATACTTACAGAGCAGTATGAAAAAACTCGAATAAATCATGTAATAGAAGCCCGTGAAAAACGTTTAGTTAAAAAAAATATTTTTGGACTAATAAGAGAAAAATAATATTTCTTCAGGTACTCTGCACTGGCAGATACGCCGCAGACATTAAATATCAACTTTTAAACATGTATAAACCGTGGTCTCATTCCTATTCTGATTGAATGTGAAAATGATTGTGAACAGCTTTATTTATTAGATGATGTCCATGAAGGATAACTCAACAAAATATATTTAAATCAAAACAGCTCAATATAAGTATTAAACGTTTTGGCGATATTCAAAATCAATAACCGTTGCTGTTTTTCTCCTTTTTCCCTTTCTGTTGCCATTCCCGACCAGAGAAACTTATTTCCCATGGAGTTTGGTAGCAACGCGTGGCTTGTCTACCCCGAATTATGGACAGAAGTTCCGGAAATTTTAGACTTTCTCAGAGATGAAATTCTCTTTATATATTTACTAGTGGATAAAATAAAATTCATTTAATATCCCAATTAATTGTTTCTTTTGTTTATTTATTGCCGTAGGCAATGTTAAAGATACAAGCCACAATAATAGAGCAATTTGTCGCAACGTCGCGAACTACTATAATGCCCTTCCCATTCATTTTCAGGTTTACAACAGCCAATAGACAAACAATAAACTGCCTTTCCGTTTGAAACTAAAGCCAAAATTATCATAAATTGAGATTTGCCCTATTGCATGAAATGGCTTTATAGGACAAACTTTAGAACAGAGGCTTTAAACCTTTTTTATCCCACCGCTCCTTTTTTAGTAAAAAGCTTACTAATTCCCATTTTTTAAATCTGTTTATGGAGCTACCCTTAAATTTCCAGCATTTCGGCTCATATTCCTCATTTACAAATAGGAATTCGACAATGTCATTCTATTAGGTCAAGTACACTGTATTATACGTCTTTGGTTTGACATCAGAATAGAATGGTGCCCCTACCAGCTTGGTAATAAATCTCTAAGTATGGTAGCCAAATATTTTTCCCGATCTCGTCTTGTTCTATTAATCTGTATCTATATTTTAATTTATATTATATTATACTGGTACCCAGCTCTCATAAATCTACCCTTTTCTTATATATTAAATGAAACGTAATACTTAAAAAAATTGATATAGTGTACCAGTAATGGTCCATTATGGATAATTTTTAATAATTTGGAGCTGTTAGCTTTGTAAACTGTTAAGGGATTAGTTTCATATAAAAATAAGTGCCAGATTTCTAAATGGTTTTGGTTAATTAAGTAAGATTATATAATTCTATTACAATGGCGCACTCTGCAACAATTAAAGTCACAAAAAAACAAGGAATACAATGGAATACCTTTGTGTTTTAGTAAACATTACCATTAATTACGCCAAATTTTCCAAGGAGCACCTATTCTGAAATATTACCCATACCTATTTTCAATAGTGTACTTGATATATAATATAATACGTTATATTATATGTCAGGTACACTATTATTTTAAAACAATGACAGAATTTTAAAATCAATTTATTAAAAGAGATAAAAAATATGGGTGTATTGTTTAAAGTTTGATTACCAAATATGTTTATGTATATTTTTTTCACTAGAAATTTATGAAATGTTTCCTTGATTAAAATTTTATTTCATGCGTTTGGTAGCTTTATTGTTGTCCATCTAATAAAGACACTCTAGAAAGTGAATCACATAACTTAAGTTTTGTTGTACCTTGTTTTATTTTAGAAAAGTGTTTTTAAGTGAAGTATGTATCTTTGAAAGATCTATTAAACTTTTTCAAAATAACTGCTTGGATTATTATTTTTCGAGTCTGCATTTCTCTTATATTGTAATCAACAGATGGCGCCAGTATCACAAGCAAAATTTTTGTATCGCATTTTAAGCTAAGTGTATTTCATATATTAATATTTCACTCGTTCAAAGGACTCAGAAAACATAATTCTGAAAAAAAAATCAATATATTCAGCTTAATTAATTTTCAAATTTTTTAAAAAACAATTAAAAGTTTGTTTATTTCAATGAGTTGTTTTATCTTTAATTATTTATTTAAAAATTGACAAATTCGAATTGTTTTTTCTCAATTTCAAGTTACATGCCTAAAATTTTGCATAGACATTATCTGTATTTTCTTCAAATTGAGTTTAATAATTTTAGTTACCAAAAAAGAATTTTTGATATGTTTTACCTTCTACACAAAATAATTACTTCAAGTATTATTATGTAGTACGATTGTTGATTGTTATATAATTTGTAGTACTATTATTACTTAATACTTATAATTTATATTTACATAAAAAATATTTATACAAAAAGAATCATTTTCATGAACAAAAAAAACTATTTTATAAAAAAACCAATAGAATAAAACTCATTCATTTGTATAACTCACTCTGCAGGAGGAAAATTATTAAGATTTTTTTTTAATTCCGAAAATGTAAATAAAATCAATTTTTTAATGTATAATATATGCACAAATAACCCTTAGTAATTAGAGGTCAAGTTATTGTTTCTTGCCTCCCCCTCCCCTTCAATACAGTCCATTAATAGAAGAGGGAGGCAAATTTTAGAGGTGGCATTTAGGCTTGAATTTCTTAAATATTTTATTATTGGGGAAAAACTATATAAAAACATTTAGCAAAATGTAATTCATTATAGATTTAAAGCCTGGATCGTAATTACTTTATATTTTCTTTTTATTAACTTAGTTGAATTTTCAGCCAAGTTAATTTTGAAACATTAAATGTAGCCACCAATGCCTTGGAATGTAGATTTGATTTATTGAGTACACACAATAATTATTTTCAGATTTTGCACAACATATATAATTTAAATTATACTCAAATTTTCCTACATCTGCACCCCCTTCAGGTGTACAGATGGGCTCATTAAAATCACCTCTTTTGAGAAAGTTGGCATTGCTTACCCCCTGTCCCTATATCTCACGGCCACGGCCACATCCCTGTCTGGCCTTGACCGTTACACTTGGGCCACTCCGTGATCTATAACTGCTCCGCAGGGGTTCCCACTAAAACTCGAAGTCAGCAGCTGCACCTAAATTCTTCTTGGAAATTT
>CM063511.1:123335257-123345257 GCA_032207245.1 Pardosa pseudoannulata
TTTTCAAATTTTCGTAGTCTGTATAATTAATGGTGCTACCATATTACGGTCGAGATATGTCAAAAGCGACTTTCACGTCATAGTGACGTCAGAAATCACCAGAGATAGGAATCTGGGACCTTAAATTCCCTTCTTTGCCAACTTCTGGAATCATTATGACGACTTTTGACATCCTTATGACGCGGATGTCGCCTGTGTCATATCACGACTGCAGTATGATAGCACAGTTAATATTAATTAATACAAGTTTTTATAAATGGCGTACAAGAAACTATCGGAGACCGCATGTACTCTACTTATTGTTTAGATGTTTATCAATTAGGGTGCTACCATATTGCAGTCCAGCTATGTCACAGGCGACATCCGCTTCTTAATGACGTAAGACGTCGTCATTAAGATATGGCAAAGAGAGGAATTTATGGTACCATATTCTCATCTCTGTCGACTTCTGACGTCATTGTGACATGAAAGTCGCCTGTGACATATTTCAACTGCAATATGGTAGCACTTTCGAGAATTGTCTGAATTAAAAGTTCGTAAAAAAATAAATTCATCTGACTTTTACTCTTTTTTAATAAAGTAATAATTATTCATACTTATTCTTTTTATAACAAGCATTGAGAATAAAAAATTACAATATCTACAATCCCTGCAACTTGTAACGTAATAGTCGAAAATAATGTAGCAATTATATTGCAAATCACACCTGCTCTTTTTATAGCAGTTAAACAAGTACTGAGTTTAAAAAATGACAATATCTACAATCCAAGCAACTTGCAGTTTAGTACACGAAAATAAAAGAGCTATTACGAATCATATCTACAACTAGTTTAAGCATTGAGAATAAAAAATTCACTTTCAAAGTCATACTTTCGAACAAAAACTCTCCAAAGCAATTGCATATTTAATTTTTATATTGTCTTAACTCTTTATATTATCGCCTTAACTCTTCTTATAACCTTTTATAACACAGGAAGTCGGATGTAAGTGTAAGATTTTTTTAAAAAAAAGGGGGGGGGGTAAATGTGTATTTCAAGATTTGAATTTGAACAAATCCGGAACTAGTAACAAAATACTCAAAATTAATACTTATTGTAATGTGGCGCCATCTATGGCTCCAAACAACAACAAATGCATAGGATCTAAATTTTAAAAACTGATAGAAAATATCACTTCCTAATATATTTCAATTTACATACATTTCCTTAAGCAATGAATATCTATTGTGATTTATAAGAGCCCTAAAATTAAAATAACTATTTTGATGTATCATTTAAATTTCGTGAATAGTTTCAAATACAAAATTCTTTACTTAATGTTTTATTTTGTTTGATTAAGGAAAACGTATGAAACAGTATTTAAATGCAAAACTCAATATAATGAACGTTAGGAGCGACACTTTACATAATTATAAGTTATTATTAATTCTTATATACATCAAAAACTGAAATATGTTTTTTAAAAAATTTAATATTACTGTCACACAATTTTTTCGATTAAACTGATTGCTTCACACATAAATATAATTAAAACTCTTAAATTTATTAATTTTATGCGTCGTTAATTATTTCTGTGGTTTTAAAATTTATGATTTTATAAAGTTTTAAACAAACTTAAGCACTTACTCACAGACACGGTAAATAAAATGTAGTTAATATTGTATGTTTTTACTGATGTGTAGTTAGTTGTAAAAGATTGATTTAAAAAATTGGCAGTTATAATACTTTAGAATATTATTTTTTGGTGTTCAGAAATATTTATAATTTCATAAATTTCACAGCAATTTCACACTTGCTACAAAATTTATTATTTTTATATTTGTTTACTTCTACTTTATATTGCTTTATATTCATTTACAAAATATAATTCAATTTATGTAAATGTATATTCAATTTATATAAGTGTGTATGTACGTACGTTTCTATCTATCTATCTATATATATATATATATATATATATATATATATATATATATATATATATATATATATATATATATATATATATATATATATATACATGTATATACATACACACAAATATATATACACACACACGTGTACATATCTATACATAACTGAATAGTATTTTGTTTTATTATATTAAATTAAATTTATTATTTTTATTTTTCTTCACTTCTACTTTAGATTGGCTTATATTCACTTACAAAATATTATTCAGTTATATATAGATATACAATATATATATATATATATATATATATATATATATATATATATATATTATATGTTTATATGAAATAAGGCTTTTTGCCTTATTACGAAGTGGGGTTCCAGGCGGTTTTTCACCGCCCTGCAGTCGTGGAACCTCGCGATGAGAACGGAATAAAGACACTCAAAAATTCAATCTAACTTCTCTTATTCATCGACATATCAAGACATCATACGAAACCTTATATGAAATTTTTTAACATCTGCTTAAATAGTCATTTGTGCAGACCAATCAGCTATAACTTGAAGTCACGTGGGTGATGTAACCCACGCATTGGAACTCTATTTTTAAATATGGAACCGGAAAAATTTCTACTAGCGAACATTCGAGAATATTAGCTAGGGTTCCTTGAAAATAATTACCGGGAAAATGGAATCTTAAACAGAAAGTGATAAAAAATATCATTACAAACTACCCCCCCCCCCAGCTGAAAATCTTAGATTCAGCTGCCGTGGACATAAAAACATGTCAGACAGTAAAAATATGAAATTTTGTAAAAAAAAATTAAATTTTGGTTGGTCTGTCACACACAACTAACTGGAACAAAATATTTCCAAATTTTTGAAAAGTAATATAAAATTTTGTAACATAATATTAATTTAATTAAGAATTTTTTACAGATGAAAAGATACCTTGATAACAATATAGTATTAATTACAAAGAATTGCAAAAATCACTCACAAATTTTAAACTTTCCTTTTCGTTTGTTTTAGAGTTTTAAAAATTAATCTTTACATATAAATGGTACAAATAATAATTATTCCAAAAATAATTTCATTAACTGTGCAATATCAAAATGTTCTTATTTTTTTTTTTTTATCCAATCATAATCCGATCTTGTTCGGAAAACAAAACGATCACTGCCCGCCTCAAAATTGGAAACGACAACTGACGAAAAAATGCATGATAAAGACCCTAATTAAAGCTTTATTTAATTTACATCCTGTCGGCTAATTGTAATAGAGCTTTTTGCCTCATAACGAAGTGGGGTTCCGAGCTGTTTTCACCGCCCTCCAGTCGTGAAACCTCGAGACGAAAACGCAATCCAGACACTCGAAAACTCAATCTAACTTCGTTTATTTATCGACATATCAAAGCATCATAAGAAACCTTATATGAAACTTTTTGAAGACCTTCGCATAAAGCCGTATTCCCCTATGTGATGATGAGAGATTCAATCAGGGTGAGCATCAGGAATTGGGAGTTACATTAAAAGTTAAAACATTATAAAAAATAGGTAATTCCATTAAAAGTTAAAATAATTTGACCCTAGATAGAAGGACATAATAGTAAAGTGGGTAAAGTATTAAAGAACTCAAAAAAGAGTAGAAAGTTTAAAAGGGATATAGAGATATTTTTGTAAATGCGAACATCACTTTTTTAAAATTTTATTAATTTTTGGGGGGTTTTCATTTAATTTAATAATAAAATTAAAAAGAGGAAGTTTAAAATATAGCAAAAAGGAAGAATGAAAAGAATTAGAATGCTACTATATTATATATATATATATATATATATATATATATATATATATGTGTGTGTGTGTGTGTGTGTGTGTGTGTCAGGTCTAAAAAAGAGTAGTTGGAAATTACGTGATTTAAAAACGATTTTAAAAAGGCTTTATAATAATTAAATAATGGAAAAGAGCACGCTGCGTAACTATTAGGATAACCTCAGGCGGAAATGGAAGAATTAAGAGTTTGAAAACAGATAAGTTTCAGTTAGCGCGTGGACATGGGACAGTGAACACACTCCACGGTGTCTTCGATGAATAAATGAAAATGGCGCTAGTTTTGCTTTAAATGAAACGATGATTTAATAAACTTATTATTATCAAGAAAGACTGTTTTATTCGCCTTAACACTGGATACGATAATATATATTATATATAATATATATATATATATATATATATATATATATATATATATATATATATAACTGAATAACAAAGGGATTGTATAAAATTACTTCAAATGTTTTAAAGTTGTTATAAAGCTTTTATTATGGGGGAGTGACCCATGAAAGTAAAAAAGGACCAATATACAATCTATTAAAAACCACCCCCTCTTCCAAAAAAAATATGTATTTATAAAGCAAGGAAAAAATGCAGGAGCAATGGATCAGAGATTATACTCTATTAATAACTCTCATAGCTAAATGTTTCTTATGTACTAATCCTTTTTCGTGAAAATTAGTCAAATGTCAGACAATGGTCGAACGAATAAGGACCTTTTTTCATTACCACATTCCGAATGTTCGAATCACTGAACAGGCATGAATGTTTGTAACCGTTTTGAATCAGCTTTAAACAGCAGGTTTCTATTCTCGTTAGCCGTCGCGTAGCAAAATGTTAGCCGTAGCAAACCAAACTTGAAAACTGAAACAATTCCTTCACTTATAAATTCTGAGAATCAAAGAGCCGAACCCGCGGATTCAAGTAGGGCCCTGCCTGAATCCGCGGATTCGAACCAGAGACATCTGTAGTCGTACTGTAGTACAGACATCTGTAGCCGTAATCACCTTTGTCAGAATTAATGGATTTAAAGCACTACAGCCAGTTTGGTTTTAGTCCTAAGTGTAGCAAAACAATAGACTGTCGAGCTGATTAAAAGAATTAAATTTAATTTAAAAAACACCTTTTGTAAAAATCAAACCTTAAAATCTGGAACAATTCCTCTCTTAGCAATTGTGAGAGCGGAAGAGATAGAGTTCTACCACAATCCGAGGGTTCGAACTACTCTCCTGGCACAGTTGCTCGTGGACTCTCATAATTCGCTTTGAGGTGGTTGTGTAATAGCTATATTGGATTATCTAGCTCTATATTAGCCTATGGCCAAACGATAGCCGAATGGTTAGGGTGCTAATCTTCGGTACCAGAGTTCGCAGGTTCGAATCCCACTGGGGCATGGATGTTTGTTGCCGTTTATAATCAGCATTAAGCAGTAAATCACGATCTCGTTGGCCTAGTGTTGCAAAAGAAGTAGACCGTAGCTCTCCAAATCAATATTAACCTATGCAAAATATAAAATTATCTCTGGTCGGCTCGCATCTACAGATTTTTTTTAAATCATATCACGTAATAAAACAGAGCATACTCTAAAATGCCCTCTTTTCCTTGTTTTTTAATTTATGTAGCTTACATTTTCTTATTTGAGTCCTACAAGCAGTATACGGAAATTCTACACAAATATTTTACAATTAAATGCATTTCCTCTACGTTTTTTAAAAAAAGGAAAAGATAGCACACTATTTTTTTTAACAATTATTTAAATGTGAACCCGTCAGAAGCAGTTTTAATTTGCCCATAGGTCCAAACCGAGCGATGGAAAACAGGATACAGACTTAGCCAACCAACGCAAGATTTATTTATGACTAGAGAAGACCTTGAAGGGACGAGATAATGAACTTCACCACAAGCCAGTCCCGGGACAGTGCCGGATTAGGCAGAGTGGGCAATTGTTTGTGGGCCCACGCGTTTAAGGGGCCTCCAACATTAGATTTAACTATATATATATAATACACACACACACACACATATATATATACATATATATATATATATATATAGAGAGAGAGAGAGAGAGAGAGAAGAGAGAGGGGGGGAAGCGAGAGAGAGAGAGTGAGAAGAGCGGGGGAGGTAGAGAGGGAGCGGGAGCGAGGGGGGGAGAAGGGAGCAAGTGAGAAAAAAAAGAGATAGAGAAGATAGGGAGCGAGTGAGGGAGAAGATGGGAGCGAGAGAGCGGGAGAGGGCGAGTGAGAGAGGGGGGTGAGTGAAAGAGGGAGAGCGAGTGAGAGAGAGAAAAGAGGGGGCGCGAGAAAGAGGGTGAAAAAAAAGATAGAGAGGAGAGGGAGCGAGTGAGGGAGAGAGGGGAACGAGAGAGTGAGGAGCGGAGGAGATAGAGAGAGAGCGGGAGCGAGACGGGGGAGAAGGGAGCAAGTGAGAAAAAAAAAGTGATAGAGAAGATAGGGAGCGAGTGAGGGAGAAGAGGGAAGCGAGAGAGGGAGAGTGAGAGAGGGAGGGTGAGTGAAAGAGGGAGAGCGAGTGAGAATCGGAGAGCGAGTGAGAGAGAGAAAAGAGAGGGAGCGAGAAAAAGGGTGAAAAAAGTGATAGGAGAAGGAGCGAGTGAGGGAGAAGAGGGGGAACGAGAGATAGAGAAAAGAGAGGGAGCGAGAAAGAGGGTGAAAAAAGTGATAGGAGAGGGAGCGAGTGAGGGAGAAGAGGGGAACGAGAGAGAGAGATAAAAGAGGGAGGGAGAAATAGGGAGGGAGGGAGAAATAGGGAGGGCGGGCGGGAGGGAGCGAGTGAGGGAGAGAGAAGAGACGGAACAATAGAGATAGATAGTTTTGATTACAACAATGGAATGCTTGATTGCATTATTAACAAATAGCACAGAATACAGGAACCTATTCCTACAAACCACTAAACCATATCGGGGTACGATTTACAATAAATATGAAATATTTACTCATTGACACGTGTATTGCATATTTTTGTTGTAATGTATACAAGTTTTTTTTACATTAGCATTTTTATTATAATGTAAATACAAGTATTTATGATTTTATTCCTATGTTGATTTTTATAATAATCTCATTAATATTTTAATAACTTGTTGATAATTTTTTCAATAAAATTACATTTCTAAAACTGTTGTGTGGTAAAATCTTATTCGTAAAATTATTAAATGACAGGATCTCAAAATTTCGACTGCCTATGGGCCTTCATCTTGTATTATCCGGCACTGCAGCTATGTTTAAAACAACGGCTTTGAGCAGTAATTTTTTAGTTCCAATTCAATTAAAAGAAATTATCAGTTCGGTTCCGGTTTTCGTTCCGCCAAAAATAATGGTTTTCGGTTCAGTTCTGAAAAAAAATAATTTTATTTTATGTATATTCTTATTCGTACTAAATATATAATTCTATCATAAAAAAATGTAGAAGATTTTATTCTTTTTTTTAATTGGTACAAAGTAAATTGGTACAATTAACTAGCATGTACCATACGAGCGGTGAGCAGAGAATTCGCATTGTTATCCATTATCCAAATCGCATTTGATGACTAAACATTCAATTGAATTTAATCTGCCTTTTACAAGTAGCTTCACGCAAAACTGAAACAGAAAAGTAATAGGGAACATTAAAACAGGAAATCGAGAAACAATGGACGTAAAATGAACATAATTATATGGTTGATGTTAAATTAGAAAATATTGATAACTTGGTTACAGTTACAAAACGACTGAAGCCATATCAAAATAAACCGATATTTATTTTCGGTACTATTCTGCTTATCGTTCCGACCAAAATAACGTTTTTTTTTTCGGTTGTCTCTCCAGTTCCGGTTCGAAGACCTGCTTAAAACTATCCTACATTTTTTAGCTACAAAGACTTGAAAACTTAATTTCAGTGTTGGAGCAGCAATTTATAGTTATTATAAATAGAACGAATACAGTTTCAAATAGTAATATGTAATTTTTACATTTTTATATATTTTTAATATTTTTTTTGGTAGATTTATTTCGTTTTTTATTTTAACAGTACACATTATTAAGGATCTTTGGCACGAAGGCTAAAGATCCTGGTCTCACAATAAATACCTTCTCTAATTTTTATTTTAATATATTACATCTATCTCTATTTATAAAAAGCTATGCTACTACAAATGTGTGTATATGATATATGTATATTTATTTGACTTGTCTATATCTACAAATAGAAGCTGTGATTAGCATGAATAAAATATTAATACATGTTAAGTAAAATTGGATAAATATATAACTGATTTTACATACCGTTGGGTTTTAATTTCCCGTATTTCTGCTCCCATAAAATCCGGGTTTTTTTTTTTTTTTTTTTTTTTTTTTTTTTTTTTTTTTTAGAACGAAAACATTGACATGCTGTTAATTTTCGGGAGGTTGTCTGACTGTCCTTTGGTAAATCCAGGTAGAAGAGACATTTATGACAAATTGAGATAACTAAGCTATCTAGATCGATAAAATAAACCTTCAGGTTTAAATAAAAAATAAATTTTGATAGCTAGAACATTTCAGGAACTTGCAAAAACAAAATCGGAAAATAGTGCGCGCTTAAAAGCAATAAGAAAATATTGGTCGTCATGAACGATGACATCACAACTAATCACGGAGCGTTTTGATGTCACGTGATTTTCGCTTAACTTTAAACTTAATTTTTTAAACGATGGACCCAGTTTTTTACATTTTTGAGAACATTTTTGGAATCTACAAGTCTGGAATTATCAGAAAAATACTAAGTTGTTCGAATCCCCCACATGTGCAAATTCCTCATTTTAGAAGACACTTCACTTTTAAGCAACTTTGAATAAAATATTTTTTTCTTATTTTTTGTCTAACTATATTTTTTTTTATCTACGGACGTAATTACATACGATTTTCATCATTTGTCCTCTATTTCTATTTAATTAGCTTTGCTGATTTCACTTTGTTTCTAAGAAAAAAGAACTTTTATTTAAAGGGGAAAAAAAGCTTGTTTTAAAAATTTAAAAGTTTTTCTGACACACTGTGCAGACTTGACACAAAGTGAGTTTCATTAATAATGTTTGCTTTTTTTTTTTCACACAATAATTATTAAGTATTGTACGAAAATCATAGTTCACTAGTATTATACTAGATAGCGATACTGAGAATATTTTGTAAACCCGCCTGGACAGATAGATCGAACGTACTGTCATGAATTGACAATTCTTATTTATTTGCTGACGAGCAAAACACACGTAACTTATCACTCCACTATTAATTTTCAAAACACTTTAATTAATCACAAATTTATAACTGCACACTAGCTCATCACACAGCGGAGATACGACATTTTACACAACACCAATCAAAACTGCAAAACCTTCTCCGCGCGAAGTAGAAGTTGTAGTTATTTTTACATCCTATGCGAGAAGGAAAAGTTGTAGTTCTTTACAGTACGCTTCGAAGCAAAAGGATGAGTTATAAGCTTTCGCCCTGTTCTCAAAGCATGATTATAATCTGAGCTTGTAAATAAAAGCAGGCATTATGATCACTTTTTTATAAATTTTACAGTCTTGTTGTTAAATTATTCTGGTAGTTATCCTAAATTCAATTTCATGTTTTTCAACATTAGTAATTCAATTTTTTCACATTCTTTACTCACTTATTTGTTACTTTAATTACTTAATCTCATTTACTCATATGTTATCACATTTACTCTTTATTTTTTTCGCACTTATCATATTTAGCTGCATTAATCAACATTTATTACTTCTTTTATTTTTTTTTTCCTTTTTTCAATATTATTTTTATTTGCTATGCCCATTCACTTAAATTATTCATTTTTTATTTTATGTTTTACTGGCATCTTGAGTACCTATAATATCATTATGAACCGCTCACTTGTTATATTATGTACCTTCATTACTGGAGATATGTCCGTCAGCTACAGTTGTGAGCAGTGGAAGAAACCCAGTTTAAACCTGGGAAAAAAACCGGGTTTTTTGGGAAGGGAATTTTGAAAATTTCCAAAACATGGGAATTTTGAAGTATTTTGTTTACTTTTATCCTAATCGCACAAGACAATTTTTACACTTCATAAATGATTTGATATTAATAGTTAACTGGCAACTGTAATGAATAAACGCGTAAGGGAGCCAAACAGCTAAAAAATTGAATAATTGGGATTCACTAACTCTATTTGGCAAGGTATCATGTCTAGCATGGAAGTATGAGTACATTTTTTCTTTGAAAAATATCCAATATTTTT
>CM063511.1:123347757-123465257 GCA_032207245.1 Pardosa pseudoannulata
GTTTTTATAGTAAAATTTTTTTATGAAATTTCATATTTTTTTAAAATGCTTATAGAGACTAAAACTTCTTACAGATTCTTACAAAATGTTTACCAAACACTCCTAACATGCCTTAATATATGTCCGGTTATTCGTTTTAAAATTTGAATTCATTAAATTTATTAAAAATGAATTTCAATATAGAAATTTGTCAATTTTTTTATGAAAATTGAATGTACAAATAAAAATAATTCTCCTCAATCAATTATTCAATTCATTAGCAAAATAATACCTCCAGAGTGTTCAAAAATATTTTTAAGTATTAATAAATGTAAAAATAGAAGAAAAATTAAAAATTAATATACTAGGAATATTTTAAGAATTAACAAAATATTTTTTGAGTTCATTCTAAATATAATATATATATATATATATATATATATATATATGTGTGTGTGTGTGTGTGTGTGTGTGTGTGTGTATGTATGTATGTATGTATATATATATATATATATATATATATATATATATATATATATATATATATATATATATATATATATATATAAATATATATATATATATATATATATATATACATACATATATATATACATATATATATGCATATATATACATATATATATGTATATATGTATATATATACATATATGTATTTATGTATATATATACATATATATATATGTGTATATAAATTCACTATATTTGGTGGTAGGGGCGTGTACCAGTTTTTTTGCCATGGTCGCCAAAATACCTAGTTACAGCTCTGCCACCGATTTAAATTTATAAAAAGTATCGAAAACATTACACCAGGGGATTGTATTTTCAAAAAAACTAAAATAATGTTTAAAAATTCCATTTCAAATACTCTTAATACAAAATAAAATAAATAACGAAAAAAAAAGTAGGTAGAGCTTCATCGCAGTTCTACAATGTATATTCTGTGAAAATCTGAAATCAATATGTGCGATAATTTTTTCGTTCATATTGCGCTCAAGTTGAAAAAACACCATTTTTTGTGATATGCATTTAAAGTTTTTATAATTTCCTTAAAAATTATTATACTAAATGCAAAGGTTGTATAGTTGTAGAGGTTATCATTAGAATATTTCAACGGGATTTGTTTTAAACAACTCAGAAAGATCCAGAGATTTTTAAAATATCAAAATCAAAGAATCGAATTTTTGAAAGTTTAAAGGGAATGTGTCCCCTTAAAACATTTCGAACATATTATATAACAATTATTTATTTAACCTTTTCAGAGGAGCCCGGAATAGCATGTATTCCGCTCTCGACTAAGTTCTTATATGGGACTAGCAAAAGTGGCCGTACTTCGTTACGGTGAACTTTATATATTACTTTTAAACAAAAATATTTTTCCTGCATAACGAATGATAGATTTTTATTTGCCTATGAGAGTCACTTAAATTTGTACTTTTCGTTGTTAGAATATTGTTGATAAACATTTCATTGTAACGTAAAAATTAACCAAGAATTAAATTTAAAATGAGTTCTTATATAAAAATGCTATAATTTGGGTCACATAGAAATGAAAGTGAATCACTTTATATCTCAATTTTCAGGTCAAATCGAATTGATACTAAGCAGACGATGTTTAAATAATATAAAATAAGAAATGAATAAATGAGATAAAGAAATGACGTCATAATGATAAAATAAATATCCTTTTCACCTATTTATTATGTGATAAATTGAAAATTTTAATCTCCTGCTTTTAACCGAGGAAAACTGCGTTTAAAACAATTACATGGGATTAACGAAATGACTTCAATTGCTTCTTTCACTTAGTTATGATGCGATAAATTAAAAAGTTAATCGTTTGAGTTTAACCGGGGAAAATAATGCTTGGAATAATGACATGAAACGCTCGAAAAGGGGGGAAGGAATGGATTTCGAACGTTAAAAATTTACAAAAACCTTCCCAGGGATGTACCTAATAATTTCCCAAATTTTCATGGCGATTGGATGTATGGTTTTTGAGTCTATAGAATACACACAGACAGACATAAATTCATTTTTATATATATAGATAGACTAGAGACAGTTGCTACTACCTAGAGTGAATAGGAATTTTTTTGACTGCTGGTATAGGGTCAAACCTATTGTAAGTCCGTATCTGAGTAATCAATTGGGTTTTCGTGCTCCCACAGAATCTGTATACACTTACAGAGAGCCCCTTTGGAAAGGTTAATAATGTGCTCTGTCTTATTATTATAGTGTTTGCTATTAAACAGGAAGTCTTAAATTCAAAATTACAGACAGAATTAAACTTGATTACAAATAGCTTGAATGTGTTATTTATCTATCATTAAAAACAGGAGAAAAAATAAATAAATAATATTTAAGATATAAATACACACACAAACACTATTATCATAAAACCGGTAATTTCTAAAAAATGAAAGAGATGGAGGAATAGTGTTAAGTTCATTATAGATTTAATTAAATATCCTCATGTTCAAAGAGCTATTCTTTATTTATTTACACTATTCAAAAAGATATTCATTTGTTTTCCTTTTTATGTAAGCATTAAAATCCGTTCTGGTACTAGTCCCGCGTATAGCAAAAGAACTGACCACCGCTCAGAAAAAACCTTCTGAATTTCAGAGCTCAGAAGGTCACGTGAACAAGAGTCACAAGCCACTGGGCCGAAACACCGACCGACTTATTGGAAGATGAATATTCAAAGGTGCCGTGATCATGAGGCAAACTGACTAATATCCACTCATCCAAGAAGCATTTCAATGAAATACCAATGGCGGATTGAGCTCTTCTGAATCCAAAGATAAATTCAATTTCGAGGAACTCTTTTCACCACCGCCTAGATATTTTCAGTGGCAGTGATTCATTTCCTATGTTCTTCGACAAACTAAAGCACCAGGAGTTATTTTCAAGTGTGCCGAGAGAATGTTTGGTAAATAATTAAAGTCAGTTCATATTTTATAGTGTATATATATATATATATATATATATATATATATATATATATATATATATATATATATATATATATATATATATATATATATATCACGTTCCACTAAATGACACTAGAGTCCTGAGTACATTTTCATAGCTTTATTCAAATCTCAGAGCACACTACTCATCAATCATCTTCAATGGCGTCGCACATTGGAGCCTAACTTTTAACAAAGGCAGGCTTAGCTGCCTTGGGTAGCCACAGCTCTGTCTGTGGAATGTGCACACTGCTCTCTGCTCAGATCACTGCGCGTGAGCCGTATTTATGTGGCTAACTCCTCACGCCGCGTCACTCTCAGTAAAGAATCCCTAATTAAAATCTTTTAAAATTAGTCTACAATTTAAATCCTGACACACACACACACACACACACACACACACACACACACACACATATATATATATATATATATATATATATATATATATATATATATATATATATATATATATATATATGTATATATATATGTATATATATATATATATATATATATATATATATATATGTAGATAGGTAGGTAGATAGATAGTTATAGATATATACACATACATATACATGTAATCCAGGAATATACAACTGCTGGACAAGATGAAGCCTAATCAGCTAGCAGTAATAAAGATACAGTCGGGCCGCATTGAAGAGAACGGCACAAGTCTAATTAAAACTTTATTTTAGAGCTGCTAAAAATGGACATCTTTACTAGGCATCGACAGACAAAAGAAAGACACAATCACTCTGCTCGAACAGAGGTGCACCCAACAGCGAAGACAGAAAGAATTCTCCCAAGGGACAAGAAACTTATTCAGCGAATTAAACTGTTAAGATCAGCGAAAATGCGGAGCCATTTACCGGCGACAGCTGGAAAACGTATTGAATAGACAGAAAATTTACATCTATAAGACAGAAAGCTTTTGGAAATGTTACGAAGAATTTTAAGTCTAGGACACTCCTTTGAGTAAGACATTTAGAGGCTGGAAAAAGATTTTAAGGAATTAGAATGGAAGGAGGTTTTTAAGGAAATATTAAAGTTAAATAAGTTTGATATATTACATACACACACACACACATATATATATATATATATATATATATATATATATATATATATATATATATATATATATATATATATATATATATATATATATATATATATATATATATATATATATTGATATTTTTATCACTTTAGGTTTAAGATTCTATTTTCCAGTTAATTCTCATGGAACCCTAGTGGATATTCTCGAATGTTCGCTAATAGAAATCCTTCCTGTTCCAAACCTAAAAATAGAGTTTTAACGCATGGTTTACATCACACACATGACTAATAGCTGATAAGGAAGTAATAGCTGATTGATCGGCACAAATGACTATTTGAGCAAGAGTTCCATCACGATTTTTCGTATACAGTTTCGATAGAGTTTCGATGGAGATTTCGTATAGGCTTAGTTTCATTAATGTTTTGACATTTCGATGAATAAAGGAAGTCAGATTGAATCTTCAAGTATCTTGATTGCGTCCTCATCGCGAGGTTCCACGACTGCAGGGCGGTGAAAACCGCCCACTTCGTAATGAGGCAAACATATATATATATATATATATATATATATATATATATATATATATATATATATATATATATATATAATAAGAAACCTTTTTGACTCATCCCGAAGTGGAGTTCCGAGCTGATCTTACAGCTCTGCAGTCGGCGGAACTTGCGATAAGAATGACAACGAAATAAAAACTATGAAATCTCAAACTATCGTAGTTTATCCACATTATCTATCACGAATGAAAGCTCACTAAACTGCCAACTTAATTATCGGAACAATTTTTATAGTTGTTTGTACCAGCCAATTAATGATTACTACAAGCCAAGTGGATGATGTAACTTAAGCGTCAGAACTCTATTTTTATCTATGCAATCGGAAGGAATCTACTAGGGAACATTTGAGAACATTCGATAGGGTTACTAGAAAAGAATTACCGGAAAAACAGTATCGGAACCGAAAGTGATAATAACATCATATATACATACATATATGTACAGTCAAACCCCAATTTAACGAATTCAACAGGACCATTTTTTTCTTCGTTAAATCAGGGTTATTCATAATATCGGGGTTCAAAACCAAAAATAAAAAATTCCTTAACTTACCTTATGGAAAAGTCCTAATAAGCAACTATACAAAAATATCGTGAAAGAGAAACTGTAAGCTTTTTATTCAGTAACTAAAAGATGTACAGCGAATAATTACCCACACTAATTAATTTGAAAGTACTGGTGAAGAGATGTTTGACTATTACCTTGATTCTTCACTCGAAAAAGTTCTTTCTCAACTTTATAAAGAGAAGGAAGTATTGCGCCATTTACATCATGCTTAACGTTTATTTTGACAATTATTGACAATTTATTTTTTGACTCAAAACGGGACATTGGCTTGTTTACGTCAAATCATAGGTAGTCAATGGAAAAAAACAACACTTTTTTGAAGTTATTTATTCAGAAAAAGTTAGTTGGCTTAAAAGTTACGAATCACAAAATATAGGTACCCAAAATGTTTAGTTATATTTATATTTATCAGAAGAACTAATTTGTTTTAATATAGCTGGTGACGATTTCAAGTAAGAATGAAACTCTTGACAAGTTTTTTTTTGTTTTTTTTTTATATTACCTTAATTATCAACATCGCCTTTAGAACTGAAATTTGTAACTGGGTTTCCTCAGATGTCCGCAATTTGTTCATAATAGAAAATACTCTTTCTACTGGAGTGTTTGTAGCAGGCAAACATAATATATTCAATTACAATAGAAAAACAGGGCAGTGGCCTGCCATCTTCTACTCAAATTTTCGCGTGGTTTCTGAAAACGGGACAATTTTGCGCCCCACTGTTCATTTCGGGGACACCGGGACTCGTAATTGTGAAAAGGGACAGTCCCGTTCAAAACGGGACGTCTGGTCACGTAAATCATGCTGCATGATGTTCGTTTTCACAGTTTCCAAAACCTTCAAATCATTAGAAAAAGTAAAAGTTTCACTAGGTGTTTGGTTATAGATTCCTGTGTCAGAATCATTATTCGCTGGTTCCGATGACTCAACAATTTCACTAAATTCAGTTGCACAGATAGACAGTCAGTCATCATTAATCAACATCGTTCATAACATTATCGTTAAAGTCTTTCCCAAGAGCAAGTGCCGAACGCTGGCCGATTGGTTAGGGCGCTGATCGTCGATACCAGAGTTCGTGGGTTCGAATCCCACTAGGCATTGACTTTCGTAGCCGTTCGAAATCAGTTTTAAGCAGTAGGGTCCCTGTTTCATTAACCCTCGTGTGCAAAACACTAGATAGTAGCGCTCCAAAACCAAACCAAACCCAGGAGCAAGTTCTGACGCTAAAAAAAAAGCAAGAATAAATCGGCAATTTAAATAGTTTGTTAATTTGGGGTTTATCATTCGTTAAATAAGGGGTTTTGCCTCCATTTTTGTTAATTTTCATTAAAAATTCGTTAAATCGGGGTCCAAATGTATGCAAATACACCCATATATATATATATATATATATATATATATATATATATATATATATATATATATATACATGCGTATATATATATATATAAAGTAGTATCAGTGGTATATAATATTCAAATATCCAATATTTGAGTCTAAAAATATAAGCTGTGAATTGATAAATTATGTTTGTAGGTATGTAATATATCATCAAAATTATTGCCTCTAAAATATCTATCTAAAATTCACCTTTTACCCCTTCTCATATTTGAATGCCTAATTTCCCAGCTTTTAAATGTCATATAAAGGAGTGTTCTTCGACTTGAATTCTTTTTACCCGTCTCTCTACAAGATCTACAAGATGATAGATCACTGGATTTCCTGGGCCGAGCCCTCTAATCCAGAGATTTCTTTCAATAAACACAAATATGATGGCTAGCAGAAAAATAAACAGCTAAGAGGTGAAAAAGAGACAAAAATAAGCGGGTAGAAAGTTTAAGGATAGAGAAACGTAAAAATATAAGTGACCAGGGATATCTGAACACTGCGCCAGCGTAGTACCCGTCTCTGAAAACACACACATACACACGTATACACACTCTAGAGACAAAAGAAAAATGGTATAGGTATACAAATAAAGACATAAGGAACCAATCAGAATTTCGCGCTGCTGTCGGCAACGTCTATATAAGACAGCAAATGTCTGGCACAATTTTAAAATTTTGTAAAATACAAAAATATATCTTTTTGTTTGTGTCGTCAATTTCTGCTTATATTTAATATTTTTTTGTAACAAGTTGCATTTGTTATAGTCCCTTTAACTTTTTTTGAGTATTTATGTATTTTCTGAGCTTCACGTTGTATTGAATACTATGCATTGCTGTTAACCATACCTACTGGTCATAGTCAAGGTTTCAGTCTAATTATCCCCTAATTAGACAACGCGTTGGTTACTCATAATTTTTTATGAGAACGTTCTCACCTCCTCGCTTCCTTGTGAGCTGGAGTGTATTAAATTTTTGTTTGGATTACTTTTTGCCTAGAGGCCTAAATTGATGTTTTGATCTGTTTTACGTTTGGAGGTTAAAGTGAAGAGTTTTCACTTCGCTAGGTACTTTGTTAAACCCAATTACCTTGACCTTGACCTTGGCACAGTTGTTAGATCGGTTACTGCTACTAAGACGATAGATTATCAAGATTTACTTGAATTTGAACGTGGTGTTATAGTCTGCATACGAGAGATGGCACATAACATCTCCGAGGTAGCGATGAAATTTGAATTTTCCCGTACGATCATTTCACGAGTATACCGTGAATATCGGGAATCCGGTAAAATATCAGCTGGAAAAAGATCGTGTAAGAACGGGATCAACGACGACTGGGAAAATCATTAAACGGTACCGAAGTGCAAACCTTCCCCAAATTGCTGCAGATTTCAATGCTGGGTCATCAACAAGTGTAAGCATGCGAACCATTCAACAAAACATCATCTATGTGGGCTTTCGGAACCGAAGGCCTATTCGTATACCATTGGACTGCACGACGCAAATCTTTACTTCTCGCTTGGGCCCGTCAACACTAAAATTGGATTGTTGATGACTGGAAACACGTTGCCTGGTCTGATGAGTCTCGTTTCAAATTATATCGTGCTGAAGGACGTGTATGAATATCGAGACAGCCTCATGAATGTATAGATTCTTCATGTCAACAGGGGACTGTCGGAGCTGGTGGAGGCTCTGAGATCGTATAGGGCGCATGCAGTTGGAGTGGTATGGGACCCCTGAAATGTCCAGACACGATTCTGACAGTTGACACGTACGTAAGCCTCCAGCTTAATCACCTGCATCCATTCATATCCATTGGGCATTCAGATGGAAAAATGCGACACTTCACACGTCCAGAATTGCTACAGAGTGGCTTCAGGACCACTCTTCTTACTTTAAACACTTCTACTGACCACCCAAATCCGCAAACATGAACATTATTGAGCATATCTGGAATGCCTTGCAAATTGCTGTTCAGAAGAGATCTCCACCACCTCGTACTGTTAGAGATTTATGGAAAGCTTTGCAGGATTCATGGTGTCAATTACCTCCAGCATTACTTCAGACAATCGAATCTAAGCCGCGTCGTGTTACGGCTCTTCTGCGTGTTTGCGGGGACCCTACATAATATTAGTCAGGTGTACCAGGTTTTTTGGCTCATCAGTGCATATATGTATATAAAGTCATAGAATTAAGTACAATTAAAATTAGAAACATATAAAAACACATTAAAGACCAGAGTACATGTAACAAAATGAAAAAAATAGGCAAGAAAATAACAGTGGATAAACAGTTACTTTTAGTAAAAATCTCTATCCACTGCATTAAAAGCTGACAAAATACAAATATAGACAAAAATTTTGAATAGTTGCAAATTTAGAAACAAAGTATATATAAGGCAATTTGTAACAACGTCACGAACTACTATAATGCCCTTCCCATTCATTCTCATGTTTACAACAGCCAATAGACAAACAATAAACTGCCCTTCCGTTTGAAACTAAAGCCAGAATTGTCATAATTTGAGAATTTGCCCTACTGCGTGAAATCGCCTTATTGAATATATTTCCTTACCTAGGAAGAAATGATGAACGAGATCACATTTACAGACTTTCAGAATACGGGGTTTCGAAACTATCTGAATCCAAATAAGGGATAATGGTCAGAGTGGATAATTTCTTTACTTCTTTACACCTAGCTTAAAACTAAAGGAGAAACGCACGAGTCTAAGTGGTACAATGAATAAAGCTCGAGGAGAGATTCTTGATTTATATTATCAGGAAATGAGCTCAGTATGCATTTCGGCTTTTATATTCTCAAAACTGTTGAAAAATGAACTATCTAGCTCTATTTTTATGTTACACCAATGTGAGAAGAAAATTTTTTTATAATTATGAATCTTTTGTTTGGGTGGATTATCTGTTTCCTTGCTATTATTTAACATCTAACATTGAGTTAATGTAAAAGTGAATTTATTTACAAATTTCGTTCTAGAAAATAATTTAACATTATAAAGAATATGAAGCCTTAACAAAAATTCGTACAGTAAATACAATAAACTGGGATTTCTGTGAATTCCCTTGCTTGAATATCTCCTTCAGATGGTCCATCTTCATTTGGTAATTGATAAACTAATTACGTAATGCTAACACTTCTTTTTATATTTTCGAGCAAATTGACTTTTGACACTTAAAATTTAAGACAATTTACACAAAATTTGCTTGAATCAATTAAAAGACATTGTTACTAAAACTTGTCAAACAAGTTTAATCCTTTTCATTCAAATTACCTTCCAACTCAACTCAACGTAGGTTGAAGTAAGAGCATTGAACAACTGAACTTGGGGGACCTGGCATTAAGAAAGATGCAGACTGTGCCGCGAAAGGCTGTAATGTGATTTGAGTGTGCGTGTAATTTATTTCATTGTAAATATTAAAATATTGTTTTGATCCGTTGGATTTATTGTGTTAGGGTATTTATACTGTACATTATTATATTTCTTCAGCGCCGGCGAAAATCATTCCCTTGTTTTACCAATATTCATGTCGTTGCGGCTGGTTAGTTTTTTTTCATTTTAGGTGAGCTCTGAAAACAGTTAATGGAACCTTCGTCTCTACCATTTGGCTTTCATATTCTGTGATCCGCGATTTCAGAGGCGAATCGACACATTTGGATAATTTCATCATGCCACTTTTAGAAAGAAAAGTATTTAAAAGGGTGAAACCACCTCAAGATTTAGATCCTAACGAGGAATTGTTTTACTGCAAGGCTACTCACGAAATATTTAGACAATACGAGTAAGTAATACCTTGTATATGACCTACGTCATTATTTCTGTTGTACGCAATGTGGATAATTAATGCGGCGTTTTGTAAATTGCTCATTTTCATATTATTTTGATCGGATTTTAAATTGTTTGTATACAAATTAAGTTATTTCTGCGCTGTTAAAAAATTGAAATGTCATTAATTTTCAATTAATCAATTATCTTAGAAGTGGTAAGCCTAGTTAACAAAATTTGTTTCAAATGAATTGATGCTTCTAGATTATTGTAATTAATATTGTAAAATCATGATTCAATAACTTTAATTTCCCATTCTAATTATTTTATTATTTACATCCTAATGTTAGTTCCCATAATTAAGATTTCTGACTTTCTTCTAATGTTTGTCATGAGGTATAAAATCTAAATGTAATTTGCTTCATTTACAGTTTTTTACTAGAATCTGATTCCTATACAGATCTCATTTCTTGAGTTTTTTTCTCTTGATTTCCATGCATGACTCAAACTGTGATTTTAATTTACTTTTATGTGCATAAAATATTTAATCTAGGAAAATGTATGCAGAAACTTTATAAATATTTTCTTTTTAAAATATTTATTAACTATGATCATAGTTAAGGTTTGTTATAGTGCTACTCTGCGTTTATTCATAGACTGTATGTTATGTGAAAAGTTTCAATTACAGCACGTAAAAGTTAAATTTATATCAATATTACAGCCTGAAACTATCCTTTTTTGTATAAAGTATTTATTTTCTGATCTATGAAATCTAAGTTCTCATAGTCGTTTTGCCATTTCAAAATTTGCCTATTCTTTTATTCAGATACATTTGTAATAAAGAAGCTACTTAAAATATCTTAGATGTATGTAGCATGAATTAAACATAACATACTTTCGGTTGATACTGCCAGTAATATTTTCATGTTTCCCTGTCATCAATTATTTTATAAGTATATTTTTATTTAATATTTGTAAATAATTGTTTTCCCAGTCTTTCCGTACCTTATTGGGTTATTTTTAAATCTAAATAGTTCTTTTTAATTTTAATAATATATTTTATTTGTAAATTTATGCATTGTTATAATATTTTTCAAAAGTTCTTTAAATTAATTAGCTTATTTGAAATAACTGATTTTCAGTTTGGATGCCTTTAGAAATAACATTTTAAAACAAACTGTTAACCTTATTGTCTGTTAATCTACATTGAAAGTGGGATGTGAAAGTAAATTAAATTCTTTACATTTCAGCTGTAGAAGCTATGCTTTATATTTTAAGTTTTAACTTCTATATTAGATTAATGGTATTAATTTTAGTAACAGGTGTTAACCAATAAATAAGATTGGGAGAAAAACTAAATCATTAAGATTATACGCACTTTTTTTAAAAAAAAGTTGTAGTTCATATTTTTTTCACAAGGCTACAAAATTTTTGAGGTAATCTCTTCCATGTGCTTGTAGAATTATTTAAATGAAAGTACATTTGAAAGGGAGGTTGGTTTTAACTGTATCATACAAAAAAAATTTATGTTGAAGGTTGTTGAAAATATTTTCTTGAATAAATACAATAAATTAATTGTGATAAAATAAAAATTATACCGAAATTTACATTTTATACAATAAATTTATTGTGATAAAATAAAAATTATACCAAAATATACATTTTGTGCACATTAACTTGGTTCATTTTGTAGTTTTGAAATTGGCCATTTATAGTTTACTTCTTGGTAATAATGATTTTCAATATCCAATTGTTATAGCATTACTTTAAATCTTAGTTATTGTGTGAAAGATTTAGGTACGGTAATAAAACTATGTAAACTAAACACCTTTGTACAGAATTGGTATACGCAAAAAGACCAGTTTTTAAAAACTTTGTAAAAGATAAAAGTAGAACAAAGTCTTTTGCCGTGTTTTGTTTATATCATTTTGTATACACTATTATAATTTCTTTAAAACTTTATTGAAGAAGTTAAGTTAAACTTTTTACTATTTTTTTTAGATGACTTTAATATATAAAAATTCGTATATCAATATAAGAATCAGCTTTTTGTACATTATCAAGAAGTTATAATTTTTGTAGTATTGTGGGATAGTGTTACATAAAAAAAATTTTTTTTTCTAACAATACAGATAAGTCTAATAAAACAAAAAATATATTCTTAAATACATAATTTGTAAAGGAGATATTTCTTAAGAAGATATCTTTTATAAATTTTGTCTGAATAATTTTAAATCTTCAAAGATATTATAAATGCCTAAAGATTTGTATTAAATTTTGTAATTTTAAATACATTTTTTATGATAAGTATAAAACAAAAATGAAAATATGAAAAGCTATATTTTATTTGCCCAATTTTAAATGTTTTTTAAAAAAGAGCATTTATTTTTTCCTGTTTTTATTTTTTTAAAAAGGTTTATAATTTATACAATGTTTAAGTGTGAATTTTTGTGCTTTTTCTTGTGTTAGTTACTAAAATAAATTTACTTATTTCAGGCAATTTTTTGAACGAGTTATACTATGTAATAGTTTAGTATGGACATGTTCCATGACAGGAAAGTCAAATATGACTTTCCAAGAAGCTGTGGAGTCTGAAGAAAGTGCACGTATCAGCCTACGGACATTCCCACTAGCACTTAAAAAACCGTTGTTATACCTAGCTTCTTTGACCAATAAATCTAGGCTGAATGATTTGTGTGATGAAGTTTTTATTTATGTAAAAGATCGTTTCTTTGTTGGTGAGGAAGTTGAAGCAACAATAAATGGTGTGAAGTAAGTAATATCCAGTGATGTTAATTTATATTATTCTTAAACTTATGAAACTTTACCCTTGAAAATTGCTTAGTTATTAAAAAGATACCTCGATTTTATCTTTTTATAAATGCATATCCGTGGTTTCCCTTTATTTTTCCTTAATCAATAAAAAACTCGGGAGAATTGCGTTCATTTTTCGCTTCCGGAAGCTGAAAGCGCTGGCTTGTCTGGTGTCTCGGAGAGGGAAAGGTAACTTCTGAAAAATCCCTATCAGTATCACGTGGTATCTTTAAACCAATGGCATCGTTTCGCGGGTATTTGTCGTTTGCCGCCAGTTTGTGTGTATAGTCGAGATGGTGTGTATGCTACGGCTGAAGCTTTGAAATAAAATTATATTAATTTGGATGATGAACTGCATTATTTGAATTGTATTTTCATTTGAAATCAATGAAAATGCTTGCAGTTAAAAGACGCAAGTCTGAATCTTTGAAGTCAGCTGCTGAGTCTTGCCGAAAATTAACTGATTTGTGGTTAGTGTTATGTTTGATATTTCTCTTATGATTATCAAAATAAAAATCTTAACTTAAATATTTGTGTAGTATTTTAATTTATGAAATTTCTGTGGTTGTATATTAATGATTATTACAGTGAATTTATCAAATAAAAATTTTGTTTTTTAAATTGAGGTATTATATAAAATATTGAGTTTATCACTAAACGTATTTGGAAATCGCTGTAAAATAAAGCGAAAATACATTTTGTTATTGTGTAATTATGTAATAATTTGGAGGCTTAATCTTTTGTGAATCGTTAACTGTAGTGTTTACTAATATTTTTTAAATGAAACTAATTTTATTTTGATTTTTCTCACGACTTTTTAATTTAATTTTTACTGTTGTCTCTAGTAATTGAGCTACATATTTAGTATACTTTTTATGATTTGACAACAAGTATTCTTCATGGGGAGGGGATGCATTAAATAAATTATCATAGTTCATGTATGTTTATAATGACATTTATTCTAGATATTGTATTATGTTGCAATTAATATAAATATGACATCTTATTATAATACATTTTATATTCTGGTTTCTATATTTTCACACGGAATAAAGTATTTTCCCATACCTTTTTAATTAAATTAAAATTTAACAGGAGTTATTCTGTTGTGAATGTTTATGTCTATTGCTAAAATTAATGTGTTGCATGGAGCTTTATGTGTAAGAATGTTTTAATTTCATGTCAAAGTTAGTCTTTACAACCTTTAAATTTGTCTCTGTGACAAATTAGAAATGATTAGTTCAGTTTGAGGAAAGGTATGTCTAAATGTGTACTTAATTGTAGGGCCGTATCCCAGTTCGGGGGTCCGCCGAACCAAGTTCAGTGGGCACACCAAGCGTGGGCGATGTCGCTAAATTCTAGAATCCAGTTTTCTGGCAAAACTTGTTCTATTTTTTATTTATTAATTTATTTTTTAAAATTTGTATTCATCTTAACAAAATTTCAAACCTTTTTCTGTTCAAAATATGCTTTGAAATTGGGTATAAACTTAATACAAAACAAAGCACAAATTATAAACATCACTTGGCGACAATTTGGCGTTCACTTGTACAAAAATAGAGCCAAGAAAATGGCAGCTGGCCCCTGGAACCAAACTTAATTATTTAGGCATATAAGCAATATAAATATAATTATTAAATTGTTGCCTTGAAACACTAAAACTAAAAGCAGTAAAATGTATGTGGAGCTTTAATTTATTTCTTTTTTTAATTAAGGTTAATATATAGTAGTAAAAAATACATTATTTTTCTCTCCTTAGGAAAAGTTGTGAAATTACTCAAGTTGTCCTTCCAGAGAAAGTGGGTAGAACTCCTCTAAAAAATGACAAGTATGGAAATTTTGAATAATCTTTTACTTCTATTATATTTCATATTGTAAATTTAAGCATTCATATGCATAATATATTTAAAATAAGTAGTTAAAGAAGTAGTTGCATTGATTTATTTCAAATAAAAAGCTATTTTTGGTGGAGAAATTTTTAATTTCGACATGTACTTATACTATGTATCATATTGTACTTATAGTGTAATTCCAATGTTTAAGTAATCAAGGTTATATGTATACATACACTAATTATCAGGCTTCACTAAGCAACACTGATTAAAGTTTTCATGGGAACGTTTAGTTACAAAATTTTTTTAAACTGTATTAAAAGTGAGTATCTATCAGTACTTGAAATTCATTAGTCAAATTATTAACTGTATTCATTAGTAAATGTAGCTGAAAGCTGACATTTTAAATGTGTATGTTTTAAAATTATTTGCCTTGTTTTATTTCTTTGACACAATCACCTAACCCCTAAAATACTGGTTATAAAGGTAAGTTTTTACTGTAAGGCTTTATTTTAATCTGTGTCATCTTTAATTATGTCAGTTAATTGTATTATTGAGTAATTGTAATTTATATGAAATTGAGTTAACTATTTAGCACAAATAATTTTAAATTTGTTACTCAAAGTTCATGTTTTCAGTGGCTTTTTTTTATATTTCAGTATTCATTTTGAACCTAGACAATTTGTTTTTCATGTAATGAATTTTTTATTAATTAGTAACTTTGAGTATTTTATATGACAATTAAATTTTTTATTGTATATTTTTAATTGAAATAATCTTATTTGTAGACAAACAAAGCCAAAAGATATTAATCCTTCAAAAATAAAGTATGAGGTTGTTGATTATGGTACCGGAAAAACTGCTGTTGTTAAATCTGAATGTATAAGGTAAATATTATTAAATCCATAAACCTAAGTATTTATTTTAGCTATTTTTATTAGTTGAAAATACTTTCATAAATTCGTTTAAAAATTAATTTGTCTTGTAGAATAAAAATTTTATTTTAGATAGTATTTAATGTACATTGAGCATTGAAGTCAAATGTGAGCATACTTGTTTTATTTTTTGTTGAGGTATTTCTGACACTGGTTTTACATTTTTCAGTCGACCAAAAGGGGCTTATACTAAACCAAGAAATAAATTATACTTAAAGCATCATACACAGATGAAAGATGGTACTTTTAAAGTTAAGGTTTGTATGTTTTAAAGATATTTTATTTATTTTAAAGATATTTTAGAGTGATTAGGTCATTCTTATTTAATTCATGTACTTCTAATATAGTCAATTTATCATTAAAATTTATCTTTCTGCTATTTAAAGTAAAGTGATTTTTCAATTCTAATTTTATATATTAAATTATTTAACCTGGATTCTAATCAATTTTATAAATTCTAAATAATTGAACTTTATATTTAGCTTTAAATATCCTCCATAATCATAGTTCTTTGTTAAAAATAATTATTGTGCATGTTAAGTATTTACTTATATTCTAGGAATCAGTTGCATCTTCAATGCAGCTATCAGAATTTCAGTTTAGTGAAGTATTCTCAGGTCCTCTTCCAAGTTATGCTGTAATAGAAAAGAAAGATGCTTCAGATAAAAAGGACAAAAATGTTGCACGTAAGGAATATTGACTTTATAATCACCATTTTAAATTTTTTAATGAAGTAAAAGGTTAATTTTTGCCATTTTTTTTACATAGGTAAAAAAATTGTTCAAGGTAAACTTAATTTCAAAAAAGAAACAATGGAAGAAAGAAAGAGGTATTTGGAAAAAATGGCTTTAACTGAAAAGCAAAAGTTGGCACTTGAAAAGGAACGGCAAAAAGTAAAAGACAATGTAAAGAAACAGCTAGAAGATGAAAAGATAAAGCAGAAAGAAGAAAAACTTAAAGTATACTTTAGTCCATAATTCAACTTTGCTAACAATCAATTCTGTCCAAAATTATGTTAAGCATTTGTTTTTTTATAAAGCAGGCTTGCAATTCTGTCACTTTTCTCATTTTTAGTCACTTTTTTCATGGTGTATCACAGCAAAAGTCTGTTGTTGAAAAAAGAAAATCTGAATTAATAACAAATTATTTTAAAAGACCAAAAATGGGATGCTCTAATCTTATTTTTCTTATTAAAATGTAATTAGTCATATGGTTTCTAGAATTTAGTGATTTTAAAAAAGTCGTAAAGAAGTTCCTGAAATCTACATTTGTACTGAAATGTACATTTAATACATTAAAGTAATTTACGTCAAAGCCCACATTTCTCTTTTTCTTCACAATTTTTGTTTAGATACTCTAGCTATGTACATATTTCAAAACATCATTAATATATACAGAAAATTGTGATTATAAAATTAATATATTGTATGTATTCAAATCTAATTTATAGATTTTCTTGAATAAAAAGCAATGTTGAGTTGTGTTAAACAAAATTTTTAACCTTTTTGTATTTGACGCTAAAATTATATCTTGCATGAATCATTTGATTTAGAGTTAAAATAAGTAGAAAAATCTTAATAATAGTATGGAGAAAAAAATCGCTTTTGTTTTCAATGTTTAGTCACTTTATTTATTATTTGTCACTTTCCTCACCTTTTTGAAAGTACCTCAGCAGTTGCAAGCCTGATAAAGTGAAATGTTGGTTAAACTATGTTTTTCTTATGTATTTTAAAATAAAGGTGCAAAATACTCAAGAAAAGTTCAAAAAATAAATTAATCTTTGCTTTACGTAGGAAAAAGAAAAGAAAAGAGAAGAAAGAAAAAAGATTGCAGAATATTTAAACTCATGGAAAAAGCCTAGAGATGATTTAGAGTGTGATGACTTAAAAGTATGTTGATCTTATTTTAATTGCTTTGTAGCTGCTTAAAATATGAATAAATTTTTATTAGATTAAAAACTTTGTTATTTTATTAATAGTTTAAAAGAATGTTTTAGAATCCTATTAGTTTATATAAATCTATAAAATGAGCTTTTCCTGTACAGTCTTTCAAAATTATATTTCATTGTGTGAGAATAGGAATATTTACTTGTTAGCATTGTTCATTATGCTTCTATTTTATTTTAGTTGTTCAGATTTAATTTAAAACTATTATTATTATCATCTGTCTTGGACAGTTGCATGGGCAAGTCTATAAAATTTCAAATTTTATAATTTTTTGCATGCTAGAAAAATATTTTATTTTAAAAAATGAAAGTATTTTGGATAGCAGATTTAATTTTTATCTCCTTCCAGGATTTACCTGTACCAACACCAGTAGACTGTGGTATTCCTCCAGAATGCTTTGGGGATGCTATGATGATTTTAGAATTTCTTAATACATTTGAAAAACAAGTACAGTTAAAAGATGTTTTCCCTCAAGGTTTTACATTTGGTTAGTATAAGTTATGTTACTTTGTTGTCCTGATGTAAAACATTCCTTAATTTATATTGCAGTCTAGTATGGGTCTTTTGTGTGCATGTATTTTAATCTTTTAAAAATATTTACTGTAAGATCCATATTTGTATTAAGTACTGTGAATTAATCCTGAACAAAATAATTTTTTTCTAATGTAGTATAACTTATCAGTATTTGTCTGTACAATACCTTGTGATTGTTAGTAATTTTGTTATGGAAGCACTCTGTAGAAAGTCAGCATTGTTCTTTATGAGTTGTTAAAAAAAAAAGATCCAAGCCTTACTTGGGAATCAAATCGAAATAAGAATAAGGAGTATTATTTATTCTAAAATTCGCAGTTACTCTAAACCAGGGATGGGCAAACTACTGCTTGCGGATAGAATTTTAAGTTGCTGCTCCAAGACAAATTAAAAGAAATATATATTTATACATTAAATATCAATTTCCTTTTCTACTTTGCTTAAATATTATATCCCAAATTTATCTCACGCCCAGAAGATCAGCGGTATATTTGCTTCTTATATGTGGACAAGTGTTTTCAACTTTGAAACTTAGAAAGAATAATTTCAGGAGTAGACTGACAGATTAGCATTTAGCATCGTTCCTTAAAATCAGTACATCTCACTTCGAACCTCAGTATGAGGAACTTTTAAAAATGATATTGCAATTTCATTCATCTCATTAATGTATTTAAACTGTTAGGTACTTGTATATTGTTTTTAAAACTTTAGAAAAATATATCTTGGCCCGCAAAACTTATTTTCTTTCGATATTTGGCCTGTAGCCCTGTTCATCCTTGCTCTAAACTATTAGTGTCAATTCACTTTTTTTTTTTGTATAACCATTATTTCAAGAAAGTTTATATCCATTATCGTGAACATTTGTCTAAAACATGCAATTCTTTTATACAAGTGAAATGCTTGCATTATTCCCATTCTAAGCACAATTTTATATGCTGTATAAATATCTTTTTTAGATCACATAGAAAAGGCTCTTGTAGAAACTGACATTCAAGGAGTATTTAATGATCTGCTTCAGCTATTTCTTACAGCCTTATTTAGATATCAAGAAGCTGAGCATGATTCTATAGATGTAAAAAATAAAGAAATAACAGGTAAAAATCTTATTGCATTAAGTTTTATGTATTTAAAAATATAATACTACTTATCATTGGTTATAAATACATTTGCATTTCTTTTCAGGATTAGATAATTTAAGTATAGAACAAGCTATGGATGTTGCTTTTATAACTTCGACCTGGCCTCAAAAGTTTCATGGTGATTATAAGTTCTATATTAACTTATTTGCTAAATAATTCTTATTTTGTATTCGTAAACTACCCCAAACTACTAAATATTAGGAGAATTAATTTTATTTCTTTCAGGGGTAATTTATTCTATAAATAAGCATATCTTTGTTGTATTATTCAGTGATAACAAAACAATAGTTTTTCTCCCTTATAATGCATTTTAGTATATTCTCTTTAAAGTACTGGATTTTAAAAATCTTATTATAAATAAGAAAAAAGTAAATACCCCTTAAAATACAAATACATTTTCTGGTCTTGATATTTTCTTTTAATTGTTAAAAGATGTTTAAATAACGTAACATTTAAGTATAAAAAGTTTAATAAATGCATTTTCTTTTGAAAAAGCTTTATTGCATGTTTTATCCCTTTGAAAAACTTGAAATACTATGCAAATAATTAAAATTAAAATCTTTTCTCGTTAACTATTGTTTTTGGCAGAAGTAACAGAAGATATAACAACTAAATTTCTTTCAAATTTGTGTCTAAATAAAATTGTGACTACTTATGGTCATGACACAGTGATAGATTGTAAATTTTCTTTGGTAGTTATTTGCAAAATTTGATTTGGATTTTTAGTTTGTTATAAATAACAAACTAAAATGTCAGTCACTCTTATTTTAAAAATGTTTCCCATTGTATTTTTCATAGAAATAATTTAGTATTTGTTTTCTTTTCTAGGCACAATACTCAGGAATCTGCCTCTAGATTCCTTTTCTGTGACAGAAATTTTGAGGTTGCATTTATTGAGTTCTGGCTCTAAGTGTCGTGTGAGTTGGCAAGGAGTTGTCAATCCCAGTGAAGATCCTGGTTTGTATTTTAAGATGGAGGAAGCAGAACTTTTGAAGAAGTTGAGCAAAGTCAGTGTCTTTGAGTTTAACTGTGGTAAGCTACATTTGATTTTTATATATGTCACGTCTATATATTCTTTTTTCATGGCAATGATTAAATTCCTAAAGTATTAAAACCATTTTAAAATGCACAAAAGTTAGTAGTATCTTAATAAAAATAGAAATTTATAAGCTAGGGATGAAATGGATAATCAGTAGCTATCTAGTATCTTGCATATTTGACTGAATTTCAGCTATCTAGTATCATATTGAATAATTACTCAAACATCCAAGTATCTGAAGATGGAAATTTTTTGTTCTGTCATAAATGAGATGTTTTTGGAAATTCCCACCCCCCACCCCTGTTTAACAAACAGCCATGTTTATTATTTATTTCAAGTACTTCATTTCTGTTTATTTAGAATAGTGATTCTTCCATCATAATTTAGTATCATAGCAAGGAAATAAGCAGCATGTATGCATGTGTGTGTTATATATATTGACAGAGTAGATGTAGTACTTAATTAAAAAAAATCTGTCATGATTGGTCAGGACAATTAATCTTGCAAGAGGGGGTGGGGTAATAGGTCTCCTTTTTGTGAGACTGAACCCCACCAAAATTAGCACCTCCTCTTTTATAATTTTTTGCCATTGGAAATCAGGCAAGTTGTTTAAAATGACTGCCCAGCTGTAACACAAGTAGAGCCAGGCAGTAGATCACAATATACTGATATTTCTTTAATACCTCCAATAGACTGCTTCAAACAGTATTTTCTTGCAGAATTATTCCTGTGATACACATTCTCTGGGAGGGGAAAAAACTTCATTGTTGTCAGCGCTAAGCATAAAGAGTTTTTGCTTTTATTTAGAAATTCTAAAGAGAATCTACCCAAGATCTCTGAAAGTTACAACTTTCTGAGATCCTGTATATACCAGAATGACTTGAATTTTTTTATTCTTTTAAAGTGTGAACTAAAAATTTATTATTTTGAATGCAAACTTGGCAACAATGGTAGGCATATGAAAAAGCTTTGGTATCTGGCAAAATCATCTCATCCTCAATAGCAGCATTCTGCATACTAAATGTAGCTGTGTGTTAATCATTTGGCTACCCACTCTGTATATGTATTGCTTTTGTACATTTTTTTTCGTGTTGAGATTATTTTCATGATTAGTTGGCTATAGGGTAAAAGTTTTGATAATTTAGTGTGATTGAAAATATAACTCATAGATCTTTTTTAAGGAAGCTATATTTGTAGCATGTGTTTATAAATTATAACTGAAAAAAAAAATATTTTGCCTTTATATTTTTTACATGTTTTTAATTTCTCAACACTTTTACAGAGGAGCGCTGTAAGATTTTATCAGTTCTTGTTCATCAGCTTCTTGCTAGTGATGTATTGAAATATGCTATTGATGAATATGCTGATAACACACGACCTCTGCGAAATCAACTTAGGGAACTTAGGCAGAATTTTACAAAGAAACTCAGAGAAGATTCAATGTAAGTAGTCATTATTTATCTCCGAGATGTGAAAGTACTTTTTATTTCTTTCATGACCTACTACTTTTTATTTTTCAGTGTTAAAAAGAAAGATACAAAGGAGAAAGAAGAAACTAATAAAGAAGAGTAAGAATCTTTAGTATTTCTATTATATTTTGACTATTATAGAATTATAAAATTGAGGAATGTGTTGGAGAATACATATAAGTATGGTTAAAAATAACCATTTATGATGTACACAGATAAAGCAGGTAGTTGTTTGCAAATACCCAGTGTTAGACGAAGGAATACTGCAGGGTTGGCATGATTTAAATCAGTTGATTTTAAAAAAAAAATCATTGATTTAAATCATTTTTTTCATTTCTCTTAAAACCTACATTCGAAAGACAGGAGAATTGGGAATCAATCAGCACAGAAATGCCAATAAGTAAATAAGTGTAAATATATAGTATGTTTTCTAAGAATTTAGGCGTTGTTATCAGAAAGTATGTAGTAGGGGTAGGTACGACTAGTTATGACTCGTAGAATTCATTTTATGTAATTGGGGGGTAAAGAGAGTTACAGAACTTGAAATCCAGTTTGTCTACCAAATAACAACAGCCGTCATATTATCTGCTAGAATGGAAAGACAGTTTTCTACTTTAGGTATTTTTCATTCTAACCTTAGTAACCAATTAGGAGTGGATACGACATTGAAATTAGTGTTTTTATTGAAACAGTTAAATTCATAATTCGTTGCTTAAAAAGTATTGAAATAATTGTGAATTTTTAATTTTTTTAATAAATAGTTTGCATTAAATGAATATTTAATTTGTTCTTTAAATTTACATCTTATTTAGTTTGCACCATCCAATTACAAAATAATGAAATGTATTTAGATTAAAATTTATGTATTTAATTTTAGGTAATCAGTGTGTAGAATATACTAAATAGATAAGATGTTACTTATAACAAACTATTCCATGTATATTGCAAAAAATATAAAAACACAACAATAATTAAAATTAGAATTCAGAAAAAAATCAAATAAATGATTTAAATCGAAAAAATCTAATTTAAATCAAATAAATCTAATTTTTTTTTAATTTTATTTTTAAAAAATCATGATTTTTTTTCCAATTTTGGAATAGTGTCACTTTGGGGGAAAATGTTGAATTTTTAGAATGGGAATATTGTTTAAGTTTATCAAGGATACTGCATAAGCTCTATAATGCTTAGAATATGCAATAAATGGAAGTTGGGACGCAAAAAAAATAAATACTTCAACGCATCTCCTGGAACACATAAATTCCATCACAATAAATAAAAAAAGGTTTTTTCCCCCCATTTGTGGGACGCATGTTCTGTGAAATAGTTATATGTATATATAAAAATAATTTTTGATTTTTTGAGGCAAGCAACAAAGGATTTATAGGATTTCCAAAGTATTTCCATGAATTCCAAAGGTACGATTACATGGCTTTAACCTTTGACTCCTGCTTGTTAATTCACAAAGGAAATTTTGTAATCCCACCCACAGGCTTTACAAGTATCCATCCTTTTAACCCTTATCATTTAACATTGTTTAGTACAAAATTTCTAGGAAAGTTTCTTAAAACAGTTTTTTTCTAGCCAGTGATTACTGGTCCATGGATTCCTAAAGGTCTGGAATTGGAGGAAATGCTTATTTGCATAGTAAAGCGCAATTAGTGCGAATGAAAATAAATTGTAAACAAGTCAGAGTCCTAGGTTATCCCAATTTTGCCATTTTCAATATTGCATGTGAAGCTAAATCATAATTAGGTCATTTAGGTAATATTAGTTTAGTTAGATTTTACTTTTAAGGAAATAGTTGGACTAGTGGGTAAAATGTGTTTATTTAGTTTGAAATGTAAAAAGGAATTTAATTGGTTAATATTTTGAAATGAAAAAGTCTTTGCGATGTTTGCAGAAAGAAAAGTTTAAGAATGCATTCACATCCAATATGAAAGTTTTCAGAGTGCATTAATACGTCACATCAATCCAATGGGTAGAGATTCTTCAGCACAGCATTTAGGAGTATTAAAAATTTTGAAACAGCATGAATCTTTTAAAATTGCAACGGAAAAACAATAGGCCTAAAGTTATAAACAAGATGATCTATAAATACAAAGAAGGTAAGAAGGAAATTGCAGAAGTTAAATTCACATTGTGAAATTGAGCTACATTGAAGTTTTAATATTTTATGTTTAAGGAAAAAATTGCTATCTAACAAAAATGGAAACTTCTACAGTAATATACAATTCTTTAATTGTACAGAACTAATTTAAATATATTTTACTAAAGCATTAAAAGTATAAAGAAATTCTAAACAAACTTAGAATTAGCACTGTGGCATCAATTCATGGTCAGACTAGATCATTGCAATAGCAGCCATAACAATTGTAAAAAATTTTCGGAAACGAAAGCTACATGCTCAATTTTTTTGTTTAGTCCATTTTAAAACATTTTTGGAACAATTGTTTTAGACAATCAAAACTTCACCGTATGAATTTTTCAAAATTTTGTAAAAGCACTTTTGAATTCTGGTATATTATTCTTTTTATTTTGTTGCTTTTTAAAAAAAATTATCTTACAAAGCACTTACAACACTTAAAAGCAATATAATACTGTCTTTGATCTCAAAATTAAAGCATTCTCTCCTAAAACGACTGAGAAAGAATCATTCTCAATTGTCTGAAAATTTCAGTTTTCTGGAAAGAGATTAGGTCTTAGTTACATCGAAAAATCGCAGTTCTGAACCATAGCCTTGACGGTAAATTGTTAGTTGTAGTTAGGTATACTTCTAATGGTGACCCAATTTTTTAAACTTATGGGTCCCATGGTTTTGGAAGTGAAGTGGCATCCCTGAGTATGGAAAATAATTGTATGATGTTTCACTTATTTTTTTAATGAGTACATTAATAATGTATCCTTAATTTTCTTCTACATCAAAATGTCTATATATGCAAATTAATCTCCAGAAAGGAATTGTTGCTTTAATAGCCTTTACATTCTTGTTATGCATTCTGTTTGAAATGATTGATAATACTTCAAACTTTTATTGTAATGTGTGTTTAATATAGCAAATAAAAGTTTGTCTGTAGAGTGTATATTTTGTCTTTTCGTATGTATTTATAACTATCCTCTTTTGGAAAATGAATTTAAATGTTTGTGCTGTTTGACTTATATTTGTCTATATATTTCAGAACTTCAGAAGAAACTGCCACTCCAACAGTTGATGATGAGGAAAAAGAAAATTCTAAAGATTTGACTCCTGAAGAAAGGGAAGCTCTTGAAGAGAAAAAGGCCAAAGATGCTGCTCGACAGAGAGCTGAATTTCTTCGAAAAGAAAGGGATATGGAATCACAGATCAGAAAACTACAGTCATCGTTTAATTTGACTCCAATTGGACGTGACAGAGCATTTCGACGTTACTGGATTTTCCAGAATGTTGCTGGTGTATTTGTTGAAGATGATGATCCAAACAAGGGTGTTTGTCTTCCTAAACCAGTGCCCCAATTACATAATTTAGCTGCTGCTGCTGTTAAATCTGAATCATCGCCAGCTAATATTAAAAAATATTTATTGCAACCTGATTCTAAAAATGGCAGCAGTGACAAAGAAAATGAAATTCTTCGTGATATTGCAATTGTGCAAAGTGAACTACCATTCCCATCAAAAAACCGAAAATTATCAGATTTAAATCCACGGGTGGACTCAAAGAAAATATCTCTTGAAAACAATAATCAGGAATTAGAGACCTGTCTACAATGTGTAAATAAAACAGATCAAGATAATTTTATCAAATATTGTCCTCATACTAAGGCTACTTTAGCATCTGACCAGTGTAGTGCAAATATTGACACATGCCCGGTGCATAATATCAATGCCCCACGAACAAAATGGGCTTTTTATTATAGGGAAGAGGAGTTAGATGCTTTAATAAATTCATTAAATCCTCGTGGTTTTAGGGAAAGAGCTTTAAAAGATGCTCTTGTGAATGAAAAAGAAAGAATTAGAGAATTGATGTTAAAATGTCCGTCAAATACTTTCAATAAATCTTTACCACAGATGGTAGAACAAGTGCGAAAGTCCCAAAGACATCAAAATTCACAAAGTTCAAGCTATTCAGGAATGGCACCACAAGATGCCTTAGAATTAACTTTACGTGATATGATCCTAGAGCTTGAACATCGTATTTATGCTGGTGGTCTTGGCTGCTTGAAGGTTTGCATCACTTTTCTGTATCCAAATGATCTCTTTTAATTTCATGTTTGATATTTATAGTGGTTGATTTTTATTTTTCCTGAAAGCAATTTGAATGAGCATTATTAGAATATTTAACAAAATTTGCATAAATTTAGACATAAATTTCAAATTTATTTTGCTGAATATCAAATGTCATAATTTTGTTGTGAATGAGGATAAAAAAATTTTAATATTTAAGTGGTAAACCTTTTAGAAGAATTGGTTGAATTTTTTTCAGTATTTTTTATTATACTAGTATGTGGGTTATTAAATTAGTTTTGTCACATATGGGGGGGGGTTGTGGTAAATAAAAGGATACCATTAATTTGAAAAAAATTTAAATTTTAACAAATAAACATTTGCTAAGGTTGTCAAAATAGTTCAACACTGCTTGCTGTAGCATGTTCTATGATTCAGTGAATTTGCACACAAAGTTTATAACTGTCTGCCATGAGACACAGCTGCAATAATACAATAAAAAAATGCCAGCCTTCACTTGGTAATATTTTGAGATTTCTACAGTCTGTTCTATAATATAAAAAAAATAAATTTATAAAATCAGTATGTAATTTTAAAAAGCTTTCATAGGTCAGTCCTGAACCATGTCATTGGTTCACCACCACTGATGTATAATAATTACCAGAATTGTTTTAGATAACTTACCTAGGCCTTATCCTATATTGCTCATTCTTTTAAAGGTATTAACTGTTGAAATTAAAAATATTAAGCTTTTATAAAGGTTAGGCAATTATGTTATACTTTTGGGCAGTTTTATAGCTGTCTGTTGATATGGGTTTGAGTATTCTTGTTGGTATATGTTTATCTGCCAACAATGCTCACACAGAAATGAATGTACATATTTTAGAAGTGAAATTCCTGTGTAGTGGATATAAATTAAGGTGAATTCTTTAGCCTTCCTTTTTCTTCGCTGCTATTGGACAATTCTTTATTCTGCAGTGACTAATAGATCATAATCTTCTATATGCTGTTAGCTGTATTGCTGTTATCAGGTCTTAAATCATAAAAGAATATTGGAAAAAAATGTTTTTATATAGAAACTATTGTAACATACATAAATTACTATAGAATAATTTATTCTTATAAGAAGCAAAATATTAAATTATATTTTATGTGCTGTTTGCCTCAATTTTATTGAGGAGAAATTCCAAATTTAGCTTTATATTGTTTGTTTGGTTCATTATGATATACTGTTTTGCATATTGTTTATAGTAGTGATTCTCAATCTTTTTTAAGCTCCCCCCCCCCATTGGACCTGAAAGGGGTTCAATGCCCTCTTTGTAAAAATCCCATAATTTAAAGTATAGGGAAGGAGATATACTTAAATATATGAGGCAAAATTTAAGTAATTTCTTCTATTAAGTTACAAACCAAATTTTTGTTAATGAAAAGGACTCAATCAGCAAACAACTCAAATAATTACTGTTAATTATATTTTCCTGAATGTCGGCCCAATTTCACTAATGAAAACATGGATGACAATTACAGGTTGTGATACTGTTGTAAGTTTGTTTTATTACTGGTAAAAATAGTGTAAGTTAGGTAATTAATGTAATAAGCTTATTTGATATATTTGAAATTAAGTTTGAAATCCAAAACAATCTCACATAACCCCCCGTAAAGCCCCAAACAAGTTCACTCTATCACCCTTATTGAGAACCAGTGGTTTAGAAGCTTCTTCATTTTACGAGCATTGTTACTGTCAGTAGAAAATAAAGTTATAGTCTATTTTATATTAACTCTCTTTATGTTTAAATTCTATATCTAAATGTTTTTTTATTCTAAAAAAGAGGCTTAAGATTATTTATTCCTTTAACCCTCTGACTGCTCAATTTTTAGACCGAAATCGCTTTAAAAATGCCATTTTTTTTATTGCCTATTTGAAATCTATATATATTGGAGAATTGAAAAATGCATGTTTTCTTTCCAGGAAATATTTTTTTATATAGATTTTTATCCTTAGAAACTAAGTTGTAAGTATCATTAGAAACTAATTTCAGATGATTTCACCAAAATAATTCTTTTTAAAATAAATTTCAGTTGAATTACAGTTAGTTTCTATTTATTAAATAATATTAAAAAAATATACAAAATTTAAGAATATATAAAGGACTGACTAAAAATATCTTAGAAATGCAGTTTAGTGTGATAGGGTTTGAAGCGGGGTTCAAGGCAAAGTCCAACTTCCCAGTCTTTGCACCAGATTCGTGTTTCTTTGCAAATTTTTTTGCCATTTGCATCTTTTCTTGAACAGCATACACGACACTGTCTTCGAGGTTCTCTTTTTATGGGGTTAGGTGGTATGTGACTTGGAAAATAACGAGCTATTGATATCAAAGGGTTCCAAGTAGAACTCAGTGTTCAAGGACAACCGCTTTTATTTGTGTCCGAATATTTTTCGATACTTTTTTCAACAAATTTCAAACAAAATTCCAAAAGTTTTATAGTTTGTCTGGGGTTTTGCTTTTTGTAAAGTACGTAGGTATTCCACAGCGATTGATCTAAGAACCGCCTTAAAATTTTAATATAATACTTCCCCTGTTTTTTTCGGAGCGTAGGGTTCCTATCAATTTTGCACCACTGCCTAACGCTTTGCACGTTTATTGAATCATTATCAGATTCATCACTATATGAGAAGCAGTCCAAAACTTCTATATTAATATCACTAAAATTTCTTTCAGAATCTGAATCAGGAATATACACTCAATCGCTGAACGTTTTCTAGCAGCCATGTCTGATAAGAAAACGGTGGCAAAAACTGAACGGTAATACTACGCACCTTTAAATACGGCAATTAAATTGATAACTTATGGTATCTGTTGGTCAAAACGTAAATTAAATGTCTAATACTGTATATGATTTATTTAAGAGCTTAAACGAGGAATAAACAGGATGCGCTCATCGATAAAGGAAGAAAAACACAGCGCGGGAAATCACGGGATGAACAGAATTTGCTACATTTGAGTTGCCCGTGGAAATCGCGTGATGAGCAGGCAGAGGGTTAACAATCTTTGGTAAACTTTTCATCTTACGAAGTAAACTAATAAAAATAATTTGTCAGTTCTTTCATAGATAATTGCATATGCATTATCTATATGTAATTTTTATTTCTTTTCTTTTTTATAATAAAATAATCCATATTTTGTACCATTAAAATACATTATGCAGTTAAAAAATATGTAATATGTGATTTTTTTTTTTTTTTAAATATATAGGTTGGTGACAGGGAGATTTGGCGAGCTACCATTGAGCAAGGGGCGAATAGAAACTTGTCTGATGAAGCAAAGGAAGAACTGTAAGTATTTTGCTTGTTACAAGTATTGAGTGTCATGTGGCATAGGAAAATTATAATTATGTTTCTAAGTCTGCTGTAGCATTGCTTTTATCTGCTATTTAAAAGTAAACTGTAAGGTCATTTTTGAAATATTTATTTATTTTTAAATTTCAGATCACTAAAAGATGACATTGAGGCTGATATTTTGAAACTGTCTTTACCGGTGTCAATGGAGCAAGTCATTAAAGATTTAGCTACTGCCATGCTAGAATTATCTCAAGGAATTGAGTCAAAATATTTAAATCCTCCTTTAGGTACTTGAAATTTCATGTATAATTTTTAGTATCTTTACATCCTGTAAATAATTATTAAATCTGTTTCATAATAGATAATATTTTAAGTAGTAATAAATTTTCAAAGGTTTAAAATTAATTTTAATAAGTTAAATAGTACTTAATTTTTTAAAGATGTTTTACTTAAGTGTGAGTTTGGATTTTAGGTGATAGCGAAGAACAGAAAAAAGCACGTCAAAAACAACAGCAACAGCAGCAACAACAACAGCAAGATGACAGTGAATCACAGCAGAAAAAGAAAAGTAGGTTTTTATTGTTCTGTGTACTATTATATGCTCTTGTTACTTCTTTTGATTCATTACTATTAGATTTATTTTGTTTGTTTTAAGCTCTGACTGCTGCAGTAATTGTTAAAAGGGAAAACAAAGCAGTAGATTGTATTGAAATCTAAACCTAGGAAATTAATTAACCCTGCTGTATGTGATGCAAAATGTTTTTCAATTTGTTGTAAAAAAAAAAAAAATTCTGATGTCAGGCTTGCAATTCCGTCCCTTTTCTCACCTTTAGTCACTTTTTTTACAATTGATCACTTTTTTAACTAAACAGTCACTTTTCTCATGGTGTCACAGCAAAAGTCTGGTGCTGGCCTTCGGTACCAGAGTTCGTGGGTTCGAATCCCACAGTGGCATGGATGTTCGGAATCGGCTTTAAGCTGTAGGTCCCTGTCTCACATCCCTCATGTTGCACTAGTTTTTGTGTTATATAAATCAAAATATTTTAAATAGTTCCTTCCTTTTCTTTTTTGCCATTCTTTTCTTCATTTTCTCGTTTTTTACCTTGTTTATTCTTAAATATTTTACTTCTGTGTATGTCTGGTTATAATTTGATTTAGCAATTAAAATCAACCTGTTTGAAAAATACACAATTTGTTGATAACTCACCTTTTATTAAACTTAAAGATAAAAGGATATAATTAGTCACAGAAACAATTTCATTTTACACGGTTACAAAATTATCATTTTAGATTATTAAAACCTTTAGGATATAGGTGTCTGCATTAGGTTTTAAAAGGTTTGGGTCAAATTGACCCAAAAGCTACATGTGCATAGCAAATACAAAGAAAACAGTAGGGTCAAAAGGAAAGCCTACAATATTAAGTAAAGTATTTATGGACATTGCTGAACTTGTCACTGATTTAGGTTGAGATGTAGGCTAATGGCAGAATGATAATGAAGAACATAAGAGTTAATAGTTAGATCAAAAACCTATAAGAATTTAATGAGCTTAAAAGTTAAAGTATTAGCAGTAATTGACAAGAGCATATATATTTGACTGACCTTGTGTCCCAGTGTGACATCAATATTTCTTATATAAGATTTTATTGAACTAGCCACTGTGATTACAAATTTCCATTTGATTGTATAAATCACTGTAAAAGGAAATACTATTAAATTTTACTAAAGCTGTTAGCCAAAGCATGCAAAATAGCTAAAGCATTTAATTTTGGTTAATTAGCTGCATTTTATTCATATTTTATTTTTTGGAATTACCATATTTCAGTATAATTTGTGATAAAATATTTTTTTTGTAAACTTTTCTTTTTGAAACACTGACAAAGTAAAAAAAAAAAAGAGAGAGAGAGAGAAATTTACTTTTTAACTAGTAGTATCTGCATTGCTCTTTAAATCTTATGCTTCACGTTATATGTATGTAATGGGCCAAAATTTATTCTCTGTTACAGTTTATCATAACCCCTATTATTTGGATTTACTGGGCAATGAGAGAACTTAAGTAAATTCAAGTCATGACTCCATTAAAAAAAATTGCAAAGTCCAGTGTAGAAATTGAAGTTTATTAAGACTAAAGGTGAACATCTTTACAGGACAAGAGCTTTTCATCAAATGCTCACTTCTGTCACAAATTTTCCCCAACAACAGGCGATTTCGTGAAATTTTTCTCAAGAGATAAAGAGATTACTCAGTGTTTTGGGCAGTCAGAAAGGAACTTTGATCATTTAAGTTGGCTTGAAAATGTAGCCAGTGGAAAGGAGATTTTATTTTAGCGTTAGTTTTGGGAAATGGGTAAAAAGAATTTCAGTTGGCAAACATTCCTTTAAGTCTGGAGTTTTGTGGCTTGGAAATTATGTATGATGAAATAAGAAGGGGGAAAAAGAGAATTTTAGGTAGACATTTTAGGTGTAATAATTTTGATATATTAAATGTATATTTTAAAAAATATAAAACCAATGAAATTTTTTATTTTTAGGTTCTTCCTCATCAAAATCCACTGTTTCCCCTCTGGAAAGATGGCAAGAATCTCTAATACAATGCACAAATCTATCTCAGTTATTTGTGCATTTAGGTACACTTGAAAGAAGTGTTGCCTGGTCTCGGTCAGTATTAAAAGCACATTGTAGGATATGTAGAAGGAGAGGTGATGCCGAAAATATGCTTTTGTGTGATGGCTGTAATAGAGGTCACCATTTATATTGTTTGAAACCACCTTTGAAGGTAACTGTTTCTATAATCTTTTTGTGCTTTAGACCTAAAATAGTTTAATAAATTCTCTTTAAGAAGGGAATATATCTGTTTAAAATAAGTTAATAATAAGAAAATAAGTGTTTAATGTTATGTAAAAACTAGTTCATTTTATTTCATCTATTTCAATTTTTAGATCAGATTTTTTACATAAATCTCTTCCTTGGCTATGATATACGTAGTAAAGAATATAGTCTTTAACCCTCTAAGGGTTGCACACAATTTTCTCCCCAGCTAACGTCTTCGAATGGGTCGGCTCATGTTAAGAGGTTGGATTTAGATCCAAAACTTTTATTACAAGTACGACTTATAACCATCTAATTAAAAGATTTTGTTATATTGATCTAAATCACCTCATACTCATTTGAAGACATCGGGTGGTAGAAAACTACATGCCTAATATGTTAAGATGCCTACATGCCTATAATGCTAAGAGGGTTAAAAAGTTATTTAAAGGTTTTAATTTTTAAATCTTTTACAACTTTTCTTTGAGTAAACGTATGACTAATTGCTTTGACTTTACCCATAATGACATCAAATTTAAAAAAAAAAAAAAAAAATTACCGCAAATGTTAGAATCAGGCATGAAAGTTTTCCGCTTTTAAGCGGAAATCCGCTTTTTTGACAGCTTTTAGGACTGTTTCTGAGATCGATGCAAATCCATCGAGAAAGCGTGATTGGAAAATTGGGGGGGGGGGGTCCAATCCTGGTCGAAATCAGTATCTTCTAATGCGTGTTTTCGCTGAGATGTACGCTTGCGGAGATATGACTACGCATACTGATTCACTTCCATTCCGATTGGCTCAAGTCGAGGCTATTCTTTCAGGATCGAATGACGATAGCGTTATGTTTATGGGTTCCAGGTTTGAAAGGCGGCAGCATTATTCCTAGCGGTGTTGTAGCCAGCGTACGTATCGTATTCTGTACTTAACGGGCGTTCGAGAAAATAGTTTGCATGTGCGTTTTATTCTGGATTACCGTGTTTTACTTCTAATAGCGTCTGTGTTTACAGGAATTTATGATGGAAATCAGTGAAAAAGATGAACATAAAATTAGTACCATCGATGCTGCGGACGGAAAAAAATTAATTTAAATGGCTAAACATGAATTAAAAAAAAGGATGGAAATTTTCCGCAGTTTGGTGGAATTTCATTTCTTTGATTTCTACAGCCGATTTCTGCATCGCCAATTTCCGCCTTTTTTCCGTACGTTTTTGTACGTGTATGTGAATTTCCGATTCTTTTAATAAATTCTGCCTTTTCAAAAATCACCTTGCCATCTGTAAATTTTTCGAAATAGAAAAGGAATTTGTGTATTGGTGAGATTATCATCCCTTGAAACCAGTTTTCATCTTCTGGGAAATAAGCTATCCAGCACTCTCTCTGATTGCTCCCGTGGCGTAATGTTAGCAGTCTATTAAAATTGGTAATCAGGGTGTCCACTGATCGGGAAAATATGGAAATGTTAGGGCAGTACGGAATGTTCAGATTAATTTTATTTTATTTTATTTTATTTTTTTATTTTGTAACTTCAATTTACGTTTTTCCGCACTTTACCGCCGGGAAATGGAGCGAAAAAAAAATTGGTTCGAAGCGAGCATGGACAAACATGTCACAACAAGAATTTCCTGTACTAGTCGGACGCGGATCTTAATATAACTTTGCCTTTATAGTAGTGTACAACAGTGTCACAAGAATATCTTGACGCAGACCCCACTCAGTCGCTCTCAGTTGAACTCGGACTTCCGTATTTGTGAATTGCCGATGTTTTCCTCCTTTCCGTGCGTCTTCCTCTGATTTATTTCCAGTGTTTATGATCGGCATCAAGATTCTACAGTTAAGGACGGAATACACGATTTCGCGATGTAGATAAATTGCCGTTCACTGATATACCGCATGTTCCTCTCGCAATGTCACAAAATCGGAAAGATGATGGTCAAATATCAATTGGGGTACTACGATCTACTATTTCGCTATAGGAGGGACAATGAGGTTGTCACCTACTGCTTAAAGCCGATTCGAACAGCTACAAATATCCATGCCAATAGGGGGATTCGAACCCGCGAATACCGGATACCAAAGAGCAGTGCTCTATCTATTCAGCCATCGTTCGGTGCTCATATATAAGGACGTTTTATTGTGCATACGGTCTTACTACAAGTCGCAAAATCGGAAAGATTATGTTTGCATGTTGGAACATAGCTTTTGGGAACACTATACCTTGTATCCTTAAATATTGTCATAATATCGAAAAGACGATTTTACATCAGAGATCGGCACTATAAAAAAATGTTGACTTATTTCAAACACTGGACAGCGAAATAAGAAAAAAAGTTAAAGAAAAATAATTTTTAATAATTTTAAAATATTTGAATAGTTAATTATTTAATGTAACAGTTATAATTTACCTAAAATTGCTTATATCAGCATTAAAGTCTTCATCTTGTCTCATTATTTTTCAATTTTTAATTATAGTTAGGTAATTTGGAATAAGGTAGTTTAAATGCAGTTATTTTACTAAAATAATTTATAAGTCAGGTAATATTGTAGTGCACGTCTTGCGACCATCCTGGATAACCTATTCCTAGAAGAACATTAGGTGGTAGAAGTCTTATGTATCACCTTCTTGCTGAAGGTGATACTCCAGTAAAATATCTTAAAGTTTTGCATGAGCATGTAGAAAAAAATTAGTTTAATACTTAAGTTCGTCTTGCAAACCTTATAAAAAAGAAAAAATATAAAAAGGGAAGAGCAAAGAATAAAGGAACTATAACAACGTAAATAAAAGTGGCTGTAAAAAGAATCTATGAAAAAACTGTGCATAAATGCAGTTAAAATGCAGGTGCTTAAACACCAAAGGAATATCCTTAAAACCAATAGATAATCCAAACAGGATTATTTATTGGTTTTAAGGATAGATTTTGGATTATCTATTAACCCAATAGATAATCCAAAAAGTATTAAAAGTGTCCCTTAGCATGCAATATATTTTTATTATTGTAATTTTAACTATCTCCCCTCTTTCTTTATGCACTATATATTGCATGTACCAAACCAACAAACCATATCAGCAATTATTGAATATTTGGCTGCTCCAAATGCTACCAACCAATCATTCTAAATTATTAGGCAGACTCCTCAAAAACTACGGTTTATCCTTTAAATTGTTAGTTTAACTGCTACAAAAACACTATCCTGCTCCAAATCTGCATTTTGGCTGCTACGAAAATTCGTCCAAAATGCTTGAAGGAGCGCCACATTCCTGTATGTAGTACTGCATCATACTGTGAAAAAGAGTTATGTAAGAGAAAATGTAATCATCTTCTGTACATCTCCCCCTCCCCAACCCCACCCGGAGAAGTTCAGCTTTTTTTGTCATTGTCTACTTTCATGCCTGTAGAATACATTATTTAAACCATTTTAAACATAAATATAAAGTTATTGGCCAAAAAGTTTTAATAAATTTATATAAATATTGTAAATTATTTTGCAGGAAAATGATCTGTACATAATCTTTTCTTCATATAAATAAAGATTTTAAAGCTATCTGTTTGATCTACTTTTGAGAACTTGATTTAATTTAAACAAAGATGTCAAAAGTAAACATTTGTATTTTCTTTTTTGTATTTAAAAAGAAAATAGAAATGTTCATTTCAATAATTATTATGTATATGGCCAAACTCTGAATGAAAATTAAATTTAGTATCAGCAGTTGGTATAGATTCCGTGAGAAAATTGTTTATTGCAGTGTTGCAGGATAACAAAATTCAACAAAACCATTTTAAACTGCACTGTGTAGATGACAATCAAGTACCGAACTGGGCCCTTATGTAACGATGGCCCAGTTCGTGAGGCCCTCCAGGCACTGTGTAAATAACACATTGACTGTGACTGCCAAGTCTAAAAATCCTGGATTGTTTTTTACTTTTTGATTCTTGGATTTGTGAGGTTATATTATCTGGAATTGTCAGATTTTTGTTTTATGGTCGTGTTCAGGATTTTTGAAGTAGAGTTGCAACAATTCTTGCTAACATCAATTTTAAGGTACATTGCAGATCTGCAACACAGTGATACAAGGGGTTAATACTTTTAAAATAACTCATTAGTGATCACATGGCTTTTTAAAAAAATTAAGATTAAAGTTTATTGGTTTTGTTGATACCTATATATTTAATATATTTAGTAACTAATTAGCTGTATGCTTTTGTTGTGATAGGCTATTCCTGAAGGTGATTGGTTTTGTTTAAGCTGTAGACCAGCAGAAATGCCTGTTAGCCCAAAGAAAGCAAGAAAAGAAGAGAGTGAGAGTGAAGCTGAATCTGAGGAGGAGGAAGAGTTAGACAGGTTAACTGATATTTCAGTTTCTCAACTTTTAATTATATATTTCAATCTTTTGGTTTTAAATTTCTAATGATTGCAATTTCTTAAAAAAAAAAGCAAAGATTTATATATTGCAATTTTGTCTGATTGTGAGATGTGTTTAATGTAGTTTTAATGTGCATTAATAATGAGGAGTGGGAGTAAACTAATCTTATAAAAAAAAATTTTGTAGGTACTATTTACTGTTTCTTATTTTGTCAGAAGTTATTTGATTTATTTGTCATGATTTTATACTGGGTATTAAGTAGATGCCAGCTTAATAATTCTGAAAATTTTGTTTAGAATTTGTTTCAAACTCTGCAAAGGGATTTAAATTTAAGAATAAATATATAGATGCAAACAGTGAAAATATATTTCATCAATTACAAAGGAGATTAGCTCCTATTTAATTTGCCTAGGACTGCTGGGCAAAAAGAATTCCTAATCAGGTTACCGGTTTAAATCCATCAGAAAAACAAGTCCAGTATTGGGAAACTTTATATTTATTAGGGTTTAAAGCAAGTCAACTGATTGTCATCTCAGTGCAACAGCTCTGAATTGAATACTATGAGAATAATACACTTTGTGAGCAATATTGGTCTCAGAGCAATTAAATTATGTGGTTTTTGTTTCTTTTGTTCATTTAAGCTAGCTTGAAAACCACACAGGCAGCAATTTAGTTACTGAAGAAGCAATGCTGTTTTAATTGAACAGTCAAAAAATGTGGTCAGTGGATAAAAAATTAGCTTTCATTCATTCTAATGTTAGAATTAGGGTGGGGTGGCCCACAAGGGCACCAGTACTGCGGCCCAAGGCCTATTGTACTGACCCCCCCCCCATTCACTGGAACAAAGAGTTCCAGCACAAGGTTAAGAAATATTAGCCATTAGATCTCAGAGAGACCAATAGCTGAGATAAATCTCAGCAGCAATTTAACCGGGAAATTAATCAACTCCCACGGCTCGATGAAGTGATACCCAAGGAATTCAAATCTCTTGGTGCAGTAGTAGTCACATTCACACAAAACATGTGATGAACTCTCCTCTGCCATATGGCATCCTCTACATACCGGGCTATCCATAATGCCAGTAATGTTTTCATTCTAATGTTAGTTTTGAGAGACAGGTAAAAAGACATTTTAAGTTGGCGAACACACCTTTATCTGACTAATTATGGCTGAGAAATTAGGTATTCAAAAATATTTGGGGAAGTAATATAATTTTATATATTTTAGAGGTAATATTTTTGATATATTACATGTGTATATAAATTTTGTTTTGGTGTGTATTTATGACTTAAATAGATTGGTAATATTTTCTATTCAGTGATGAAGATGAGGAGGAAGTGGAAGAAGAAGATGATTCAGATGCTGAAAGTTCAGCTAACTCAGCTGTTGTACAGGAAGCCTGTGAAGCCTGTGGTGATGTAGGTACACTTTTATGCTGTGACGGTTGTCCCCTTATGTATCATCCGGAGTGTGTAAACCTGAAAAGGATTCCTCGTGGTGAATGGTTGTGTCCAAAATGCACCAAAAAGGAAGAAGCTCTTAAAAAAGCCCAAAAGCATCGTAAGTTTTCTGAATACTTGATTTTTTTTTTTTTAATAACCTGATTAGATTATTTAACACATTCGCTGCCGAACCCATTGTCATATACGCTTTTTCTTGTATGTTGAACACGCTTTAGCACGTGATCGGCAGCAAACGTGTTAATAGTATATCAAATAGTTTTTGCAGACTTGTATTCTAAATACAGTTGACTCTTGATATCTTAATTTTTTTGCTTAACTCAGATTTTCTGAAATCTTGAAATAATGTAAATATAATTTAACAGATTTTTTCAGAAAATTCAATCAGAAATTGTTTTCCTCAGCTTCCTTTATCCATTCACATATTTTTAATTTATGATGCATGACACATTTTACCACTTTTAGTACTACTATGTTGTTTTTCCCAACATTTATTTTACCTGTAAATTCCACGATTTACTTTTGAAGGATTTATTAACATAAACATCGAGAGGTTGCAAAATCTTTGTCAAACTACCTAGTATAATAGCTGTGTTTTAGCTGATTTGCGCATACACCTTTTACATTATCATTAATGTGTGCTCTCATAGAATTCATTATCAGTGAAGCACCTTGTTTGAAAATTATACCTTTTCTTCTCCTGTAAATGGTATTAATCAAGAATATCATATATTCATTCATCCCTTAACACAAATTTAGATGTACACTCCTTTTAGAAAATTTTCTTTGGAGGTTCTTTTTTTTCTTCGGAATATCACCATCGGTGGTAATTTAGTTCCATTTGCTGCACAACACAAAACAATTGTAAAAGCAGTCTTTTCATGTGCTATTGTATTGATAGCAATACTCTCCTTCCTTCTAGAATCTATTGTGTAATTGGAAGAAAAATCAAAACATGAAACGACTTTGTCCATGTTAAATATATCACTTGAGCTAAATTAATTTTCATGCATGATTCTTTCAATAAAATTTAAGAAATTCTGTGTCTTTTCTTCCTAGTTTTATGGCAATTCTTGGCTCACAGTCATTTGAACCCATATAGATAGATTTTTCTCACTTCATAAAGTAGTAAAACCATGTGGCATGGCTACACCTTAAAAATTTTCTATATTCAAATCTCTTGCTAAAATTCAAGCTTTGCACCATATCTTAACAATTAACCCTGAGAGACTTAAGTTTCACAAACTTAAAATCCAAGAATGTAATTCATTTCCTAAAACTGCCAAGATGGTTGTCCATCTCTTATATGCTCTAGTTTTCTTTATTCTTTCTCCAAAGTCATATTTGATTCATCAATATGAAAAAATCTGCCAGCTTTTGTATTTCTGACTTCTGCTTTTGCAATAACTTTCAATTTTGATTCATTAGAGTGCATTAGTGTGATAGTCTAAAAAACCCACTTCAGAGTGGGTTTTTTAGACTGGGTTTTAGGTGGGGTTTTGCAACCCTGTCAGCAAACCAATTTCTGTTTAACCCTTTAGTAGACAGTGGTTTTGTAGCAAAACCACCTATTAAACATTTTTTTTAAAACTTTTTGGAGTACTGTATTTTTTTAAAAATTATTTACAGCTCCAATCGCATACATCTGTGATGTAGAATCAAGAGCTTCTGCAATTGACATGGATGATTTTCAATTTTTTTTTTATGTTTTTGGCATTTAAAATTTACAACAGATGATAGCTCTAGACCTAATTTATTTTTTCTTTTGAAGTATATGTATTTAAACTTGCTGTACCCGAGTAATTCAATTTATCTTACTAATGACCCCAAATAAAAGTATCTATACAAACAACACTTATAAATTGTTAAGCTATTTATTTATTAAACCATTTTAAGGATTATTATTTACTGTTCTTCCACTATAGTAAACTTTTAAAAAATCATAATGTTTAAGCTGTAGGCAGTTAAACCACTCCTCAAACCCACCTTAGGTATCCTCTAAGGCAAACCGTTCTAAGGACTGTAAGGAAAACTTATATTTCACATTTACAAGGTTCATAGATAACATTTATAAACCAATTACATTAAATTCCCCTGAATTTACTTTGGTGACCATTAAAGGGTTAAATATGAGCATGTGCTGCCATTTACTATTCTTCAGGAAAAGTATTTGTAAATTTTTACTATAAATATTTTCAATGACAGATGATACATGGTGGTATATAATATGCATTAGAAGAAACATAAAAGTTTTTTGGCTTATGATCCATGAATTATAGGCAGGAAATTAGGGCAGTTGAAATGCAGTGAGTCTCTTGAATGTAAATCTAATTTCTTCTCACTTTTGAATACTCTGAATTGATTTCTAAATATGTAAGTTCTAATAGAGAAATAAGTAGTAATATGAATTGTTATGGTGATTAAATTATCTTTTGCTGAAACAATTTAGACAATGTGTTTAAGTCTAAAATTTGTTATATAATTTCAGCTTCAAATGGAACATATGGAACAAGGTCTTCTACATTGTCAGATAATAAGAAAAAATCCAATCCGTCTTTAAAAACAAAAATAGGTACAAGAGGTGAGTGTTTTACTGCAATGTTTCTTAATTGTTTGTTTCAGTGCTTGTTTGTAAATAATTATTGAAGTTTTTTATAGTGTGGTACTTTTAATCTTAGAAAACTATTTTATTTTCTATTAGTTGAATTATCTAATAGGCCTAAACTTTTGAGTTGTAAAACTAATGAAATTGAATTGCAAAATATTTCCTTGTATTGAAATGTTTTCAACCCATTAATTCATTTTAGCACCTAAAAGAAAATATGAAGATTCATTTGAAGAAGAGTTTGAGCCTCCTAGCAAAAAATCCAGAGGTAAATTATGATGCTTAGAAGTATTTTTCAGCTTTCGTTTATCATCATTGTATTGATTATGTCCTGTTCACCTTTAAAAATTTTAAAAATGTTTTATCTGCATTGCTCTTAGGGCAATATTTTGGTATGTCTGTTTTCATTTTCATAGGAGATAAATTAAATATATATAAATTTTACCAGTGTTTTCAATTTTTATTACTCTCCCCACCCTGCTTTGAAGTAAAATACAGTGAAAGCTTAAGCTTTTACAGTGTTACACCTTCTTCATAAAATTACACAGAAAATTATTTTACAAATATGTAGTGATCAATTGAAGTATCACAAAGTCCTTGTTTTGTTTGGTCATAAGTGTTATCTTATCTATTGACATATCTATTACATATGCATTTTAATATATCTAATTCAGCCCTGAAGTATTCCATAAATTTTACATAACGCATTTTAGGTTTTATCTTGGAGGCATATTGAATTTTAAATTTGAAACAATTACCTATGTGCTTCTGTGTTGATGTTACTGTGAATATGAGCAAATGTCTCAAAATTTGGTGACAAAATTTAGTCACCAAATTTGGCATGTTGTTGATAAAATTAATGTAATGTAAATGGATTTTTTTTGTTTATATTTGTTAAAAGTTGATCTTTATTTTTAAGTTCATTTGTTAAAATCATGCAGTTGATTAAAGCCTTCTTTTCTATACAGCATACGTGAAAAAAAAAAAAAAAGTCTGCAGGGGGGACTTCCTCCCACCAAGGCACACAACACTGTATTCATGTGTGTACACATAAATTTTTATAATCTTACAGATGATACTTTTGAAAAATAATTTTTTTAAATACTTTGTTACATAATATTTTAAAAACTTAATTTAATGTATGAACTAGATCTGAGTATCATTTGCTACAGAAGAATAATTTTGTGGTTGTCAGTAGCATCAAGTTTGGCATTTAATGCAATTTTAAATTTTAACTTACTATATCTCTGTTTAAAAAAATACTAAACCTAAATTCTTAAACAAGATTTTTCCATAGGTGCAAACTATGGACTTGTATTCATTTAAATTCTGAGTTATAGTCCAGAACCTCATTTATTTTGGGGTAGTTCCCCCCCCCCCCACAATTATTATAATCAGTTAACAATATATAATACTTAATTGTATGGGGAGCTTTCTAGACAGTTTAAAAAGAAAACTTACTTCATATGCATATTTTTGAAAACATACTAATCTGTGTTTATATTTAGAATAACTTTAATTATTCTCTGAAACATTGTATTCCATCAAGTTTGTTGTTATAATTAATATTCATTTAGAGACTAAATTACTGGTAACAGCAAAAACTGTCTCTGAATTTTTCAGTTTTTAATATATTAGAAGGGAGGTAAGACATGTAGCACAGGGGAAAAAAAATGTGTAGGACCTAAATATAATGTGTAGGAAATGGTTATATTCATCATTATTAATGATTTAGTTGATCTAGTAATTTTCTTCCAGTTCTTTTGAAGGCAAAAAAAAATTTGTTTTTTTTTAAAAAGATTAACCTTTTTTTGAACCAAAAAATTATTTCAGGCAGCATACTGTTGTCAGGATGCTCTTTAAATTTTGTTATATTGAAATTAATATGCTTGTTAAACAAGTATTAACTAACACAAACAGTAACATTGTGCCAGTATCATCATCATCATAATAATAATCACCTGTTAATCTTAAAATGCTGTCTCTTAACAAGGTTAGTAATTTTATCTGACACAAATACACAGTGATATCGGCGTGTATATAACACTACAATATAGAAATATTGCCCTTTTTTACTACTAAAGTTTGGTACATATCTGTGTGTGGCTACATGTTGTGTAAAGTAGGAAAAATTTTATACAGTTATCTAACATTGTTGCACAATTCCGTATCTTATATATTTGAATTTATGAACAAAAGAAAAGTTGAAAAATGATACAAAACATGAAATTATTATTCTGCAGTAAGACTAACAACTTAATGCTAAAGAAAGAATGTATAGAAATCTTAACGTTATTTAGGTTTGCATTCCTAGTACAATACATGAAAAATATAAGAGTGTAATATCGCACTGCCTTGTGAAGAATGAAACAGTCTGTTTAATCAAATTTTGTTGTGCAAATTTCTCAACATTTTTTTCACCAGGTGCTTTCATCGTCTTGCTCCAAGTAAATAAGTAAGTCCTCAGTATGTACTAATGCATTGCTGTGACTTAATTTTGGATAAATTACATGATTTTCTTTAGCACTTGCAGGAAATTTTTTAAAATCCCTTTTTTCTTCTGAACCACAAGAGCAGGGTTAGTACTTGTCAGGCAAATGCAGAAATTATTTTAAAAAATAAGTTCTAAAATTGGTTATTTGTTCTGAAAATCTAAAGTTACATTGATTTTGATCCATTACAGCAGATTACAAGAGTTTTGTGAGTCAGTTAATTTTATATTTTTTTATTCACATAAACAATTTTTATGACTTAATACATGAAATAATTTACCCATGGGAATGTTTAAAAAGAAAAATTCCCAGTGGCTAATTTGTTATTTAAAAAAATAAATAAATAAACTATATGTAATATAGGTTTGGTTTGGAGTGCTACAGTCTACTTTTTGCAACACAAGGGTTAATGAGACCGGGACCTACATCTTAAAGTCGATTCCGAATGGCTACAAACATCCATGCCACAGTGTGATTCGAACCCACAAACTCTGGTACCAAAGGCCAGCCCCCTAACCAATCGACCATCTAATATAGATTTGAAATTAAGACATTAAATTTTAAGCACATTGCAAAACACCAGAATTTCTTAATTAAAATATTAATTTATATATATGTGTGTGTGTCTAGGGAAATACAGTCAAAAGGTTTATCAATTGTTGAAGGCTGCAATCTATCTCCCAAAAATGTTGGCTGCTTCTATTGTCTGGGGGCTCCACCGTCTATTGAGTCAGGAGGGAAATTCACATCCCTTCATGAATATAGTGTTATCTTTTTAACTGAGTGTTAGATTCTGCTAAGTCAGTGAGTCCTGTTGGTTATCTGAAGTCCAAACTTCCTTCCTGGTCTTGAACTAGTTAAAGTTTATTTGGGACACCTAATTTAAAAGCCATTTAAATTTATGAAAGTGATAATACTCATCAAAGTGTGCATCATTAGGTAATAAAAATATTTAAGGTGCAAACAGTAATAAAAATGTCATTAAATTTAAAGAAAATATTCACAGCCCTAATAACACATTACAGAAAATTAAAAATAAAATTAAAATGATATATAGTAATACAATTTATGACATAAGACTTAAAAGAAAAAATATTTTTGCAAAATATAAAATATCCATTTTATAAAAAAATTATAATTTTTGGGGCATTATTTATTTATATATTTTAAATTTAAGATAAATACATGAAAAGTTAAGATTAAGTTAAAGAAAAAAATTACAAAATAAATGTAGTGAGAGAGTTGTAGCAAGCATTATTGTGGCAGTCTAAATTAAAAATTTGGAATAAATAAATTTAGAAAAGAATGATTTTAAGGGAGCATTGCAGCACAGTGCTACTTACTATTAATAGCTTCCCTGAAACCATAATAAAGAAGCTCAGCAATGATTCCATTATTAATATTGTAGATATTATAAAATTTAATGGAATTTCTAAGGCAAATGCCTTTAAAAATTATGATTTTGAGATCATACCTTATGATCTCGTTAAGTAGATAGTTTAGAGCTCTTTCTATTTCTCGAAGAATTTTTTTTAGTATATCAGACATGCCAACTACTACGGAGTTGCTCTGGAGAAATGAGAAAATTGGATAACTTAGGAAGATCCTCAGATTGCTCCAGAAAGTAAAATTTTTGAACAGCTAAGAGATTACAATACAGCAATAAAATATGAAGTTTTGCAAAAAATAATGCTTAATATTACTCTTTTCACACAGTAATGCCGCATTACTATGCTGAAAAACCAAACTGAGTTTAGGTCAAATTTGAGTAGAAAAACTCTAGAATCTCTGGTGAAAGGAAAATGGGAATATTTTAATCAGGGTTAATGTTGTTATAAGAAACTGTTCTGAAAAATAAATTAAAGATAATAAATCCAAAAAACTATTCTTAAATGCAAGAATTTTTATCATTTTCAATTTACTACTGTGTAAATATTTTAATTTAGAAACCAATAAGATATGTATTTAGGTATAAACTGTAATTAGCATGTTAAAATTTCAAACCATGCTGTTGCTCCTGACACAAGGGCCTGAATGTTGGCATGTCTGGTATATGCTCTAAAATATTAGTTATTAGGGAATGCAAATGACCAAACCAGTGCTGCGTAAGTTGCAGCAGGACGTATTATGGTTTTCCTGAACCAAACAATTGCTGAATGGCAGAGTACTGCTCTTTGTGGTACTGGAGTTCATAGGTTCAAATCCCACAGATGGCATGTATGTTCATAGCCATTCAGAATCGGCTTTAAGCAGTAGGTTCCTGTCTCATTAGCCCTCATGGAGCAAAACAGTAGACTGTAATGCTCTAAACCAAACCAAATGGTTTTCCTGGTCTTCACAGCTGGTACTGTTGGGTTCAGTTATTGTGGTATATATGGAAAGGTAAAACCAATATTTACAAATGCAAACTGTAACTTTTTGTTACACTACAGCTGTTAGTTATACTAATTTTTAGAAATTTTTTCTCTAATTATTTTGGTTTAGTAGTTTTGCTATTTGTATTAGTAGTTTTGTATCTGATAAGAAATTGCTTACCCATTTAGCTGAAAGGGTCTCTGGTCTGCAGTAGGAATTTGTAGGTTTTAAATCCCACTCCTTGCATGCTAACTTTTGCTTTTCATTGACTAATGAATTTATGTTTAACAGTCTTTTAACAAATTAAAAAGCCAATGAATTTGTGAGATTGGGATAGAGCTAATGTATATTTATGTCCTGAAATTTAATTTGTAGCTAGTACTAACCCTGCAAGTAAAAAATTTTTTCTTTTTAATTTTTTATTATTAGAAACAGTTTAATGCCATTTATTATTTACTATAAGCTGACTTGATAAATAATCTTATATTAATGGAGAATTGTTAAAAGTGGCATAAACATAAATTTTTCTTTCAATGTGAAATTCTGTGCATTAAACAAATTTTAAGTTATTAAAAAGTGTTTATCAATTATTATTGGTATTAAACTCAACAATATAGTGCAGAAAACTATTGTGCAGTTTTTTTTTTTTTTTTTTTTTTTTTTTTTTTTTTTTTTTTTTTAAATTTGGTATCCTAAACCTTGCATATGCATAGTTCATCAGTTTATTATTTTTCACCCATTTGTGCCAGTTAGAAAACAATAAATGAATTTTCTACAATTTTTTTTCCTTTAACCCTTTTGTGGGCCATTTATTTTCCAAACAACTTTTTCAGACCTTCAAATAAGAAGTGCTAATTATGTTCAATTGATCAAAAAATAGATTACAGCACAAAACTGAAGCAGGAATAAGTCTTCCCATAGTTATTATAGCAAGGCCAATGTATTATAATAGGTTTTGTGCTTCCCTTATGTGTATTTTGTTAGATCATGTAAGTGGGAAGTAATCTTCCTACAGCCTTTGAAAGGGTTAAAGAAGGTATTTTTACATACATGCTTTTATCCTTAAAATATCTCCAAGAACTTTTATATCATTGTTAATTAATTAAGTTAAATTTTAACATTGACTAGTTAAATTAAGCTACTTCCATTGTCCATTTTAAAATACACATATATGGGTTTCAGATTGTTGAATTTTGAAAGTATACCAATTAAGTCTTGTTTGATTGCTGAGTATGCTTGTGTCACAAAAATATGTTTATATTTATTGTTTTATTATTTTTTAAAATGTTATAAGGTTTTTATTTTTAATAAATGTATTAAGATTGAATGTTGTACTAGTAGCAACAAACACGTTCCAGTGTCTTATCTCACATGGTTACTAACATATGCTTGATGAAACTATTTTTTATTAACCTCTTTTGCTGTAACTTGTTTGTTGTTTTGTTTATGATTTAATAAAAATTTAATTTTAAGTTTGATACATTAAAACTTAAGAGGTTTATATTTCTGCTACGATGAATGATTCTGAGTGGCTTTTAAAAATGAAAATTTTAGAACTTCAATTTTCATTACTAATTCATCATTTGATTGACTTCATCTGGCCTAATCTGTTGCCATTTTGATTTCTCATTCACCTTTTTCATTCATCATCAGAATATATTTATCGTCATCTTATTATTTGTTGTTTTAAGTGAGTGAGTATGTCTGTATTATGTTGGCACAGATTCTGCACAAAATGCAGCCAGAAGGAGGTCTAAAACTGGAAGTGACTCTGACATGCTGGATTACAAAGCATGTATAGATATGCTAGTTGAATTGATGCGGCATCCATCCAGCTGGCCTTTCTTAGTACCAGTAAGCAAGAAAGATGTAAGTTTTAACCATATCTACAAAGAAAAAGAACATGGTATTTATGGTTCTAGTTTGTAGAACCTGTGTGTAAAATGAATGATACAGAACTACAGTGAACAAACATCTTTTTAGAAATATACTTTTTACAATTACATTGTATTTCATTACTATTGGCAGGTGAAGTGTCAAGTTTCTGCATATTTTGCAGCTAAAATAATTAGTTCTTTGCAGGAGGAAAACTAATAAATAATAAACTTCATATGTGCAAAATGATAGCAATGAGCAAAAAAGAAAAAAAAAATCTTTTGACTTTCTAAATAATATTTTCTTCTAATATGTAAACAAGCTTTGCAATTCTGAAATTAGACTACGACTCAGAAGTTAGTGAATAATTTCAATTTATGTATAAGCTACATCATATCAGAATATTTCGAAGCTCATGTATTATGGATATTGTTCATAGTGTTAATAAAAGGTCAATAAATTTTGTTTCATTAAGACCTTTAAAGCATAACTTTTAACACAGTTTTTACTAACAACTAAATCTTAATAATTAAAATTATTCTCTCTTTTAACTAATCTTTTGAAATTGATACGATTTTATACAAATTATTTATAAATCTGTGGCAAGTTTTTGGTACTTAAGGTTATATGGACTACGTCTTAGTGTTGCTTTCCAAGTTCGCAGTATTATTCATTTTGATAATCATTTGAATTATATTGAAATAACCAAAGGATATTCTACTCTGTTGTACTAAATAACAGCTAAAATTGAATACACTGTAATAAACTTTTTAATTACAATGAAATTATATCAATATTATTTAACAAAAATGTTGTTTTCTTGAAATATGTGGCAGCCATAATTCTCATCTATTGCTGGTAAAAATTTCATTCAATTTGTCACTACTGGCAACAGTTCAGCATTTAAATTCTGTAAATTTCTATGAAATACAAATCTTTATTATTTGGTTATTTCTCAATTCTCATAAATCTTCAACTTGTAAAGCTAACATTTGGCATGGTCCCTTTAACTAATAATAGTACCTTTTTTTCCCCTAATTACAAATTATAAAATTGAGGATGATAATTATTCCTTGAATAGTGGCCAATCAATTACATAAAAACTTTGTTTAATACTAAAAAAACAGCATTTGTTGTGATTGTTTTGTCTGGTTTATGAAGTTTTAAATGATTGTTAATGAACTATAATTACACTATAGTAAAAAACACTTAATTTAATTTTAAAACGAAAATCCTCTATTTTAAGTTGTCTTTAGTTGATGTTGTTCATTTTATGTTAAAAAGTATGCTTTTCCCTTCCTGTACTGTATGGTTTAAGTCTGCTAATCTAATCTATAAACAGTTCACAATTGTCATCTTAATGGTAAACAGGTTATTTTCTTAATTATCATAAATTTTACTTTGCATAAGGAGTATATGAAGATAAAATATGGTATATTTAATTCTGAGTGTTAGGATTTTATTTTCTTCCAACATCTGGAAATATGAAATGTGGATCACTTTGCCATACTTGTCATTTCTCCGAGTACATCATAGGGAGGTGGGGTGATTCTGTATTGGATTTGTCTGTGTGATGCCTTCGAGAAAATGTTTTGTGAGCACTGACTATACATTTTTGATTAGGACTTAAAATAACATAGTAGTCAGCATGTTTTGCCAGTATCCCAGGGTGTCAGATTTGAACCTGGTATTGCAATGTATTATCATTTTAAGCTCTATTTACATCACATTGGTATGTGAATTATAATTCTAATTTTAGGCTAGTTTTAAGTTTTCTTTTCAGAAGAACAATTCTCATACTATATTATTTGTCTTAGTCTTTTAACTCTTAAGACCCAGAACCTGAAATTTCAAATATTCTTTGATTCTCAGCCCATTTGCCTGAAGTTTGCTTGTTTTCCTTTCCTTCTTTGAACACCCATTCAATCTAGGAAAGCAAGGTCCCTTCTCTTGAGAAAATAACAGCCAACTGATAATAAATTTCCATTTTATAAGACGGTTGAAAAATATGCATTTTATCCGAAATCAGAAACAGTAGCAATAATGTTTCATGTTAAACAGCAAAGAGGAGTTTCTCACCATGTTTAGAATAGAGTCCCTTGTGCATTGTTCTCAGCATATTCTGCAACATCAAACAGTCATTCTTTTAGGAGAAGGTGGTGAATTTTTCCTGGATGGCTTTAGCTCTTCTGTATTTCAGAGGTCTAGGCTATCAAGGACTATTGTAGAATCCAAAGGCTCAAACCCTTTCAGGGTGCAGGCACTTATGAAACTTTTCTTTATTAGAATGTGATTTGTTTGTAAAATAATTTTTACTTTAAAAACTGGTGACATTTTCAGTTTCAAATAAGATTATTATCAACAAATTTTTCCCCTCCCCAAGACTGAAATATCATTATGCAAATGTAAAAATAATTTAACTCTCTAGAATGAAGTTTTTATAAATTGTATCAGTATAGAAGAAAAAAGAAAAACGATTCAAAGTGACTTATAATACTCCTTCCAGTAGAAAGATTTGAAATTACATCTATGTGAACCAAAATTGAGATGGCTGTAAATATTTACCAGCTTTTAGAAGTTTATTTTTATACTGGGGTTATATGGCAAAGACTATTATTATAATTAGTGGATAATGAATAGAAATATAACTCATTTGAATAGGACAATGTTATGCAATGATGAATATAATATTTGTTACCAAATTAATCATTTGAACTAAAAATTCTTGTTGCATCTTTTGTTCTCTTTTACCTTTCAGATAGTTTCAGTTTAGATCCTGTTTGCTTTTGTATTTCCACAATGCATTCTAACAATTTATTATTATTATTTATTTTTAAGGTGTGGTTCTTTGTGAAAGTCAAAAATACTACAATAATGTTTTTGCTTTCTTTGTTGCTTTGTCTTTTGTTGATAACCCTTATGTTAAAATTCTCTTAATATGGAGGCTTTTACATGGGCTGTAAATTGCTTAGTTGTAGAATGTGTCCTGCTAAGCAGTTTTTAATGTTTAGCTTTAGTTTCTCTTGTGAATCTATCTTCTAATTCTGTTTTCATTATAGTTTTTATAATGCTAATACTTAACATTCCTGTATGGGTATATCATGTGTTATGTTGTTATAGTGTGCAATAGTACATTTATTTGAAATTATTATTTGATATGTATATTCTGTACCATTAAGGCATATCACATATTACAGTTATAAAGCCATTGCTGTCATTTTTGTTTGGTAATAATAAATCTATATATAACTTGCTTTAAAATAGTACACATGCATGCATTAGAGTACAAGTAAAACTAACCAGGGTGTTTTTTCTTAAAAAGTTATTTTCAAATTGGTCTATGCATTTATTCTTTCCTTAATGAAGTTAATTTTACTGCTGTGTAATTGTTGCTAGCATATTCCAGAAATGATTTTACTGCTTTCTCTAGACCAGGGATGGGCAAATTACAGCCCGCGAATAGAATTTTAAAGTTGCCAGTCCGAGGCAAATTAAAAGAGATATATATATATATTTATACATTATATGTCCATCTCCTTTTCTACTCTGCTTAAATATTATATCCCAAATTTATTTCTCATGCCCAGAAGATCAGCGGTGTATTTGCTTCATATATGTGAATAAGTGTTTTCAACTCTGAACCTTAGAAAGAATAATTTCAGAAGTAGACTGACAGATGAGCATTTAGCATAGTTCCTTAAAATCAATACATCTCATTTCGAACCTCAGTATAAGGAACTTTTAAAAATGAAATCGCAATTTCATTCATCTCATTAACGTATTTAAACCATTAGGTACTTTTATATTGTTTTTAAATTTTTAGAAAAATTTATCTTGGCCCACCAAACTTAATTTCTTTTGTTTTTTGGCCCACAGCCGAAAAAGTTTGTCCATCCCTGCTCTAGACAAATGACTTTTTTTTTTTAAATATTAATTTATATTTTTTAAAAAAGAAAGAAAAAAACAAATTAACAACTTATGCCAGATATCTCAAAATATAGAGTTTTCTGATTTTGTTGGTTTTATTTGTATGCCTATATATGTGTGTATCTAGAGTTAGTATACTAGTTGTAGTGTGTTGTAGATATATTTATGAAATAGTTTATTACCTTGTTTATTTAATATTTTTACTAAACAGGTTTTGATTATTTTTCTTTTAGGCTCCAGGGTATCATCTAAAAATAAAACGCCCTATGGACTTCGGAACAATTCGTTCAAATCTTAATTACATGAAATATAAAAATAATCAGGAATTTGTTCGTGATGTGTATCTTGTTCTTCACAATTGCTGGCTATTTAATCCAAAATCCAGTCCTGAATTCAAAGCTGCCGAAGTGCTTCAAAAAGAGATTAAGAGACTTTTAAAGGAGTATGAAATAACTGATACATTGCCTGTTAATGGTCATTCACAAATGATAAACGAATTGTGAAATTGTATTATATCTTTATTTATGTAATTAGAAAATTTTCATGGTATTTAGTGTAAGATGCACAAATTTTGTTAGTTCATTATCATTGACCTTTTTTTAATAAATATATAAAAATATATGCTATTATTTTTTCCAATGTAATAATTGCTGAAGGGAATCCAGGTATTTTAAATTACACATTTCAGAAATATTTTGATTTTTTGTAATCTTTGTATTAAATTAATAAGAATAAATTACAACATCTGGAAAAATAAAATTATTTATTTTATCTAATTGTTATAACTTATTTTACTGCTTTAAATTTTAAACTCTTCCATTAAAAATGTCAGGTAAAAAAAAAAAAATTATATATAGGCATGGTTTCCGCGCACCTGGAAAGTCATGGGAAAATCATGGATTTAGACAATGGATTAATTTTGTCATGGAAGGTCTTGATTTTTCAAGTAAAATGATGGAAAGTCATGGATCCGCTAAACTACCGATTAAAAAAAAAATTCATTGAATTGTTTAATTCTATTTTTACTTGTCATTTGGCTGAAGTTACTGAGTTTGGTATTTATGTGTTATCCTATTAACCCTATTGAAAAGTAAAATTTGTTTACCAAGGAAACTCAAAGCAAGAAAGCTTAATGGGTGGGTAAATGTATATTATTCTGGTTTTTTCTTAAATTGTAGATTAAAATTTTATTAATATAATAATAATTATTTTTTAATAAAAATTAGTTAAGATTTTTGCACAAAATAAGTTTATCTCTAGGTATATTGTATATAAATGTTATAGGGTTATATTTGTCTATTATTCATGGTCACCTGGATACCAAAGTACCCTGAATTCAAATTGGAAACATTTTGATTGAAAAATTGATATATGATTAAACTTGCGTATGTAGATACAACAATTTATTTTTATGTATGTGAGTTTATTAACACTTATAAAGTAAGTTTATAGTTTTTTTTATGATAAAATTCCTGTAATTTCTCTAAAAGCATATATTTTATTTGTATGTACATCAGAAGTTTTATTCATATATACTTTAACGAATGCTTTTTAAAGTCGTGGAAAATGATCTGCTACATCAGGGAAAGTCATGGATTTCAAAAATTTTATTTTGGCAGATACCCTGTATAGGGAATGGATGGGACAGTTTTAATAAAAATATTTCTTATAAATTATTTTTTATTGGTACAACATTGTGGAAGTTTCAGATTAAAAAAATTGAAACATTTTAACGTGTTTAAAAAATATAAACTTTATTGTTATTATAGAAATGTTTTATAATCTTATAAATAAATTGTTTAATATAAATAAGTTTAAAAAAAAATTACATCAATAAAAATATCCCATCCCTCCTTACATGAGGGAGAGATGGGGCATGTTTTTAAATGTTAATATACGTGCATAATTTTTAAAAAATATGCTGAAAAAATGAAGATTTTGTATCATTTATGTATATAAGCTTCAATTATTAATGATAACATCTATTTTATCTAACATTATACTTTAACTAGCATATAGCCCATCATATGACGGGATTAGTAAAATTTTTAATATTCCAGAACTGTTAAGTACCCAATGAGACAGGCAAAAAAGGGTTTGTTTTTTGGCTGAGAATTATCTGGTTCACTCTCAATAATTTATTTATCTTCATACTCTTCTAGAGTCACCCGATCCTGTAATGCAGTTTAGAATCGCATTGAATTCATTTAGTCAAACCATGTGGTTATGTATAACAAACACACAAATGAACAAACTTTTTAATTTCCAAATATATAAATTAAAAGTTAGATATTTATTAGTCCATGACTTCTAGACTTATATGAAAAGAATTTATTGTTAATACCAGTAATAAAATTTTCATTGCAACAGAAAATAATCGATGATTCAATTTAAAATTATCACACAATTATCTAATTTATTATTTAAGCCAAATATAAAAGAAAATCATTTACGTAATATCTAAGTTCAGTGATTAAAGATACTAAAATAGTGTAGACGATATTTAAATAGTTTAAAATATGAAATGATTAAATGAGATGTTTAAAGCAATGATGTCACAATGCTAGAAAAATTGTTATTTTTTACTATTTATTAAGTGATAAATGGATAAATTTAATTGGCTGCTCTTAACCGGGGAAAATAGGGCTTGAAATAATGGCATTAAACTCTTGAAAAGGGGGGAAGGGTTGGATTTCGAACGTTTTAAAGACGACAGTATATTTTGCTATGATATGAAGTGTATTTATACAAATTTATTTTAGAATCGGATCGATAGTTTAGGAGAAGATAAACTTTATTCTCTTTGAATGGATGCCTCTATCCATTCCATGTCCAACCGCTTCATAAATTGGAGGACAGATAACTTAAGCTGTTATTATATAGGGTATAAGTTCATATTAAATGAAAAATTTTCCTGTGCTTGACTAATTCCACCAACCATTTTCAGTGGTGGTGGAGCAACTTTGCAATAATTTCTGTTTTATGAGTGACAGAACAGTCATAAAACGGAAATTATTGCAAAGTTGCTCCACATTTAATTGTGGGAACATAGAATTTCCTTTCTTATTTTCCTTCATAAAGAGTATGTTAAAGATATCTTCATCTTTATGCTTGCTTTCAATTCTTCCACCATAAAGGATAATGGATTTCTTTGTTAAAAATAATACTAGTGTGAAATCATTTAAACCATAATTTGGTTCATCCCCCCCCCAATCTACCACTTCTATAGTGTTGCTCTTATTTACGACAGTAGATATGCTATTATTGGACATGTGAGGAAAAGAAATGGTTCCTTATCAGTTGATTCACCAAAAACTATCTTCTTTTATTTATATTTTATTTTTTTAATTACGGCTTTGGTTTGTTCTATTTCTTCCCAATTCAATTATTTCTCTTTCAATCTCTTCTTTTTCTGGAAGTATCATTATTAGAACCTTTGTTCACCTTTTTTTCTCCTATTATTGATCACTAATTTTCAGGGTGTAAGGTCAGATGTCTGTTGGACTTATGACTAAAGCCAGAGTAGAGGTGAATGAGCATTTTAGAAAACGCATTAGTATTTTCATAAACTTCAGAGGAGATAAATAACTAAATGATTCTACATGAGAATGACCCACATCATTCTTAACAAAAATCTTCCTCTGTATAAAACTTGCAGGGTTCCCATGGTCTTTAAAAGTTCTTAAGAACTCCTTAATTTTATCTTTCATTTTTAAGGACCCTTAAAACTACTTAATTTTTATCAAAGGTCCTTAAAAACTTAATTTTTAGGTTGGAATGCAATCAATTTCTCCATCAACAAGATCCACCATCTCATGTGATTTCCTATCAATTTTCTTATATGACAAATATATAATCTTTCATATACTTAAAAGATTTAAAGTATAAAGTCAGCTGACATTTCCTAATAGCTAACAGTCATGCAGATTTTAACTAAACAAAGCAGGGAAGATGGGGGTTTATAGATATTTCAGTTACTTAATGGAAGTTTAATTTTCCTTGCATTGAATTTAATAGAAAAGTCCAAAACTTTCTTCTTTCCCAGGCAACTCCGGTATAATCAGCTAGTGTATATATGTGTGTATATATATATATATATATATGACATATAAATCAGTCATTTTTAAACCCTCAGTACTGTTTATAATATTGTTTTTATTCACTATTTTTAGTTTGATTACTCAAACTTTAGATGTACATTTTTCAAAATTAGGTTTTGTCAAATAGATTTATCTTCTATTAATTTTTAGGCATTAAAAAAAAACTTAATTCTGAAATACTGTACAGCATTTATTGAACATGCCTTGTCTAGTTCATAATCATTAAAATATGTTCGTTATGAGATAGGGTTTATGCCGTTATGTTGTGTATTTCAAGTAGGTCCTTAAAAAGTCTTTAATTTTTGCTCTGGAAAAAGAGCGGGAACCCTGACTTGTTGATAATACACTAGTCAATTCTAAAACAAGGTAGTGTGACAGAAAATACTAAAAAAAGTTTTACATTATCACATAATGATTTAGTTGCAGATATTAATAGATGCATGGATGGATGTGCAGTATAGGATGGCTCAAGACAAAATCGCAAGTCCTATCCCTCCTTGAGCCATACTGCTTCATCCATCCCTTAATGCAGTATTTCAATAAAAGGTTTATTACTAGAAGCATGTTACTTTTAGGGTTAATTTAAGTGCTAATTTATGGAAGAAATATTACTAAGTGTATGAAAACTCAAAAACAATGATGCTAACTTCAACGAATGAGATTGAAAGCTTACCTTCAAATTAAGATCTTTATTTACTTTAGGTGTTGTAAAATAGTCTGTTAGTCATATAAATACAGAGAACACTGCAAAATGATTCATAGCAACAAGTATGGGGCTATGGGTGTTCCATTTTATGACGCAGTTAGAAATTATTACAATGTTTATATTAAGCATAATTCCAGGTGTTCCATCCATCTCTATTCTCCACTATATATGAATATATACGCACGCATATATATGTAATGACAGAAAAGCAAGCAGTAATTAATCTAGTAAATGTGTTTGAATCAAGGACAGAACACACAAGACTAGCATTCCCTGGGAGGTCACATCGGGTGGGACTGTACAGGTTTTCTGTGTGGTCAGCAAATTTTTCACTTTTGAAAGCTATGAGTTTTCACATCTCTTCCTCTTGTATTTTGATTATAATGTTTTAATGGGACCACTTCTGTTATAAATAAAAATGTCTTTATCTTCAGAGAAAAAAGTTTTTGTCATGATATTCAACTGTTGATCTATTCAATATTGTGCATCTTCAAGTTTATATCTTGTGTCTACAAAATGCATAAATTATTCTAAATCTAAAATATCATCATTGAACATTTTCTCAGTTTTCTACAGTATGGAGTTTCTTCTAAAAGTTCTGCATTGTTATGTATGCATATATAACATTCAAGCACCCTGTGCCTTAATTTATGATGTGAGATAGTCTTCCTTATGTTGTATACTCAATCAGGATCCTTCTACTTATATAGCAGTTAACAGTACATGCTATTGAATTTTCTCATAAGAATTTCATAAAATTTTAGTTTTATTTATTTACAAATGCCAAACATTTGGAAACTAAGCCATTACCCATCTAGCTTCCCAATATTTCTGACCACAGGAGTAAAATTATACAGTACATGCAGTGCATATGTCCAAATGTTCATTTCATAGGCTGTTGAGAATTACTTAAACTATGATCAAAAAGAGTCATTAAGTCCAGTCCTAAACAAATGAGGTTTAGTTTGGTTTGGAGCGCTACAGCCTACTTTTTGCAACACGAGGGCTAATGAGACCAGGACCTACTGCTTAAAGCCAACTCCGAATGGCTACGAACATCCAAGCCAATGTGGGATTCGAACCCCCGAAGGCCAGCACCCTAACCATTCAGCCATCGTTCATCTTAAACAAATGAGGACTAAGGCAGTTATATCCAGCAAGAAAATGAAACATTGTAACAGCAGAGGCACAAGGAACACTCAAGATAGTAGAAGCCAGGTCTTATTTTTAGCATAGTTAACCAGTTGTTACTTGTGTCCTTTATTAAATTCTGTGTTTTATATGGTTTTTTTAGAATGAAATTGACCACTTTGACTTTAAGAGAATGGTAGTACTTTCTCTCTCTAAGAAGTCAGCACTTAATGTGCTTAATATATTGGTTGTAATTTCAGCCCCTAGGAACTAATAATAGACTTTTCTTTAGTTTCTTTGCTGATTAAACTATTAATTTAGATCAATAATTCCAATATTCCTTAGTGAACTTTTTAAAGACATCTGCAATTGTGTTTTATGCTGACGTATGCATGCTACATATAACCAACTCAAGGAATCAAATCTCGTGTATTCTGGATAACAAAACTTTTTGTATTATCAGCTCTAAATTCTCTCTGATAAAATAGGTATTTACATTTCTGCCACTTTTTCTTCTTGATTGTATCTTGGAGTATGTTGAGGTGAAACAAAGTTATCTTCTGTTCATACTCTCTATTTCAAAAACCTCTTGAGCACTTGGTATCATGCTTGCATCTGCCTGATTGAAAATGATATTGAAATTGACAAAACATAATTAGGGGGGGGACCATTTGATATAAACTGGGCCAACCCTAATTAAAACTGCATAAAAATTCTTACAATATCCTAAAAGCTTAAATTTTCATTTGGAGGTAAAAGGAAAGAAAAACTTGCTAACTTTGATCTGTGATAATTTTGAGGGAACTATCTTAAGTGAGTATCTTATACTTTGATACTAGTTTTAGGTATTTTCACTGTAATTTTTTCCTTTAAATTTTATTTTCAACCTGCCATCCTCTTCATTTTTTAAAGGTGAGGTTTAGTATATTTTGGGACATTGAAAATTGATCTTAACATTATTGGAAATAAATTGTGTGCAATCAGTTTTAAAAGGAAAAAGTATCTCCTTATTTGTTATTAGCATGGAATTAACACAGTTTGTGTTCACTACTGCAATGGAAAATATGACGCCTAATAAATAACTACAGCATTGTATGTAGAAAGTAATCGAGAATACACAATTTAAATCAGTTTTGGGTTTACCAATTTTGGTTTGTAACACATGTGGTTTAAGAGTCTCATGTGATATGGACCTAATAGTACCTTATTTTGATGCATTTCTGATGTTTCTGCAGCTAAAAAAAGTTATGCCAAAAATATTGCTAACCGAGAGACTCATTTCGCATTGATTTCAAAAATTGTTAATCTGCCTTTTAACTGGATCCTACACTGCCCGTGTTTTATGCTACCAAATATTCTAACGCAGAGATTTTCAACCTTGGTTCCTCAAGTGATCACTATTTGCTCAGTCAAGGCACCAAAATTGAAGTAAAATTTTAATTTTTATAAAAGATCTAAGTTTTAAAAACAGCTTGCTTGTCAAAATAAATATAAATGAAGTTTCGTAAGTGTCACTTGCTTCAAATATATTAATCGATAGTATCTATTTTAACCCCCACTCCACCCCCCAAATTCATTAGCTATCTTACCATTTAATATATGTTTATATAATAATCTGTGTATTGTGATAAAATAAGGATGCAATAATAAATATATATACTTTTTTAAATTTAAGTAAGGTAAATCTTGGGTATCTTTTTTTTTTGCCCTTTGATTAACATGTTCCTTCAATAAAACGATAAGCTCAGAGTAGTGGCATACCTCTAACTGTTGCCACCCGAGGTAGTTTCTTATTTGCTGCTCTTTTCAAATCAATTAGTGTTTTTTAAATGACCTTATATAATTTTTTAGATAAATTATATACATCTACTTGATTTACATACACGAAAAACTCAGAAAATATTTTTTTAAAATTTTGTATTTATAAATAAAATAAATAGGAACCTTTTGTATTTATTGTACAATGTGAAGGTGATAGTTGATAGCAACTTATATATTTATTTTTCTAGCTTTCTTAGTAGAAAATTCGTGTATAATTTTCTCAAAATTAATTTTATTTATAATTTCCTGTTCTGGGGATAATATTGCTTGATTTGACAGTCTTTTAATCATTCCTTGTAGTTAAAAGATAATTCTTTATTCACTTCAATGTTAAGGGTGCTACCATATTGTAGTCGAGATGTGTCACGTGTGTCTTTAGAGATGTCAAAAGTTATAATGACTTCAGACGTCGCCAAAGAAGAGAATTTATGGTACCAAATTCCTATCTCTGGCGATTCTTAACGTGACTATGACGCGAAAGTTGCCTGTGACATATCTTGACCGTAATATCGTAGCACCCAAAGAAGCTCCGTTCGCAACAAGGGACACTAATGGCAGTTGTTAAAAATACTTTCAGCCTAATTACTATGTTTACTATGGAATTTTCCAACTTATAACTTTCGTAAATCAAGAGGCTTTTCCAAAGTTTTGTCTTTTCTTCTAGTGCAGATACAGCCATAAAAACTTGGGTTCATTTTCTTTCAATGTGAAATTGTTCTTTATCAACTGTTTATCTTTTATCAGTGTTGTTGATTTCAACATTTTATTTTACTTTAAGCTACAATAAATATCAAAAATTTAAATTTTTTTGGATTAATATATTAAAAAATAAATACCATCACAAAACATGTGCTGTGCTCTCTTCCCCCCTCCCCAGGTACGTGGCTCAAAGGACTTTCCAAAGTGTAAATGGTTGAATACCCCTGTCCTAGAGTATTTCTCCCGATGGTTCAATCAGATCTAAAATTAGTTGCAATCTCACACTTTTGGTGTAAAATCTACAAAAGGATTTTTCTCGATGATCGCAATACTTTTTCTGAGTGAATATTCCATGTATGAAAAAATAAAATGCGAAAATTCAAATGCTAATGTGTACTTTAAAAATTAACTATATTGTAAATAAAGCAAATTTGGAACGAATTATTGCCAAAATAACAAATATTTGAAAATATTTCACGATTTATATTTATTCTGTATTACAAAGTCAGCAGCAGAAGGGAAAAATAGTTAACGTGACTCAGTCGGGAACATTAACCTAAAAATAATCCTCGAAATTACAGCGTGTAAGGAATGTGTAATTCTCTGTTATTAAAGATAGATTTGGAAAATGTTTCCTTTTGAAGATCTCTCCTTCCCTAATCTATTTGTTTGTGTAATCTGAAGTGAACTTTCTATTTGCTGGTTGCTAAGTTCAATTTGTTCTTTGAATGCAGTTCAAACTACTGTGATAATTTAGTGCTTTTCAAACTTTTTTAGTTTATCGGCTCTTTAAGTAAAATTCCAACAAGTTAAAAATAGCCTATCATTTATGTATGTTAAGTAAAAATTTATAAAGCGTGTTATAAATTATATAAAATTTAGTAAACACATTTTAACATTTAAAATAGTTAACGGTATGAATGAGCCTGTAGCCAGGAGTGATTTTGTTCCAAAAACTATCAAAAAAAATTTTTTTCCCCGAAAATTAAGAAAGAATTTTCGGAAAAATCTGTTTCTGAAAACTGAAAAAAAGTTTTTTTAAACCAGCTTCAGCTTTAAATAAAAAATATATATAAATGAATTTTAAAGATAATCAGAAAGTTTTATATCTTTTTTCACCCTTTTTTTCTTTTTTAACGCATCCAGAAATCTTTTTTTCTATCGGAGAACAGTAATAATATATTACGTGATTTTCTTTTTTAAAGCAAAATGTTAAAACTGAAATTTATGTATTCAGATTAGGAAATTGAATTTTTGTTTTCTAGCTAATCAGCACACACATTGATATATGTGTGTGTATTATTTTATACAGAACACACTTATATTTGCAACTCTATAATAAGATGACATACATTAGAACATATTAATATTTGGTTAACGATAAATCACAATATTAAAATTCAGATATCATCCTGCTCTAGTTTTGGCATTCAGAAATTAACCTTATATAGTTTTTATTTTAAATTAGTAGCGTGTGCTTTTTTAGAAAATTTTTACTTTCTTTTAATCACCCATGCCTGTAATTTAATACACGTTATCTAAAACTGTAGATTTAGGAGGACTTTCATTCCGGGGAATAGCAAACCACTCTCTAAACGCTAAGAATTTTTAGGAATGAGCACTGTCAAACGAATTTCTGCGCAAGGATTTTATAACTGAACCCATTAAAGCTGCTAATGTAACATTTTCTACGAACTTAGCTAACAATTCATAATAAGAGATTTTCAGCTTTCCGAATTATGAATCCTTGGAACACTTAAGGTGCTACCATATTGCAGTCGGGATACGTCAGAGATGACGTTGCGTTATAATGACATCAGAAGTAGCCAGAGAGGGGAATTCAGTACCATAATTCAGCACCATATCATTTCCCTCTGTGCCACGTCATTATGACGCAGTTGTCGCATCTTGATTGCAATATGGTAGCATTCTTAGACCTCTGTATTGAGCAGCGATTCTCAACCTCTGCGCCATGGCACACTAGTGCGCCGCAAGAATTTTTGGTAAATAATTGTCGGTTACATCGGCGACCAAAAAGCGTCAAGAAAAAATTTCGCCTATTGTTATATCAAATAGCAATATAGATTTTTCTGGCAATTTTTCACGCTACTTCTCCTTATGGTTTCTTTGAAATTCAATACCATAAATTTCTCTCTGTGCCACGTCATTAAGACGCGGTTGTCGCTTGTGACATATCTCGATTGCAATATTAGATAGCATCCTTAGCCTTGTATTGGGCAGTGAATCTCAACCTCTGCGTCATGGCACACTAGTGCGCCTCAATAATTTTTGGTAAATAATTGTTGGTTACATCGGCGACCAAAAAGCGCCAAGAAAAAAAATTCGCCAATTGTTATATCAAATAGCAATATAGATTTTTCTGGCAATTTTTCACGCTACATCTCCATATGGTTTCTTTTCCCGTAAACAGTTTCATCTCATGGCCATTTGCGCTAGTTCAAGTGCCTCTGTTTTGGAAAATTAGAATCGATTCGTTTTCTCTCTTCGGGGATTCAAAAATCGTCATCATTTTTACTTCCTAATGTAAGAGCTAATTGTTTTCCAAAGTCATTTCACTTCAGTTTAGGGTGCCCCAGGAATTTGATACTTTAACATCACCAAGTATGAGAGTTTTCTCACATATGGCAACTTGAATGCTTTTCCAACAGCAATTATGTATAAAATTTTTGTATACTGTTTTAAATATTTTAATATTCATAGTTATGTTTTTTTATCGCATTTTCATTGCTTTTATAAAGAACCCATATTTTCTGTTAAGTTTTTGTACAATTTAGAAAAATTTAAAAATTGTTTTCCATGCGTTTGTAAATTTTAAAATTTGGTACAATCTGGGAATAAATTTTACCTATTTATGGTTTTTACAATTTTAATAATTATAGTTTATGCTTTTTATAGCATTTTTATTATTCTTATGGATGTTTATCACCACAATCTTAAATGGCATATTGACACCAAAAAAGGAGGGATTTGTTTTCAACGAAATATGAAATCACGTGCGAACCACATACTATACAGTATGATGATTGAAATCGCCAAATTGGTAAATTTTTTTTCTTGGTGCAAATCGCCAAATTGGCAAAATCTTTTCTTGGTGCAAATCGCTAAATTGGCAAAATGTTTTCTTGTCGCATTTTGGTTGCCCTTATAATTGATAAGTATTCATTACTCATTGATTTTGTTATTTTGATATGATATTTGTAATTACTTCAACGGTTTCTTAAAAAAATTAAAAGAAATTTTTTTACGGTTTTATTTGATATTATTTTTTTTAGATTTGCCGCAGATATTTTTAGTATGCTATCCACCAAAAAATATTGAGAAACACTTTTTTTGGAATGGTGACGAAGGCTTACATGGGAATCTATTTGCAATGATAAATGTCATTTTGGCTTTATCTCAAAGTCAAAAGGGCTGTAAACTAACAGTTTACAGCCCTTTCCATTAGAATTTTAGATGGGAAGGGAGATTTACCGTTAGAAGACAAAGGATTCAAAACCAGTAATTTTAAAAGTTGAGTAGTGTCTATGACTGAAATATTTTTATTAAAGAAAACAATCAAATAGAAAAATGTACTTATCAATATTTATTGCATTGTAAAATATTTAGCGGATGCAAATTTCTTGTCTTTTTACATGAATAAGATTCTTATCAGACGATTATGATAGAATGTTTAAGTAGTATTAAATATTATCACAATGAAAAAACAACATAACCTTTTTATATGAGAAAAAATGTTAATATGTATACATTATTTAACAATAAAAGTTTGGAAATCAAACTTTGATATGATACAAAAGGCACATATGTTCGTAATTAATGACAACTGTGAAATATTCTGTATAACTTCAAGGTTTGGTGATGTCAGCATTTTAACATTTAACAGCTGTCTTTCATTCTTAAATTAAGAGCAGGCGAAAAATAAAAACTATGTTATGAACACACACTTTTCGAATGAAATCCCATCAGTAATGGGAAAATGAGTCAAATTGACATTCCCAAGCATGTCAAAGTTTTCGTTTGCGGGCGTAACCTACAATTTCAGGGCAGAAGAAACCTTGTGTGTTAAGTTCCGCCCAAAGAAGTCGAAGTTCATCGGTTCCCACTTCTTGGGAAGTAATGCGACCATCCCTGAAAGTGCAAGCTGCCTGGTTTCCGTCGATAGGAGGTCGGAGGGTGATGCCAGTGTGTGGAGTAATGATGATGCCCGCCTTGTGACGACAGAAACCAGTTAAATAAACGTCTTCAATAAAAAAGATGGGAGTTGCTTTGCTTGCTTCCAGAAGTCTGTCTCTCACTGAACTCGAGAAAACATAAGCCATTCCAGAGCAGTATGGGGGGTAATAATCACCAGGCAACTCGTTTTCTGAAACTTCATATTTTCGGTAGCTTGGTAGCAGAGCTGGCAGGAGTTGGTCTAAAAGCTCTTTGCGTAGAATCTTCCTCATCCTGTTTTCGTGGCACATCAATAAAGAATCTGGATTCGGGGTACTACTTATGGCATCCAACAAATTAGGAACATGCACTAGAATATCGTCATCCGTCTTCATTATGAAATCTGCTCTTTTGCAGAATAATTTTGTCCATTGAAGACCAGCCACAGATTTTGCTCCCAAGTTCCGGAATGATTCTGTTAGATTGATTTGGACTAGATCACCATACCGGTATCCTTCACGCGATATTGAAAGTTTCGTTTGGTCATCGCTTTTCCCTATGAGAAATACGATCCGATAGTTGTAAGCATCTTGTAACAGCTTCAAACCCCATGTCTCCCTGATCACTCTCCTTTGATCGAAATGGTTTGCACTGGATGCGATGAAAATGAGAAGTGTTCGTCTAGAAACATCAAAAGTATCACAGATCTTATTGGCATTTAATTCAAATGAAAAATTCAAAGGCACGTTTTCAGCTCCCTCGTGAACTGTCACCCTGCCTGGCAGAACTACCCACGAAGGAGGTTCTAGATTTCTGGAGGGGGACGTCAGACCTCCCTGTGATAGTTTACGTGCCATGTACGACCTACCGTTTTCGAAGGTCAAGTTAGATAACCTTTCTTGGTAAATGGAATATGCCTTAGGAATGCTTTCATTCTCCTCGCTTATCTTCGAATGGAGAAAATGGAATGTCAGCAGCGTAGACGCTAGCAAAGTTATGATGTATTTCGCGTACCAGAATCGCCTCATTTCTGGTCAGTACTGGGTGACGGCTGTCGAAAATTACGTGATCCAGAGTCCAATAGCCCTAAAAAGAAGGAGAAAAAAAAAGAAATGTAGCATAAAAATGTAGTGGTAATTTCAACGAATGTACTTTCATATTATGCATTTGATTTTCACTGATTCAACATAGCAAAAGACTTATGCAATGCTCCAACCAAGAACAAAACTACAGTCATATTTTAAGTAACAAATATTTTTTTTCCTTCAGACTTGTCTAATAATAACGGTTTTAACATATTATGGACAGTCGACATTATGGTGGAAAAGAGGGACTTGTATACTTACTTTTATTTTGATATTCAAATATACATTACTGGTATTTTTCAAATTTATTAAATGGGACGGTTTATTTTTTCATATATACTATAATGTTACATTTACAAATGTACAGAAATCTTGTACCGCAGGAACATGAGAGGTACATTCTTGTAAGAGTGGTGACTCTGCCTTGGCATAAGCCATCCAGGTCGGGTACATTCTTGTAAAACTGTCGACTTGTAAAGGTTAAAGAATTAATTCCATGCTATAAAAAATGTATAATTATAGACATAAATATAGAAATTCCCGTTTATGCCTGTGTCTATGTTATGATTATTTTTCTTTTCTTCCCAGTAATTTAAACAAATTAGAAAATTTCGTTTGAAGGGATCTTCTTTTTGCTTTATATATCGCTGTATATAGTTTTATGTCAAGAATTGATGATATAATAATTAATACCCAAGAAAAAAATTATGCATATATTGATCCGTAAAATTTTTAGTTGTTTCATTTATATTTAACAGAAAATACTTTCTTTACTCTTGAACGGAGATCAGAAAATTTCATAACAAAAAGTGTTTATATATATATATATATTTTTTTTTTTGTGGATAAAATATTTTATATTAAACTTATGAATTTTAACTTCTTTTTCATGTATCTTTAATCAAATAAAAAATGTTTGAAATACAACCTATATATGTATTTAACACTAGATTGCCAAAGGCAGTCATTTTGACTGTTTTTTAATTTCAATTAGAAACAGAATTATGAAATATAATGACACAATTTCTTAGAATTTGGTGACTTTTTCTATAACATATAAATGGGTTTATGAATAATTGTAGTTACTTCCGCCCTCCTTTATTATATAATATTAAAAATTAATTTTAAACAAATTTCTTTACATATTTGTTATTTTTTCACAATGCAGTCATTTTGACTGTTTTGGGGCAATATAGGTATACAAGAAATCTCGGGCAATATAGTGTTAAATGAACAAAGGTAGACAGTCTTACAAAAATTGTCACTATGTCTGTATAAAGGAAAAATAATTTAATTCGGTAGAAAATAGATATATTTTGTTCCTCTGGTTTTCTTTTATACAGGCCAAATATTCGGAAATCAAAATTCTGCAATCTTCAGACACAAGTTCCTGATTTACTATAGTTATATATCAGGTGTGTCCAACCTGCGGCTCGCTAGCCACATGCGGCTCTTTGAAGGATTATTTGTGGCTCTCGATAAATGTACCCGAGTTCCCTTTTCATTTTTGTGTTATTATATTTAAAAAAAATTATTACAACTGATGGAGCTCCGGCAATGCTGGGTAAAAAAATCGGTGTTATTGGGCTTTTAAGAGATGATTCTCAAATTTCACAATTCATACCGATACACTGCATAATTCACCGAGAACATCTCGTTACAAAATATTTAAAATATCCTGATGTTATGAAAACAGTGTAACACATTGTAAATTACATTCGCACCAATGCAAAAAATCATCGACAATTAAAAAATTTCCTTGAAAAACTAGTGTTTTTGGATTCGAATCCTACTGCTGGCATGGGAGTTTTTAGCCATTTGGAATCGGTTTTAAGCAGTAGGTCCCGGTCTCATTAGCCCTTGTGTTGCAAAATAGTAGACCGTAGCGCTCTAAACAAAACCAAACCGAACTTAAAGATGGTGAAGCTATGGCATGCGTGCCACATGATGGCACGAAACTGGTATATATTAAATTATTTTTATTCATTTACCTTAGCTTAAAACAACATTGAAAAACTTTAATAGACCAAAAGTCATTAAAAGTAGATTAAAAAAAGTGTATGAGCTTTAACGCCATTAAGACGTTTAGTAGGACAGAAAGGTGATTAGTGCCCCCTCCACCATGAAATTCCTTGTAGGGGACACTGACTTTTTCTTGGAGAAGTACATGAGTGAGATGAGTTATAAATAAAAAACCCAAACTAAATTGTGAATTATGGCATAATTTGGGCATTTGTTCCTTATATTTGAATACGAAGTTGGTACTCGTGTTTGTGAACGACTACAACGTTATCGGTATGCAACAAAACCAATGTTTGGAGATGTGGGAGAGCGATTATTTGAGAATGAAAGAACCGATGAACACTATAGTCTCCTTTATTGATTCAGAAAATTTGATTTTCTAAACATAATAGCTAACAAATTGACGAGGTGAATGGATTCTTTACCAGACAAAAACTGAATTTTAAAATAATCGTCACTTAAAACCTTTATATTACAGCGAAGATTATGACATTGTGACAAGAGGACAAAGAATAACTTTGAAAATTAACAGTCTTTTGGAGATTATAGGAGTTTAAAGGTAATTTTTAAAAGAAATGTAACAAGGGGTACACTGGATTACTATTAAACAAATTGTAAGTACATCCCAGTCACTCAATATAATGCAAAGATAGATCATTAAAAATGAAAGAACCTATGAAAGCTATAGGCTCCTTTACTGATTCAGACAGTTTGATTTTCTAAACATAACAGCCAAAAAACTGACAAGGTAAATGGATTCTTTACCCGGCAAAAACTAAATTTTAAAATAATCGTCACTTAAAACCTTTATATTAGAGCGAATGTTATGATATTGTAACAAGAGGACAAAGAATAACTTTGAAAATTAACAGTCTTTGAAGATTATAGGAGTTTAAAGGTAATTTTTAAAAGAAATGTAACAAGGGGTACACTGGATTACTATTAAACAAATTGTAAGTACATCCCAGTCACTCAATATAATGCAAAGATAGATCATTAAAAATGAAAGAACCTATGAAAGCTATAGGCTCCTTTACTGATACAGACAGTTTGATTTTCTAAACATAACAGCCAAAAAACTGACAAGGTAAATGGATTCTTTACCTGACAAAAACTAAATTTTAAAATAATCGTCACTTAAAACCTTTATATTAGAGCGAAGATTATGACATTGTGACAAGAGGACAAAGAATAACTTTGAAAATTAACAGTCTTTTGAAGATTATAGGAGTTAAAAGGTAATTTTTAAAAGAATTTAACAAGGGGCATACTGGATTACTATTAAATAAATTGTAAGTACATACCAGTCACTCAATATAATGCAAAGTTATAGATCATTCCTGGAGCTAAACAAATGCTATTAATGAATAATAAGATATTGATTTACTTTAAATTATAGTCCAGTATATATTTTCATAAGGGTGATATTGCAATGCTTAAGGTATCCGTCTACGTTCGGAGAACTTTTTTCTTTAAACGAAGAAACTAGTTCATGTTTTTACATTTTTAGATTTATTTTTTATATTATCATAGAGAATTGCACTTAAAAAATTTATTCCTGAAGAAGTTTTTATAAAATTTCTAATAAATGAAGAACATTTGGTAAAAAAATCGGGTTTTTTCAAACGGTCTAATTTTTTAATAAATTATTTCAATATTTTTTGATGCAAAACATTTCTTATATACTGGACTAGTGAATCACTTAAAATTTTTGCTTAATTTACATTTGGTAAAAAATTTTGGTCCTTCAAACCCATATACATTGAATTTTCAATGAATTTTCATTACCTTTATATCTAACTATGAGTGTAACACCATTAAAAATTATCCAAATTTAAAGCTTTTAGGTCATTCACTAGTAAATACTATCAAAAGCATTCATAATAATTTTCAACAAAATATTTTAAGAATTTTTTGAGAAATTACATTTTAAATTTCAACATTTTATTAAAAATACCGTTCTGAGAAAAAGGCATTTGAAGTTTATAAAGCAACTTTAACTATTAAAAAAATTCCAATACATGTTTAAAATTCCCCACACTTTCTTGCTTCAAAACTTTCTAATTGCCAAGTTGCTAATTATTAAAAATACTAGAAAAATGTTTAAACTAATCTTCATGAAAATTTAAAAAGTTTTGTCCTAAAAATGCTCTTTAAAAGGCTTTAAATTCACAACTTCCGGTTCCGAAGTCGCTACTTCCGTTTTGTTTTGACAGCTGTCACTGATATTTAAACAGCTGTAACTTTTATTTAAAATGCCGTAGAGGCAAAACAAAAACAGATTTAAAAGCCTAAAAGTTGAAATTTTACAATAGAGAAATAAAAAAATTTTGATATTTGGCAAAAAATGACATTTTTAACGTAGACGGATACCTTAAATAACAAGTTACTTACTTTATCTATTAGTTATCATTATATGTGCATTGGTTTTTCAGAATACCGCGTGTTTATTTTTTTAATTTTAAACATAATACGTGCATATGCAACGCTTTGTCAGTATTCATAAATTAGAAATTGTCCTAAGCGTGATTATTCTTGTTTGCGTATTGGTGTGTGAAAATATGTACATCTCAAATCCAATCGTTGTTGTCAAAGATAAATCTCTGGTTGTCAAGAATTCATCTGTAGCGCAAAAAATTTAAATATTATCCCTCTTGTAAGTTCATGGACTCCAGAGACGAAAAACTTGGCGTGATAAGAATACACAATAAACGAGTTTTCTAGTTTGAAATGTACGAAGGTCATGCTAAAGCACTTTATCTGATTTAAATAAGCAGTACTTCGTGAATAATAATAATGATGAAATCACAGTAAAACTTTCACTTTTACAGCTTATTTTTTCCCCAAACATTCCTCTTTATATTCTGAAATCCGATTTACCGTATTTATAGACGATACCACTGCTTAAGACTAATCTTTATGTAGTTATTTTTAATAATAGTAAAAAACCATTTATATATTAGAAACCGTTACGCCTGAATTTCTGTGCTCTAAAATTCAAGATTCGAGTTCTTCCTCCCGTTAAGACCAGTTTACAGAGATATTTTGTTAATGATTTGTCCGTATTGTAACATCATCTGTTTGTATTTTAGAGACCGATATATCCCATATTCTGTGTTCTAAAATCAAACATTTGAACTCGTACACTTGTTCGGACCATTTTGCAGAGATACTTTGTAGATGATGCACACGCATCCTTTTTAATATCCTGTATATACATCTTAGCGATACATCCTGATTTCTGTGTTCTAAAATTCAAGATTCAAACTCTTCTTTGTGTTTGGGTCAATTTGAAGAGACACTTTGTACGCGATATCTGCGCATTTTTTTAATATTCCCTTTATAAATTTTAGAGACAGATATATCCGAGTTTCTGTGTTCGAAACTCAAAAGTTTGAGCTCTTTTTAGTGTTCAGGCTGTTTTGCAAAGTTAGTTTGTAGAGGATGTGTACTTTCTTTTTTATATCCTGTATTTACATTTTGGAAACCGATATATTCGAATTATGTTTTTTAAAAATCAAACAACTGAATTCTTGTCATCTCCGAGCCATTTTGCAGAGATACTTTGTACATAATATGTGTGTGATTTTTTTGCCATTTCTTTTTTACGTTTTTGAGACCAAAAGTTTGAGTCTTCCTCGAGTTCAGACTCTTTTACAAAGATAATTTGTAGTGGGTGTGTACGTATAACGCCATTTTGTAGAGATATTTTGTAGGCGATATGTGCGTAATTTTTCCCATCTTTTTATATTTTACAGACCGATATATCCGAGTTTCTGAGTTTTAAAATGAGAAGTTTGAGCTCTTCCTCGTGTTCAAGCTCTTTTGCAAAGATACTTTGCAGGGGATTTGCACATATTCTTTGTGATATCCTATACTTGCATCTTGGAGACCGATACATTCGAGATTCTGCTTTTTAAAATCAAAGATCTGAGCTCTTCGTGTTTGAGCCATTTTGCAGTGACACTTCGAAGATAATATGCACTTATTTTTTTATAACTTCCTCCCGTTTTATCCAAACTCACGAGTTATTATTATTTTATAAATAATTGAATCTTTTCTTGTGTTCTGTCTATTTTTCAGGGACATTACTTAGGTAATGTGTATTTTGAAACACTTCATAGTGTCCAGTACCCGGCTTAACTCTCTCCTTTATCATGAGTAGTGTTTCGAAATGTCAGTTTCCTGCTCTCTTTCTGTGCTTTTTAGGATACTCAAAAACATCGAACTTGTATGCTACGTGTGTCAATATCTATGTTTCTCCAAATTCATGTATCCAAAATTGAACTTTTGGTCGGGAAAATTTCTATTCCATTTACCACAGCCATTTTCAACGGTGTTAAAAGAAGGGTTGGTTAGTTGGTTTGATTTGGAGAGCTACTGTCTACTGTTTCGCTACAAGAGGGTTTATGAGACTGACTGGCTGATTGTCAGAATAACAACCAACCTGCAAATAGGATTTATGGTTGCAAATGCCATGGTGGCCTGGTATATTCACATCCACCGCCAAACTTTATTTAGAACATTTTTTTCTGCTGTTTGTACATACTACTGCAATATTGCAAGATTTTCAAGATTTCTTTTAACAATAGATTGAATTGCAGACCAACTTAAATAGTTTTTTTACTGTAATTAATAGTGTTCACATTTTTCAAACATATGTTTCACTATTTCTTAATTTTTATACATTTTTCATAATTATTATCAGGGGTAATAATTATATAAGGACTCTGGATTACCAGACCCCAACCAACCTCCAATCAGGATTTATGGTTGCAAATGCCATGGTGGCCTGATATATCCACATCCACCGCCAAACTTCATTTAGAACATTTTTTTCCTGCTGTTTGTACATAGTACTGCAATATTGCAGGATTTGCAAGATTTCTTACATCAATAGATTCAATTCCAAACCAACTTAAATAGTGTTTACTGTAATTAATAGTGTTTATATTGTTTAAACATATGTTTCACTATTTCTTAATTTTTATACATTTTCCATAATTATTATCAGGGATAATAATTATATAAGGACTCTGGATTGTCAGGGCCCCAACCAACCTCCAATCAGGATTGATTTATGGTTTGCAAATGCCATGGTGACCTAATATATCCATATCCACCGCCAAACTTTGGCTGCTACCATATTACAGTCGACATATGTCACTGGTGACTTCCGCGTCATAATGATGTCAGAAATCTCCAGAGATGAGAATTTGATAACATAAATTTCCCTCTCTGACATCATTATGACGCAGAAGTAACCAGTGACATACGTCGACCGTAATATGGTAGCACTCTTTATTAGAACATTTTCATCTGCTGTTTGTACATACTACTGCAATATTGCAAGATTTTCAATATTTCTTATATTAATAGATTGAATTCCAAACCAACTTAAATAGCTATTTTACTGTAATTAATAGTGCTTACATTTTTTAAACATATATTTCACTATTTCTTAATTTTTATACATTTTTCATAATTTTTATAGTACTTTTTACATCATTACAAACGTTTTACATAATTTTATTATTCATAGGGCTATTGATACCGGAAACCTGCTTGTATTGAGAATGAAAAGATTTCAACTGAAGTGAAGTGATGCTGCCCAAATGTAAAATATAAACGACGCTGCTACTCAACAGATCGGCAGTTAGCTGGACTGTAATCGTTCGCATGAAATAAAGTATTTTGTTGCTTTTCCTTGACTCTGGCAGAATTCTTAAAACATTTTAACAGCTTGCAGCCGATTCCAAACGGCTACGAACATCCATGCTTTCAGCGGAACTCGAATCCGAAAGCGTAGCACCTTATCGATTTAATCACCGTTCGACACATATAAGAAACTAAATGTGAGTCTCATAAGATTGGAACATCTGTTCTGATAGTGCTTATATATTCATTAAAATTTATAAGCTATTAAACAATGAAAGATTAGTTTACTTTATAGGACAATAATCTATAATTATTTTCACTTTGGGGCAGAAATTCGGAGAAAAGATGTTAATGTTATACATAGATTAATAGCTTGATTAATAATGTATAACAAATTTTTTCCACGTTTTAGACGTCTACTAAGCACAAAAACCATTAAGTACTGCTATATTGTAAACCACATCAAATTAGAACAGACACTAGTTAAGAATTGCTGTAATTCTGCTTAACTGAGGAAGAAAAAAAAAACAGATATAAAAACGACTGTATTCAACCGTTAAATTCATGGAAAACAGGTCAAGATGCTTATTTATTCCCTGTCTCGAAATATGTGCACAATACCTCGAGGTTATAATGTAATTCTTTAGTAGATTTAACAGCAGTAAACTACAAGCTTTTTTGACAAGCAGAAATAAATTTAAAATAATCTTTGAAATCTGAGCAAATTAAAGTGTCGTAACCTGAGACCGAATGTTTGATTTATGCAGACGAACTTCTCATCTTAGACGAGAAAAGAAAAGTAATTCAGATACGTAAGGCTGCAGTTTTTGTACTGTTTGATGAATTTTAATGAAATCAGCTGGGTGTGAATGTTTAAGGACTCTGAACTAAAAACATGGAGTTTTATGAAAAATACATTTTGTTTACAAATTAGCAGACGATATATACGTTTTTAACTGAAACTTGTACTTTTTATTCTTAATCAGAGAAATTTTTAAGTTTTTAATGTAGAGTAATTTTCGAACATTGTCACGATTTTAGATTGTTTTTTCAAGTTAAAAAGCTTATAGCCTCTATTACTTCAACAAATATTACGAAGCTTTTAATTTTTCACTTCATTCCAATCAGATTTATCTAGATTATTGCCTGTGTTTTTTGTCATGAAACTCTGAACACATTTTTAAAACTGGGAATTTTTCATAAACTTCAAACAGCTAATTATGGTATTTTAGAGTAAAAATATGACAAAATTATGACAATGATTAGAAGCTTTAAAACCATTTTATATCTTGGGTTAGCATGCTTATATATAAATCTTAATATACCCTTTTTTTTCTTACAGAAGAGAATACTATATTAACACAAACCAATTGGGAAAATTATATGTGATATGTGTAATGCCTTTTGAAAATTTTCTTAAAAGAGACAAATGTTTCAAAGAGCGATTTTTTGTTGTTGTTGTTGTTGCTGCTAATTCCATTTGAATATGACAATCACAGGAGCCAGAAGCTACTTGAACTAAGGTGAAGGAATGACTCTTTAGTTTTGAAGAGCATCTCTAGAATAAAAGAATGACTTTGTTCAAGTGGATCCTCGCAATTTAGAAGCAGAGTCCAAGTAGAAGACCCTCAGGTTTGACTTGCTTACAAAGCAGCATAAAAATATTAATTACATTAATATTTTTCTTTAAATCCGATAATAATTACAAAAATCATTTATATGAATTTTTTTGTTATTTTCTAAAAACTCTCTTTGTGATTTAATTTTACGTAGATTCTATCAAAATGTGTACCAAACACTCCTATTATACATTAAAACAAATCTGGGTGTCCGTATAAAATTGACATTAATTTAGAGCAATAAAAACAATTTAAAAAGTAGAAAACTTAGAAATTTTCATGGAAATTAAATATTTTTTTAATAACGTGGGGGGCAGTTGACTGTTAGCATTCGACTATACAACACCGTGGAATTTGCATAATTTTATTATAGAAGCAACCAACATTATTTCCTAGAACAACACAAGCAGACAAAGTGGGATTTAACGAGCATCTCAAGGATGAAAGTACAACTTTTGCTCAAGTGGGTCCTGATAAATTTGAAGCAGGGACCAAGCAGAAGACCCCCTGTAACGATACGTTATATGACCCTAAAGGAAGAGGAGCGAAAGGTGACCTTTCGCCGCGGACAATTACGATTAGCGGCAGGTAGAAACGGGTGGTCTAACAATACACGTGTATACTAGGTCCCGGCTTAATTGAAAACTCTCCGTGTGCTGGAGCCAGCGCGTCTGAGGCTTTGTGAGACTGTTGAGTGAAAAGACTCTGTGAAATGATTGTAAATAATTACAGTGCCATGTGCGCCCATTAGCGGTAGCGAAAAAGGCAATTAAGTTGTTTGGGTCGGCTGATTTGAAGACGGCTTTTCGGCCACATATGGAAACGAAACAGCTGATTCAGGCGGGAAGTGACCGCAAGATTGCATCATCCTGCTTCTGGAAGTTTCCCGAAGAATCGCGTAAGGGGAACCGGGACCGCTATAAAAGAAGAGTGGCGGTGCCAAGACGGGGCTTTTTCTTCTTGAGGCTTCTTCCTGGGAGTTGCTTTGTAGCTCGAGAGGAACCGCTCGTATCTCCGATTCTGGAGTTTGCTTGATTAGAGACCTCCAGCGTCTCTGTTTGCTAAGAAGTCGACCTTCGACTTGGGAATCCCATTCCCGTTATTTTGCTAATTTTTTTTTTTTACTTTGTGCATAGAAGTAGATAGCCGAGAGTGACCCTTGCTCTCAATTTGGATCGTCTTGCATCCCGAGTTTTCCTTCCCGAACCCCAGCGTGATACGCCCTCTGAACTTTCGAACCTTGGTGTGAAAACCGACTGTACAAATCGTCAGCCCGGAGGTGATAGTGTCAGCGTTTATTACCGGCACTAATTAGCGAACAATTCCAGTGATTAGAAGTCCTAACCACACTGTACCCAGTACCCACGCATCCTTATTGTGTGAATATCATCTCAGCACGAGATCCCAGAATATTTAGAAATCTACTGAATCTGTACATAGCTGTACATAATTTATTCACCTGAATAAAATATTTAGTCTAGATTAAACAGTTTTCTAGCCTGTTTCATTGACGGCTTCGCCTACCATATCTCCAGTACGTTACACCCTTAAGCTTTTTCTGCCATCTCCAGAGATACCGTTTAGGAATTTGGAACACACTGAGACACCGAACCTATTTTACTTACCTCACCCGACATTAAGATCAACTTTTACTTTCCTCTAAATAACTATTATTTTAAATATCAAATGAGAGGATATAAAAAAAAATTCAAGTCCTCACACTGTCGCATGAGATTATCGAATAAAATTTAATAAAATCGAGATCTTCCTTCATTTTTCTCATAAATACTCCCTCATAACGATAACGACTTCAATAATAGCAATAAAGATTTTACAGCCATTTTTTAACAACAGGCGTCTGTATAATGCAAAATCTTTATAATCCGGACGATATGCAATTTTACGTCATTGGTGACATACGGAAATGCCACCAATTTACTTACTCAACTGTATCACATACCGTCAAAACCGGTAGTCATTCTCTTATATCGGTTTCGGAATTTCAGATATTTGGGATCCATAAAGTGAATCTCAAGAGCATCTTTAATATTATAAGGATCATAAAGTTCTCAACGTTTAGGTGGGGTTGTCATACGTGTTTATACTTTATGTGTCGAGGCCTACATAAACTCTATCAAGTGGATCCAGTGACACTACAGAAGACGTAAAGTTCGTGTCCCCATGCATAAGCCTTTGGTTTTGAAGTTATAGAGACTGTCTACATTAACATCTGGAATCCATAGGAACCTAAACAGGAGTAGTACAATCTACTTCAGATCCCACCCAGAGGAAACAGATATACATATTACGAGTGCCGGTTCTGGTCTGATAGCCGTCTGCTTGCAAGGCAGTATTTGGCTGCCCCCAGTCAATGCGTATACATACTAGATATTCTTTAGGCCGCTCTAGAAATTTGGTCGTCTGCTTGTACGCACTCACTGCACAGGCACTAGCCCCAGTTCTGCATAGATCGATCCAAGAGGAGAGAACAGTTTGCTCAAGAGAGAGCCTCTGGTCAATTTAATTTGCCATTCTTCTCAATGAGGAAAACACGTTCTTGCATTCATGTCCATTAAGTGTTGTCGAACGATGGCCAAATGGTTAGAATGCTGATCGTCATACCAGAGTTCGGGGTTTCGAATCCCACTGTGGCACGGCTATTCGAAGCCATTCGGAATCGGCTTTAAGCAGTAGGTTCCGGTTTCACTCGTATTGCTCCAAACCAAATCTTAACTGTTGCTTTTATTTAAAATAAAATGCCACAAGCTTTTATTTTTTTATTATTATTTTGCAGTTATATCAATAAACAGGTTATAAAATGGTTAAATTGGCAGAAAACAAAATTTTAAATGAATAAAATATTTACTTTATTTAATACTAGCATTACCCACACTGCGTTGACGGTGAAATGATATTAACAGGTTTCTAAAACCATTTCTTTTCCATTAATTCGAATAGGTTCCAGAATTGGTAAACAAATTAAAAGAATAGGTTTCAGACTAACAATTGACATCAAGCAGCATTGAGCGTGATCACTGCTTGGGTTTGGTTAGGAGCGCTACTGTCTACTGTTTTGGTACACGAGGGCTAATGAGACCGGGAATTAGTAATTTGCAGAATAGTGATATTTTGTGCAGCCGATAATTAATTTGTAAAATAGTCAGTGGCATATGACCATGCAATATTCGCTTACAGAATTTGGGGACAAAGATAAGATTTAAGGATGGAAAATTTATTATCAGTATTTGATTTACTGTTTCGAGTAATTAAGAGGTAGTGTAAACATTTAGTTGCTTTAAACTTATTTTTAATAATGATTATAAGAGCATCAGAGTATTTTAAGAGTTGTTATAGTTTCTAAGAGCCGTAGAGTACCAAACCAAACTTATATAATGGACCGATAACGCGGTCACTCTAGATGAGTATAGTTCGTCGTACTGGAGCTCGTTGTCTGACCTTCCTGGGCCAAGCCCTCTAGGCCAGAAGTTCTAGTTGCATGGATGGTAATGAAATAACAGATATTGATTACGAAAATGAGGACTGAAAAATGCTAAAATTGATGTTTAAGGGAGTCTAGAAAGTTAACAAATACTTAGTAGGACAAGTAGGAAGGATACACGAGTTCGGTGAAGGGGACACTGAGTAACATTTGAGTAAGAATTATCAAGTTAAAAACACTTAAGGTTGAACTAAAAGATAAAACACAATAATATATATATATATATATATATATATATATATATATATATATATATATATATATATATATATATATATATATATATATATATATTCCCTTCAAAATAGCTAAGAGAGATTAGCTATGAAAGTTAGAGTGCAGGTCCAGATACTATCAGCGACAGTATAACAGACTCGGATTGAGAATTCCACAAGGAGAAATTTCATTGGTTCCTGAGAACCAATGGAATTCATTCTGGAAGTCTAAAATTTCTAAGATACTAAGTGAAGTTTCAAAACTTTTCCGAAGGTTCGGATTCAGCTTGCTCCGGGGAGAAATTTCATTGGCTTCTGAGAGCCAATAGAATTTATGCTTTATTGGGCTAAATTCTACTTGGGAGCAGAGGCTGCGAACTAAGTCCAGACATTACGAAAGTGAGGAATGCAAGAGAGAAAAGAGATTGGCTATTGGGAGCCAATAGAATTTATTCTAGCACTTTGTTAAGAATGGCCATGGGCCGCTTTTCGTTTGCAGGGTCCGCTTGGTCATATTGGGCTAAGTCCAGGAGGTGTTCAAAGCATAGGTTAGAGTAAAAAATTATTTGCAAGTTTTTTAAGAAAGACATATAGTTGTTTATCACCAATGGTATATAGTTCCAAAAAATAGAAGTAAAAAAAGGTATGCAACTGTTTTAATCAATGACATGCAATATGCTATTTCAGATAACTAACACAGTAGATCAAAGTAATAGTAAAAATGCTTAATAAATTTCTCACTGAGAGTCCCGAATACGGTTGCATATGCTTTCGCACCCCATGACCCTTGGACTCAGAAACGGAAATCGACACCTCACGCCATGGTCGGAACTAGGGCATAGGCTTATGCCTCTTTCCCGAAAAACTGCGGGGGGAGGGGGATATATAAATGTAATTAGCGATATTATTCTCGCTGATTACACTGTTAATTAGCCACTATTATTTGAGTTGTTCGCACTAACGGGTAATCAGAAGACTTAAATGATCTGCAATCATGGCTCCACAGAAAAAAAAAATAAAAAAAAAGAAGGCACTATTTTTAATCCTAATACTATATTTTTAAGCATTTCATTTTATAGAACTAACCTTGAAAATTTAAAAAACTCTGAAAACTCACTTAAGGGAAAAGAAATGCAGTTAAAATAATTTAGTTATGAAGCTGTAAACGAGATTAAGGACTATAAAGAAATTCCGATAATATAGAAAAATTGTACAGTATGTTTTAACTCCTAATGACTGGTAGCCGAATAGTTAGGTCACTGATATTTGAAACAGGACTTTGTAGGTTCGAATCCTAGAGTGGCATCATGGATGTTCGTAGCCGTTCGGAATTGTCTTTAAGCAGTAGGTCATGATTTTATTATCACTCGTGTTGGAAGACTGTAGACCGTAGCGCTCCAAACCAAACCTAGTGATTGGTTTCCGCTTCTTATACGATTAGCCAATCCCAACAGATTTTTTTAGTTTCGTTTTGTACAGAATTCTTGATCTTTTAGATAAGAAATTTTGTATTCAAAAGAATTATCACAGATATTTTGTTAACAATAATATATGTTTTCACTACTTCTTTAATATTTTCCGATAAGGCATACGATAAGGGCTGTTTCATTCTAAAATTTAAAAGATATTTTATAAATTCAAGTAACGGCATATGTGAAAATATTGCGCATGGCACATTATCATTAATGCTATTTTTAAAACGAGCAATAATTACAAACTTTTAAAACAACCAATATGTTACCTCGAAATTTTCACCACGTTTACAAAAATATATTACTAATGACACGCTAAATGTATAAAACAGATTGATTAGAAACAAAATAACTTAGTTTTGTAAGTCCACTGTCGCCTTAACGTATAACTCATTTCGTACAACTCATTTTCATAATCTTTCACTGCGAGCATTCCCTTTTTAGCAGAACAAGTAATTGAAAAAAGTATTGTTATGGCGAGGCTTCGATGAAGTGAATCCACTTCCTCCTGCATCTACGAAGTTTTGGATCTAGGCCAAATGCCCGAGGGATTCAGGTTTTCCACATGGCCAAGGATATTTCTATGACATTAACAGCCCAAGAAAAAGGCCAACCGTCGTTTTCTAGGAAAATTATGCTACTGCACGTGCCCAGCCTAAGTGATGGAATCTCGAGCCGGACATAGTATCTGTGACGTCAGTGACATACCCCCGGAGTAAATAAAGACCCCATCGCAGGAAATGTGACCAGTCCGTCACACAAGCATTTCCTTTTCTTTGAACTGGAATGCAACGTAATCTTCAATCTGAATTTGGCTTAGTTCATTCATCTGAAAAGCTTTCAATTATTAGTTCAGAACTAGACTTTTTAGGCTAACCAAAGAAAAAAAGATGTATAAATATATAAGTGAGGGATTATATACTGCTATATTTTTTTATGCAATATTTCCTTTTGGTCTTAGGTTATGAATTACTTTGCTTAAATACAAGCCAATTTACGTAGGATATCGAAATGACTCAGTTAAAAATACTGAGAGCTTAAAGAAGTTACTATCCTTTCACTAAAAACAAAGGTCTTCAACCAGGGTTACGCGGAACACTAGGATTCGCTGGAACTTTGACAGGGATTCCACAATTTGTAAAAGAAAAAAATTTGTAAATATATATAAGTGAGGTATTATAGTGTGATATTTTTTATTCAAAATTCCCTTTTGGTTTTAGGTTATGAATTACTTTGCTTAAATGCAAGCCAATTTAAGCAGGATATCATAATTACTCAGTTAAAAATACTCAGAGCTTAAAGAAGTTACTATTCTTTCACTGAAAGCAAAGGTCCTCAACCTGGGCTACGCGGAACTCTAGGATTCCCTGGAATTTTGACAGGGATTCTGCAAGTGATAAAAGAAAAATATATATAAATATATATAAGTGAGGGATTATATTACAATATTTTTCATGCAAAACCTCCTTTTGGCTTTAGGTTTTGATTTACTTTGCTTAAATACAAGCCAATTTACGCAGGATATCGAAATTACTCAGTTAAAAATACTTAGAGCTTAAAGAAGTTACTATTCTTTCACTGAAAGCAAAGATCTTTAACCTGGGTTACGTGGAACCCTAAGATTCCCTGGAACTTTGATAGGGATTCCGCAAGTTGTAAAAGAAAAAATATGTAAATATATATAAGTAAGGGATTATACTGCTATATTTTTTATTCAATATTTCCTTCTGGTTTTAGGTTATGAATTACTTTGCTTAAATACAAGCCAATTTAAGCAGTATATCGAAATTACTTAGTTATACTCAGAACTTAAAGAAGTTACTATTCTTTCACTGAAAGCAAAGGTCTTTAACCTGGGTTACGTGGAACCCTAAGATTCCCTGGAACTTTGAAAGGGATTCCGCAAGTTGTAAAAGAAAAAAAATATGTAAATATATATAAGTGAGGGATTATACTGAATTTTTTTTTATTCAATACCTCTTTTTGGCTTGAGCTTTTGATTTACTTTGCTTGACTGCAAGACAATTTACATAGGATGTCGAAAACATCCTATGACCATATCGAAAACGAATAACACTCAGTTAAAGTTTCAAGTAGTTACCACTTTTTCACTCAAAGCAAAGGCTAATTTTCAAGCTGGGTTACACGGAACCCTACGATTCCCTGTAACTTTGACAAAGATTCTGCAAGGGATAAAAGAAAAAAAAAATATATATATATGTAAGTGAGAAACCACCCTGCGATGTTTGTTTTTATCCAAGATTTCCATTCGAATTTAGGATTTGATTTACTTTGCTTGACTACAAGCCAATTTACCTAGGATATCGAAAAATACTCAGTTAAAGTTTCAAGTAGTTACCATTTTTTACTTAAAACAATGGTCTTCAACAATAAATAAATAAATAAATAAATATTTTAACTTAATTTAATCAATCTAATTTTCAACTTATACGGCATAAGCTAGTAACAAGCTTAAGCTTTCATCTTATTGCTGATAATTTTAGTGAAATTTATTTCTATTCTTAATTTATAAATACGTCATTTATGTGTTATTTATTCACTTCACCCAAACTCAACCATCCATTGCCTATTTTAATTTCCTGCCTCAGTCATAGTCATATAAAATTCAATAGTTGTTTTGCCTAATTCCTATGTACACAGAACTAAAGCGCTCGACCCACGAATTTCTGTGCAACCTCTATCCTGTGATCCTGTGATCCTTAGGAGTCCATCTAGCACTTTGAGAGAGATTCCGTTAGGGATCACTATTTGCTTAGCCAAAGCGTCAAATGTTAAGTAAAATTTAAATTTTTTATTAAAGGTCAAAATTTTAAAGGCATTTAGCTAGTAAAAATAAATAAAATAAATAAACTTAATATTTTAGGGATAAAATAAAGTCTTAAATTCCGTATTCTAATGTCATTTGTCTCAAACCATGTATGCAATAAATATTTCTCTTTGTAAATATATAAACTAAATATTTTATGGATAAAATTAAGTCTTAAATTCCGTATACTAATGTCATTTGTCTCAAACCATGTATGCGAAATCTATTTCTCTCTGTACAACAAAATACAGAAATAGATTGGATGAAGAGGACATTAGGACATTGTACATTCAAACATTTTTTCTAGGTGTAAAAAATACTTTGGATTAAAGAACAATAACAGCTGAATTATAAAAAGAATTTTTTCTTTTTAATTTTGTTATAATTTAAATATTGTTGCTTTTATTTATTATTCATAGAATATAAGAAAACCAAAATAATCCCATTACCTTACCATTCATTATCTTAAGATGAACTACAGTAATAAAATAAAGAGGCAATTATATATTTGGGAATTTGAGTAAAATAAAGCTTTGATATCCTATTTTACCTGCTCTTTGATCAAGAGGTTCCTTCGCGAAAACTATAATCTGATAGGGTTCCCCAATATGTAAAGGGTTGAATTCACCTGACTTAAAGGATTCAAACCGGAAAGAATTTAGATAATATTAATTTGTTTCATTATGAGAAAAGTCAGATTTTGTTGATAAAGAATCAAAACACACACACACATACACATATATGTATGTATGCGTGTATAAAATTCAGAGAAGAAGGGGGAGGTTGCACAGCAATGGAGCCTACTGCAATCCGAATAGGTAGGGCACTTTCTTTAAGTATCAGAGAATAATTTTTAAGCACTATACCTTGATCTTATGAATCGCCAAATTCTAAAACACTTCCCTATAATGCTTCGAATAAAATTTAAAAAAAATTAAATCATGGGGATTTTTCGCATTACTACACTTCTCGCCTCTCCAACCAAAACTGCCGAACGATTGCCGAATGGTTAGAATGCTGATCTTCGGTATTGGAGTTCCTGGGTTCGAATCTCACTATGGCGTGGATATTCGTAGTCATTCGGAATAGGCTTTAAGTCGTAGGTCCCGGTCTCATTAGCCCACATGTAGTTAAAAAAAGGGGGGGGGAATAGCGGCGCTTTAAGCCAACCCAAACCCATCAAAATTGATTTCTGCATATAGTGTAGGACAGAGGTAGAAGCATATCAAGCGTACTTAATTCTCCCAGTCCAGTTTAGTATCATATAGTAAGTGGTATAATCAACTTGGTATAACAAAGATTTATGGTACCCCACCTATCCATATTTTAAGTTCCCCGCTTCTGCTTCACTTTTTCATATCATTAAGGCATTTCAATATACATACCTAAAATAACCTCCTTAAAACAGCTTCTTATTGTGAAACTAAAACGACACTTGACATTTTGTTGGATGAAATTTGGAAGAAATTTTTGTATTTCTTTTCCATTGTGTGTTATGTGTCCCATTATGTCCCATTATATTCCCATTATGTCTTATGTACTTGTCTTTGGGATAGTTTATCTCCCATGGATATAGTGCCAACAAACCAAAACATTATATCGGGAAATCTGTATAACCAAGAATAAGAAGCAAAAAGCATTTTTTAATATGCATCATCCTACAGTGAGTTATAGTGTCGTAACTTACGACATGATTATTATTAATAATGACTTATTACTAATGACTTATTATTAATAAACGCTTTTTACATAAAATATTTCTATTTTATGAACATTTGATCACTTCAGGTTATTTTTCAACTGTCATGTCAATTTGAAAATATCAACTATTTATCTTATAGCATATACAATAAAGTTAATTCAAAATAATGTTTCGAAACACATCAATTTTGTTTTTATAAGAACTATCTAAACATTTTATCTTCGAGAATGTTTTCTCTATTATTATTGTTTTGTTTTAATATTCTCAATGAATGCTTGTGATGACATCAAAGAACTTTTTTTCTTGGGTGCAAAAGATGGTCTACAAAAAAGGGCTATATTATATGTTAAACAGATGCGTATGGAGTATTTCCTATAAAGATAATTTTGAAACAAGCAGTAAATAAATATTTTATAATCAATATTTTGACGATTTTAACGATTTTTACATGAATGTATTTTAAATGACATATTGAAGTTTCAAACAAATTGATTAAAACAACAGAAAATAGTTTTGAAAGTCCACTGTCTCCTTAATTTTTAGCATCTATTGATTTTAGAATCATTATCACTTTCCCTAACAATTTATGTATAGCTCAGATGTATGCATGTATAAAATTCAGAGAAGAAGGAGGAGGTTTTACAGTAATGGTATCTAGTGCAGGCCGAATAGGATAAGGAACTTTCTTTGAGTACTAGGGAATAATCTTTAAGCACTATACCTTGGTCTAATGAATCGCTAAATTCTAAAACAATTCCCTGTAATGCTTCGAATAAAATTAAAAAAAAATTAAATCATGGAGATTTTCGCATTACTACACTTCTCGCCTTTCCAACCAAAACTGACGAACGATGGCCGAATGGTTAGGGTGCTGATCTTCGGTATTGGAGTTCCTGGGTTCGAATCTCACTCTAGCATGGATATTTGGAGTTCTGAATCGGCTTTAAGTAAAAAAAAAAAAGAAAATCGCAGAGCTCTAACCCAAACCCATCAAAATTGATTTCTGCATATGATGTAGGACAGAGGTAGAAGCGTATCAAGCGTACTTACTTCGCCCAGTCAAATTTAGTATCATATAGTAAGTGGTATATCAACTTGGTATAACAAAGATTTATGGGTACCCCACCTATCAATATTTTAAGTTCCCCGCTTCTGCTACACTTTTTCATATCATTAGGCATTTCAATATACAGACCTAAAATAGCCTTCTTAAAACAATTTATTATTGTGAAATTAAAATGATACCTGACATTTTGTTGGACGAAATTTGGGAGAAATTTTTGTATTTCTTTCTCGTTGTGTTTTATGTCTCCCCTTATGCCCCATTATATTCCCATTATGTCTTATGTACTTGTCTTTGGGATAGTTTATCTCACATGGCTATAGTGCCATAAAACGCCAAAAAATCAAGCCATTATATCGGGAAATCTGTATAACTAAGAATAAGAAGCAAAAAGCATTTTTTAATATGCATCATCCTAGAATGAGTTATAATGTCGTAACTTACAACAGGATTTTTACTAATAATGACTTAAAACGCTTTTCCTTAAATTTTTTTTTATTTTATGAATATTTGAACACTTCAGGTTATTTTTCAACTGTCATATCAATTTGAAATATATCAACTATTTATCTTATAGCATATAAAATAAAAGTTAGTTCAAAATAATGTTTCGAAAAAATATATCAATTTTGTTTTTATAAGAACTATGTAAACATTTTATGTCCGAGAATGTTTTTCTCTATAATTATTGTTTTGTTTTAATATTTTCAATGAATGCTTGCAATGACATTAAAGAACTTTTTTTTTTCTTGGGTGAAAAAGATGGCCTACAAAAAATGGCCATTTTATGTGTTAAACAGATGCGTATGGGGTATTTTCTATAAAGATACTTTTGAAACAAGCAGTAAATAAATATTTTATAAACAATATTTTGATGATTTTAATGATTTTTACATGAATATATGTCATATTAAAATTGTAATATTAAAATCCCTTATTTACATATTTTAATATTAATTTAATAACTTTTGTTCATAAAGTACGTTGGGGGTTTGCGCGGTAATTCTGAATTTTCCTTCCAAACACTCTATAGACTTAATTCAGCCTCTGTCTATACTACTTTAGCCAATAAGGCGATTTCACGCAGCAGGGCAAATCTCAACTTATAACTATTCTGGCTTTCATTTCAAACTGAAGAGCAGTTTATTGTTTGGCTATTGGCTGTTGTATACATGAAAATGAATGGGAAGGGCATTATAGTAGTTCGTGACGTTGCGACAAATTGTTCTATAGTTAGCGCATTCTCTTTAAGCAAGGGTATTTTTTGCCACGTGATCAGTTGTGCTTAGGGATTATTCGTAGTCTTTTTACCTGAGAAATCCCTACATGAAAAATGTGTGTGTGCAGGATCACATCGTCTGTGTGCACGATGTTGTAAAAGTGTTTTCCTGTTGTATGGATTTCATGTATCTCACCAGAAATAAAATGTGTTGTGCTTTTGCATGAATCTCGCCCATATTACATATATTTTATGGACGTATTGAAGTTTCAAACTAATTGATTTAAAACAACAAAAAATAGTTTTGAAAATCCACTGTCTCCTTAATTTTTGGCATCTATCGATTTCATAATCATTATCAGTATCCCTAACAAATTATGTATAGCTCGGATCCACTGTTTAGAAGTACCTGTAAAGCGTTGGAGACATATAAAATAAAAGAATATCTAAGAGAACGTGGAACTTAAAGAAGTCTGATGTTTACAGTAGAGCCGGTTAGACTCTTAACCTCTGATTGAAAGGTCTTTGCAGTATCTTCTCATTTCTCTCTGTATTTACTTGTTATATAAATTTTTAATTCCTCTCATACTAATCTATTCCTCAGGGACATTGACATTGAGTCAGAGAGATGAGGATATGAAAAGAAAGATATCGAAATGCGTTCTTGGAATACAAATACAAATAGATAGTGAACGATACAATTCACAGTTGAAGGAAAAATTCACAGTTGTAGAAGAAATACAGCTAACAAGATATCATGAAATACAAAGATTAAAGTGAGCAGGGTATATTAACGAGGGAAAAGCAGAAGAGACTCTACTAGAGTTTTTATGGCCAAACTTTCTGATGTCTGAACAAGAAGCAGGTCTAAACTAAGACATATTGTTTGTATTGAACATGATTTTTAAACATGAAAAATACTGACTTACTGAGGACCACAACCAACCCACATAAGTGGTTTATGGTTGCAAATGCCATGGTGGCCTGGTATATCCACATTTACTGCCGAACTTTATTTAGAACGCTATTTCTGCTATTTGTACATACTACTGCAATACTGCGAGATTTTCAAGATTTCTAACATCAAAAGATTCAATTTCAAATCAATTTAAATAGTTTTTACTGTTGTTACTTAAACACATATTTTACTATTTCTTAATTTTTATACATTTTCCATAATTATAGAACTTTTTTACATCATTACAATATCGTTTACATCAATTACACATATGGTATGTACAAACTGTATTTTAAAAATAATTTATCTACATATCTTATCCTTATTCAAAGAAAATATATGTAGATAAATTATTTTTAAAATTACTTTTTAAAAATTATTTATCTACATATCTTATCCTTATACAACGAAAATATATGTAGATAAATTATTTTTAAAATTACTTTTTAAAAATAATTTATCTACATATCTTATCCTTATACAAAGAAAGAAAAAGTAAACAACATATACTCCATGTATTTATATAACCATTAACATAAGTTGAGAAAATAAATGAATAATTCTGATTTAATATATCGTAAATTTGCTTTAGTTTCTTCCTGTTAAATTTATTATTGTATCAATTCTTTTAAAATATTTGCTTAGTTCTTCATTATCCTTCATTTTTATTCTTGCACCAGAAATACTGCAACTTTTCCGTAGAAAATACAGTGGGCTACCTAATGAACCACAAGGGCCGTTTGAAGACTGTAATATGCCTGTTCTATATAAATAATACTACAAATAAGAAACTGCAGACGAAGATCAATAGATGAGATTGTAAAGCCATTCTCGAGAAGGCGAAAATTCCCGTTGGGCTATCACGTCAATGGAGAAGAATGCATTAGATCTACTGGAAAGTTCTCTCTATTTCGGATTGTACAATATAATTCCCTTTGATCCCCCATGATGTTAATTTGAAAGAGCCATTTTTTAAAAATACCTTGTCCTTAGAAGTAAAGGATTAAAGTAGCACTTTTCTGACAATTTCTGCAGGTTTACCCTTCAAAATATTTTGCAAGGAGAGATACAAGCGACAACCCCAGATTTAGGTCTGGGGAGTATGGTACAATTTCCCAGTTTAATTAAGCTATTTTTTGACCAGTCGCCAAGACAGCATGTTGTCTGGCTTTATCATGATACAGTTTGATGTGTTTCCTATTGAACATTGATATTCTCTTTTCCCTGATTATTTTAATTGAATTATAAATCGTCAACCTTTTAACAAATTCTCGATGCTTGCAATATGACAACTAATGAGTTAAGGAATGGCTACTCACATTAAATTTAAGAATTATATAATGCATAAAAGATTTAAAGAAACTAAGGCTTATTACAATAAATGTTATCGCAGTTGCAGCATTTCGTCTGGAGACCGGTCACGATTGCCTCGCCAAACACCTTTATAGCATAAACATCTATAATAGCCTCTTGTGCACTTTGTGCAAACAAAATTTTGAAATGGACAAAGACTACTTTGCAAAGTGCTCATCTTTGAAAAAGGAAAAGCTTTGCAATCGATATTGGGAGGCAAAAGAGATCATGGAGTCGACACTCAGAGATTTTCTTTTGTTTTTAATGTTTTCAATATTTTATTGTTCATTTTTTAATGTTCTTGTTCCTTATTGTACTTTCTATGAAGTTTGCTACTTTTTTATCCGTTTGTAGTATTTACGGTTCCAATCTAATGCATGTGTTATATAAAGAAGCCAGTGATATAGAATCAAGAGCAATTAAAAAAACAATGAATGTTACTTATATCGAATGAATATAGAAGCTGATACAGTTCCACAGTATCTGTACGCAAACTGCTACTGCACAGAAAAGTTATAAAAATCGTTATTTATAGTTAAACGTTTAATCTGTCTTCATCTTTCATTGTTTTCTACAATTTATGCTGGAATGTTTGAAAGATATATCCAAATACCATTTTCAATTGAAAGTATTTTATCTTCCTATATCTTTCCGCCTTTTATTCCTCAGTTCTCACGGGCGTCTTAAAGGTTTCATTTTTGTTTTTCTTCTTTTCTTGGATAAAAAAGTAATACACAACAATACTATCAAAAACCCAAATTTCACTTTTTAAATCCTCGATGCGTTGCAATCTTTTCGGCTTTTGAATTTGACAGATGGATGATGACACCCGAATTCAGTCAGTCAGACCGACATCTACTGGTTATGTGCAGAAAATTTGACCTTAATCTCTCCAAGAAACAGTATCTTCAGCGTCACGACTGAATGCTTTCGGGAGAATGAATGACCTCTTCCAAGTCGCTAATGTTTTACATCCAGAGGTTTCTGAAATTTTATGTAGACACATTGTCTTCAAATTGAGACTCTGTATAATTAACAAAAGTCTCATTCTGGAAGAAGTAATAAGTAGACAATGCATAAAACCCTTCATGTTTATGCATGTAATCTCGGTTGTGCGTAAATGGTGCAATTTATAGGCATGGAATTTGTCAAATGGGTGCTTTAATAATACCATAAAGAACGTATCAGAGTCCTTTTTCGAGAAAAAGATTTTGTTTTTAATTTATAACTTATCTTAATATTAAAGTGTTTATAATTTTGTACCACGAGCAGCAATTTGTGTTATCCCACGAGTAAGGAACCTTACATGTCAGGTTTGGTTTGGAGTGCTATGGTTTACTTTTTTGCAACACGAGGGCTAATGAGACCGGTATATACAGTTAAAAGCCGATTCCGAACGGCTACAAACGTCCATACCACAGTGGGATTCGAACCCACGAACTCTGGCACTAAAGGCTAGCACCCTAACCAATCGGCCATCGTCCCTTACATGTCAGAGAAGCCGATGAATGTGTATTTTTTTGTGCCTTGTACAATTCATCATAACCATTGCTTTCCATACTATTGCATATTAGTAACTTTAGTATATAGACGCTGTTTCGAGTGAAGAACTTGGGTATCTTTCAGTATTTAATATATTTAATTTTTACCTCCCACATGTCTTCTGTTTTTTCGTAGGTTTTTGAGGAAGATTTAATGTTTATGTTTCTTAGCAAAAGGTCTACTTTAATAAAAGTCTGTGCTAAAAACTTTCCCTTGTTAACAAAAATCTTTTTCAAATAGCTCAGCTTGCTTCGCTTAAAATGTTGTATACAAAGAAATCCTTGACATTTTGACATAGAATATATCATATCTAAAAAATTTCTTTCATTAAAAATGAAAACATCACATTTCCTTTTCAAATATATCTACTTTAGTAAAAGTCTGTGGTAGAAAACTTATAATTCCTAACTAAAAGTTGGTGGAAATAGGTCAGCTTGTTACACCGAAAATGTTGCATACAAAGAAAGCTCTGATATTTAGATATATTTTATATCATATCTAAAAAATGATAACATCACATTTTCTTTTCAATTATTTCTTTTTTTTTCATTGCTTTTTTAGCTGTTCCGTCAACATCTAAGCCTGTTTTTACAGGCTTTTCAACTAGTCTTTTACATAAAACGCTCAAAATTGATGAAAGCAAACACGATTGAACAAAAATGGGGCAAACCTACAAGCATAGAATTTTATATAAAGATTCTTTGTGGCACTCTGCGGAATGTTTCGACCCACATCGAAATGGCTTTCGTTTATTTAATGCTGAATCGATTTTCCCACATCATTTTGTGTAGGTATAAACGAATGATATTTTGATCTAGAGATCTACGTGCTATCTTGAAGTTGAAAAAAATTTTCTTTCATATAAACGTTTTCATAAATTTGGAGAAAATAACAATCGATGTTTTAAGAATTTATAAATAGTAGTAACTATTTAGCCAAGGAAAATTTCGTTTTAAAATTACGACATTGAAATAATTGTCCATAATAATGTTTTGAAAACGAATTAAAGGTTGAAGTATTTTCTCGTTTAAAAAAGGGGAAATTAAATAATTAGCATTACATGAATTTTTAGGAATTTTTAATACTAAAGTAATCTGGAGACATTATTTCCTACAAGGTTTTCTCCGAAAGAGGAAAGAGCCAATACCGCTCAAGCGAGTTCAATGATGTCATATACATTTAGTATGTTCAAACTTTTTTGAAGAACAAGATAGGAAAACATGGAAAACGTAGAAAACGTGTGAAGTTGAAAAATTAAAATTAAAATTGCGCCATCAAAAATTACTTTTAGTAATACTTTTTTCATTTACATTTATACCAACTGCAGATTCACGAATTCTTAATTATTTAACTTTTCTCCTTTACTTTTTAGCTACCGTGCCAATACTTTAGACTGTTTTTTACAGGCATTTTAACTAACATTGAATTATTTACTAAACAACTTGAATGTTTAACGAAATAAGAAAAAGTGTTTTTAGAAACTTTCATGTAAAATGGTATAAGTGAGAAACATTCATGATATATTGCCCATGGAAAATCTAAAACTGTATAGTGTTCTACTGACTCAATTATACTCAATTGTTGTAATTTTAAAACAAATTTTTCCCCTAGCTTAATAGTTACTATTTAGGAATTTTTAAAACATCGGTTTTTATTTTTTCCAAATTTATAAGGATGTCTATCTGAAAGGAAACTAGGATATTAAAATTTGTTAAAAAATTTTATTTTTCAATAACTAACTTAAAAAGAGGAAGTTCTCTGCTTTTAAAAAGTTACGTAATATATATACATTTCTAATACACATACGCAGATTTCTTAGATATTTAAAACATAAATAATACTATTCAAGAACATTTAGAAAATAAGCATTCTCAAGACACGTTTCTCAAGATCCTTTACGTGCACATTTTAAAAATTTTACTGAAAATATAAATTTGAAATTTCATATTTAAGAAATATTTTGCTTCTTATGAAGCTAAAATTTTAGAAAACGGTGCTATTTTGCTATTACCGAATAATTATTGCGACAAAATACTGTGTTTTTTAAACTAATAGAAAGTTAGTATTTTTTAAAAATTTTAGTAATGTAAATAATTATAGTAACAGGTTTATGTTATCTTGTAGAGTGCCTTTTGTTTGTTAATATGAATGCTGTTAAGCTAAATAAGTTAATAGTCCTCATCTAGTAAAGTGCCTTTTGTTAATATGAATGTTTTTAAGTTAAATAAATTAACAGTTTCCATCTAATAGAGTGTCTCTTGTAAATATGAAGGTTTTCCAGTTAAGAAATATATTTAAGAAACATTTTGCTTCTTATGAAGCTAAAATTTTAGAAAAAAGTGCTATTTTGCTATTACCGAATAATTATTGCAACCAAATACTGTGTTTTTTAAACTAATAGAAAGTTAGTATTTTTTAAAAATTTTAGTAATGTAAATAATTATAGCAACAGTTTTATGTTATCTTGTAGAGTGTCTTTTGTCTGTTAATATGAATGTTTTTAAGTTAAATAATTCCCATCTAATAAAGTGTCTTTTGTTAATATGACTGTTTTTAAGTTAAATAACTTAATAGTTTCCATCTAGTAAAGTGTCTTTTGTTAATATGATTACTTTTAAGTTAAATAAGTTAACAGTTACACATCTAGTAGAGTGTCTTTTGTAAACATGAAGGTTTTCTAGTTAGTAAGTTTATAGTTTTGTAAGTATCTAGTTACCGATACCTGAAATATTTCGAGAAAAAAAATTTAAACCTTTTTGAGATTATATTTTAGAAAAAATGACCAATGTTTTCAAAATAAATGGACTTGAAAATACCAGCGAATTTTAGTGTTTAATCATTTGTAGCAAAAATTATAATAATACATAATTTTTAAAAATAGAAAGAATTATAGGAAGGCAAAAATTTTGTTGTCTAGTGCCGAAAATGTCTTGATCCCTTTAATTGTCGCACAATTTTGATAGAATTCGTTAAAAAAAAATCTTTGTTAATGGTTTAGGGACTTTATATTTTTTTTTTAATTTCGAAATTAATTCTGATAAAAAATTATCTTTTTATGTCTTTCAGTTGAACGATTTTGAAATACAGTGAAACCTCTATCATTCACTCCCGCATTGATCGTTCGTTTCACTTGGTTCCGAGTTTAGAACCAATGCTACTTTTTACCAGATTCACCATTCGCGGGATTTTTCTTTTTCCATACCTATCGTCGAAAACGTTTAGCCCTGAAGCTTCGTTTTTCCGGAAGTATCGTTGTGAGATAACGATATAGGAGACTTGTAAAAAGGATATTTTGTGTGTAGTGATAAGAAAATTTCAAAGTTGTGTGAATAGCACAAAGATTTCTGGCTCATCAGAGGTTTTTATTAAAATCACTGAAGGATTTTTTTTAGATGATGGTGACGAATTCAGTGGTAATGTAAATGATATTTTGTGTGTGATAAGAACGTTTCAAGGTTCGTTTTAGTGAGACATAGGAAATTTGTGCAAAGGATATTTTGTGTGTGTATTGATAAGAACGTTTCAAGGTTGTGTGAACAGCAAAAAGATTTCTGGCTCATCAAATGTTCTTATTAGAACCACTGAAGGTATTTTTTTTTTAATATGAGGGTGATGACTTCGGTGGGAGAATATGCTTTTAAATTTATTTTGTAACAATGCTGTTAAGTTTCAATAATCTACGGCTGATTATTTCGCCTCCATACCTGCTCCTTATACAAGACCCATGCGAAATCATATCCAAATGACTAGGGTATGACTTACAATCGGAAGTAGAAACTTCGCAAACCGTTCGGCGAGTTTACAAATGCCTTATACCTCAACAGGATAGGCGGCGGCTGGTATGATTATATCTTTAGTATACTCCCCAGGGGGACAACGTCTCTCGTGTCCGCCGCCGCGGCCACCAGCTTCAAGCCGTACGTGTTCTCTGGGTAGTGCTAAATGAGAGACAACCTCAGGGGTATACCTCCTCTAGGTATACACGGATGTCACGAACCAGGGGTTCACCTGAGTGATCTTTTTCTAGTGTCTTCTCTGGTAGATCATAACTTGGCTCTGTAGCACTTGTTCCTTGCCGGAGTTGACCAAATTAATTCTCGAGCCATGACGGGCCTTGCGTAGGACAGCTGCAGCTTTATAGCTGTCGTAGCGACTGGTTTTGAGTGAAAGCTGCTGTATGGTCGAAGAGCTTGGGTCAGCTGAGGAATTTCCTTAGTATACTCCTCAGTGTAGGAATTATTAATTTGCAGCAGGTTACCCCATGATATCGTAAGCGTTTTTAACACAGTACAAATACCACCAAGGAAAAATTTTGTCGCTTTACAACTTTTGCTATCTAGAGGGTGTGTTTGTACAATAAAGCAATTTACTTGGATTATTTTTTTTTTATACAGGTGAGACTGCATACTCAAGGTGCGATATGCTCGTGCTTACTTCTTTTCTCTTACTGTAAAATCACTCCAGTTTTCTTAAAATGTAACCAGCTGTTTAGCCAACTATTTTGCTCTAAATTTCTCTTGAAACGTTGTCCATAAAAAATTATGGTTATATATTCGGTATTTATATTATCAAAAACTTGATGAAATCTCTTAGTTTTCGAATCGTCTGCATATATTTTACATTTAATACATTGTTCAGAAACAAAATGTTGAATCTTATTTTGTCTTTTGGGAATACCATGGTATAGGGTATCTTCTGCCGGTATGGAAGTGATCTCTGCTGTACGTTGAATTAAAGCAAACCATTATATAATATCTGAACATACTGGAATATCAACTACATTCTGAAATGCGATGGTTTTCCTCCGCAGGTGATGTATATTTCATAGACGATAGTTTTACAATACATCCTACCAGAATCCATCGTGCCAAACTTTAACGTATGGAGTAAAAACATAGTACTGAAGCGTTGTGGAATTATGTTTTTACTCCGCAGGTGATGGATACTTCATGGACGATAGTGCTACAATACATAGTGCCAGAATCGTTTGAGATTGGTTTACTGAACATTAATCAGACTTACAGCAGTTTTCCTGCCCACCATAATGAATGGATCTTAATAAAAATGTTTGATACATCTTGGAATGGTACATCCGAATGGTTTCCGCTTCCATTCAATTTACAGAATCTAACGGCATGTGTAGCAGATGCATGCTATGACTTTCTAGATGTAAATACTATTCAGAAGCTTGTGGAATCAATGCCTTCACGAATATGGCCTGCTATCGGGGCAAAATGACTTTCAGTGGACTATTAGTTCTAGTTTTCTAATTCTTTGGCTAGTGAGAGCCAGTGCCATCAGATAGAAATCTCCTATTCCATCCAATTTACAAGTTCTTATGTTTTATGCAAATAATGCATATTATTCTGTGGGCATGAATTGTACTTCACCCTATTGGGGAGCTATGTGCTCAATAATATGGGTTGTTATTGGAGTAAAAGGAGGTTCAACGAACTATTAGTTCTAGTTTTCTAATTTATTGGCTAGTGGTCATCCGACAGCAATACCCTATTCCATCTAATTTACAATATCTTAAGTTCTATGCAACTAATACATGTTATTCTTTGCACGTAAATGTACACCAGAAGCTTGTGGAATTGGTGTGCTCATAAATACGGTCTGTTGTCAATTCAACAAAGAGGTTCAATGAGCTGTTAGTCCTAATTTTCTAATTCATTGGTTAGTGTGAGTTAAGGCCATCCGACAGCAATATCCTATTCCATTTAATTTACAAGACTTTAAGTTCTGTTTAGCCAATACATATAATTTTCTGGACATAAATGTACTTCAGAATCTTGTGAAGTCTATGTGTTCCTGAATATGGATTTTTAACAGTGCAAAAGGAGATTCGATGAACTGTTAGTCTTAGTTTTGTAATTTATTGGCCAGTTTGTGTACTTAAGTTAGTATTAATGATAATACGATGTAAACAATCTTTGATTGTTTCATAAACTATTTTAAAGGATCTTTTTCATACGTTGCTCATATGCAAGATAGTAAAATATAACTGTAGAAATAAAATAGAGATATTTTTACTACAATTTTACGAATTTTTAGGCACAATATAATTTAAATACCAATTTAATTTTTTAAGCTTATTTTACATGGATGAATAAATAACCGGAAAAATGTTAGAGCTTTAGTAAATCAAACAATGATAAAATAACAAAGTGATGTGCTAAAGCAATGATAAAATATTTACTCAGTATAAACTAGCGTGTGATTGGTTTCAATTTGGGTCACTGTGTGTAAGTCACCATTACATATTTATGTAATTCTATATTTACTCGTTTCCCTATTCTGATATAAGAGATTTTAAGGTGGCTAGCTTCCTTTTAATCTTTGACTTTTTATGCTTTGTGAGTCAAGAGAAGCAAAGTCGTCAAGATGACGTCATCTCCTTAACACTTCTCTTCGCAAATAAGAAAAGTTACACTCAGCGGGATAATGAACAACACGAAACGAAGAAATGCAGGAAATTTATTTCGGAGTGGAGGAAAGGCAATGGGAAATGGGTTAAACAATTATATTACGATACATTGAAAGAAAAATGAGTATTCCCGCAGAATATTTCGGGCGGTATTTTAAACTTTCAGTTTAGATTTTTCGCTTTTCATTATTAAAGAAAAAAAAATCTTGGGATGAGATCAAAATAAAACTTATGACACAGTTAAATTTATTTTGATTTCTGTGTCCCCAGTAGCTGTAACAAAGAAAAACAATCAAGCAGTAGTTGAAAGGAGATTTTATATTTAGTTCTCATGAACAAAAATAACGATGAAATTTTCATCAATTCCAAAGTCTAGCTTTAAAAATCCTTCTATCTAGAGCATGTGTGATTAACTAGAAGCCTTTTAAGGAATTTTGTGTGGTCCAGTGTTGAAATATTTTGCATTTTCACACTAGCTGCTTTATTATTTTGACACGAGATAGGTCTAGTGATTAGCGTGTGAGGCTAGAATGTATTGGCGTCGGGTTCGGGCCTAGCAAGCGCACTAAACACCTCCTGTGTATTCAGAATAAATCTTGGGGTCTTTCTTGCTGAGATGTCGGATTGGGGGAGAGAGGTACTGAATCGGGAGGTAAAACTCCCCACATACACTTTCTGAGGATAACCAAAATTGAGGGAATGTATAGCATCGAATCACAGACATCTAATACCGTCCAGGGCAAGCAGCCTTTGCAAGTTATTAAAAGGCATGAATCATAAGGCACGAGATGACCTACTGTCCAAGATACGGACTAGAAACCAGGGAAATAATTTCTAGCCTAGGAAGAAACACGAAATATCTCCCTGTACACCCAGAAAATGTGCAATATATATCTATGCATCTAGATACCTTTACTCTGAGAAATCGGCAGATGAAGGAGAGGTACGGAATCAGAAGCAAAAATTCCTTCTCCTTGAAAAGGAGGAATTTTGAAATTGAAACGAATCTCCAGCGTGGCATGACAAAGGCCCTGCCCCTGTCAGAATAGGCGGCCTAATGCCCCTAAGAATACTTTGAAATATTTAACTCAACATATTATTCCATGCTCCTATAAGTATAGACATATCATTAAATAGGACTGATCATACGATTAGACCATTAAGGTCTAATTGTATGATCAATCCTCAGAAAAGCAATAGAGCCAACCAACATAAATTGAAATATAAATTACATACTATTTATTATTTATTCAAAAAGAAGATTTAAAATAATATAAAAAGTAATTATACATTGTTTTAGGTATTTTTAGCGAACAAAATAAATAGGCTAACTTAAATAGGTGATTTTTTTTTTGTTTTTTTTTTTTTGTTTTTTTTTTAAATTCTAAGTGTCTTATTTAATTTTTCATGTTATGAATCTAGTTTTACTGGGGAGTGTAAATAAAATTGTTACCTTTCCCTTTCTGAAATGCCTCTAAAAAATGAGTATCACTTAGGTACTTGTGGTGTTACATAATGTGGATTTCTGTGGATGAAAGGTTGCCTATTCCCGATATAGAATTATTGACAATTGATAAAATAGGAGGATTATACAACAAAAGTAAAATATTGTTCCACTATTCCTTAAAATAACTATTATAGACATTTTGTACAGATAAAAGAATGGATATCTTTAATATTTTAATTTTTCCCTATTTCTATTGTACGTAAATACTTGGGTTAACAATGAAACAATGAAGTTAATATTAATAATAACAATGAAGTTAATATTAATAATATATTAATGATAACAATGAAGTTAATATTCAAAGAAAATTTTCGAGGAAAGAGAATTTTCAAACAATAAATAAATAATATATTTTAAAATAAATAACATTTAACTTGAAATTTTTAACCGCTCTTACATAAATATTTTGCTATAAACATAATTTTTCTGAGATAATTGATTCAAAAGAAAATGAATTGATTTTTATACTTCACTTTAAAGGAAAATAATGAATTAAGGCAACGTATGATTTTCCCATTCACCTATTAAGTTATTACATTTTATACTGCACTTCATTTAAACTTATTTTATATATATATTTTTTATATATTTTGGGAAATTATTAATTTTTTTAACCAAATTTTCATATTTTATATTGAAATTCATAAATATATAAATAGACAAATAAACATATATATATAATATATAAATATACATATATATATGATATCATTTTCGCAAGGATAAATAAAAAGTTAATTTTAAATCTAAATCCATTTTTTTTTAGTCAACCTTCCCGTTCTGTGGTTCAGCATCGACTGATGAAAAAACTAGTTTTTATTTATCTAAATTTTTCCAGAATCTATGTAGTAGACAAGAACATTCGGCTTCGTTTTCCTGTATATACCGTTATTTTTGTACTCCCAAACAAACCTTGTTGTTACACTAACCCGTACTAGTACGTGACCAGTACGTGACCCGTGTCAATCGTCAGAAAACGTACTAATACGAGTTCCGCGATCAAGTATCAATCGTCAGAAAACGTACTAGTACTTGTCCTGCATACAATGTGTTAAAAAATGAACATCCAAAAGTTTCGCAGTTACAGCACTCCCTTCCATTTAGTAAAAGAGTAACAAAATTATTAAACATAATTTATACTTAGTTTCATTCAAAGTAAAAATAGACTAGAAAATATAAATATTAAACTATTGAAACAGTTTGGCGGAATTACATTTAAAAAGCTAGAAAAAAAATTACGCTGAAGCTTATCATTTAGTTTTGAGAACAGCCGTGACACATATATCGCATTCATGAAATTAATGTCGAAAGAGTCATTTAAAAATGTCTTTAGAAGGAATGAAAGCTCTTTACACGAGAAGGCCAAGAGACAACAATTTACTGCTTCTGGTGTTTTTCCATCCATTAAACTGTTAGCTTTCTTGCGTTAATAAAAAAAATCGGTCAAAAATCTATTACGAACCTTCATTTTACTTTAAAGTTTCTTCTTTGACTGGAAATCTTATTATCATTGTCTGATTTTTTTAAACTTTCTTACATACTTTGTTGTCACATGTTTTGTTGTCGTAAAAAAAAGTGACCTCGAGATTTTTGATGAAACTTGATGTTTTAGGTTTCCCTTATGTCAAACAAAAAGAAAAGGAAAAGTTTAGAATTATGTACATGTTTAAATGTGATTGTATGTATACTCAGTAATGAAATGAACTTGATGGATTAAATTTGGAATGTGGATATTATATTAAAAAGGTAGATCTCTATATACAGCTTTTCAAATTAAACAGTACAGTACAATATTTTGTTACACAACGAATAGGCAGAAAAACTATATTAGTATGTATTACATAGGCAGAAAAATAAACTATATTATATAAAAAACTATACTAACAGGAGGGAGGATTTCCTGGTTATAAACAGGTATCCGTACTGTATTTTCCAGTAAAAATAGCTTTACCCTACTTCACCTTTGGCGAAAAAGGGACATTACGATGTGATTTCAACCTTAAATTATTGCAATTAATCTATTAACCAAATCCCCAATGAAGGAGAAAAATCTTTAAATTTTTGCAAGCTTTAAATTTAAATATCTCGGTCAGTTTTTGACAAAGGAGTGGGACATTTTAAGTTACGACTTTTAGAATGGGTTTCAAATTTTACTAAATATAATACAGTGCACTCAGCTTAATGTGATCACTTTGGGAGACCGTGATTATGATAAATATAACCGATTGATAACAATAAACGATATGCAAAATTAGATACATTTACCCCCCCCTTTAATTCACACGTACTAAATTTCAAAACAAAATGAAAAAACACACCTTATATTTATGTACTGTAGATTATCCTTTAACCCACTGAACGGACGCGTCGACGGGGGTTCGACAGCGAATTCCTGTTCGAAAACGGACCTGTCGACCCCTTCTCGTTCGCACTCGTATAACACACTTTTGAGGAAAAAAAATATTGCAAAGCGATAATAAATGAAAGATACTAATTTTGAGTAACGGAACTCCTTTACCTTGCAGGGAAAATAACTTAAAAGTAGCCTGACAACTTTTAAACCGGCAACTCTAGTATGGTACGGTAAGTTCCGTCTGGAATTTACGAAAAGGGTGACTGTTTTGAAAGGGAAAAAGGTGGGGAGGGTGGCCGGTGGATGGGTTAAAACATAAGAATTGTATACATAATTAAAAAAGTGATCAATTGTTGACTGTCTACAATTTTTTCTAAGAAGCTCATTGATAAATTGTTCGTAATCATAATCAACCTGTCATAACGATTTAAAATTTCAATCTTTTGTTTTAATGTTAAATCATTTCGCTTTCTGGCTTCCATATCGACAAGCTGCATGTAAGCGGACAATGCATAAAATGTGAATCTGATAATAATGTGTTACCTTCTACTTACCTGACAACAATTGATCACTAGCAGGTTGTGCGTATTTCTGAAAATTTTGAGGACAATGTAATTTTCCACTCCTTTGTCATTCCTCACTTCCCTAGGTTGAAGAAGAGAACTCTCGAAAATTCAAACAACAGCGAAGGGAAAGAAAAGAATGGGTTCCTTCTGAATATATTGTGAATATTCCTTTGCCAGTTAAAATGAGGTTCGAAAACTGATAACATTAACCGATGTAACGATTACATAAAGCGATAATCTTAACATACAAATGAATAGAGAAAATCGGGACAGAGTGATTTCGATAATAATAAGCGATTGATAACATTAACCGCGATGATCCTTTGCCAGTTAAAATGAGGTTCGAAAACTGATAACATTAACCGATGTAACGATCACATAAAGCGATAATCTTAACATACAAATGAATAGAGAAAATCGGGACAGAGTGATTTCGATAATAATAAGCGATTGATAACATTAACCGCGATGATCCTTTGCCAGTTAAAATGAGGTTCGAAAACTGATAACATTAACCGATGTAACGATTACATAAAGCGATAATCTTAACATACAAATGAATAGAGAAAATCGGGACAGAGTGATTTCGATAATAATAAGCGATTGATAACATTAACCGCGATCACATTAAGCGGAGTCCACTGTATTAATATTCTCTCAATTTTTCCCCTAATACTTATGATAAGAACCAATTTTGTCCTAAGTGCTAAAAAGAATCCTAAAAATATATAATGTGTAAAAGATACCTTTTAAAAGATCCATAAAATGTAAAAAGACATGCAGATGGAGCATTTTAACCCTTTAACGGACAGTGGTTTCGTAGCAAAACCACCTATTAAACATCTTTTTTTTTTTAAACTTTACTTTTTGGATTACTTTACTTTATCTTTTTATAATTATTTACGGCTCCGATCTCATACATCTGTGATATGTGGAAGTCAATGATGTAGAATCAAGAGCTTTTGCAATTAAAAAAAAAACTTTTTGGAGACATGGATGAGTTTTCGATTATATATATATATATATATATATATATATATATATATATATATATATGTATATATATGTATATATAATATATATATATATATATATATATATTATAATATATGTAATGAGACTGACTTCTCGATGGGGGGTTGCAGTCATGGCCTAAAAATGATATAGCTATAGACCTTTATTATATACAACTTTGAAGGACGGGTTCAACTTCATCATCTGTATGAGACTGACTTCTCGATGGGGGGTTGCAGTCATGGCCATAAAAATGATACCGTTTCAGCTATAAACCTTTATTAAGACATTTGTAAGGACGGGTTTCCCACTTCATCATCTGTAATGAGACTGACTTCTCGATGGGGGGTTGCAGTCATGGCCATAAAAATGAGACCGTTTCAGCTATAGACCTTTATTAAGACAACTTTGAAGGACGGGTTACCCACTTCATCATAGGGACAAACTGAAGGTTAGCTAGCATAAAGTTCTATTTACAAGACCATTAACCACTGGGTCGACAATGTGGGAAAATATCTGTATAGAAAAATCTGTCTCCGCTAGCGTGTATTATCCTTTTTACAGTTTAAGGAAATTTCCTAATTGTCCGCTAGGGCCATGTAGGTTAGTTAAAGGCCCCTTTTCTGAAAAAGGGCATAACCTGTTCAAGCTGTCAGTTTAGGGTAGGGGTTAGTCAGTTAAGGGGAATGGAAAATAGCGGGAATTTTTACCCTTGATTCAAGTTTTGAAAACTCCTGAGAATTTTCCTTACACACACACACACACACACACACACACACACACACACACACACACACACACACATATATATATATATATATATATATATATATATATATATATATATATATTATATATATATATATATATATGTATATATATGTATATGTATATATATTTATATATACATATTATATTTTAAATATATAACAGATGAGAGTTCTACGTTTAACCTATTTTTTTTTATTTTTCTATTGAAATATATGTATTTATACTTTCTGTACTTGAGAAGTCAGATTTATCTTACTTATGACCTCAAATAAAAGTATCTGTATAAACAACACTTTTAAGTTGTTAAGCTATTTATTTATTTTACCAGTTTAAGGACTATCATTTATTGTTCTTCCAGTGTAGTTAAACTTTTAAAAAGGCATAATGTTCAAGCTGTACGAGGGTAGGGGTTAGTCAGTTAAACCACTTCTCAAACACTAATTTGGTATCCTCTAATCCAAACCCTTCTAAGGAATGTAATATATATATATATATATATATATATATATATATATATATATATATATATATATTACATATACAAGGCTTATAGATAACATTTATAAACAAATTACATTAAATTCCCCTGAATTTATTTTGGTGACCTTTAAAAAGTTAATGAAGTTAAATTAACGAAGTAAAATTAACATTTTGCTTGAAATTTCAACCAAATTTACAAAAATTTATAACTGGTAACATACTAAATTTTCAAGCAGATTGATTATAAATGAAATAAGTTAGTTTTGGAGAGTTTACTGTAATTGTATTTACTGTATTGATAACATTAATTGCGATCAAAATAAGCGGAGTCCACTGTAATACAAAACGGGAGAACATGTAAAAATTTAAATTTCATAATTTTTGGAAGATTAAATAATAATTTTGTAAAATTGAATGTTTTCAAATACTGTAAAATGAATGATTATTGTATATGAAACATTTATGTAAATTATGTAATTTACAGTTATGTTTACCACTAACGATTGTGGAAGGAAAGGTTCATAAAAGACTTTCTATGCACCCTGCATATAAATTCGCTTTAATTTTCATGAAAGTAATTTTAATTATTAAATCTCAATATAATAATATAATATAGCATAAATCAATCGTCTAACAGTATTCATACATAGCATAAACATTAAAGACTGTTTGTAGTGAAACTATTTTTCGCAAATAACACCTTCCTCGCTGGTCCTTCTCTAAAAATTAACATTGCCATGGAACAAGTTAAGAAAGTAGACCGTAGCACTCCAAAATAAACCTTCTCTAAAAAAGTTGTCATTACGGATATGGAACAAGTTAAGAAAGGCGAAGGCAGGAATTTACAGTTTGTGTAATTTATTTTATACATAGTGAAACACAATATTAGAGCTTTTCATTTCCATGGAAAATAGATTACATGTATAGTATAAGTATATGTTAACACATTGTATGCGAGATACGTACTAGTACATTTTCTCATGATTGATACTTGAGCACGGCACATGTACTAGTGCAGGATAGTGTAACAACATGGTTTATTTGTGGGTACAAAAATAACGGTATACACAGGAAAACGAAGCCGAATGTTCTTCTCTACTGCATAGATTCTGTAAAAAGATAGACAAATAAAAACTAGTTTTTGCATTCTTAGTTTTATGATTGCAAAATTGTAAATTGTCAATGTTTATTATATATTACAAATACAAAGAATATGAATTTTTAATTCATTACTCATCGTATTTTTTACATATACATTCCTTCCTTCCTTCCTCAGTGGCATAACAGCCCAGGATGAGCCTTAGCCTTCTCTGGAATTCCATACCAGGCAGTCCTATCTTTGGCTCTGGATTTCCAATTTGAAATTTTCAAGGATCTTATGTCTTTCTCAATGCAGTCTAACCATCTAAGTTTTGGTCGTCCTCTCATTCGGGTTCCTATTGGTTTGGCCGTAAAAACTTTTTTTGTGGATCTATTGTCATTAAGTCGAACTAGGTGTCCGGCCCATTTTAATCTTTGTAAGCTAATAAAATTAATTATATCTGGGTTTTTATATGTTCTGTATAATTCAATATTTGTTCTTCTTCTCCATATACCATTTACATTAATTCCCCCCAAAAAATACTTCTCAATATTTTTCTCTCAAAAACTGCTAGGGTTTCCTTGTCTCTTTCTGTCAATGCCCAGGTTTCAGCTGAGTAAGTCAAAACAGGTCTTATTAGGCATTTATACAATATTATTTTAGTCAATCTTTTAATGTAAATATTTCTTTAATCCAAACAACCATCGATTAGCAGCAGTAACTCTGCTATGAATTTCAACAGATATATTATTTTGTGTATTAATTTCCGAACCTAGGTATATAAACTGCTTTACAGTCTCAAATCTATAACTGCCTATTTCTAAGAAGGAGTGATTATATTCTGATTTTAAACAAGGCATATATTTGGTTTTAGTTTCATTAATGCTGAAATTCATCTTTTTGGCCTCAGTTTCCAGAGAAATAAATGCTTGTTTTAGTGCATCTAATGTCCGGGCTATAACATCAATATCATCTGCATATGCAAGCATTTGTACAGATTTGTTGAAAATTGTTCCTCTAGAATTTAAATTTGTATCTCTAACTATTTTCTCCAGTGCAAGGTTAAAGAGAAGACAGGCCAGGGCATTCCCTTGTCTTAGACCATTCCTGATAGTAATAGGTTCTGATATTACATATACATTACCGGTTATTAAACCGGTTATGGTATGTTTAGTATTAAGCAACAATGAAGACAAAATAGAAAACAAACTCAAAATTGATATACGAGGAATATTTTGAAAATTAATAAAATATTTGAAATAATATACTAAATTTATAAAATACTAAATAAAGAATTCTTACATTATCTAATTTTTTGATTTTTTTAAATGAGATTTACTTAGTTAAACTTCAAAGTACATCTGCACGGAATTTCACAGCCCCAAGTTGATAATTTCCAAACATGTTTTGTAACATCCACCATCCCTTTAAATATTGTATTACCTAATGCGTCGTCCAGAATCTAAGCTGAAACTCTAAACATAATTTTATTATTTCTCTCCCGGAAAAAAAGACTTCTAGGTTGAAATTCAATACGGACAGAGATGCAAATGCGACGACAGTGTCAAAATATATAAAAAATATATAAATGCAATGAATCTCCTTGACACTGTTATGTAAATTGTTTATCCGTCGCTGATTTCTTATTTTTGATACATGGTCAAGGCTAAAATGCGCTGAGACTTATCACCTTGTTTTACGAGTGTCCTCGAAGTAAGAATGAATGAATGAATGGTTTTTTCGAAGCAAAACATGCGGTATCCGTCCTAAGACACGACTGCGCAATCGATTTCCCTTGATTGCTTTTGCTTGTAAAGACTTTTGACTCATCTGTTGGTTTTTGCGGGAAATTTTAATCTGGATTGGCTAAATCGTCGGTCAGATAGGCTTGGTCATGGATCATTTATTTCAGATTGTATGGCAACAAGCTTTAAATATGGCTGGGATTTTCTGTATTACTGGATGATTCCCGTAAAGATATTAAAATGTTGTTGTTACACATTTGTAGGATTGATTTGGAGTACTACGGTCTACTTTTTGCAACACGAGGGCTAATGAGACCGGGACCTACAGCTAAAAGCTGATTCTGAACAGCTGCGAACATCCATGCCACAGTGGGATTCGAACCCAGGAACTCCGGTACTGAAGGCCAGCACTCTAACCTCACGGCCATCGTTCGGCCACATCTGTATGAATAATGTTACGTTGATTTAGTGTTTTAGAATAAGAAATTAAAACTCATTAAAAAACACACCTAATATATCTTGATTAAATGATTTTATACAATTAAATGCCTAAGGAATACACCAGGAATACAATTAATCGCTTGTAAATGTGGACTCGGCGTCGGTCTCGAAAAAAAAATGGTGTAGCTTTTCCTTTGTCACGTGTCGCTCCAAAAAATGTCTATCCCGTAAGCAGCGTATGCTAGCATCGTTCACCCTCTTCTTTCTTCTGGTAACAACCTTGTCCTCTAAAAACTTTAGACTACTTCGCCGAGAAAAAACAGGGGTCCACTCAAGAACGGAGGGGTCAGGATCCCGCCAAAAAACGGGCCCTTTTATTGGTTCGAAGAAGTCCGAAGTTTCTTCCTAGTTCAAACCGGTCCTGTGTCTTTGACGAAGACTTACGAGAAGAGTTAAAAAAAAAGTTGAAGCACCAATGAAACTTATTGTTACAACATCCTCCTGGGGTAAGAAAGCAACACCAGGTCCAATAGACCCCTTCGCAGTAGGCGACTGACCCAGAGCTAAGGATAATACGCAGCTGCACTTGAGTGAGGAATTACGAGGAATGAAGACTGACTAAACCTCAAGAAAAATTATACCTTTCGTTTGATATGCACTGCTAGGGTGAAAAAACAATTTTGCTTATTAATTGCAGCATAAATAAAGTAGGTCCACTTAATTTAGGAGCAAGGACCAAACAAAAAACCCCAGGCTTCGCCTGTCACCTCCAGAAGTACCGTTTGGAATTTGCGGGGATACTGCGACTACAAACCTATTTTACGTGCACCAACCGAAATCAATAGGTTCATCACTGATTATATCTATATATTTATTGTGCCATTACTAACTGTAGATTACTAATTCTGTGGTGGTCTAGGTAAACTCATGATGAGCCAAAAATCTTTTTACCGTTCCCATAACTTTGAAACATTATTTTAAACACCCACAGACACACAGATATGTAAATAAATAAAATAAAAACTCATTTCCATAGTTTTTCTAACTTTTGCAAAAACGATACTTTCAGGAAAAAAGCAAAGGTTCCGAACATTTTCAACGATAGATGCGGGAAAATCTAGTAATGTTGAATAAAGAAATGAATAATAATGGAACGATAGATAGAGGTTCCAGAGTAATGTAATATATTTTTATAACACTTATATATTTCATTTCTTTCGCATATTTTTTTACTCTCTCGCTGGAGGCACGGAAATTGAACTCTTGCAGTGAGTTTTGGTTTGGTTTGGAGCGATACAATCTACTGTTTTGCAACACGAGCACTAATGAGACCATGACTTACTGCTTAAAGCCGATTCCAAATGGCTACAAGCACCCAACTCGTAAATGGGATTCGAAACAGCGAGCTCTAGTATCGAAGAAACGCCTTACCCATTCGGATATATACAGTGAGACGAACATTACTGTACGACCAGTGCTCCGCATTTAGCAGTGTTCCGAGCGTACCATCAGCAGTGTCCCACTTTGCACCAGCTTAGAGCTCAGATGACTTAGAGGACTATGAAGGTAGAAAGCTCTCGTCTATGCTATGTAAAGAATCAAGACGACCAGAAAATCCTATGAAAATTATTGAACATTTCTTGTCTGTTCGGTTGAAGATAGAAACGAGTAATATATTTCATTGGTGAACGTCTACTGTAATCATTCGTTCAAAGTAGGCTAGCATTTACTGAAACTTAAAAAAGGAGGAATCTTTCTGAAACTATGCATCTGTATAACGAAGCATTATGTCAACAAATTTTGAAGAGAAATGTGTTATAAATAAAAAAAAATAATTTTCTTTAATCACATTTATTTATCAAGAAAAATGATAAAAAATGCACTAAAAAAGAAAAAAAATTGTTTGAGTGTTTAGTTATGCCGCTTGAAAAAAGATGGCGATACTAGTTTCAAATTTTTGCAATTGGGATTCGACGTATGCTAAAAAGCTTTTTGCTTTTACTGATCTGATTTTTTTTCTCGAATCTATTTTTAGTGATTGAATATTGTATTGACATCAGAATTGAACCTACGTGCAAAATTTCAGATTTCTAGCAAGTCAGGGAGGTAATTAAAAATTGGTTTCAAAATATCAATTTACACACAAATGAAGTTAAATAAAAGCATTTAAAATTAGAACATTTAATATCTTTAAAAGGTAGATTCATGATGTGTCTTTATGATAGGATTTTTAAGATTTTATTACTTATATGATTTTATGATTTATATGATTTATAATGATAAGCTTTTATAATGATTATAATATAGCCTTATAAATCAATAATATAACGCTGGTGTAGTAACACTGGTATAACTATCCTGGTAGTGAAAAAGGGAAGAGAGAGGGCGCTGATGATCAGCTTCCGTTTTTTAAGTGTTGTTAGTTGGCAGGCGAGCGATGTGAACCGTACCACTCTAATAATATGGTTCTTATTGAAGATGGCCTACCTTATAATAAGGCAGTTGTAAATATTGTATAAAGTGTGTCTGTGTGAATAAAGTGTGTGTTTAAAAGAACCGCCGAGTGGCCGTCCTTAATACTGGTACTGAATAGTCAATAATATAACACTGACTGATTTATAATATTGACTTATAACGATGATTTGCAATGATTATGATTTATCATTATTATAACGATTTACGATTATTATAGTTATTTATGATTTATTATTTTTACGATTTTTGAGTTAAACTACGATCATGAGTGTTTTTAGCTAAGTGTTCTGTTAAATATAGTACCCGAAAAAAACTATAAAGTATAAGATTGAAATAGTGTACATCTAGAATAGTATAAAATACATAAAACATTCCAATGAAAACGTTATTTTTAATCTCACTCTACATAGAAATCATGCAATGCCAGACTCCATCGGAAGAACTGTTGTCTCCATAGCTTAACATCGAGCTAAGGAAATGCAATAACGGCCGGTGTCCAGCTACCTCCAATATTGAATTTTCTAAAATATTTTATATACATTCATATTTAATGTGGTATTTTCCCCCTTTTTCCTTGTACGAAAAAGGAAAACCGTTTCAGAGTCACGAAACTCTAACTATTACACACATTATGCGCACATCCGGTTGTAAACCACAAAATTTTAGGTCACACTGACCACATTATCGATGAACACCCACTAATACACGAGCCGTAAAAACGCAGTTGGAATTTGCAAATAATAGAATGAGTAGGATCTGAAGAAACGGCACTCTCTCTTGGAACGATGTGAGAGAAAGAAAGAAAAACAAAATGCTATCTGCTCTGTCACAGCTATTTGTGGAAAAAAGCCAACGAGCGAGTTTTTATCACCTTTTCTGTCCCACAAAATATTCAAATACATATTTATGAACAAATGTAAATTCACCGGTGTTTTGATGTGTTTCGACAAAAATGTAGAACGGGCTCATTGAGCCCAAATTTTTTGCTATATTCAATGCATAAGTAAAAACACCGCTACCAAGAATTGAAATAACATAACTAAAAGTAAATTAAAGCACATTTTTGATGGAAAACTTATCCTGAGAGGGGACATAGTGCCTACGGATATTTGTCTTAATACAGTAGAATTTTCGTCTACTGTAGGAAAATGTGTAGGCGGTGAACATTTTTCTACATTACATGACAGTAGAATTTTCGCCTACTGCAGAATTCACTGTATAAAGTAAAAACCGCTACCAAATTGTGGAATAACATAACTAGAGTAAGTTAAAGCACATTTTTAAGGGAAAACTTATCCTGAGAGGGGACAGTGCTTACAGATATTTGTCTTAATTCAGTAGAATTTTCATCTACTGCAGTATTCACTGTATAAAGTAAAAGCAGCTGCCATGGTGAGAATTTGTGAAACAACATAACTAGAGTTAGTTAAAGCACAGTTTTATGGAAAACTCATTCTGAGAGGGAACATACTGTCTGTGGACATTTTCCTACATTACATAATAGTATAACTTTCGTCAATTGTAGAATTTACTGAATAGAGTAAAAATAGCTACCAAATTGTGGAAAAACATAACTAAAGTAAGTTAAAGCATTCTTTTAATGTAAAACTTATCCTGAGAGCGAACATAGTGCCTACAGACTTTTACCTACATTACATTACAATAGAAATTTCGTATTCACTTTAGTTATTTTGTGGAACAACATAACTAAAGTAAAGGAAAGAACAGTTTTAATGGAAAATTCATCCTGGGAAGAAATATAGTGTCTATGAATATTTGCCTAAATTACATTACAGTAGAATTTTCGTCTACTGTAGTATTATCTGTATAAAGTAAAAATAGCTACCAAAGTGAGAATTGGGGGGACAACATAACTGGAGTAAGTTAAAGCACAGTTTTAATGGAAAACTTATCCTTAGAGGGGACATAGTGTCTATGGACATTTACATTCTACATTGCATGACAGTAGAATTTTCATTTACTGTAGTTTTCACTGTATAAAGTAAAAGCAGCTACCATGGTGAGAATTTGTGGAACAACATAACTAGAGTTTTAATGGAAGCACAGTTTTACTGGAAAACTCATCTTGAGAGAGAACATACTGCCTGTGGACATTTTCCTACATTACATGATAGTAGAATTTTTGTCGATTGTAGAATTCACTGATTAAAGTAAAAACAGCTACCAAATTGTTAAACAACGTAATTAAAGTAATTTAAAGCACTCTTTTAATGAAAAACTTATCCTGAGAGGGAATATAATGTATACGGACTTTTACCTACTTACTAATGTAAGTAGAAATTTTGTATTCACTGCATAAAGTAAAAACAGCTACCATGGTGCGATTTTGTGGAACAACATAACTAAAGTAAAGGAAAGAACAGTTTTAAAGGAAAATTCATCCTGGGAAGAAATATAGTGCCTGCGAACATTTGCCTGTACAGTAGAATTTTCGTCTACTGTAGTATTATCTGTATGAAGTAAAAACAGCTACCAAAATGAGAATTGGTGGGACAACATAACTGAAGTAAGTTAAAGTACAGTTTTAATGGAAAACTAATCCTAAGAGGAAACATACTGCCTGCGTACATTTTTCTGAATTACATTACAGTAGAATTATCGTCTACTGTAGTTTTCACTGTAGAAATTAAAGTCAGCTACCAATTTGTGGAACAACAAAGTAAATTAAAGCACAGTTTTGATGTAAAAATTATCCTGAGAGGGAACATAGTGCTTACGGACATATGTTTGAATACAGTACAATTTTCGTTTACTGTAGTGTTCACTGCATAAAGTAAAAACTACTACGATGTTGAGAATTTGGGGATCAACTTAACTAAAGTAAGGTAAAGCACATATAGACCAATGAGAGGAAACATAGTACTTACGGATATCTACCTTTATACAGTAAAATTTTCGTCTACTGAACTGGAGTTGATTTATATAGGTGAAACCTACATCTGACTGGGAGAATGCACAGATTTAGTGCACTGAGCGAACGTACCTGGGACCTCACTTTAAATATGCTTTCATTTTCGATCTAAAATAAAATTCTGACAATCATCAAACACCAAGATCCGATCGGATAAGAATTTGGAGTATAATGATTTTTGGGTATATAGAATTATGAACCTTGTGTCTTGATAAAATTGAAAAATGAAAGTAGATATAGTCATCCATAAAGATATAGGTTAAGCTTTCACATATTTTTTTTGCATTTAATTATTTTTTGGAGAATAGTAAAATACTAGTTTATATTTCTCCTTAGTTTTTATTCTCAATATCATTGTTACAACTAAGAATCTGGTCTTTTTGTTATCAGAAAGTATCTAAAAACATTTCATAGTTTTTTAACGGAAATATATTTCGATTCCTGTGTTATGTTTTGAAGTATACCCTATATAATAATAGCTTAAGTTATCTGTCCTCGAATTTATGAAGCAGTTGGACCTGGAATGGATAGAGGCATCCATATTGGATTCTTGATGAGTTAGGGTTAGCAAAATTCAAAGAGAGTAAAGTTTATCTTCTCCTACGCTATCAATCCAATTTTAAAATAAATTGTTATAAATATGCTTCATACCACAGCGAAAAATACTGTCATCTTTAAAAGGTTCGAAATCCCCCTTCCCACCCTTTTCGAGCTTTTGATGCCATTATTTCAAGCCTTACAATCCCCTGTTAAGAGCGGTTATTAAAATTATCAATTTATCATATAATAAATAGGTAAAAATAACATTTTTTCTAGAATTAAGATGTTAACCCTTTAACCATCTCATTTAATCATTTCTTATTTTAAATTATTTAAATATCATCTATATTTTATTCATACATTTTATCACTGAACTTAGATATTACGTAAATAATTTTTTTTTATATCTGGCTTAAATAATAGATTAAATACATATGTGATAATTTTAAATTCAATCATCGATTATTTTGTGTTGCAAGACAATTCTCTGCCAACCCCCCCCTTTTTTTACTTGCCTCATAGGGTACTTTACATTTCTAGAAAATTAAAAATTTCACTGATTCCGTCATATGACGGGCTATATGCTAGTTATATATAAATATCGTATAATGGATTGGATTTTTTTTTGGTTTTGGTTTTGGTTTGGAGTGCTACGGTCTACTTTTTGCAACACGAGGCTAATGAGACCGGGACCTACAGCTTAAAGCCGATTCCGAACGGCTACGAACATCCATGCTACTGTGGGATTCGAACCCACGAACTCTGGTACCGAAAGCCAGCGCCCTAATCAATCGGCCATCGTTCGGCGGAAATTGGATTTAGATATCCTCATAAGCTACATTGGTACTAAGGAAAAATAGAGAAATCAAAATAGCTAATGATAGGCATGTGCTACAAATGAATTTTTATTAAAGGTAAGAAATGCGTGTTCATGTTTTAACTTTTTCATTGTAAACTCTTGGACTTGAAAGAGCTTTTAGATTTCCGAACTAGTCCCAACTTTATTTCGACTGGACTGAATGCGTAACGTTAAGACTAGACTTCAAAATTTAAGATATCCACATTAACCTTAATAAAATATTTCTACATTGCCGTTATAAGGCAAATGAAGAAATGGGTCCAATTGCGCAATGGACCCCATACTCTTATGGCTATACGGTTTTTTGATGCCAAGAATTAGAGAATCCTACAATTTTGATCACTCTGATGAGAGAAGATATTTGCTCCTGATTCCGTACATCTCTTCCACCTGTCGACTTCCCGTGATAGAAGTTCCAGAATTACAGATTTATCTTGCATGTACTCTGAGTGATGTTTAGTTACGAGACTGGAACTAGCACTCATGGGTTCTAGTACCACATTTTGACCATTAGGCTAGAAAAATAGATATCTCAATAAATATAAGTATAAAAAATTCCAGTTAAGATAAATCTTAATTTTTAAAAAAAAATTTCTAAAAAATTAATTTTTTTTCATTTTTATTTTTTTAATAAATAATCTTGAGATTTTTAAAGCTAATGCCGAACAGCAGTAGGCAATGGAATTCAAAACTCTGGACCAAAATGCAAAGCGCTTCCTGTTGAGTCATTATCAAAGCTAGAATAATTCGACATTTTATAATACTGTTGTACCGATGTACTTTCCCACGACGGTCAGCATGTACATACACAGCTGTGGACTAAATTTCCAAGAAGAAATTAGGTGCAGCTGTTGACTTCAAGTTTTAGTGGGGACTCCTGCGGAGAAGTTATAGATCACGGAGTGGCACAAGCGTAACGGTCAAGCCCAGGCAGGAATGTAGACGTGAGATATGGGAACAGGGGCTAAGCGATAATGTCAACTTTCCCCAAATGGGCCATTTTAATGAGCCCACCTGCACACCTGAAGGAAGTGCAGAAGGGGGTGTAGAAAAAGGACTTGATGTCAAGATTCAAGAGTTGCTGGACATCCAGATCCTGTGAGTAAGCCAGACAGCCCGGGCCAGCAAGCTATTCTCGAGTCTGCATGCGTATGATCGGTACACCAGCATAGACGTCCAGCAAAATAACGGCCGCTACTCCAGTACCAACGTCAAGCCTGTTGACAGCCCCAGCCTACTCCCCTGTAATTACTGGAGGTAAACAATAATATTCATAGTTATTACCTTGGATCTCAAAATATTTTGATAAGGAATACTATTTCAAGAGTATTCATGAATAGCAAAACCAAATAATTGCAGGTCATGTTAAAAACTAATCAAGTGATATATTAATTTGTAAATATTGTACATAATAAATGTTTTAGTTTAAATATTAGGTATTTTCCTTTAATTCCATAGAGTATATTTTACTGTGTCCCCCTTTGAGAACGAACACTGGTGTTTGTGTTGTAAATACATTACAACAACTGTCTTCCCTTTCACCAAACAACACGAACATATTTACTTCAGAACATTTATAATCGATCTAAAAAATCCGTTCAAAATCATTTCATTATAAGTCTGGTATTAAGACCTAACAATAACTTTCTACAGCTGCTATTTCTGAAGCTATTCGAAATTTGATTTATCAAATGATTGTTTTACAAATTGTTCTCTTGTCCTCAGCATGAATAGATACAAAGAAGTAACGCGAATAAGCATTTTCCTACTCCGCAGTTATTGTTTCTTCTCATTTGTTTGAAGTTAAGGTCATAAAGTTAAAAAGAAGTAGATTTGACAATCGGAGCTCTCTTTGAAGTCCTTGAAGAAACATCTGCGTTCAAACACGATACCGGTGGAAGAATGAAACTTTTACTTTTCCGTGTCTGAAGTACGAGCGGAAGAAGTATTGTAACCAACGAAAATTCCACTTTTAAGATCCAAAATCCCGGGGGGGGGGGAAGTTTAGAGAATTATGAGTGTGTGCGTGTGCAAGTACATGCGCATGTGTGCTTAACTCAAGTATGAACTCAAGTAAGAATGTAATGAGTCAGAACAGGGGTAAGAAACTTTCAACTATAGAGGGTAACTTAGTGTTTTGACACACAAGCCGTGGTCTCAGTTATTTCATAGAGACTTTTGATGGATTTTATTTTAATAAAAGTAATAGTTAAGATTTGGTTTGGAGCACTATGGTCTACTTTTTACTAGATGAGGGCTAATAAGAGCGTGGACCACTGTTTAAAGCCGATTCCAAACGGCTACAAACATCCATACCACAGGGGGATTCGAACCCACGAACACCGGTATCGAAGATCATCGCCCTAATCATTCGACCATCGTTCGGCACTTTTACAAAGTAAAGTATACAGAAAACATAAACAGTCCATCCTCTCCTAGAGTAAAAAGTATATTACAATGTATAATATTTCATATTTTTGGGAATAAAATTTCAAGTCAATACAATGTAGGATATTTTTCAGCTTTGATGGGGGTTTAGAATCTCTTAGGCATTGATTTAATCAAATTTTCTGCGGCAGAACTTAGTGTAAAATTTGATTTTTGCGTTGGTCTACAGATTAACTAATTTTTATTGGATTTTCCGTCAATCGAAACTCTTTTATTCCTGTATTGCTTGCGAAAGGCAATCGTAACATCTAACTGTTATCTCTCATAAAAAATTTCTGCTTTATATATGACCGTGAAGGCCTTGTTTCTAACACACAATTAACACTGTACTTACGGATTCGGATCCCCTATATAATAATAGCCTAAGTTGTCTGTCCGTGAATTTATGAAACGGTTGTACCTGGAATGGATACAGGAATCCATATTGGATTTTTTATGACTTAGGGTTAGCAAAATTCATAGTGAGTTCGAAATGCACCCCATCACCACTTTTTGAACTTTTAATGGTATTATTAGCCTTATTCTCCCCTGTTAAGAGCAGGAGATTAAATTTATCATTTCGGATATCATTCATATATACCACCAAATAATCACTGTCAATATTAAAATATCTGCTGTCCATTCTGTCACGTACGCGACCTTCATACACTCTATTTAGTATCTCCTCCATATGTAGGCATGGCACGCTCAGTAGAGTGTCTGCCCATTTTGTTGTCGTACTTCTCAGGTTGACGGTTCTGACCTCGACGTGTCTGAAGTACGAGCGGAAGAAGTATTGTAACCAACGAAAATTCCACTTTTAAGATCCAAAATCCCGGGGGGGGGGGAGTTTAGAGAATTTGGAGTGTGTGCGTGTGTTAAGTACACGCGCATGTGTATTTAACTCATGTATGAACTCAAGTAAGAATGTAATGAGTCAGAACAGGGGTAAGAAACTTTCAACTATAGAGGGTAACTTAATGTTTTGATACACAAGCCGTGGTCTCAGTTATTTCATAGAGACTTTTGATGGATTTTATTTTAATAAAAGTAATAGTTAAGATTTGGTTTGGAGCGCTACGGTCTACTTTTTACTAGACGAGGGCTAATAAGAGCGGGGACCACTGTTTAAAGCCGATTCCAAACGGCTACAAACATCCATACCACAGGGGGATTCGAACCCACGAACACCGGTATCGAAGATCATCGCCCTAATCATTCGGCCATAGTTCGGCACTTTTACAAAGTAAAGTATACAGAAAACATAAACAGTCCATCCTCTCCTAGAGTAAAAAGTATATTACAATGTATAATATTTCATATTTTTGGGAATAAAATTTCAAGTCAATACAATGTAGGATATTTTTCAGCTTTGATGGGGGTTTAGAATCTCTTAGGCATTGATTTAGTCAAATTTTCTGCGGCAGAACTTAGTGTAAAATTTGATTTTTGCGTTGGTCTACAGATTAACTAATTTTTATTGGATTTTCCGTCAATCGAAACTCTTTTATTCCTGTATTGTTTGCGAAAGGTAATCGTAACAT
>CM063511.1:123472757-123537757 GCA_032207245.1 Pardosa pseudoannulata
AGAGCGGCGAGCATTGGCATTGTTATCCATTATCAAAATCGCATTTGACAACTAGGTTCATGATTACCCACATTCGTCGTTTGACTCTCACATCGTGCACTTGGCCTTGCAATAATTAGGTAAAAAATATATTATTTATTTAAAATATGAAAATTGCCTCTAATTATTAATATATCTTCTAACGTGGTTTCACTGAGATTACTTCTGTTGTCTCGGAGAATAAATTTCAAACCTGAAAACGCTCTATCAACACTAACTTGTGTAGCTGGAGCTGCCAAAACCACCATTGCAATCTTATACAAGTGCGGATATGTAATTATAAAGTTGACGTTAAATTAGAAAATATTGATAAGTTGGTAAGAGTAACAAAATGACTGAAAGATATATCGAACCGAAATAAACCGATATTTTTTTCGGTTCAGTTCCGGTTTTCGTTCCGACCAAAATAACGGTTTTTTCCAGTTTTCGGGTTTCGATTCAGTTCCGGTTTGAAGCCCTGCTAAATACTATACAACCAGGAAGGCTACTTCACCATAGAATTCGCTCATTTCTTGCCCATTTTTTATGCAAGCGCCTTATAGGTAAGACAATATCGCTCTGATGAGAGTTCGTCATGCAAATACCTCCATTCATTGCAATGGAATAGAACTCATGCCTAATGAATATGAGCACAGTAAGCTATACACTATGTAATCTGGGAGGCTAAATTTAAATTATTAAAGAAGATCCTATACATGTATCTTATTTTTAACAAGGTAAATAATTATTTCCAATCCAATATATTAAAACGGAAAGGTAATTTAAAGAGCGTAAGCTCTTAATAGGCGCTTGAATCATCTTATTTCCCCCATGACTGTACCACTGGAATAGGTTGGTTGGTAGGGGTTTACTGGCACAAAATCCAGGTGAGAACATGCAAACGAAGTATCACATAAAATAAAGTAATACAATTTAAAAATAAAAGAAATTACTAGTCAAAATTTTAGAAAAAAATACAAGCGAAATCGATGTAGACAAAGATTCACATTAAATCATTTAAAAAACATTAAATGAGGTTTAAAACATTGATACGGATGAGAAAATTGAAGAGTTTGGGATGAGGAGTTTTGCCTAAAAGTTCATTCAAACAAGGATTAAAAGTTTTAAAATAAGTATAATAAAAACGTTTTAAAACAGTGCATGAGGTTAAAATATGATGAACAGTGAGATGAGTGTGACAAAAAAGAACAGTTTGGAGCAGTCTCAGATAGCAGTAAATGTTTATGGGTTAGTCTACTATGACCGATACGCAGACGAATTAATATGAAATCTAATTTGCGATTTGATAGTGATGACCAAAATGAAATAGTTGGCCTAATATAATGAAGCTTGTACCACTGGAATAGGATTTAGATTAGTAGTTTAAAAAAATTAAGTCCTAGAAATTCTCGAGCTACTGAAAATTTTTTAGAAAATTAATGAAAGGTGAACAGCATGAATTGGTTCATGATGTATTACTAATATGTCTAAAAGAGAGAAAAGCCATATTTTATAGAGCTGAAGTTGCAGCTTTCATGGGGATACAACCAATAAAAACCTTATATTTTTGAGAAGTCTACAATATCATTTATCTAAGTATTTAACACCTTAACCGTCACTAAAATTCGTCAACATTACTTGAAAATAAATCATCGTATTTTTATAGATATTTTTTAACACATTGTTTGCGGGTACATTTCGCAGCGGAATTGTACAGGGAGCAGGCGTTTTGCGCTTGAATTTAGTTCTTCGGTTAAATCTTAATAGATCGAAAACTATTTAATTTTTTAACCAACTTTTCGTATTTTATATTGAAATATATAAACAAATATATAAATAGAAATATATAAATAACAACCATACAATTTTTTGTAAACAAAAAATATGTGTTTAGTGGCTAAATTTATAATAGTATCGTAAATATGAAAAACCAAATAGAAATAGTAGTATATAGTTTTCATTTTTTCGAATTATGTTATATATAAACATTTTTACATTCCAGAATCTATGTAGTAGACAAGAACATTCGGCTTCGTTTTCCTGTATATACAGTTATTTTTGTACCCACAAACAAACCATGTTGTTACACTAACCCGTACTAGTACGTGACCTGCTCTCAAGTATCAATCATCATAAAACGTACTAGTACGTGTCCCGCATACAATGTGTTAATATTTATAAAATCCTAAACCTTTTATTAGAAAAAATACTGTAATTTTCTTTCTAACAGAATGGGTTTTCAATTCCAAGAGAGAGAATTGGGTATTAATTCACGGAGCGGGAACGATACAAAGAGAATTTTCATAACGAAATTTATTGGACAGGCATTAACTCTAAATTTAGTTTGGAGAGCTACAATCTAATTTTTTGTTCAAGAAAGGTAATGAAACATAAACTGAAACTAAGCATAAAGCTGATTCTGAAAGACTACGAACATCTATGCTAATAACGAGATTCAAACCTATGAAATATATATATATATATATATATATATATATATATATATATATATATATATATATGTGTGTGTGTGTGTGTGTGTGTACCTATACATGTATGCTTATATTTGCATAAATATACAGATAAATATATTTACATATATTTATATATACATACATATATATATATGTATGTATATAGATATATATGTATATATATATATATATGTATATATATATGTGTATATATATGTATGCATATATATATATGTATATATATGTATATATACATGAACGCATATATATATGTATATATATATATATATATATATATATATATATATATATATATATATATTTCTGGTTTGATTTGGAGCGCTATGGCCTACATTTTGCAACACGAGGGCTAATGAGACCGGGACCTACTGCTTCAAGCCGATTCCGAACGGCTACGAACATCCATGCCATAGTGGGATTCGAACCCACGAACTCCGGTTCGAAAGGCCAGCACCCTAACCATTCGGCTATCGTTCGGCCATTTAAGTTAGGATTTTAATATAGACTTGTTTACATACCTATATGCATGTGTACATACTTGTATACATGCGTGCATACACGTAGTCATATATTATATTTAAAGACAATGTAATATATATATATATATATATATATATATATATATATATATATATATATATACATACATATATTTGCATAAATATACAGATACATATATGCATATACATAGACGTATTTACATACATATATGCATGTATACATACTTGTAGATGTGCGTGCATAGACGCAATCATATATTATACATAAATTCTTAATTAATATGTATATATACATATATAGTACTATTTATATACATATATGTATAAGTATAGACGCTTACATAAGTCCATAGTAGGACACGTATGTATAAGCTGTACAAGCATAAGTACAATATTTACAAACCCATATATGCATGTATATAAATGTGTCTTTTTAAAGAGGAAACTTTTATATAATAACATGACAATACATCTTCTCGATACAGTGATTAATTTTGGATGAATGGTTAAAAAAATATCAATTATAAGAAAACACAAGAAAAAACACGGTTTCCATAAAAGAAAAATGCAAGCAATTTTATTACATACCTATATATCAAATCCAAGTTCATCCGCATAGTAACCGGCTTATAAAAATCCCAAATCGAATTCTTGCGTCGAACGGCAGCAACGCCTCACTCAATCAACCCCAAGATTCACTCACAGCTTAGAAATGCACTCGAGCAACTTTTACCAATCGGAGGCAGCATCGCTACTCTTCAACTCGGTTAACATCCCGACTCGCTCCTCGGGAGAAATAAACTTATAATAACAAATTATATTTTGGCAAGAAAGAAAAAGGGCTCCCTCTAGGGTTACGACGGGATGTGAAAGTTGTTTGGCGACGGACTTGGCGAGATTCGAGTTTGTAAACACAATCGCGTGCCAGAGTCTCTGAACTTGAAATGCATCGGTGATTTTCCAAAATAGTCTCTTCCCTGAGTTACTACAGCTGTTGTTGTTTTTTTTTCCGGAAAAATCATTCAAACTGCTTCTCAACAAGTTTTAGGCTGACAACTTGGACCCGAGTTTCCTAACTTATGGTACTCGAAAAATAATCAATAATGGTGGACATAAAAATAAAAAAATTAAATCAAAAAATATCAAGCAGACAGCACTTTACAAGTAGAATTCAATCTAATAATTTTTTGGTTAAGTACTGATAAAGAATCTGAACAAATTTGTGAGAAAGCTCTTAAATTCTTATTACCGATTACTAGAGAGGCGGTTATCACATTTTTTAGACGATTTTGGTTAGCGGTATTAAAAAATCTTTTGTTGCAAAATAAATAACTGCAATTGTACTCTGTTTTTGAAAGCCAAAATTAACGTCTACGGCTTGAGAGGTTTGTTTTTATTAAAAACGGCGTTTTTAACGAAGCAGTGGTTCGAAGACTATATTTATCCTCTTTCAGAAGAGAAGTATTCATATTCGTTATCCAAAAACGATGTGAGAGTCATGGTTTTCTGATATCTAAAGCATCGATAGGTAATATCGTCAAAAAGAAAGGAATACTAAATGTGAACTTTAATAAACACTAGTGAACATTAATGCTGTTTGGATAGACCCCCCCCCCTGGCAGGAATTATGGATGCATTACGGACTAATGATGAACAATGTGATGAATACTAGTAAAGCACTGGTGAACACTAATACGGTTTGAATACTAGCCCACCTGGGAAGAAATTATGGATGCATTATAGACTAATATGGAATAATATGAACACCAATGAACATTAATAAATACTAGCAGACATTAATGAACATAAGTGTTTGGATTAATGAGAGACAGTACATACCGAAGGAATTTCGTTACCCTTGCATTATTATGCAGACACTGTTTGGACAATATTTACTTGTTAAAAGTAGAAACTAGGTAATTTAAAATTACAAACGTAAAAGAGAATAGTAATGTATTAAGATCAGAAAAATTAAGTCTTAAGAAAAATAAATGTTCTGAATCAAAATATGTTTTTCCAACTGGGAAGAAATTATGAATGCGTTATAGACTAATATGGAATAATGTGAACACCAATGAACATTAATAAACACTAGTGGACATTAATGAACATTAGTGTTTGGATTAATGCGAAACAGTATATACCGAAGGAATTTCCTTACCCTTGCATTATTATGCAGACACTGAAGAATACATACTTGTTAAAAGTAGAAACTAGGTAATTTAAAATTACAAACGTAAAAGAGAATAGTAATGTATTAAGATCAGAAAAATTAAGTCTTAAGAAAAATAAATGTTCTGAATCAAAATATGTTTTTCAAAATAATACGGTACAAAATAATAGTAACAGTAGTAAACATAATTTTAACGATATTTTACGGAAGTTTAAAAAGTTGATTTTTGTTTATTAATAAACCTCATATGTCAGAAAATTGCGATGATGCATCTTCAATGAGTTGTTTTTGTTACAGAAGCTGTTCGCACATTTTTTAGACGATTTTGGTTAGCGGTATTAGAAAATATTTTGTTGCAAAATGAATAACTGCAATTGTACTATGTTTTTAAAAGTCAAAATTATGGTCTGCGGTTTAAGAGGTTTGTTTTTATTCTTCAAAATGGCGTTTTTAACGAAGCAGTGGTTCGAAGGCTATGTTTATCATCTTTTCGAAGAGAAGTATTCAGATTCCGTTATCCAAAAACGATGTGAAAGTCATGGTTTTGTCATATCTAAAGCGTTGATAGGTAATATCGTCAAAAAGAAAGGAAAAAAATGTCAAATTGGAGCTTCAAGTGGGACAAAATTCCTAACAAGTATCCAAGGAAAAATCGAACATCTACGACTATTGCAACGGTACTTTCTTAAATGTTAAAAGAAATTCCCCCTAGTCAAAGGACAGTTTCAAAATCATTAAAATACTCGGCGTCCACTGTAAACAGAATGATAAACGTTGATTTAACCCTTTAAAGCTCACGATTAAAAATTCTATCAGATTTAACGGAATTAGTTTAGGATTAGGTTTTAAACGTTGTATGTGAAGTTTATAAATAGGAACCATATAAAAACAAATTTTTCATACCCTTGGAGCCGGGATTTTTTTTTTTATGGGGGAGGAATAATTGTGAATTTTTTTCCTTTTACAGCGTGAAAGAAAGAGTTCTTTTAAATTAATTATATTGGAAGAACAATGCATAATTATCATCAAAAATAATGTAACAAATAGATAACTACACTATTCTTCAGGGTAGGTGCTTTTATTTGAAGTCATAAGGTTTGGTTTGGAGTGCTACAGTCTACTTTTTGAAACACGAGGGCTAATGAAATCGGGACCTACAGCTTAAAGCAGATTCCGAACGGCTACGAACATCCATGCCATAATGGTATTCCGAAGGTCAGCACCTTAACCAATCGGCCATCGTTAAGCTTGAGGTCATAAGGAGAAAAATCAAATTCGAGATTTTTCTTATAAAGCAATTTTAAACTACTATATTTCAATGGGAAATATAAATTATGCAAAATTCTATTATCTATTACTACATCAAAGAGTCAATAACACAGAAAATCGAAAAAAAAAACTTTAAGATCTTTTTAAAAAGGAGAGAAAAAAGTCTTAATAGGTGGTTTCGCTGTGAAACCACTGCCCGTTAAAGGGTTAAATCTTAAGAAAGCGAAAAAACGCAATGTGCATCGTCTTTCTCTGCGCTGCAGAATTTTGTATGAGAAACATTTATTCAAAGAAAAATGGAAAAAAAATTGTCACAATAGATGAATCATGGGTGTATTTAAAGGATTGCAACAAAAAAAAATTCATTTATTATCATAAAAAGGGAGAAAAAAACTAAGTATACGGTTTAAAGAATCGAAAAAAAAATTTGTAAGGGATTAATGATTGTTGCTGGTTTTTCATATAATGGCAATTTAAAATAAAGAATGTTAAAAAATGTCAAGAGTAACTCCAAATACTATCAGGAACATATTTTATCTCCAATTTTTCTGAATGAAATACCATCGCTTTACCCGCAGTGCCATCAATCTGTGGAATTCCATCAAGACAAAAGTAGCAGTCACACATCAAAATCCATTGTAAATTTCCTAAAAGAAATGGAACAAAAAACCAGTATCATGGCCATACCCTACACTGATATCCCTTCTAAATCCCCCGATGTATCACCTATGGATTTTTCTGCTTTCGGACTTTTAAAATCTGCATTATCCAAACGTCGTCCCACAACCCTTACAGGACTCTGGAAAGCTGTTCAGGAGGAATGGGATAGAATACCTATTCTGACACTTCAAAAGGCATTATTATCCTGGAAATTACGGTGCCGCAAGATAGTTCAGAATAAGAGCTATCAAATAAAACATTTCGAACACAAGAATTTTATGTAATTTAATTTTATGACTACAATATACATCGTCTAAAAAAATGTGTGAACAGCATCTGCAGAACAGGATTAGTAGAAGGAGATTTTTCATCTTATATTATTTTTAAAAATATGAGACACCTAGAAACACATAGATGAAACACAGAAATACAGAGGCTGTTCGGACATTTTTAGACGATTTTGGTTAGCGGTATAAAAATTTGTTTGTTGCAAAATAAATAACTGAAATTGTACTATGTTTTTAAAAGTCAAAATTTTGGTCTGCGGATTGAGAGGTTTGTTTTTATTCAAAATGGCGTTTTTTAACGAAGCAGTGGTTCGAAGACTATGTTTATGCTCTTTCCGAAGAAAAGTATTCATATTCCGTTATTAAAAAACGATGTGAGAGCCATGTTTTTGTGATATCTAAAACATCGATAGTTAATATTGTCAAAAAGAAAGGAAAAAAGTCAAATTAAAGCCTCAAGTGGGATAAAATTTCCAAACAAGTATCCAAGGAAAAAACGAACATTTTCGACTATTGCAAAGGTACGTTGTTTAATGTTAAAAAAAAGTCTCCCTAATCAAAGAACAGTTGCAAAATCATTAAAATCCTGGGTGTCACTGTAAACAAAATGATAAACGTTGATTTAAATCTTAAGAAAGCGAAAAAATGAAATGAGCATCGTCTTTCTCTAAAGCATATCTCTGAACGCAGGACACGCTGCAAAATTCTGTATGAGAAACATTTATCCATATATATATATATATATATTATATATATATATATATATATATATATATATATATATATATATATATATATATATATATATGTGTGTGTGTGTGTGTGTGTGTGTGTGTGTTTATGATGAATGCAACAAAAAAGAGCCATTTATTATCATAAAAGGGGAGAAAAAAATTAAGTACATGGTTCAAAGAATCGAAAGAAAATTTTTGTAAGAGATTCAAGATTGCTGCTGGTTTTTCATATAATGGCAAGTTAAAAATAAAGAGAGTTGAAAAAATGTCAAGAGTAACTCCAAATACTATCAGGAACATATTTTATCTCCAATTTTCCTGAATGAAATACCATCGCTTTACCCGCAGTGCCATCAATCTGTGGAATTCCATCAAGACAAAAGTAGCAGTCACACATCAAAATCCATTGTAAATTTCCTAAAAGAAATGGAACAAAAAACCAGTATCATGGCCATACCCTACACTGATATCCCTTCTAAATCCCCCGATGTATCACCTATGGATTTTTCTGCTTTCGGATTTTAAAATCTGCATTATCCAAACGTCGTCCCACAACCCTTACAGGACTCTGGAAATCTGTTCAGGAGGAATGGGTTAGAATACCTATTCTGACACTTCAAAAGGCATTATTATCCTGGAAATTACGGTGCCGCAAGATAGTTCAGAATAAGAGCTACTACAGCTGTTGTTGTTTTTTTGTAATTTAGTTTTCTGACTACAATATGCATAAAGAAAAATGGAAAAAATTGTCCCAATAAATGAATCATGGGTGTATTTAACTGTAGCACGGAATTAGTAGAAGGAAAATTTCTTCTTATATTATTTTTAAAAATATGAGACACATGGAAACACATAGATCAAACGCATAGAAATATATATGTTACAGTGAGCTTATAATTTCAGTGAATTTATAATCCGGCATGATGTTTCGGCGTGTTTCAATGTAATTTGTTTCATTATGTGATGGAAATACAAAGCCACCTTATAAAATGCAAAATTCAAATAAATAAACACACTCGCAATAACAAATTTTATGAAATCAATCATATTTACAAAGATTTTGCAGGCTGTACAACCAAAAATGTTTGGGAAACGCTGACTTTGATTTTCATTTAAGGCGACAGTTGACTGATTCGGCTGAAAATTATGTATTTTCATCTCATTCAGTTAAAAATATAACTAAATATAAACATGGAATGTAACTAAGAATATGAAAAAGAGTTTTTAATAGCCATGATACTGCAATGAAAATAATATTTACCAAAGCTTGGTAATAACGATTATATTAGTAACAATTATATTAACGATTATATTAGTAATAATGATTTATAAATTGTTTTTTGAAAGAAAATTGTTATATTTTATGAGTATTAGAAACACAACATACGCTATTCTTTGCTTTTTATCTCATTCAAATAAAAATATAGCTAAATATAAACATTAAATATAAGTAAGTGTACGAGCAAAAAAGTTTTTAATAGCCATGATACTTCAATGAAAATAACCCTATTACTAAAGCATAAAATAAAAATATTAATAATAACGATTTAAAATGTTTTTTGAAAGAAAATTGTTATATTTTACGAGTATTAGAAATACAAAATAAGCTATTCTTTACTTTTTATCTCATTCAAATAAAAATATAGCTAAATATAAACATAAAATATAAGCATACGAGCAAAAAAGATTTTAATAGCCATGATACTTCAATGAAAATAACCCTATTACTAAAGCATAAAATAAAAATATTAATAATAACGATTTAAAATGTTTTTTGAAAAAAAAATTGTTATATTTTGCGAGTATTAGAAAAACAACATACGCTATTCTTTGCTTTTTATCTCATTCAAATAAAAATATGGCTAAATATAAACATAAAATATAAGTAAGTATACGAGCAAAAAAGTTTTTAATAGCCATGATACTACAAGGAAAATAATTATTACTAAAACATAAAATATAAATATTAGTATTAACGATTTAAAATGTTTTTTGAAAGAAAATTGTTATATTTTATAAGTATTAGAAATACAGCATACGCTGTTCTTTGCTTTTTAAACCATTCAAATAAAAATTTGCTAAATATAAACGTAAAATATAGCTAAGTATACTAGCAAAAAAGTTTTTAGCCATGATACTCCAATGAAAATAATTATTACTAAAGCTTAAAATATAAACATTAGTAATAACGATTTAAAATGTTTTTTGAATGAAAATTGTTATATTTTACTAGTATTAGAAATACACCATACGCTATTTTTTGCTTTTTAAATCATTCAAATAAAAATATAGCTAAATATTGTATAAGAGCAAAAAAAATTCAATAGCCATGATACTCCAAGGAAAATAATTATTATCAAAGCATATAATAAAATTATTAGTAATAACAATAATTTAAAATGCTTTTTAAACAAAATTGTTATATTTTATACAACAATTAGAAAAGCAACATACGTTAGTCTATGCTTTTTAATGCTTTTAGTTAAAATATAACTAAATATAATCCTAAAATGTAACTAAGTATATAAGCCAAAAAAAATTTTAATAGCCATGATACTCGAATGAAAATATTTATTAACAAAGCATACAATAAAATTAATGTTAATAATAATTTAGAATGCTTTTTAAAGAAAACTGTGGTATTTTATGCAACAATTAGAAAGCCAACAAACGCTATTCTATGCTTTTTAAATGCATGAAAAATTATATATTTCTATCTCATTCACATAAAAATATAGCTAAATATAAACATAAAATATAACTAAGTATATGAGCGAAAGCATTTTTAATAGCCATGATATCCGAGTGAAAACAATTATTACCAAAGCATACAATAAAATTATTAGTAATAATGATTAAAAATGCTTTTTAAACAAAATTGTATTTTATACAACAATTAGAAACACAACATACTCTCTTCTATGCTTTTAAAATGCCTTAACAATTTACCTTGTAAATCACAAAATAAAAGTAAGTTAAAACTCATATGCTGTAAGTTAAAACATATAATATGTTAATTTTGTACTTAAAAGAATTTTTAGATACCTTTAGTTCAGGAAAAACGGATATACTTCAAGAATATTTTTTCAGTTATTTATTTTCTCTTAACATTCTCCGCAAAAGATTAAAGTAAGAATTAACTTTTATTCTAAGGTCTAAATGAGATTTATAAATACAGTCGGACTTGGATGATTAGGACTCGGTAAATTTAAACTTTTGGATTACTTGAATTCTACAAATTCTCCTTGAATTTAACGTTCAATGTAATGTTAATTCGTGGAAAATTCGAGACTGTTTGATTAATTCAATTTCTCAATTGTTGAAAAATTTTGTTTATTCTATGCAAATTCAAAAATTTTTATTATAATTACATCTTTGCTTTGTCTGTTTCGCAATTGATGATGGTAAACCATACAAATTATAAAAAAAAGACATGGAGAAGATGAACAATTTATATATAAAAAATTAGAAATAAACGCTTTTAATTAATAAAAAAATCGATAAAAATTGCACTAAAAAGTAAAACTTTAGTTTAAGTTTTTGGTTATGTAGCTTGTTGATAGATGGCAATACTAGTTTAAAATCTCTGCAATCGGAATTCCAAGAACGGTTTTGTCATCTTACATCATCTTACATTTTTGTTTCTCCAATCTAGTTTTTTTTTATGATTGACTGTTGTATTGTCACCGAAATTGAACCTATGTGCAAAATCTATATTCTTTATTTAGTCAGGAAGGTAGTTAAGAATTGATTTCAAAATAACAACTTTTACACAAGTGAAGTTAAATAGTAGCGATTTAAAACGCTTTTAGTGTAAGGTTTTCGTACTGTTCTTTTTTAAGCAAGTGGTCGGGTTTTTGCTAGGGTTTTGGTCAGAACACTGGATTACAATTCCTAATTTGGATTATTCAAATTTTTGTTTGTGGGAAAGTAAATGTCACATTTTCATTTGCCGTGTATTATTAATACATATTATTTGAAATAATGAAATTAAATAATTGTTTAAAGTCTTAAAAGGAACTTATAATTTTTCTTTCTTTGTTTGTTTGTAAAATAACTATAATTTTTTTTAAACTTTATGCTGCATCGGTATAAGGTTGTTGTAATGAATATTTTTCAGCTTGAAAGGTTCTGTTTTCCTTTAAAATAGTTTTTGCTGAAAAGAAAAAGTTTCTCTATAATTGTTCTTCAGTATATACAATATTATTGTTATTATGTTATTTTCTAGGCTTTTTGGGTTATCAGAAATTTTATTCCATTTTAATAGGCGCCGAGAATCCTGCCCTGACAAATATTTTGCTTCCATGATACCTCTCTGGAGAATTTCTCCCTTGATATTGATCGCCTTCAGGACTGGTTTTCTTTTCTTTCTTCATATACCTCACCTGTCTCTGACTTTCTGACCTCACAGCGGGACTAACATATTCATCCTAAGCGCATCTTCTACAGTCGGGGTTGAGCAATGTACGGCTTGTAGTTCATAGTGTTTCACAAATGGTTTTTGGGCACCCCTTGCCTCCTAGACAATGTTCTCAATGTTTTGTAGTTTGGTTATCGTTCTAGAAAGGCGTCACAAGATAATCAAAAGGCAAAATATATACATTTTTGCTGATGATTTCATCCTGATTCATCCCTATTCATCCTGAGCGCATCTTCTACAGCAGGGGTGAGCAATGTACGGCTTGTAGTTCATAGTGTTTCACAAAAGGATTTTCGGCACACCTTGCCTCCTAGAGAATGTTCTCAATGTTTTGTAGTTTGTCTATCGTCCTAGAAAAGCGTCACAAGATAACCAAAAAAGCAAAATATATACATTTTTGCTGATGATTTCTGTCCAGTATACTCGATTTTGTACTCGATTTTTTTCTCTCTGTATTTTAACATAACTATATAACATCCACAATATCTGGGTCATCAAAGACTAAAATTTCCTTCTTTGTAATATTACTCAAAATGGTTATGTCCAATAGCGCATCCAACATTGCAGGGTACAATTAATTTTTTAATAAATTAAATTATTTCAGTATTTTTAATGCAACACATTTCTTATACACTGGACTAGTGAATCACCTAAAATCTTTGCTTAATTTACATTTGGTAAAAAATTTTGATCCTTCAAAATCATACACATTGAATTTTTAACGAATTTTCATTACCTTTATATCTAACTATGAGTATAACATCATTAAAAATTATCCAAATTTAAAGCTTTTAAGTCATTCACTAGTAAATACTATCAAAAGCATTCATAATAATTTTCAACAAAATATTTTAAGAACTTTTTGAGAAATCACATTTCAAGTTTCAACATTTTATTAACCATTCTGAGCAAAACGCATTTGAAGTTTATGAAAGCAACTTTAACTATTAAAAAATTAAAATACATGTTTAAAATTCCCCACACTTTCTTGCTTCAAAACTTTCTATTTGCCAAGTTGCTAATTATTAAAAATACTAGAAAAAATGTTTAAACTAATCTTCATGAAAATTTAAAAAGTTTTGTCCAAAAAATGCTCTTTAAAAGGATTTAAATTCACAATTTCCGGTTCCGAAGTCGCTAGTTTGTTTTGACAGCTGTAACATTTCATTAAAATACCGTAGAGACAAAACAAAAATAGATCTAAAAGCCTAAAACTTGAAATTTTATAATAGAGAAATAGAATAAAATTATGATTTTTGGCCATAAAATGACGTTTTTAACGTAGACGGATGCCTTAACTGGCAAGTGCACTCGTTTTTTAAAAAATAAATAAATAATAAACTAGAATAAGAAGCAAGGAAACAAGGATGAGAAATGAAAGGGGGTAAACGATCTTCACGGTGTAACAGGAATCATAACCATAGGCAAAGAAAGGAGGATCTTATTGTCCCATCCCCTGCTAAAACCCGAACAGACCAAAATAGCGACAAAACTTTAACCAGATTAATTGGATAGTTTAATTCCTATGGATGGTTTTTTCGTCCTTATTTCTCTTTTATTTAGAAGCTTTTCTCATTGTCTTCATTACCTACTCTATTTAATCTTCTAAAGTACGATCTCATATTTCTACCATTGTGAAGAGATACATATTTTAATTCTTTGCTTTTATCCTACCAATGTTATCAGATATCTTAGACGGCAAAAAAGCATATATCAGTAAAATATATAATACAAAATTCGCAAAAAGATACTCGCAAAATAAGCACGAAATGATCTTTAGAAAATTGTAGATGAAAGATTAGTAAACCCCAATGAAGGCATTTTTTTCTCAAAAGTAAATTATTACGGTTTTTGCACATCATTTCAAAAGCGCTTATAAATATACTTTTTGTAAAAAAATCAGAATAAATATGGTTGCATTACTTACAAAATAAACTTATTTTTATATTGAAACTTTTTCTTTTTGTTTTATTCTGCTAAATACGTCATTTGAGTTGCAATATATAATATATATATATATATATATAGTGTGTGTATGTATGTGTGTGTTTGTTTCAGGTTTAAAAACGTAAAATTAATTTAGGGGTTTGAGAGCAGAAAACGCAGTACAATCTTTTAATGTAGGCGCATGAATCTCTGATAACTCATGAAAAAAGCACTTGACGCTTAAGGATTCAGAGAGAAGTCTTGAGAAAGAGTTGCTGCATGAACCCTAAATGGGGCTAAATGTTTTTTTTTTTTTTTTTTTTTTTTTTTTTTGTTAGAGTGTGGGGGCTAGCCATGACTGTTAAACTGTGCAATATGCATGAATAAAGACATCATTGGATCTTTGACTTGTCATAAGCTTGACATATATGTATATTATAGCGTTTCCGGCTCTAATTGATCTAGAAAAAGTATAGCGAAGGCCTACGTACAGACTAAAGATCTTTATTAGAAACATAATGTTGAAGTTATGATGAAGACAGATGAAAATGATGAATTATCTACAAATGAAAATGATGATCGTTACAGGAATCAGCTTCCTAATCGTTGGAGAGAAAAGGGGGGCGGACACTCTCAGTCGCTCGCCTCGACGCTCTCGGCCGATGAGTTCACAGGAGACTTGATCGGTCAAAAATTGTATCCGGGCCTCGAACTCTGGTCTTTTTATATCGTCGTCTGACAGCAAATTTTCATCTCAGCTGGTCGAACAGCTGGTTGATGTCATGGTGAGGAAACCGCTTGTGGATCTCTAACTGGATAGGTGCAAGGAAAGTTTGCAGTAATCGGGAGCAATCTCACTGATCATTAATCGGTTTCTCAGGACAAACCTTTCGAGAACAAGATAGGAAAGCCCTGCTGCTTCCATTACAATGTAGATGATTTCTGTCGTGTGAGACTCTTTCTTCGGGATGCCATTGAAACTAACACTGGAAACACTTCGCCAGCATCCTAATGAATTTCTCAGACAGAATGATTGAGATGGTCCTCGGTGTTAACAATCCTCTATTCAGCATCCTATTCTGCTCGAAACAACGTCCTTTCACTAGGTAAAGATGAGCTCAGTTCAAGTGCTCACAAAAGGCCCGTTCACTATTTCCACCTTATGTCGGTTCTTCTCACGGTCGTAGATAAGTCTGTATATGGGAATTTAATGAACGAGAATTCGTTACAATATATATATATATATATATATATATATATATATATAAGCGTGTGTGCATTTACAAGTTCTTTTGAGTAATTTTAAAGTGGGTGATACATTACTTAGGTAAAGGTTTACATGGGATGCATTTGTATTGTTGAAAATTATCTCAGAACATGAACTTTATGGTTTTGAAGTTGAAAGTAATGAATTAAAATTTCAAAGGTCCGTAACTCATATTTAGTTTAAATATTATATTTCTATTTCAACAATTACAATTTAACAAACAAATGGACGTAATTGACAAAATATCAGGTATTAATTCTGAAAATTTGGTTTTAATTCAACTATATAATAATTATCAATAGAGAAACCAAAACCAGAATGAAAATTATGATTTCTTAACGCCTCGTAAACACGGTATGACTCCTCTTTGAACACAATTGTTCTTCCAGTTGTGTAGACTAACTGCAATAATTCGTTGGAAAACTCAAAATGTCTTAAAAGAAATATTTATTTTCTGATTAAAATTATATTTCCGTTTTGTTTGTTATGTAACAAACTAATACATGTAATTAAATAAATATCAAGAATTAATTTTGAAATTTCATGGCTAATTGAGCTATATTAGAATTATCTATGCAGCAGGGGTTTCCAACTTGTAGAGGGCCACATTTGAAACACTATTCTGACAAAGGGCCGCACTATCATAAGTGGCCAATTTTCATAAAATTCTATTAGTGGGACAGAAGTTCTAGTATGAAATAATATACATAGTTTAGATAAAACAAAGATTTAGTCATATTAGTAGCTTAAAATAGTAGGAAATAGCTGTGTTAATTGCAATTCTAGGACTAATGACTATTATTACCCTTCAAATAGAAGAATAAACATGAAAAAGCGATAAATTGAACTAGAAAAATAGCTTTTTTGAAGATTAAGCTAAATAATTGAAAACTACTGTGTTATAAACTACATGACTAACGACTATTGACTATGGACTACTTGTACACTTCAAACATAAGAATAAAAATTAGAAAAGTAGGAAATAGGAGTAGAAAAATAGCGTTTTTTTTAAATTTATAAGCTAAATAATTGTAAATTGCTCTTTTATAAAATACTTTACTTTTCTGGGACTAATGATTATTATTACACTTCAAATATAAAAATGAAAGTGAGAAAGTGTGAAATCTAACTATAAAAATAGCTGTTTTGAAGATTAAGCTAAACAATTGGAAACTATTGTGTTATAAAATGCTTTTCTGGGACTGCTAACTATTTGCACTTTTTAAAATTAAGAATAAATGTGAGAAAGTGGGAAATCGAAATATATATATATTTTTTTAAAGTTTAAGCTAAATAACTGGAAATTACTCTGTTATAAAATACACTTCTGGGACTAATAATTGTTTGTGCACTTCAAATATAAGAATACAAATGAGAAAGTGGGAAATAGAAATAGAAAAATAGCTTTTTTAAAGATTATATTAGTAACAATTATATTAATGATTATATTAATAACGATTATATTAACGATTATATTAGTAAAACAATTGTAAATTGTTCCGTTATAAAATACCTTTCCTGGACTAAGGACTACTATTACCCTTCAAATATAAGAATAAACGTGAGAAAGTGGGACATCGAACTCGAAAAATAGCTGATTTGAAGATTAAGCTAAATAATTGGAAATTACTGCGTTATAAAATTCTTTTCTGGAACTACTGACTATTCGTACATTTTAAAATTAAGAATAAATGTGAAAAAGTAGGAAATCGAAATATAAAAATTGCTTTTTTTTTTTAAGTTTGAGCTAAATAACTGGTTGTTCTGTTATAAAATACACTTCTGAGACTAATGACTGTTTGCATTCTTCAAATATAAGAATAAACGTGAGAAAGTGGTATATCGAATAGCTAAATATAGTATAAGTATAACAGCAAAAAAAATTTTTAATAGCCAATTTTAACGAAAATGGATTAAAGCTATTGTAAAGTTAATCAATTTACAGTTGCATAAAAAAGCGAAATTAAAAAAAAAACTATTATACTTTAAATAATTAAATTTTGATAACGATCACTTGATAATAACAGTTTATCTTAATTACTGTTCACAAATAGGAAAAATATGAAATTATCTAAAGACGAACTAAGATTAACAGAGCAATAAAAATAAAATTTTAAAAAGGATAACTTAGAGGGAGTATTTGTTACTTGCATCAACCAATAAACGGATGTCCACAAGCTCTGTTACTCCTTTGCTGTCCAAATAATATTTCAATTTTGCTACCGGCAGCTTTCAAGGCTTTTTAATTGAAAGCGTTTTAATTGAAATTATTAAACTAGAAAATAGGCATATGAAATAAATAAATGAAAAAGATAAATTCAAGTAAATGTTAGCTTTATTTACAGTATTACATGTTTCCAGGGTTGGCATGAATTAAATCTTTTTTTTTTTACTTTTTTTAAAACCTATATTCCAAAAGCAGGAGAATTGGGAATCAGTCAGCACAGAAATACCAGTAAGTAAATAAGTGTAAATAGATAGCATGCGTTTTCCAAGAATTTAGGGGTTGTTATCAGAAAGTATATAGTAGGGGTAGGTAAAATGACTGATTATGACTGATGGAATTCATTTTATGTAATGGGAGGTAAAGAGAGTATTATAGAGCTTGAAATCCAGTTTATCTACCAAATAACAACAGCCGTGGCTTCATCTGCTGGAATAGAAAAACAATTTTCTTCTTTTGGTATTGTTCATTCTAGCCTTCGTATCAAATTAGTAGTGGATAAAGCATTGAAACTAGTGTTTTTATTGAAACAGTTAAATACACAATTCGTTGTTTAAAAAATATTGAAATAATTGTGATTTTTTTAAAAATAAATAGTTTGCTTTGAATGAATATTTAATTTGTTCTTTAAATTTACTTCTTATTCAGTTTGCACTATCCAAATACAAAATAATAGAATGTATTTAGATTAAAATTTATATATTTAATTTTAGGCAATCAGTGTGTAGAATATACTAGATAGATAAGATGTTACTTCTAATAGCAAGCTATTTCATGTATATTGTAAAAAATATAAAACCACGGTGATAATTAAAATTTGAATTCAGAAAAAAAAATCAAATAAAATGATTTAAATGAAAAAAAATCTGATTTAAATAAAAAATCAGGATTTTTTTCTAACCCTGCATGTTTCTACACACACACACACAGATAGTTTGTGTTCTTCTTTCAAGCATTTTTGTATTTGAGCATCTACAAGATCTAGGTATTAATTTCCAGGACTAACGTAACTGTAGAAGAAAGAAAAGCCGGAAGATGGAGCTAATGATTGCATATTGAAGAAAGTTTTTTTGAGCATATGCAGTGTAATCTGCACCATATTAAGTAAGTGGTTCTCGTGGAAAGGCGCATTAAAACGTAGCTCTTAAATTCCTGTTGTCAAAGTGAAAATGGAGCAAACAATTAGCATTAAATTTTGCTTCAAATTGGGCAAGACAGCTGCGGAAACCTACGAAATGTTAAAACAAGTTTACGGCAAGGAAGCATTATCCCGCTCAAGAACTTTTGAATCGCTTAAACGCTTTCGGGACGGGCGCGAAAGCGTCTAAGATGATCCCCACACAGGTCGGCCGCAGTCCGTATGCACGCCGGAAGTAACTGTAAACTGTAACGTTACTATTAAAGAGTATTCTAAAAGAAGACTTTAAAATTTCTTTCCGAAATTTGTACAGCCGAGCACAGACGTGCATTACGGCGGATGGGGATTACTTCGAATCATATTAAATGGCTATGTGTTTAACCTTTTTTTTTTCTTCTGAGTTATTCCATGGGTCCTTGAAATTAATAGCCGGACCTTGTATTTGTCTGGATGGGAAAAACGCCTACTCAAACGACTCGACAAAGGAGCTTTTGAGATAAAAACTAATGTCGAGTCACACTCGACATAGGAATGCAAAGGGTTGATAAAATCTCAGAAGATTAAGAATTTTTAATGAATTCTATCGATAAAAAAATTACGGAGCTTTGGTAAACATTTACCAAAAAGTTTTCGCGGGTCTTAAAATGGGCCTCGTTGGTCATATGCGGCCCAAGGTACACCAGCTGGAAGCCTCTACTATAGTGGAACAAAAACCAAGATTAACCTAATTAAATGTCTTGTTAAGGTGACGACTTCTCTTTTAACACAATTGTGCTTCCAGTCGTGTAAGCAAACATACACGTTTATATAGTATTGCAAGACAAGTTTCATTATAAAATTAGTTTGCATATATGAATGCGTGTCATTGAACCCCGACTAAAGATCAAAGATAACAGCATTTACAGCATGGAAAAGTCCCATTAGAAGCAATTTTCTTAATTTGTTTGGCATTAAGTGAGCTTCGTCTGTCAAGGGATTGCTGAGGAATGGGGAAAAAGTAATCAAAATAATTACGCAGCCGTCCCAAACCGTAACACGGCAAAAATGGGTGAAGTTAGCAGTCCGTGTTGCTCAGTCACGATAACGGCAAGGACAGAAAAACAGCGATATTCAGAGGAATCAAGGATATGTTAGTTCTTTGGTAATCTAATGATAGCAGGAAGAGGAGAAATTGCGCGTTGTTTTATATTTATTACGCGCATTTATGTGAGTGCGTGCACATAGTTTGATAATTGAATATGCCTCTTTATGAGTTTGATGTTGAATTTAGACTTTGTTGCAGAAGAAAAATTTGCATTTTTTATGAAACTCACCTCTACGTAGTTGTTTCTTATTGATACCAAGGATTCAGTGACCTGATTTAATCAAATTTTAATAGATGACTTCTGACAAATGGACTTTGCATTTAACTCGGTGTTTATGTACAATCTAAGGAAGAAAAGAAATATCAAGGATGTGTGTAAACTACAAGTTGCACACATCCTTGATATTTTTTTCTTCCTTAGTCATATCTTCTTAATCACATATTTCGTCAAATTTTAACTATTTTTTTAACCTTCGCCACATGCTTAAAAGTAATTCAGTACTTTAACCTGTATTAGTGGGACAATAAAGCCCATGAAAACGCTTTTAGAATGCCATCTTAAATAGAACTCATGTAGGAAGTAAGAGGGTTCTTTCTTAGAACATTACGCATGTTTGATGCCTGTTTGATTGCAAGATTGATTCAATTGATATGACCACCAAATACAGGGAAGGAGAAAAAAGACAACTAAAATTGTGTTTGAGTCTATTTCATATCAATGTCCCATATCAGACATATATACATATATATGCCTATAAACACACACACACACACACACACACATATATATATATATATATATATATTGTTTTTGTTTTCAATGTTGTCAAAAGTTACCACAATCAGAAGAGAAATAAAGGTATTTGGCCAAAGGCTGTAATTGGAGGGATAAAATCCCTAGAAATTTGTTTTAGAATACAATCATAATTAAGATACACTAGCCTTTTTTAGGTTTATAAGCTAGTGTGTGTATGTTCCAGTAGTAAGGCGAATGGTAAACAGTTTTTCATGATAATAATAAGTTTATTAAATCATCGTTTCATTAAAAGCAAAACTTGCGCCATTCTCATTTATTTGTCGAAGACACGCGTGAGTGTGTTGACAGCTCCATGTCCACACGCTAACTGATTCATATCTGTTTGCAAACTCCTCAAATACACCCAAAATGCTTCCGCCTCACCAGATTATCCTAAAATCTTACACGAGCTCGGGTCTTCTTCATTTATTTTATTATTATAAAATAGTTCCCTTTTTAAATTCATTTATAACTCCCGTAATTTACAACTACCCCTTTTTTTAGACCTGACACACACGCACACACACAAATAGAAAATATATTTATTTTAATAATCTATGTGTAGCCATACACATACTCATATAGCACAGTTAACTTCTAATGCTGCGGGCTAAATTGGCATGCCTTTATTTTTTTAGACATGTAGTTCTTAAAAAAACAAGCTCAACTCAGTCGAGACGAAAGTCTTTTTTAAAACTACACTTTTTTATACCGATTTCGAAACCTAGACAACCCTACCACATGTCTATTCAGCAAGAAATCTGCTAGCTTTCTGATTGAAACTTATCGCACTAGAGTGAGGCAAACCGATTTTCTCGATGACAATTAGCTAATTCAGTGCTTTTTTGGTCTTTAGAAGTCCGGATGAACAGTGAAAAAAAGACTATTTCGATGCATACGGTTGTCATGAGGATCTCGTGAGAGCCTTATGGATGATAGTGGTAGAAAACGGAAGTTAAGTATTTTTATTTTTGGAAAAAGGAAGTAAATGCGCTCTTGCATTGAGGTCCTTTTCATATCTCGACATCGAATTAAAATTTTAGGGAATAATTTAGCTATATTAGGATACATTTTTAATATATTACAGATATATATGGGGACTGGCTCAATCATCCTTAGGCAGTTTTTCAAGTCCACCCTATAAATTTGATATAAAAAAATATTTTTTTTGTACATGAGTTATCATTATTATTAAAAAAAAATCTAAAACAGTATTTAAAAAATTTTAAGAAGACATGCTTATTTTTTTTCAACACATGCTTAAAAAATTATTTCTACTGATACAATGATATTCCAGCTAATTTTTCATATGATCAGATATTAAAACTTTGAATGAAAAATTACTCTCAACAGTATTGCTGGATACATGCCTTGCAACTTGTCGTCACGTCAGCTATGTTAATTTATTTTAGCTAGACCGTGAAAGCGAGACGCTGTCTGCGCACTTGGTTCTTAATTTGGGATATACTACTTTACTTCTTTCTGCGACGTATATAAAAATGACAAGAGGCCATGTTTTGATAGTGGTATTTAATAGTGGTATTTAATCTTAAAAACGAAGTAAATTATTTTACTTCAATGTTTGAACCTCATTTTATCCTATAACTTTTGACAATTGTTAAAAACTTATATTGTTTGAAAATTTATTAAAACAATAACAAACTGATGTACTATAGAGCTTAGTTTAGAACTGAAGACTTGTCAAAAATACGATTTTTTTTCCTATCAGAAAAAAAGCTAAAGTTCTCTCATGTCAACATTATCTTTTTAAAAGAAGATTAGAACCTATAACTGGCATCTTATCCACATCTTTATTATAGATGAATTTTTGGCATAAAACAATTTTTGAAAATTAACTTTTTCTATAAGTGTTTCACTTATTGAAGTCATTAAGTTGTGTCGTGTAACTCTCGTTTAAATTTAGATATTTACCTATGATCAAAATTATAGTGGTTATATATTTTGTTGGTCACAAAGACTAAATATTATTTGGGTTGCGTTGTGTAGGCTATTTAAGTTTAAATTCAACCACAGGTTCTGAGAGACTACAGACTTAAAATAAAAAAATAAACTAATAAGCTAAATTAAGTGTAACTGAAATCAGCTTAAAATAAAAAAAGCAAATTTATTATAATGATATATACATGACTAATGTACAAAAATTTGACCAAGTTTCATAAGACTTACTTTTTCAATACGTTCAATTAGGTGCCACACTAATTAAAATTTGACAATAATAATTTTCTATCACTTAGGTAACTATATATATAAGAGAGAAGATCCAATCTCAAATTCAAATATTTATAATGAGTACCTTTGTGGATCTATTTCGTGTGCCAGGAACACCGCTGGTTGGGAGCTGTCCAGGACTGGGTATAGGTAATCTCGACTGGTGTTGTTGCAATTTTCAATCTTCTGTACTCCCTCTGGTCAGGGGCTTCCTTTTAAGTATTTTGGGGTGCGGGAGTAATATTGCGACACAGGAACACTGCTGTTAGCTGCGAGAAGTTCCAACGTTTCCGGAGTCTCTGTCGAACTCAAGATTGGCCTCCCGAAGTCTCACAGTCACAATCGTCTCCTCCGACTTCTGACCTCTGACGGACTTCTCTCCCCGACTCGGCTGCTGAACACCCCCTCCCTCTTGACTTTTCTTATTTTATATTATTTTCATCTCTGTCCTTTCTTACTTCTTTTCGTCCAATCGGGAGAGTTGTCTAAATCTATTGGTCTCCTTTACCCCGCCTTGAAACCGCAAACATGGGAAAACCTTGTCCCTTCAAATTGAGCACTGTCCCTTAGGGACTCATAAATAACTCCACAAAGGTGCATTCTTATTTAGTGTCATGTAGGGAGACTCGATTCTAATCTGGGACTGGGATCTGAACCCCACCCGAGAATCCCGCACACGACGAAAAATCCGTTGAATTAATTTTTATTGTCCTCTACCCTTTACAAAAGATGTGATGAGGTCAGATTTAGATCCCAAGCAATTCACTTCTCGTTTTATTTTTAGCAGTTAAATTAATCTATCATATTAATTAATCACTCATATTAATTATATCAATTATATTAATTATCAGTTATATTAATGATCTAAATCGCTATTATTTGCTACGCTTCATATACAACTCTCAAACATTTTAATTTATACAAACAATTTACTTTCACACTATTATCTGTATACGCTTCAGATACAAGTCTCAAACATCATCTTAATTTATATAAACAATTTACACTTACGCTATTATTTGCATAAGCTCCAGATACAAGTCTCAAACATTACCTTCATTTATTCAAACAATTTACGTTAACACTATTATTTGCATACGCTCCAGCTACAAGTCTCAAACATTATCTTAATTTATATAAACAATTTACATATACACTATTATTTGCATATCCTTCAGATACAAGTCTCAAACATTACCTTAATTTATGTTAACAATTTACATTTACGCTATTATTTACATATTTTCCAGATACAAGTCTCAAACATCCCCTTAATTTATATAAACAATTTACATTCACGCTATTATTTGCATACGCTCCACACACAAGTCTCAAACTTCATATTAATTTATACAAACAATTTATATTTAAGTTATTATTTGCATACGCTCCAGATACAAGTCTCAAACATCACCTTAATTTATATAAACAATTTATATTAATTTTAATCTCTTGGTATTCATTTTTGCTTGTAAATAAATGCTAATATTGAAAAACATATATAAAGCTCTAATATTTAGTGCACTTAAAAAATTCGAAGGAATGTTATTGGATTACTCTTTTTTTAATATAAATGTTTTATCAAGGAAAGAATTTTATTCAAAAACTATTTTCATGGAAATTTTAGTGTCTTATTATTTTAAAACCCATGAATATTTAAGTTCATTACAAGAATATAGTTAAAGGTTGAATATTTTAAAAATTAAGATTCAAGGTCTTTGGTTCCAGTAAAAGCATAGTTGAGTTACTGGTAACTTGCTAGAAAAAAAGAACTTTCATTTAATACAAACCAAAACAACATATGTTTTGCTCAAAATTGAGTATATATTTTATTCTTTCATATACTTATTTATTCCAACATTGTTTATATAATAGTTCGTATATCAAAGGAAGTGGAAATATTTTATATATTTAGTAAGGGGTATTTTATAAGGGTGTATTTTATATATTTGGTAAGGCGAATTAAGAATTTGAAAGATTTGTAGGTTAAACTAAGATTGTTAAAAAAAAAGTCAAATAGTTTATTTTTCTTGTTCAATTATTTAACGTTTGAAATCTTTATTCCAAAGTATATGAACTGTTTCAAGCATATGCATTCTTCCATTATTAATATTTCACAATGAGTGGTATGAATTCAACATTTAAATAATCTACTGTAGGAATTTCCATTAGATTTCTTTTCAGATAGCAGGGCCTGATTAACTAGCCATTCTCGAACAAAAGGGGCGTAATACTTTAAAAAACCTGCTCGTCCTGAAAATATGTTGAAGCAAGTCACGGTAACATACTAAATAATGAACATTTTATTATTTAAAACAGTTGGGTTGGTTTGCATGTAGTGCGACATACATAAAACTTTAAATTATAATATCTTTTTAATGGTGAGTTTGTTTTATAGGGTTTTAAAATGTATTCGTGAGAATGTAAATCTACTCTTAAAGTGCTTTAGTAAAGTATGAATTCATAAAAGTTTCGAATGAATCGTTTACTCCTTGAAAAATAGAGATGTTTTAAAGAAATTCTCCACATGAATTCATCTCTCCGAACCTTTCAGGACACCTTGAAGATTTAAATGCAAAGTAAAGAGTCAAAATAAGCTTCGGAGAGTCATATCTTCATATTTGCCTTTAATGTAAACATAAAAATATGTACACATATTATACAATGTAGTATTTTCCACATAAAAATTCTTATCATAAAAACAATACACACAAAAAAGAACAAAAAAAGGGAGAATATCTCTTCATTTCTCCAAAACAAAGTGAAATTTCTAAAAATTAAAAAAAAATTACAAATAGGCATTGGAAAAAAATATTCTCCATAACTTAACAGAAAAAATAAGTGAGAATCTCTCACCATTACTCCAAAACAAAGTAAGATTTCGAAAAATTAAGGGAAAACATGAATAGGCATTCGAAAAAAAAAATATTCTCCATAACTTAACAGAAATAAATCGCAGAAATAATGAGTAAGAATCTCTCACCATTTCTTCAAAAGAGGGACATTTCTAAATATTAAGAGAAAACATGAATAGGCATTGGAAAAAAAATATTCTCCATAACTTAACAGTAGAAAAATCGCAGAAAAAATAGGGAGAATCTCTCACCATTACTCCAAAACAAAGTAAGATTTAGAAAAATTAAGGGAAAACATGAATATGCATTGGGAAAATAAATATTCTCCATAACAACAGAAAAATATTGAAAAATAAGGAGTGAGAATCTCTCACCATTTCTTCAAAAGAGGGAGATTTCTAAAAATTAAATGAAAACATGAATAGGCATTGGGAAAAAAAAAAGATATTCTCCATAATTTAACAATAGAAAAATCGCAGAAAAAATGAGTAAGAATCTCTCACCATTTCTTCAAAAGAGGGAGATTTCTAAAAATTAAATGAAAATACGAATAGGCATTGGAAAAAAAGATATTCTCCATAATTTAAAAGTAGAAAAATCGCAGAAAAAATGAGTGAGAATCTTTCACCATATCTCCAAAACAGATTGGGATTTCTAAAAATTAAAAGAAAACATGAATAGGCTCTGAGGAAAAAATATTCTTCATAACTTAACACGATTCCCTTCGTTTATAAAATAGTGAATTTGATTGATATAAACTTACGTCCTAGTTAATTGATGGGTATTCTATAGTTTGATGTGACACTTATTTCTTCTGAGTAAGAATTTCTGCACGTGCTAAAATGAAGTGCGTGTTATTGTTTACCGCTAGTTTCAAAGAAAAAGGAAAGTTCACCTTTATGGAATAATGTCTCCCGATCCCTCTATTTCTAGGGGGTGTTGGTAATGTCCCGCATATTTCAGTTATGTGTGAAGCACTTTTGGACATTCCTATTGTTATAAGACGAATGATGGTCGGTAGGGAAACAAGAAGTAAGAATAAAAGTAGGAAGGATGAAATGCAAGAATTTTACGTCGAATGGAAAGATTTAACAAAGATGAAGTATGCGAGATTTTTATGTATAATGAAACTGATTTATCCAAAATATAGAGAGTGCTCGGATGTTTCGAAATGCGACAGTTTTGTGCATAATGATGCTGGCTTGCAAAGGACGCAATTTTGCACAGTAAAAATTTTTGAATGTGAGAAAATAAGAAAATACGCGAGTTTTTCGTGTTCTCGCGAAACGCTTCCTAACTAGAACCTATTGCCAATCAAGGCTATCTATATAAATCTCCTTCATTCAGCTCTAGCCGGTATATTAGCCATCCATCGGTTCAATGCTGTTAGGTTCAGATTTTTTTCTACGTCATCCATCCATCTAGTGGCTGGTCTTTCTGTTCAGTGTTACCTTCAGTTCTGGAAAGGCTATCTTTTTAGTTGGATATGCATCGGCCTATCTATGAGCCAGCCATCTACTACGAGATGTTTTGCTCTATTTCTATTAATTTTATGATGTATAAAATTCTGTACGCCTCATTTTATTTTAGCGGTCTTAAAATCTTGATAATTTTTCTTCAAAAACAATGTTGTATTAGACTCTATCATTATTTTTTTCAAACTTCCATTCACTAATTACATACATTTAATTAAACATTAATTCAATTTTGTTAGTATAATGCATTGCACAAAGCCTAGTTTCTAATACCACCAGGAAAAACCAAGCACAATAAGCTGCTATACGTTACTCATATTAAGACAAAGGGATGCACCTTTCGTTTTAATTAGCACCGGAAAGAACGAGTTTGCTCAAGTGGCTCTTCGTAATTTTGAAGCAGGAACCAGACAGAAGATCCATAGACATATTCTGCCACCCCTAGAGGCATTGATTAAGAAATTGGAGGACATTATGACCATGAACACATATTACGTGCCCCAATCACTTTTAACGAACACGGCAGATCTTAGGCTGATTTGAGATCCGAACCCGCAACCTCTCAGTTACGAAAACATTGCCTTTGCCTACTGAGTTACCGCGGGTCGCCTAGTTTTTATTTTAAAGTCATCTTCTACAAGCTTTTAATTCCTCGTGATGAAGACCAATGTGTTTTAAAAACGACTTATTGTGGAATTTATGTATGAATCCTCCCACAACATGTTGTTATATTGATCCAAAAATTTTCCTCAACTTTTTTTTCTCATAAACAATGTTATTTTAGATGCTATTATTATGTTTTGCTAACTTCTATCCTAAATTATATACAACTAATTATACTTTTTATGAATTATGCCTTCATTCTTTTTATTAATATTGTGACGTCGCGACACCCCATGGGGCTTCACAAAGAGGTTTTGTTAAAACCCAGGCCAAGGCGACATTCTGTCTGGAAAATTGACACTAAACTACAAAGGATTTTCGGTTCGACACGCCTTGAGATGTCCGAGGTGATTAGAAGGTCGGACGCGACGCGGAAAGGACAGACTCTCAAACGCTAACGAAAGGACCAATTCGAGGCTAGCAGGACGGCGACGAGGTAAGGAAAAGCCAATAGGAAGAGGCGAAAGGTGACGTCAGGCGGCGCGAGTTTTCGCCGGAAGAAGATTGACTACGAGAGAAAAAAAAAGAGTAACGGGTTCTTGCGTTCTTTTTTTGGAGAGCCGATATCCAGTTTTTTGTTTTGTGGTACTCAAGGAGTCCACACCAAGGAGTTGTACCCCTGTACAACCGATATCTGTAGGACACCTGAATGCAGATTTCTTTTTAGGTTCACCTCGAACCTGGGACTTTTGGGTGCTTACCAGCTCATCCTGAGTCCCTGTGATTTACATTCGGAAACTTTGTAAATAGGTTTATATTTAGTCCAGAATAAAAGTTGTTATTGTTTTAAGCTGTATGTCGTGTCACTACAACTTCGACACCCACACGCTATTCCAGGATCCAGTGACGTTACAATGCATTGTACAAAGCCTAGATTCTACTTTAAAGCCAAATTCTACAAGCATTTGATTCCACGTAATGAAGAATAATGTGTTTTAAAGTGACCTATTGTGGAACCTCTGTAAACGGAGTAAAATAGGAAGTTAAAAAATTTAGCTTTTCAATGTTTTAATTCATACTATTTCATCATACTTTTAAAGCCTATTGGGGCAATATAATTTTATAAAAGTAGATCATTTTAAAGATACATTTTTGTTGCTTACTTAGGCAAAATTTCCTGCAAAAGTATTTTAGAGATTTAAATATATTGCTTGGGAATTACTGGATATTATCGGAGGGGAAGATCATATTTCAAACGTATTGTTTATATCAAACCACTGGTAAATATCTTAAGAGTACATATGACAAAGAAAAAAAATGTTTCAACATTTTATATCTGAAGTGATGTTTATGTTTTCTTTTACAAAATAAAATCATTTACAGTGGTTAATAAATTATTATTTCCTGTATATTCATATCTCCATATTCTAGAATATACCCTAGTTATTTAGCCTTTTCTAAAATTAAAGTTTGAGTAATTTGTTATGATCCAGAAACTTACAGAATCAATTCCTCTTGATTACTTCAAGTAGACTTGGATCAATTTGGTTCTGAAACCCTCTAAATTATATACAAAATATAAAAAGAATAGAAATTATTCGAAAATTAAAAATTTAATTAAAGTTTTGAAAGCCTAAATGCAAAAGAAACAGCCATAATTTAAAAAAATTATAATTTCTCAAAATGTATTTTTTTAAATTTTGATACATTTTAGAAACATTAAAGGTTGTCTTTTACTGTAAAAATCACACATTTCTGTAGTAATATTTACTATAAAATATCTAAGTACAGTGATGTTAAACATAGCAGAAAAGCCGTAAAACACGTTCTTATTTTCGAAGTTTTCACTAAATTTATGGTTCATTGAATTTTAACTGATTTTAAAATATTCTTGTTATTATACAATGACCTAATTTCAGCTAACGTAACGTAATTACTAAAGATGAGTTCAAGAAAATTTTTCAAAGTTTTCTAACTTGTCTTACACTATCAATCATTTTTGAGAACACAAAATTTCCTTTAATGATTGGCCTCATTACTGAATTGTATTTAATAGTAGATAAAAAGTTTCAATTATTGGTTCAACATCTATTCTGAAATAAATCAACTTTAAATGGTAAGTTCAGATCTAATTAGCCCTCGTATTGTAAAGCATTGACCATAATACTCCAAACTAAAAGAATGGAAAATATACTGAAACTGAAAATATACTCACTCGTATTTCACTAAAATCACTTTATTTCCTTGATCATACAGCTGTGTTTGCTATGAATAGTAATTATTGAGTTTGTTTAACATTACAAAGTCTAATTATATTAATGTGATCACTTATCAAAATTCAAAAAATCCACCATTTGTGTCTCTAGCTATAGCTTAATAGGTAGGAGGAAAGTTCAATGATGAGCTGGTAGATGACAGAGAAATTTGGACTAATATAGAATGTAGTTCCGTCATCACTTTGACGTAGATTGCGTGGTTGAGAATTCGGGGAGCAGAACATGATTTAATTGCTTCCAAAGATTCTCAATTCAGTAGGAGACCGAGTATTTGGGAGCAGGAAAGCACTCACTCAACTCATTCTTGTGCCCTTCAAATCATACACGTAGAATGCATAAACGCGTCGCAAACTGTGTAATAATTGTACAACTCTTGTGGAAGATACTATCATGATGAAGAAAACTACATGTATGGTCGATATTGGTACGTCAGGATACCTGCATACTTACTTTGACCAATCTTCAATGTTATGCACACAGACAATGTCACAAAAACATTCCACGGGTCATAACGTAACTCCTCCAGCTTGTTCACGTCCGGTAATTCTCGGAAAGCTTTTGTTTTTTAACTTTTCACGTATTATACGCAAACGTCCCACTGTCCGGTAAAGCTTAAAACAGATTCATTGAAGAAAGGCATCTGTCTACATTCAATGAACGTGTCATGCTGACTGTGCTTAGTCCAGCATTTTCAGTCGTCTTCCGTTATTGTCCGTATGTAAAAGAGCCTTATGTTGATGCAACCGAATTCTTTACCAATATACTCCATTAACTCCATTAACACCGGTGACCCCCCATTATGAAAATGCTTCAAGCATGATTTTATAACTCATTTTATCTGCTGCAAATAATATTTCAGCATAATATGCATTGCGCAATGATAAGTTCACGTTGGCGCCTTGGGCAAATCATCAAAAATGCGCCTGGTAGTTAACGTGTTAATAATTAAGTAACAGTTAATATTGTGGACTATGACCCGGACGAGCATCGTAGGCGCTTGCGGGCGACTGCTATGCTTCACTCGGGTATTTTTCCAGCTCCCTAGCTTCTCCCACCGGCTCTCGCTATCATAACTTCGTTGGATTTTGCCGCGTAACTTAAATGCCTTTTCCACCTCCAGAGTCATATTTAGGTTTTCACGGTTTACACACCTAAGCCATTCACTTAATAATTTTTAGATCAATTTTAAATTAAGTTTTATTCTTTATTTAAAGTTAAGCATTGGTAATTTTAAATTCTTTTTTAATTGATCTTAAGTAATAATTATTTATTTCGCAAAGTTTTCATTATTAATTACCTCAATTTCTTCTATCCTTAATTCTAATTAAATGTTTTACTTTTGTTTTTATTTGTTTTTATTATGTTTCGATCAATTAATTCACAATAATAAACATAATGTCCACTACCTCCAGTGTTCAGTGTTTGGGATAAAGGGACTTCGGCTCATTGGTGCCTCGTAAACTCATGCCAATGCTCCTGACTTTTGTTAGGAACTGGTCATTTTTATGTTGATGTATTGCTATGTTTGATGTTTGTTATTAAAGTTTACTATGCTTTATTTTCAAAAAGAAAATAAATCTAAATGTTGTTTTTAAAATTAACTTCTTCCTTCAGTTCCATTACTTCTCTCTGCAATTCTGCTTTTAACGCTTTTACACCTTATTTATTGTTTTAAATCAGCCAATAAAAACAAGGAGACGAGACCGAACTGTTTTGTCTGGAAGAGAATAATCAGATAACGATGAAAGAGGGAAAAAATAAGATTGGTTCTATGAGAAAAGATTCGGAACGAAATGAATCGAACGATCAATGCGGGTAAACGAATCATGCAGGGACAATAGATCGAGATCCCATTGTATAATAGAAAATGTATCTAGTTCACATGATTGTAATATTTTCTCTTAAGAAATTTTGTTTGTTTAAAAAATATTGAAGTTGTTATAAGTTACAGATCTTTATGTTTGCGTTACTGAAATTGTCTTAATTTCCTTAGAGAACAAAACATTGTGCGATCGATATCTCGCCAATAGGGGGATAAAATTCCCTTTCTTGGCTTTCACGGAGAGGTGAATCCCTCTGAAGAAGAGGCCGGCTTTTCCTCCAACCTTGGGCGCATAGCCTACATACCTGTTTCGACAGCGCTATCTATCGGAGGCCCCTAACACAGTTTCACTTCCATTTAGTAACCTGATAGATGCATTCCACTACTCGTAACAACTGAGTAATTGCATGCATGCGCTGATTAGTAACAATAGATCTTAATCTCGATCGCCGGCGATACATACGCGAGTTCTTTCTTTTAGTTGTTTTTATAAATTTTATACAGCAATTGTGCATTGAATGCGCTTCAAAACGGACTTTATTCACAAAATGGGTAAAGTACAAAGCAATCAGCACATGGCCTTCTGATCTATTTTATATTTAGTGTATTTGTAAGTTAGTTTTCAATATTCAATTATTAATTATACCTATGCATTTGAAAACGTTTTCAAATACTTCAAGCTGTGTCAAATATGTTTTTAGGTAAATCAAAATTACAGACTGAAGAATACTGTGATTTTTTTTTACTTCCTTCTACAAAGTAAAGGAGACATTGCAATCACAAAAAAATTCAATTTCCTTATTTCCGTTGAAATATGAACACTGAAATCACTGAGTACATGTGGAAATATAAAAACTGAGTATTTTGACCATTCCTGAATGAATTTCGATAAGTTTCGGTGTTACATCTGTATGTACTTACAAGGAAAATTTAATTATGAAACCTTAAATATTATTTGAACCATTCCTGAAATCGTTTTGACTAGTTTTGTCTTGACGTCTGTTACGTAACAACAAAAATATTAGCTACAGGAGTTTGAAATTCATGGTATTCATATGCAATTTCAGCAATGCTTTTCAGTGGCGTAGCTTGTAATGTTACTGGTCATTCGACTAGTTGATAAGCGACCCGTTGCAGGATTTTGGCCTTCAGATCGGTAAAGGTATCCTAGCCATCGAATGCGATTGGCTTTGATAACATTAACTATGTATAAACTACAAAGGTAAACTTCCCGGTCATACAGTCCAACTACGGTGCCATGGCCTATGATACCAATCTTCCCTTTCAAAACCGTAGGGCGCTGGAGTTCAAAGCATATGTACTGGTTAGGTGGTTAACCTTACGCGGAACCCCCAGTTTTTAGTTCCCAAACATGCTTGGTCCTCGTTTTCTCTACCCACTTAAGGGATGAAAGGTCAAGCTTGAGCAGCCCAAGGATAGAACCTTGGACCTAAGTCTTGGGAGCGTGAAGCACCACCCTAACGCCATTAACGCTTCATTAACTATGCCTAATTGTTTATATCTGTGATATAACTCGTGATTATATAATGCATGCCATTTTTTGTTTTCATAAACCCCTCCAAAGAGTTTTCTGGGTATTTTGTTTTCCAAAATCATCTGCTTCTTCTCCTCTAATTTATATTCTATTATTTAATTTTTAAATATTTCTATTATTTAATTTTTACATCTACTACCCTTCCATACTTCTACTAGAATAAAATACATAAATTGTTCAAATGCAGAGCCAAATATTTGCTTGAATTTATCATTTATTGAACTGAATATAAGAAAATTGCAAAAGAAAGAAAAATCCAAACACAGCTATCTCATTAAACATTACCTTATATTATCACATTGTATGCGGGACACATACTAGTACGTTTTCTGACAATTGATACTTGAACCAATACTTGAGCATAGTCAATCTTCAAGGAAATTCATTTAAAAGAAAAAAAGTTTGGTCTAAAAGTCCACTGTCACCTTAAATATTTTTTGAAGAATCAGATTTTATTTATAGAAATACATATAGAGTGTATGATTGCATACAAATAAAGAAGATTTCTCTATTAATATAATTGATATTGCACCTAAAAAACAAAGGCTCATAAAGTATTTTGATCTTTTGTTTTTTTCTCATGCACACTCAATTGTATTTTAATGTACAATGATTTTATCCGTAAATCAGATACTATTGACAAATGTACTAATCCTTTATCCCTGACATCCAATTTATATCTAGACGAGCCTAAATAAAGTGTTAGGATAGTGTACCAGTTGTATCACGGACTGTATTCTTTATTTTTACTACAGCTTAGATCTAAACAGCAACAGTTACCATATTAACACATTGTATGTGGTATACGTACTAGTACGTTTTCTGACGATTGATACTTGAGGGCGGGACATACTAGTACGGGTTAGTGTAACAACATGGTTTGTTTGTGGGTACAAAAATGACGGTATATACAGGAAAACGAAGCCGAATGTTCTTGTCTACTACATAGAATCAGGATAAAATTAGGCAAATAAAAACTAGTTTTTAATGCGGAACCATAGAACGGGAAGGTTGAATAAAAAAATGAATTTAGATTTAAAATTAACTTTTTATTTATCCTTGCGAAAATGATATTATACATATGTATATTTTTATATTATATATATATATATATTTGTATTTATATATAGATTTGTTAATTTGTCTATTTATATATTTATTTATATATTTCAATATAAAATACGAAAATGTGGTTAAAAAATTAAATTATTTTCGATCTATTGAGATTTAACTGAATAACTAAATTTACAGGCAAAACGCCCGCTCCCGGTAAAATTCCGCTGCAAAATGTACCCGCACGCAATGTGTTATGATATGATATTTTTATGTACTTTTTCTCATAACAAAAGTAAACACCATTTCTTTGTAAAACATAGGATAAGTATAAGAAGCTCTACCATAGATAGTGATTCTACAGAGATTCTGCTTTTGAACAAGGTTTTTGAACAAGGATTCTACAAGGTTGAGAATCACAAAGTCGAAATTATCATATTCGAGAAGACTGCAATGATATTGTACCCGATCGAGAGGAGAAGCGTAATGTATTCAAATACATAAGAAAGAGAGAATAAAAAGAAATGGAAAAAAGTTTGTTACCTCGCATAAAATATGCACACAAATTGCACGGTAACTGTTATTAGCATGTGGAAGGGCGAAAGGTCGACCTCAAGAGAAGCCAAATAGGTGAAACCAGTTTAGGAGGTTTCTTTTTGCCCGCCGTTTTTCGAATACTTGTCTGTTTTTTATCTTTGTTTTTCCCTTTTTCTGTAAGGATAATAAGGTGGCCGGGCGAGACGAGATGTTTTCAGGTTTTGGGAATAATGAAGTAAGTGTAGGTGGGTAGCGTAATTTGAAGAGAACTTGGACTATCTTCACTGCTTTTTTTCTTTCGTTTTCAGTATCAGGAAATACATGTGTTGTGAGGGAAAAGAGAGAGAGAAACGATCAAGTTTCAAGGTTTTAAAATTTAATCTTTGTAATTTCCTTGAACTCGCATTCATTTTTTATGCATGAAAGTGTTCATAGATCACGAAATACGGCAGAACATGATTACGCCCGACTTTCTCGCGAAAAGGCTTCACGTGATTATGGCCAATATAAAACAATCTTTATTTCATATTCGACTACACTTCAATGATTATAATTTTCGATTCCTGTGATTGAAATAAAAAGTTAGTGAATGTTCTCTCCATGACTTTCTTGCATACTTCCACATAAAAATATCACTTATAATAGTTGAGTTTTTACAGCAGTTATTCAAGAAGTTACTTTGGATTATGTCATAAGAATACTACAACATTAAAGTGGTTAAACACCGGACAAATTAGATTCCTTTAAGTCCATGTTAACCTAAGGAGAAAAATATTCTACTTTTGAGCGGTTTATGCAAAGATTTCTTTTGAACAAATTTCCTCACTTGAAAAGTTTATCCCTGACTAAATTTTTAAAAATAGCGAGACAAAATATATTTAAGTTAAATTTCTGGTGAAAAAGTTTGGAATAGTTTTCTTTCAGTACTAATACAGAGGCTGTTCACACATTTTTTTGACGATGTATATTGTAGTCACAAAACTAAATTACATAAAATTCTTGTGTTTGAAATGTTCCATTTGATAGCCCTTACTCTGAACTATCTTGCGACACCGTATTTTCTAGGATAATTTAATGCCTTTTGAAGTGTCAGAAGAGGTAATCTATCTCCTTCCTCCTGAACAGCTTTCTAGAGTGCTGTAAGTGTTGTGCCCGAAAGCCCAAATTTCCATAGGTGATACATCGGGAGATTTAGAAGGGATATCAGTGAAGGGTATGGCCTTGATATCGGTTTTTTGTTCCATTTCTTTTAGGAAGTTTACAATGGATTTTGATGTGTGACTGCTAGCTTTGTCTTGATGGAGTTCTATAGATTGATGGCACTGAGGGTAAAGCGATGGTATTTCATTCAGAAAAATTGGAAATAAAATATGTTCCTGATAGTATTTGAACTTAATTTTGACATTTTTTTCAACTCTCTTTATTTTTAACTTGCCATTATATGAAAAACCAGCAAAATCATGAATCCCTTAGAAACACTTTCTTTCGATTCTTTGAACTATGTACTTAAATTTTTTCTCACTTTTTAATATAATAAATGGCTCTTTTTGTGTTATAATTCTTTAAATACACCCGAGATTCATATAATTTTTTACATTTTTCTTTGGATAAATGTTTCTCATACATAATTCTGCAGCGTGTCCTGAGTTCAGCGATATGCTCTAGAGAAAGACAATGCATATTGCATTTTTTTTTTTTTTTGCTTTCATAAGATTTAAATCAATGTTTATCGGTTTTTTTTTACAGTGGACACCGAGAATTTTAATGATTTTGCAACTGTCCTTTGACTAGGGGGATTTTCTTTTAACATTAAACGAAGTACCTTTGCAATAGTTGAAGATGTTCGTTTTTTCCTTGCATACTTGTTTGAAATTTTTGTCCCACTTGAGGCTCCAATTTGACGTTTTTTTTCCTTTCTTATTTACGCTTTATATATCCCAAAACCATGACTCTCACATCGGTTTTGGATAACGGAATATGAATACATCACTTCGGAAAGAACATAAATATAGCCTTTGAACTACTTCTTCATTAAAAACGCCATTTTGAATAAAAACAAACCACTCAAGCCGCAGATGATAATTTTGACTTTTAAAAACATAGCACAAGTGAAGTTATTTATTTTGTAACAAACAATTTTTTAATATCTCTACCCAAAATCGTCTATAAAACGTGCAAACGACTTCTGTAATAACATTTTATAAACATAAATTTAATAAAAATGTCACGCACAGCCCTGGAGAATTTTTCGCTGTATCTCTTGGCAAAATTTATTTAAAGAAATATTTTAATGGAAACCGCTCAGAAATAGTACAATTTTCCCCATAAGTGAACAATAAGTTAGAGCAATACAATATGTTTTAAATAGGATATAGTACCATTTCAAAAAGGATTTCTTTTAATACTACAGTAAACATTATAATTGTTTTGTATTACAAAATTCAGTACAAAACATATTCAGAAAGGTAGAATTCGTCTGAACAGTTCATTTAATTTAAATTTAAATTTTTAAAGTTTCTTTTTTAATCTCTACGATTTTTAACCCAAAATCTGAATGTGCCTCAACCTGCTTCTCAAGATTGTAGAAAAGGTTTCATTTCATCAGTATACTACCCAAAGGCCAATACTTTGTCGACTATGTAGGCGCGACGCCAAAGAGATAGTTGTGCCTGAACTCTAGGATCAGAGATATCCGCTGTCACAGAGTAAACGTTTTACCAGAAATACGGCCTCTAATTTTATATAGCTATTTCCTTTTGCCAACTTGCAACAGTGTGCAGAATGAAAATGCTTTGTATAGATAATTCAGTTACTGTTTTATGTCTGTGCTGTGTAGTGTGATCGTCTTGTGTAGCAAATAAATTTGTTTTTTAGTAGATTTGCCTTTTGTTTTTAATTCTGTCCTCAACCCTTATCTGGCGGTGCATGATATCTAGATATTATAATCGCATTTGTGAAAAGAGTTTTATCTATTTCTTAAAATGATCAGCATATTGCATTTTCTCACACGTGCACATAAGCATGCTCATTTAAATTGCATCGTTTAAAATCAGCATTAAAGTTTGGAATAGTGGTCAAATGTGATGTTTAGTGGCGAGTCCGAATTTATCATGAGCACTGATTATCGTTGGATCAGGCCTCAGATTCAATCCCTGATTTTATCCAGAGAGAAAGTGAAATTCATTTTCTTACGGAAAATACCCGAAAAAAAAATCTATTTTCTTTCAAGAGAATTCAAGATGTAGGCAGGTGTCGTGCTCGATAATCACACATTCCTCCACATCTTTGAGAGAGGATCTGTTACTGCTAAAAGATACGGAGACAGAATCCTAGAACATTATTCTCACCTGTATCCAGGTGTTGTCTGTTCTGGATTCATATTCATGGACAACAACTACCCTTGCAGTCATAGTCGACGAATCTTTTGAAACTGATGACACTTGTCACATATATACTGTCTACCAATAAGTATTTGGACACCTGTGATAGACAAGAAAAACTAACTTTATTCAAAATCAATAGTTGGTAGAGCCTCCACGAGAGGCAATTACAGTGTGAACCCTCCGGGTCATACTTTCCACAAGTCTTTGTATTACAGCTAGTGGTATTATCTTCCACTCGGCTTGGAGTAGACATACAAGTTCCTTCACCGATTTTGGACGGGTAGTGCACCCCTTAATTCCCCAACTCGTTCCAGAGGTTTTCGATAGGGTTCAGATCTGAGCTCTGGGTAGGCCAATCCATTCGATGAACTCCATTGACACCATACCAAGCCTTGGTTAACCTCGAAACATGACAACTGGCATTGTCGTCCTGAAAGTAACAGAGGTCCAACCAGTAAAACTGCCACAACGTAGAAAGCTCATTATCATCCAAAATAGTGCAGTAGGCATCGGCGTTGAGATTACCATGAATGGGGAAAAAGGAACCCAGTCTATACCAGGAGAAACACCCCCAGACCATAATTCCAAATCCGCCGAACTTGACTGTTGGCACATTGCATTCTGGCAGGAGACGTCAAACCCAAACCCTGTCATTCGAACGGTAAATATTGAACCTTGATTCATCGCTCTAAAGAACCCTTTCCACTGATCTACAGTCCAATTTCTATGTACTTTGTACCACATTAACCGAGCAGAGCGGTTGGACTTTGTGATGAAAGTCTTATGGGCAGCAGCACGACAATGAAAACCAAGCAGATGTGCTTCCTTACGGATGGTATTAATTGAAACAATACTCCCGTATACATGTTGAAACTTCTCATGGATGAGGGATATCGGTTGGGTGAGGTTCTTCCAAATTTCTCTGCACAGCACTCGTCGGTCTCTATCTCAAAGTTTCGTTGGTCTGCCGACTCGGGGCACATTCCGACAATCACCGCTCACCTTCCACTTCTTAATCACATAGGCCACTGTCGATTTTGGGTACTTCAGATCGCTAGATATGTCCTTTAAGGATCGGCCACATTTGTAATACCCGATAATTATACCTTTCTCGAAATCAGAGAGCTCCGAACTGCGCGGCATCTTGCATGCGACTAATGTCGATGCTGTTTCCTACACGATGTATACCGGCGGAGGCAGTGATGTACCTCAGAACCGCAGATATCGTCATTTGCATAGGTGTCCAAATACTTATTGGTAGACAGTGCAAATGCCTGATGACTCTGCTGATCTTAAATCTAACTAATATTTTGGGGGTATGATAGAGAGACAATTTGCAGCCTTTCCACGGCAATCAAGATCTGTTTCCAAACTGAAAAGAGATCTCTATAATTTGAGGCCACAACTCATCCACTATCTTTTAGCAAATATGGGAGGAGGTTGGGAAACATTAGGCTGTCACAGACAACCATACACCTTATTAAAATGAAAAATCCACATATTTGAGATGGAATTACTGCTAAAAGAAATGGACATAAAATCCTAGAACATTATGCTTACCTGTATCCAGGATTGATATTCATGGATAATTACTTTCCTTGCAGTCATAGTCGACGAATCTTTTAAAACTGATGGCATTTATAGTTGCATACATATAGTTAGTTGCATACATATAGTTGGACACATATAGTTGCCTGATAACTCTCCTGTTCTTAATTCTACCTAACATGTGGGGGATATGAAGTGAGACAACTTGCAGCCTTTCCACGCCAATGAAGATCTGTTACCGAACTGAAAAGAGATCTCTACAATTTGAAGCTACAACTCATCCACTATCTTTTTGCAAATATAGGAGGCCGTTGGGAAACGTTCGTCGCTATCACAGACAACCATACACTTTATTAAAAGAAAGATTTGGTTTGGTTTGGTTTGGTTTGGAGCGCTACGGTCTACTGTTTTGCACACGAGGGATAATGAGACCGGGACCTACGGTTTAAAGCCGATTCCGAACGGCTACGAACATCCATGTCAGCAGCGGGATTCGAACCCGCGAACTCCGGTTCCGAAGAGCAGTGCTCTACCATTCGGCCATCGTTCGGCTTATTGAAAGAAAGAAAATCACTTTTTAATTTACATTTATTTTTACTAAAGTTTAAACTACTCGTTGGTACATTTTTCTTCTAAACCTTATATCTTTGAATAATAAAAGTGTGTAGTATCTCTCTTTTGTATTGTTTTCTTCTGTTATTAACATATTACACTTGCAATCTGATTAAGATTTCATTAAATTATTCACGTAAACGGCTATTAGCTTTTAGACACCATTGTAGACGTTTTATATAAAATATAGAAATATCTTTGGCAATACAAGATTTTTTTTATCTATTCTATAATAATTGTGGAGGGAGTTATGAAATAAAAGTTTTATTTGATGTTGCTTCGTCAATGAATTGAAACTACAAAAGGAAAATTATCATGTAAAATTTGGTGAAAAAATAAATATCATGCTTTTTGTTTTTTTTTTTTTTTTTTTTTTTTTTGCATATTTTTGGGGGTTTAGACTCTCACTCCGCTGGCGAGCCGATAAGACGTATCGCTCGCTCGGTTCCCGTGTTCTTTAATTATTTTATGTCTAACTATTTGTATTTTTCCTGTTAATCGTAATAAATGTTGTGTAGTTAACAATGGTCGTTGCTTTTTCACACATATTTAGGTAGAGAACAATTCATTATTTTAAGTAATTCAAACAATATATTCAATGCAATTATTCTATCATTGCATAACTGTATTTTTTTGTGGTCTTACTATCCTGCTTAAACCGGATGATTGCTGAACAGGATTGGAGTCAAGTTGATGTGCATAAAAGACAATTTATTCCTGTGTTGCGAATAAAACCTGTCTCATCCATAAATTTGGCATATCAGCGTACCCTACTCACCTTTTCTTAAAAAAGAAAAGAACAAAAGGAATTCTACTTTTGCAGTGATAACCGCTACTGACCTATCAATCAATTTTCCCATTACTGTACCAAAACAAGTTTCGGTGTCGGGTCGGGAATAACTGACTGTTTTTAAAAACGGCAGAATGGAGGAAAAATGTGTCGTGCACACACACACACACATGTATAAAAATATGTAATATATCAAAATTATTACACTTAAAATATCTCTCTGAAATTCTCCCTTTTCCTCTTCTCATTCTGTCATTTCTATTTTCAAAGACATCTAATATCTTATTTAAAGGAATGTACGCTGACATAAAATTCATTCTATCCGTCTCTCAGAGTTAACTCTGAAATAAATGCTAATTTTCTGTTCACTCGCCACATTTTTCAGCAGTTTCAATAAAATGGTTCACTTCTTCAATGACTAAAATGCTACAATAACTCTGACTAAGTTTTTAGACACCATTGTAGATGTTTTATATAAAATCTAAAAATATCTTTGGCAATGCAGAATTTTTTATCTATTCTATAATAATTCTGGATACAGCTATTTGATAATGCTTCGTCAATGAATTGAAAATAAAAAAGGAAAGTTCTCCTGTAAAATTTGGTGAAAAAAATAAATATCATGATTCTTTGAATGTTTAGGTAGAGAACAATTCATTATTTTTAGTAATTCAAACAAGATATTCAATGCACACAGATATATAAAAATATGTAATATATCAAATTTAGTACACTTAGAATACCTTTCTGAAATTCTTCATTTTCCCTTCTCATTCTGTCATTTCTATTTTCCAAGCCGTCTAATATCTTATTTAAAGGAATTTACGCTGACATAAAATTCATATTACCCGTCTCTCAGAACTAACTCTAAAATAAATGCTAATTTTCTCTCCACTCACCACATTTTCAAGCTGTTCCAATAAAGTGGTTCACTCCTACAATGACTAAAGTGATACAATAACACCGACTAAGCTTTTAGACACCATTGTAGATGTTTTATATAAAATCTAAAAATATCTTTGGCGATGCAGGATTTTTTATCTATTCTATAATAATTCTGGATACAGTTATTTCATATTGCTTTGTCAATGAATTGAAACTAAAAAAGGAAAGTTCTCCTTTAAAATTTGGTGAAAAAAAATAAATATCACGTTTCTTTGCATATTTAGGTAGAGAACAATTCATTATTTTTAGTAATTCAAACAAGATATTCAATGCACACGCAAATATAAAATATGTAATATATGAAACTTATTACATTTAGAATAACTCTCTAAAATTCTTCCTTTTCCCTTCTCATTCTGTCATTTCTATTTTCCAAGATGTCTAATATCTTTTTTAAAGGAATGTACGCTGACATAAAATTCATATTACCCGTCTCTCAGAACTAACTCTAAAATAAATGCTAATTTTCTCTCCACTCACCACATTTTCAAGCTGTTCCAATAAAGTGGTTCACTCCTACAATGACTAAAGTGATACAATAACACCGACTAAGCTTTTAGACACCATTGTAGATGTTTTATATAAAATCTAAAAATATCTTTGGCGATGCAGGATTTTTTATCTATTCTATAATAATTCTGGATACAGTTATTTCATATTGCTTTGTCAATGAATTGAAACTAAAAAAGGAAAGTTCTCCTTTAAAATTTGGTGAAAAAAAATAAATATCACGTTTCTTTGCATATTTAGGTAGAGAACAATTCATTATTTTTAGTAATTCAAACAAGATATTCAATGCACACGCAAATATAAAATATGTAATATATGAAACTTATTACATTTAGAATAACTCTCTAAAATTCTTCCTTTTCCCTTCTCATTCTGTCATTTCTATTTTCCAAGATGTCTAATATCTTTTTTAAAGGAATGTACGCTGACATAAAATTCATATTACCCGTCTCTCAGAACTAAAATAAATTCTAATTTTCTCTCCACTCACCACATTTCAAGCTGTCTCAATAAAGTGGTTCACTCCTACAATGACTAAAGTGATACAATAACACCGACTAAGCTTTTAGACAACATTGTAAATGTTTTATATAAAATCTAAAAATATCTTTGGCAATGCATTGGCAAAATATTGAATGCACACACATATATCAAAATATGTAATATATCAAAATTATTTAACTTAGAATACCTCTCTAAAATTCTTCCTTTTCCCCTTCTCATTCTGTTATTTCTAGTTTTCCAGCAGTCTAATATCTTATTTAAAGGAATGTACGCTGGCATAAAATTCATATTACCCGTCTCTCAGAACTAAAATAAATTCTAATTTTCTCTCCACTCACCACATTTCAAGCTGTCTCAATAAAGTGGTTCACTCCTACAATGACTAAAGTGATACAATAACACCGACTAAGCTTTTAGACAACATTGTAAATGTTTTATATAAAATCTAAAAATATCTTTGGCAATGCATTGGCAAAATATTGAATGCACACACATATATAAAAATATGTAATATATCAAATTTATTACATTTAGAATACCTCTCTAAAATTCTCCCTTTTCCTCTTCTTATTCTGTCATTTCTATTTTCCAAGCCGTGTAATATCTTTTTTAAAGGAATGTACGCTGACATAAAATTCATTCTACCCGTCTTTCAAAGCTATAAAATAAATGCTAATTTTCTGTCCACTTGCCACATTTTCCAACTGTTTCATTATAAAGTGGTTCATTCCTACAATGACTAAATTGCTGCAATAACGCTGAATAAGCTTTTCTTTTTGGGGAAAAAATCCGTCTCTTATCTCGCTGTGGGACCCAACTCTATAATCGAAAATGTTTCCAAGTATCATTCATTACTTCACTTTTGGCAGAGAAAGATGTCTTTTACCTAGTTTTAAATAAAGTAAAGTTCCATCATAGACTCCCTTGTTACTCTGATGGTGCCACGACTGCATCACAATTAGGCATATTAATTAGACTACTCATTGCCCAGAAAGCTCGAGCAATTAAAAATAACAGGAGCTAATTTTATATGACCGGCGAATTAATTTTGCTGTCTTACACACACATATATACATATATATACAGTCAGCCAAAAAACGTACTGAACCATTCGAAAGAATAATATTTTATAAAACATTCATCATAGTAATAGAGTTTAAATATGACGCCTTAGATAACTCGGCCATCCTGATTACAATATTTATGAGGACTAGTATAATAAAAAAAACCGACAATGAATTGTTCTACCTAATATTTAATTGCCAGGAGTAGTGTACGAACTCACGCTTCCTTTTAGAACTTGAATCTGGGGCCTTAGATTACTCGTCCATCCTGACTACAATGCTTGCCACTAAAGCATCATTAAATTGTATATTTCTGAAAAAAAGTCACAAACAAACAATGGCAGTTTTTTTTTCTCCCGGGGTTGAAAATGGCAAAATAATCAGCGAAAATATATCGATTTGCAAATTTTGGTCTAGTTTCTTCGTAGGCTTCGTCTAATTTATGCAGCCATTTGAAATATCACCATGCTCTACAATATCATAATCTAAGTAACAGTTAAGACTTGTCTTAGAAACGGAGATCTAATTTTATATATTACTTAATTATTTCTGTTTAATAATTTATTAATTAGTTCATTATTAATTTCCAATTTTGTTTTACTGAATTTTAATGGATTGTCGAAATTTTATTGTTATTAATTTATTTTTTGAAAAAAAAAAATATCTGCATTGAATTTAGAAAAGTAAATTTTTCAGACAAAATATCTAGAGCCCGTAGGAAAATAAGTTATAATTATATTTCTCCTAAATTGAAACTAAACTTCTTTTATTGGTCAGCAGTACCGCTCCCAGCTTGAATGTTAGTAACCGTTTGCAATAAGCTTTCCGTAGTAGGTGTCGATCGTAGATCAAAAATAGTAGACCAAACCAAAATATTGTAGTGGACGTAAGCGCAATATAAGCTACAACCAGTGTTGCCAACCATACGATAATTATCGTATATGTACGATAACTTAGGACGCTGTAAGATGAAAAATAATCTCAAAATTATGTGACATAATTCTGAAAAACTGTACGATAATTTCCTGATTTGTACGATAAAACAACATTAGACTAATGGAGAATTAAAAGAACGGGTAATTTAACTGTAACTCTATAAAGATCAACAACAAAAAATAGAGAATGTCTAATTAATTTTTTTATCACTTTTTCCCATCAGATAATTATTGTAGATTTTAGATCAGCTTAAGGAGCATGTTTTGAGGTGCTTCTTCATTAAATGAAAGTAAATAATCTTGACACAGAGGTTGAGAAAGCCCATATGTACTGTGTAATAAAAGATAGGAAAGTGTCAATTATAAAAAAATGTATATTTGTGAAATTGAATATGACCTAGGTACTAATGTTTGATATTTTTTAAAAGGAATATAAATTAAAGAATTTTAAAAATGTTTATGTCCAGTGTTTTTATCTGTTAGTTATTTCAAATTATTTAAATCAGTCTAAAACATAAAATTGTTAAATGCAAAATTACTGAATATTCACAATTAAACTGGAGATATTTCTTTAATGATTACGTAATTATGGATAATTAGAAGTAATTTTGCATTTTACTTGTTCTATTGCAGTTTTCACTAAAATATGGTATTTTTAATAATTAAACCAATTATTAAATAATAATCGGTTTTATTACTGAATATTTCATATTTAAAAAAAACCACAGTAAATAATGAATTATAACATTATTAAAAAGTATATATATATATATATATATATATATATATATATATATATATATATATATATATATATATATATATATATATATACACACACACACAATTTAATTCTTAGATCAGTAAAGAGAAATCACATGTCTGGTGTTTCATTTAAAGTAAAATAAGAGATGATAGAAAAATATTTAATGAATCATATTAAAATATTTACATATTTTTTGCCCCCCCTCCCCAAAAAAAGCGTGGGGGGGAGAGAAATGTATAACAAGAAAAATATATCGTACAAGCGCCATCTGTTAACACTATTTTTATCTATTACAAAAATGTACGATGATTTATAATCCAATGCCATAATTTTAGGACCTAGAATATATAATTTCGCCTTTGAAGGTTGGCAACATTGGCTACAACTTTCAGCACACAGAACTAATAAGTTATATACATCGCTCGGGTGTTCTAAAAATCAGTCATACCTATTAAACAACAGATCATTTTTAACTTTTCTGATCACTATACAGTGATCCCTCGTTTTACGTGGTTAACAGGGACCAGAACGTTCCGCTAAAGCTGAAAAACCACGAAGTACGATTTGTTCTAGGAATTTTCAAGTATGTGGGTACACGAATGTTTTAAATATGTAAACAGTATTTATACTTCACACTGGCAAGGAGAAGCCTAAGCAACTAGACTATTGAAGTGATATGAAGTCGGACCACATTGATGAGAACTGCACAAGTCCAAATCTAACTTAACTTTTGTTGAAGAGCTGCTAAAATGGCTTGTTTAACAGTCAACGGTAGACGAGGGAATGACCATGAAAACACATGTACAGAGTTAGACCTCACAGCGAGCGACACATATAATTTTCCCAAGGGACAACTTAATCAGTGAATTTAACAATATAAAGTAACTTAGATCTGGGGGAAAATTTAGCCATTTGCCAGCGACAGCTCGGAAATGCTGTGAGTGGACAGAGAATTTACATCTATTACAGCGAAAGCTTTGGGAAGTGGGCTGGAAGAATTTTAAGTCATGGATACTCTTTTAATTAAGACATTTTGTTTATGAGAAAATAGATTTAAAGGAATAAGAATGGGGAAAAGGAGAATTTTTAAGAGATATTAAAGTGTAATAATTTAATTTGTTACATATATATGTATGTATAAATATATGTCTATGTATATGTATATATAATAAAAAATAATTGCGGAACATGTTTTAAAGTTGAATATTAAAAACTTTATGCGCTCAAATAAAAACTCAATCACTAAAATCAAAATGCATATACAGTCTTCTTTCGCAGATATTTTGCACGCGGTTTTTTTCACTCGCTCTGTTCCTCCCCGCTGGGCTCTGTTATACGCCCTGTTAAATTTTCTCTCATTTCACTTCAGAAGGGGAATCGTGCACTTGAGGCATGATTTATTAATAACGTAAAGGGAATACCAGAGGAAACTTCCCATCCACACTGACTATAACAAAAATAAAAAACAAAAATGTAAAGTGGGTTTCTTACTTGAAATTCTCTGAAAATTTTATTCAACTTGAATCCTTAAATTATTATTATCATTATTATTATTTTGCTTAAGTTTACCCTAAATACCAGCCTTAAGTACCAGCAAAATACCCTGAATTTATTCAATAGAGACAGAAAACTGAAAGGCTCGGATTCCTGGCAAAATACAAAATTTCGATACATATAGATCACGTTGCCTTAGATTAAGAAAAATTTCCATCAGTACTTAGATTTCATAATGTGTTTTGATTGTACTTAAACCTATTGCTGTGCTTTCGACGTTGTGGCTCGGGTATTTCTCTCAGTTAATCAGAATTTACTTGATAGTTTTTAACATCCGGAGCTTGCATAACTTGGATATAGCGAGTTTAGTAGGTATCTGAAGAGTATCTCTTGTCTGGGTTTGGAATTTTCTTTGGAGGCAATGTGTTTTGATTCTATTCTGGATATAGACTTATAGCTGAGCCTTCAATGTTGTGGCTCGAGCATTTTTCTCTGTTGAATGGAACTTACTTGATAGTGTTTAACATCCGGAGCTTACAGAACTTGGATATAGTGAATTAAATTGGTACCTTTAAAGTAACTCTTGTCTGGCTTAGAAGATTAGAACTTTCTTTGGTTACAATGTGTTTTGACTGTACTCTGGATCTAAACTTATTGCTGCATTTTCGACATAGTGGCTTGGGCGTTTTCCTCTGTTGAACTTAATAGGAACTTACTCGATTGTTTTTAACATCCGGAGCTTACAGAAATTGGATAAACTTGGAGTTTAGTTGGTACCTGAAGAGTATCTGTTGTCTGGCTTTGGAATTTTCTTTGGAGGCAAAATTGTTTTGATTGTACTCTGGATCTAGACTTATAGCTGAGCTTTCGACGTTATGGCTCGGTCGTTTTTCTCTGTTGAATGGAACTTAATTGATAGTGTTTAACATCCGGAGCTTACAGAACTTGGACATAGCGAGTTTAGTTGGTACCACTAAAGTGTCTGGATTTGGAATTTTCTTTGGTGGTAATGTGTTAATTAGCATAGTCCTTCTGTATTACGGAAAACTCGCTCACTCTTCACAGTAATTTTTTTTTTAAACTTCTTTCTTCATAAATATTCGGTGGGCTCCGAGCTTCCATCTCTTTATTTATCTTACTCTTGCGCATATCTTATTCTATTGAACTTCTTCTTAACTCCTTGGAGAGTTGAGATAGATAGGGGACTTGTATTCCGAATGTGGTAACTGATGGATCCTTAAATTGCTTATTGTACTGCTCACTATTTTTAGAGTGTTTTAGTATTTTTAACAGTTTAAAAAAAACCAGAAATGTTATCTGAACTAGACAAGAACTTAAATAAGTGGGAATTCTATAAGTATTTCTATAGTTCAGAGAGTTAAAAGTTCACCCTGAACGACCAGGGTTTACTTTTCCTTGAAGAAAACGATACCCTGAGTGAAATTCAAGTTTACACCGGAAAGTGTTTCTGATTGGAGATGGTACAAATATGTACATACTCAGGTCAAAGTAAAATCTAAGTAATGAATCAAATATTACTTAACAAATTGGAGAAAAGAAATAACTATTCAAAATAGGAATGTCTAAATCTCGTTTAAAATCTTCTCTTGAAAGTTATGCATCAGTCGAGCTTGAAGAAATATTAAAATCTAGCAGTTTGTATAGAATGACAGCAGTCTAGCACGTTAAGTAGTTATATCTATCCCAGTAAAAATATTATTGGCTGATTGCACCAAAGAAATAGCCCATATTTTTATTTGCCAGAGCTTGCTTGGTGACTCAGATAGTAACTCAGCTTATAACTCAACTAGAGTCATCGTGGTGAACTCCGAACTTAAGATCAAGCAAAATACTTAGTAAAAGTCCTTTAATTACATAATAATAATTGAGAACTGACGGACTCGTCTTACTCATACAAGAGACAGACATGCATCTATTTGATCTTTGAAAACCGAGCAGAGGGAAATTACGTAGATAACTTCCTATGAAAAAGAGCTTTAAGATAAGCATTTATTTAGGGGCTTGCTAAAACATTATTAGTGAAACTGCAATCAACGTCATTGAAATTACAGAGATCCTCTGTTTTCCATGAGAGAATACACAGCTGGGTTAAAGAGTAGAAAGATAGAGCTATATGAAGAAAATTGTAATTCAATCTACAATTCTGAAAAGTATGGAAGGAATGCCAATATCGATGATATATATCCTTGACTTTTGGGTGGCTGGGAAAGTTAAGATTAAAAAAAAACTAGAACGTTGATGGGGTGAATTTTAAATTTATGGGACAATATATGACACACACATACATATACATTATTCGAATTGATTACTCTCGTCACTTAAATTTTCATTTGCCGTGCAGATTTAAGTAACTAGTATTTTTCTTCTATTATGTTAATTGACGTTTTATGGGGCTAAATTATTTATTAAAGAGATTTCATAAATAACTTTATAATTATTAAAAAACGTCTTTAACAAGGAAATATGTCTTGATGTATAATTAAAATCAACCATTACAACCATTTAGTTATACTATTTGTCCAACGTAATAACAGGAAATAAGGTATTATGAAGATTAAACAGATCACACATAATGGTATATTAAAATGATATTAAATATACACTTAATCATTTTACATTTTTATACCGACAGCAGCCCAGCAGTTTAAAATGCTTCTTTTTGATGCGAAAGATCGTTTCACGTTTAGTTCTCTGACAAACCTATCAAGCCGGCTGTGTGGGGCTATTTAAGTTTCCTTTACTGCTAGTACATCTGTGAGTTTTCTACACGTGGAACAAGCACATACGGTGAAAAATTGTTTGGAGTAGGCAGGTATCGAGAAAATAGGAACTGAACTAAAAAGGTACATTATATTTAAAAATAAATAAATAAATAAATAAATAAAGGACATTTTTACTTTTTCAATAAGTTGTGGTCATTCTGGAATGTTACTGATTTTGAATGTAAGGTCTTCAAAATTTACCTTAATTCTTTAGAAAGAAACTCCCTCGGAAACAGAACCTGCATTTCTCCTAGTTCATTTAATGCTTTGCTGTCTACCTTGATGGGTGTCAAGCAAGGTGACATGCTGGAATTTCCCCTCAAAATCATCCTTGGAGTATTGAAGAAGCAATTTTTTTATCCTGATTCTGGACCTCTCTCCCACCTATCGACCTCACAGCATGAGGCCATTCAGACCCACAGATTTATGCAGCACCATCTTGGGATGTACAAGGAGCTATTTCGTGCGCAGGTCCTACCGTTCTCGAATCCAGCACCCCGGGAGTTTAAATACCACAAGCTTATTATCCCCTGTTCCCTTAGTGAAATCTTCTTTTCATTGTATAAGTAGGAATTTCAAGCTTCCCCCCTCCCTTGTACAAAAATACTCTTGATGAAAATTTTCACCGACCGTGTGTAATAGCACTGTTACGTTAGCTCACATATCGTGATTGAAAAGCATGGGTGAATTATATCTACCTTGTCCACAAAAAATATAAAATCTTCTTGTATTTTCTGCATAATAATCAGACTAATATTTGTAATTTTTCACGAAATGTAGCCTATTAGGTTTTTTGAAAGAAAAATTTTGAGAAGTATTTTTGGTGGCATAAAACATAATAATATCCGGAGAAGAAGAACTAACTCTGAACTCTATAAATCTTTTAAAGATCTAGATATAGTACAATATATAAGGATTCAAAGAATTAAATGGGCAGGATACCTGTGCAGAATGGATGAAGATCGTGTAACAAAAATGATCATCTCGGCCAGACCATTTAGCACCCGAGAAGTAGGGAGACTTAAACTTAGGTGGCTCGACTGTTTGGAATCAGACTTAAGACTTTTAAAAATTACTAACTGGATGTCCATGGCCAGGGGCAGAAGAGCGAGGAATTCGATTCTGAGGAAGGCAAGGGCCCATCCTGGGCTGTCTGGACATTGAAGAAGAAGAAGAAGCCTATTAGGTTACAGAAGGAAAATACAGTTGTGAGATTCTTTGTTAAGGGTAATTATTCTCTTGACTCTGCCACAGAACTGTCTTTAGGAAGCAATACCCCCTTCCCGAACCCTTAAGTGTTAAGTTAAAGTAGTAAACAGCAAGTTCAAATTATTCTTTCAAAAATCTTATTTCTTTTTTAATTTAAATATAAAGAAAATAATTATAGTTTTTCATATTTTTTTTTACAAAATAATAAAGTACATTATATAAAATATATTTGATTAGATAATTTATTGCGGAGAAAGATGGGTGGATGAATTTGATTTCATTCATGAAATTCATATTTGTTAGACTAACAAGTTTTACATTCCTGTTTATATGTTATATGTGGTATTCTAAAAATGTAAAATTATTAAATTCTAATTGGTTTATAAAATAGAACTGTTTTCTAGAATACGGTTATACCTTAGTGAGCCCCATTCTAGACAAGTGAGATCGTCAGATCAAGACTTCAAATGAAAAAGAGAAAAACATCAAATTTGTTCCTATCGCTGACAAATGAAGCCATAACAGTATACAAAGAATTAGATTATAAATAATTTCTATGGGATTTCTGTTTTAATAACGGAATAAAAAGCATAATGGGGATGAAAAAAAAGAAAAAAAAAACCTCACATATATCAGTTTTCTGTTTCAGTTAAATAATAAACTCACTAGATGGCAGCACCACAATATCTGGGCACTAGGAAAGGAATCTCCACGATACATATACGGTTAAAATTTGGTATTTTGAATTATGACAAAAATATTTAACTCAGGAGGTTCCAACTAGTGGCCTCAAAAATATTTTTTCGAAAAAAAGAAAAAAAAAGAAAACTCCGAATAATTTATAAATCCGTAGTTTTTCATTCGATGAAAAATCAGTACAAAATTCGAATTGCAGATCCGTCCTAGCTTGTTTCTAGAACAGAGTTGGTTGTGAGCATCTGTTCACTGGTTGTTGCAATTGACTATCCACAATTCTCGAGCTTAATTATTTTTTTCTAAATTTCGTTTGAATTACATTAATAATTTTAGTTTGTCTATAGGCAATTAAATTTTTTTTTCCTTTCCAATTATCAATGTGAATTCAAATAAACTGTCACTGTTGAGTGTTCGTCTTCAAAATTCAATTGTTTGGAGTATAAAAGCTTTTATTTTCACTCTTTTAGGCAATTGTAAAATAATTGCTGTTATAAGTGTTTTAATTACTTTGCTTAAATATTAAAAAGGGTATTTTTCTATTTTGTTTGATTTTCTACTTTCTCACACTATTCTTACGCTTAAAATGTACAAATAGCCCTAAAAATGCATTTTATGACACAGGAGTTCCTGCAGTTTTAAGTAAATAAAATTATTAAATTTTTATTTAAGTTAAACTATGCATGTTATTTCATATTAGTACCTCTGTCTTACATCTAGGACACTCTGAAATTCACCAGTTATGGAAAGGGTAGTCCGCAATCATTCTTCAGAATTATAATATGGCCCTAATGCCCTTATAACTTTTAAATAAAATGACTAAACTATTGTTTAAGTTAAACTATGCATGATATTTCATATTAGTACCTTTGTTCTACATCTAGGACGTTCTGAAAATTCGCCCATTATGGAAAGTGCTGTCCGCAATCATTCTTCAGGATTATAATGTGGTCCTAATGCCTTTATAACTTGGAAGCTACTGATTTAAATAATAGAGACTTGAAACTATTTCAAATATATAGATTTGATTAAAGGTTTAAGCATATTAAAAATATGACAAAAATGATTTTTTTTTCTGTTTTGCAAAATATATTTTTTCTGACTATATTTCTACATTGAAAAAAGTAAGTATCAAGTAGAATTAAAGATTTTCCCAATCGTAAAATTAAGTACTTCCTAATGCAGTTCTGTAGAAACTGTCTGGTATAATGAAATCGGAAATAATCGAAATATGCTTTAGAAATTATTCTCATTTTACAAGTTTTCCACTAAAAATACTTGTAATTCTTTTCCGACAGGTAAGTATAAAGTGTAATACTTATTCTAAGACCTCATATTAGACAGTACTCATTTTTTAAAAGGTAAATTCAAAATATGTTTAATACAATCACTCCCCTGAACCTTACGTAAATCTCCTAATTAAAGAAAAAAAAAGTTATAATAAATTTTAACCTAAATTTCATCATCAGTGAAATCTTATTCCTCATATGTCTTTAAAATTGATAAGTTAAATGACTCATTCGTAGAAGAAGTGAGTACAAAAACAAATTATTTTGTGTTTCATTTTTATCTAGTTGTTAATGTTAATTTGTATGAAACTTTATTTGTACTTTCCTGTACGAAATAAAGGAAGTATTGTAACCGAGAAAACTTTCAGTTTTCAGACTTCAGAGGAATACTCATTTTGACCACGTTTGGATCAAATTAGTCTATTTTTAGAGTTATTCACTACAGCAAAGAAGATGAGCAGCTTTGCTACAATAATGTTCAATTTCTGTTCTGGGAGCAGAACAAATATTCATAATTCTGCCCCCTATATATTATAATCCTGTAACCGGAGGGTTACGGATTCTTGATCTATAATGGATCTATATAAAGATGAGGCAAGCTAAAGATCATTAATTCCTGTTGGGGTACATAGAATAGATTTGTGTTCGAAATGTCCTCCAAGTTCTGAAGCGATACCTCTGGAGTTGGCATTTGGAGATGGTCTAGGAGAGTCTTCTGCTTGGTTCCTGCTTCTAAATTACAAGGACCTATTTTGCTTGTGTTGTCTTGGTGTAATATACTATATGGGGCCCCAACAAAAAATGTTCAACGAAATCACGAAATTGTGTAGCCGAGTGCTTAACATGTAAGAGCTCCCACATCATTAATATATATATATATATATATATCATTAATATATATATATATATATATATATATATATATATATATATATATATATATATATATATATATATATATATATATATATATATATATATATATTGCCGCATAATGAAGCCTAGACACTGAGTTCAGTGGCCGAATGGTCAGAGCACGCAATTCAGACCCGAAGATTGTGGGTTCGATGCTTCCCATGGCGGTTTATCCAAAGTACGGATTTTTAATTTTAAAATGTTATTTGTTGTTTCCTTATGTTCTTGAACATTCTAGATCTTTCTTTAATATGTAAATTAGTTATTTCTCGGATATTCTGTTCGGGTGTAAAAGCTGATACCTACTAGTTATAGGCATCTTCCTGATCTTGTAAAGTTGCGAGTTGCTACTTAGTTTCAATAAATTCATCTGTTAAGTTAAGCGGTGTGTTCATTCGAATCTTCGTGACAATATATATATATATATACGATTTATTCGATTGATGATATATATATATATATATATATATATATATATATATATATATATATATATCATCAATCGAAATCAGAAGTATAATTTGTTCTCAATAGCGTAGTTAGCTGCTGAAAACAAAGCACTTTCATTATCAAACATCTTTTGTTATATTTTCGTATGTGAACTCTTTAAAAAACAGAAAATGTCACACAGTAGAATTTATGGCGTAAATAATATTAATTTCTCAAAAACACAAAAGCAACTGAAGAGTCATTTTCTTTTCGCATATGCAAGAACAACCATGTTTTACAAATAAATAAATAAAATAAAAAAAACCTCTATCGTGGCCATTCTCAACTTACAAAGAAAAAATAAAATAAAAAAGATAATATGCTGGTAGAACATCAATTTTAACAGACGATGTGACATGGATCCTATAATCCTGGGATTACAAGATCGCTGCCTTTGCCGACTGAACAATACCGTCTCTATTGCTCCTCATTATTGAATAAATATATATTTTTTATTGTTGAATTAATATTGCAAAAATTTTGATTTTATTAAAAGGCAATAATCTAACTACTGTGTAATTGTTTCCTTTATTAAGGAACTGGAAGATCGTAACTCACATTTAAATAAATAAATTTAAATAAAGTTCAGAAAGACATGTGCATATGCTTACATGAATGTCCTATGGTGTTCACATTATTATTATTTTTAATTTCGTTTATAACAGTGTAAAATGTTAATATATATTATCTAATTTCCCAGTCAGTTTTCTTTGATTTTCTTAATTTTATAAAGAATTTGCTGGAATATAATATTCCTTCATATGTTGCACTTAATTTTCCTAAATGGATTTGCATTTAACAATAAAAGTATACATTAATTCAACAAATGCAATACATTTATTGAATTAATATATACTTTTATTGTTAAATTAGTATTTAAAAATTTATATTATTAAAAAAAAACACCTATGTAACTGTCCACTTTATGAAAGAAATCGAGGATCATATTTCACATTTAAATAAAATAAGTAATAAAAGGAAATGCAACAAAACATGCTCTATACGTTCAAGAATGTCTTGTGGTGTCCGCATTACTTTTTTGAAATATCATTTATAAGAGTGTAAAAAGTGAGCTACGGTAGCTCAGTCAGCTTTTTGGTTTGGTTTTGGTTTGGAGTGCTACGGTATACTTTTTGCAACACGAGGGCTAATGAGACCGGGACCTACAGCTTAAAGCCGATTCCGAACGGCTACGAACAACCATGCCACAGTGGGATTCGAACCCACGAACTCCGGTACCGAAGGCCAGCACCCTAACCAATCGGCCATCGTTCGGCGTAGCTCAATCGGCATAGGCAGCGATTACGTAACCTGAGGGTTGCAATGTCGAGGCTCGAACCAGCCAAATATCCGTCGTGTTTATTAAAAGTTGCTGTAGCAAGCGAGATAGGTTCGTGGTCTGAATGTCCTCTAGGTTCCCAAATGATATCTATGGAAGTGGCAGGGCAAGCTTGGGGATCTTCTGCTAGGTCCCTACATCTAAATTATAAGGACTCACTTTGTTTGTGTTGTCCAAGGAGGTAATGTTGGGGCCCCTATATGTCGGTCCTATAATAAAGTGGTCCTTAAAATCAGTGGTGATCTATGGACGAATGCTTAACATGCAAGTGCCCCACGTTATTTAATAATAATGAAAAGAATAAAAAGGGCAAAATATTAATATAAATTTACTATCAAATTTCACATTAAATTTTCCTTAATTTTCTAAACATAATAATCTAATATTTTGTGCTTAATTTTTCTAAATGTATTTGTATCCCCTCTGCCATTCCAGCATTTTTTATGTCTAGAATCATAAACAATAAATTATATGTTTTATACATATCTTAAAATATAATTTTTACTTACTTGCATAAAGTAAAAACTATGTTGTAATCGCTATTTAAAAAAAATGGGATTTCAATTGAAAATATTAAATTTGACAATGCTTTCATAACGCACAATGAAATTTTGGATTTTAAATATCCATTTTGACCCTCTGTGAAGGTTTTTTTTAGATTAATTTCGTCTTTACGTCCGTACATACATATATTATGTGGATGTATGTAGATTAACTCAAAAATATGTATCCGCCAGTATGTTGAAATTTAGTACTATCACATCTAGTTACGTATATCCATTTTAATTGTAATATGCAATCTATATAACAAAAACTTTACATAGAACTAAGCAAATGGAGCCCGTTAATAATAATGAAAAGAATAAAAAGGGCAAAATATTAATATAAATTTATTATCAAATTTCACATTAGGTTTTCCTTAATTTTCTAAACATAATAATCTAATATTTTGTTCTTAATTTTTCTAAATGTATTTGTATCCCCTCTGCCATTCCAGCATTTTTTATTTCTAGAATCATAAACAACAAATTATATGTTTTATACATATCCTAAAATATAATTTTTACTTACTTGCATAAAGTAAAAGCTGTGTTGTAATCGCTATTTAAAAAAAAAAAAATGGGATTTCAATTGAAAATATTAAATTTGACAATGCTTGCATATCGCACAATGAAATTTTGGATTTTTAAATATCCACTTTGACCCTCTGTGAAGGTTTTTTTTAGATTAATTTCGTCTTTACGTCCATACATACATATATTATGTGGATGTATGTAGATTAACTCAAAAATATGTATCCGCCAGTATATTGAATTTTATTACTATCACATCTAGTTGCGTATATCCATTTTAATTGTAATATGCAATCTATATAACAAAAACTTTTCATAGAACGTATGCAAATGGAGCCGGCTACAACATTGCTTGAAATCTATGCATTCATATGGAATTGTAACAATGTTTTTAAGCAGTTGAAGTAATGATTTTAAAGTCGCCGTTTTGGCTACGAAGTACAGATAGTACTGTAATCTCAATTGTAAAATCCTCAATTTATAAAGAAATATATATGAAAAAACCTCATATATTGAAATCTCAGCAGGTCTTTACCAGATACTCAAGTACTGGAGATCTAATTAGACTTTATTATAATTAGTTTGTAAAGGTAAGACTATTGCCTTACCTTTAGAAACTTCCGAGTATATCGGAAGCATTGGCACCTATGTTCATACCATTAGAAAATGTACCTTTTTTGCTCAAAAGAATTGCATTTTCCGGGCAGCGGTGAAAAGAGTACGTTGATAACCATGTAGTTTAGATCCGGAGATTGTACAGGTGGTAGAGAAAATAGCAATGAAAGAAGCCTAATTTCATTTACTGCGTTTTATTTTAATATCAGCTGTGTAATTTGAATTTTACAAAATATATATAATACTTCTATGTGATTTTTTTTTCCTTAATCATTAATCCTTAAGTTTAAGAACCTGCCCTTATGATTGGCAAACCTATATTTCAGTTGCCAGATATTTCTGCCAATGGGAGTATTATAATTTGGTACTAACATTTTCAAATCCAACTTACCAGCTTTTTTAAAAAAAAAAAAAAAAAAAAAAAAAAAAAAAAAAAAAAAAAAAAAAAAAAGATATCCCTACAAATTTTCACAAGAAAATCGGAGAACGAGTAAGAGCGGTATTTACCGTTCATACTCTTTATGTTCCCATCTAAACTACCATCCACTCTAAAATGCTAACACAGATATAGGGTCATTTTGACCCGAACCTGCTATTATTAAAGCAATTTTTTTAATGCACAGTCATACAAGTTCAGATAACTACAAATAAGAGAAAGGAGCAGACGAAATGCAGAATAGTGACTAAAATTCACAATATTTTTAATATAACCAACGATTTTAAAATTGTGCTAATACTAAAAAAAGACATGTTGAATTTAAAATTATGCATAATTAATATATATCTATTACTTAAATCATTAATGAAACGGCAAAAAATAACTGTGCTTTGAATATAAATCAATTGGGCTAAGAGTAATGTATTAACAAAATTGCATTATGCTATAAACAAATTTTAATTTGTTTAGAGCGCATTTTTTCCTCAAAAACGTAGAAAACGCATTTTTTGCTCAAAAATATTGCAGTTTCTGGGCAGCGGTGAATAGAGTAAGTTGATTGACCATGTAGTTTAGATCCGGAGATTTTACAGGTGGTAGAGAAAATAGCAGTGAAAGAGGCCTAATTTTAATTATTGCGTTTTATTTTAATATCAGCTGTGTAATTTGAATCTTGCAAAATGAATAATACATCTATGTGAATTTTTTCCCTTAATCATTTATCCTTAAGTTTAAGAACTTGCCCTTGTGATTGGTAAACTTAATTTTATTTGGCGGATATTTCTGCCAATGGGAGTATTATAATTTGGTACTAGCATTTTCAAATCAAACTGTACCAGCTATAAAAATAAAGAAAAAAAATAGCTATCCCTGCAAATTTTCACAAGAAAATCTCTATATTTACAGTTAATACTCGCCATGCTACCATCATAATATAACTTTAAAATGCTAACATAGATATAGAGTCATTTTGACCAGAATCTGCTATTATCAAAGAAATTTTTTTTAATGCACAGTCATACAAGTTCAGATAACTATAAATAAGAGAAAGGAGCAGACGAAATGCAGAATAGTGGCTAATGCAGAATATAGGCGATATGCAGAATAGTGACTAAAATTCACAATATTTTTAATATAACCAACAATTTTAAAATTGTGTTAATACTCAAAAAGGATTTATGTTGAATATAATATTATGCATAATTAACATATCTATTACTTAAATCTTTAATGAATTGGCAAAAAATAACTGTGCTTTGAGTATAAATCAGTTGGGCTAAGAGCAATGTATTAACAAAATTGCATTTTACGCTAAACAAATTTTAATTTCCTATAGAAACTACAACCCTTGAAGGATTTAAATACACTGAAAATTCATAACTCATGGGTTATAGCAAGGGCATAATTTGGGAAGGCCAAAAGACATTTAAAGGAGGGAAAGTTTTTCTGTTTTGTCCTTCCAGTTTTTTGAGATTTTATTCATATTTTAAATTTTTGATTCAACTTTTGCTCCTCATTTGAAAAGGCCAAATTACCCTGGCTATGAATAATTTTATTACTTTGATAACATGAGAAAAACAATGTTACGAAATCATACTTTTTGTTTCTTGTTTAAAAAAAATTATTAGTTTTTTTTATCAATGGCTTACTTGGTTAAATTGAAAAATCTCCAATTTTCGTTGCACATTAGTTTTTGGGCTAATAGTTTCGAAAAAGGAAACTTTTAGTGGTTATTTTCAAAGAGAGTTAAAAGAGGTAAATTCTTAAAAAAAGGGGATAAAAAAAGTTGAATTCTATTTTCGTTACATTTCGTTTCATTCCTACTTTTCGTGACTTATTTTTTAAAAAAAATTATCAGTTTTTTTTATCAATGACTTACATTGCTTGGTTAAATTGAAAATTCTCAAATTTTTGTGGCACATTAGTTTTTGGGTCAAAATTTTCGAAAAAGGAAACTTTTAGTGGTTGTTTTTAAAGAGAGTCAAAAGTGGTAAATTCTTAAATAAAGGTGATAAAAAAAATTTGAATTCTACTTTCGTTACATTTCGTTTTATTCATACTTCTCGATACTTATTTTTAAAAAAAATTATCAGTTTTTTTATCAATGACTTACATTACTTGATTAAATTGAAAAATCTCAAACTTTTTGTGGCACATTAGTTTTCGGGCTGATATTTTCGAAAAAGGGAACTTTTAGTGGTCATTTTCAAAGAGAAATAAAAGTGGTAAATTCTTAAAAAAAGTGGAATTCTAAATAAAAGGGACTAATAGGTAGAAAAAGGACTAGATGCCTGCATGGAGGGAAATAGCTTTTATTGTTCATCCCGTGTGACCTCCCCAGTAGAAGAACATATGCATGTAGATATGGATTGATAGCCATTTTAAAAATTTCACTGTTTTATGTAGTATACATAAAATTAATTCAAAATATATAAAAGAAGCAAATAAAATTATAAAAATTTTATTTAAAAAGTTGATATGCAGAACAATAACATAAAAACAGTTCATTAAAAAAAACAATCAGAATATTTTTTACAATATGTTGATAAAACTATGAATAATACACAATACATGAAAATGAATGAATTGTAAATGAAATTTTCGTTTAGATCATGTACTGATTATTTTCTTTCAGAATTAAAAACCAAAAATATTTTTTATAATTTATAATTCTATATCTGATCAATGAAACTTCAACAGATTTAAACTTTTTCCTATACAACTAAGAGATTTGAAAATAAATGCAAGACAGTTTTTCAAATGTACACATTTAAAAAAAATGTGTAAATTTAAAAAATAATAAATTCTACTTAAAATGTTTGATAATAATTTTTGAATATGTAGTTTTAAAAAACAAAAAATAAGGAATTATGTTTAAAAACATTTAAAAATTTGATAAAAAATTAAAGGAGTGATTGGAAAATTTTAAAATGCAAAATTTTAAATCTTTATAATACTTGTCCTAAAATTACAAATTTTGAAGCCTATTATAAAGTTAACATATTTACAACAGTTTATTAGCCAACGGGTTGCCACACTCTCCACATCTTTTTTGGGACAATGTTTGTTTGAACATAGCGTTTTCAGCTGTTAGGGCCAATTTGTCTTGTTCCAGGCTCACACATTTCATTTCGGACTCATGTATTCGAGCATTTAAGTGGATTACTAGTTGGGACAAACGAGTTACCTCAGCCCTAAAAAAGATGGCTTGCTGTGCCACTGTATCTTCTTTTATCCTGCGATTTTCTCTCGATCTTTTGGCAGCCTGGTTGTTCTTTTTCCTCCTCTCCCAGTAATTTGCGTCTTTCTCTGATTCTGCCACTGGTTTTCTTTTTCGACTACGGTTGTTCTTATCCATTTCCGACTCTTCTTCAAGGACATTATTGGGAACACTGCTGTGGGGAGAATTGTCCATCTCGCTAACTACAGAAGAAGGGTCTGAATTCATCGAATTTTCAGAATGGCCGTTGATAGTGTTGTCTCTGGTAGGACTAGAGACAGTCACTGATCCAGAAGGGTGAGCATCGGACTGACTGCTTTCGTTGATTGCACGGGAATTAATGGGTGGCAATGCCGCCGCCCATGGCAAAGGATTGCACTGGAGGTCGTCTTGCAAGCTTACATCGTAATTTTTGAAGGGGCGTTCTTGTTTCCCTTTCCGAGTTGATTTGCACTCAATTTTGCTTTGAAGTGGAATCGGCGTCACTGGAGGCAACATATTCATTTGAGATTGCATAAAAGCTAAGCCATTCGGTGCAATGATATTGCTTTGGAAAATGCTGGGATTAGCCATCACCGAGTTTGGATTTTGAATACCACTTGGAACACACACTGAAGCAAAGCCGTTGGCGTATCCATTTGCCAGACCATACGGCATCAGTCGTCGAGAATGTAATGCTTCTACTGCGGACATCATCTCTGTAGGACCAGCCAGCATACCTGCTAATATCGGAGATTTAGACGAGCTGCTTGGACTTTGCAAATTAGGTGAAGGAGATTTTGCACTTTGTGTATCTGGGAATTTGCCATTCGTTTCAGAAAGATCAAGATTATTGGCTTCAAAATAATCTACGTTCCTGGGAGAAACGGCGGTTTTCACTGGGTTTTGAACATTTTTATGAGTTTTTAAGTTGAAATAGGAATTTATCCCGTTTGGGATGTGTACCACAGGACTTCCATTCCTCTCTTCTTTAGGTATTTTGAAAGAATATTCAAAACTATTCTGTTTGTTTGATTGTTCACCTTGTGGTGATGTCGCTCTGTCTCCGAGACGACAGTTTTTGCTTTCTGGTTTCAAGGAAAAATCAAGCGGCATATCATCATGTAATTTTTTTGGTGGGGACAATGTATCGAATCCGTGGCCATTGTTGTTTGGTAAATCAGGACGTACACTGTTTAGTCCCATATTCAGAAGTAGATTGTCACCAGATCCTGGCGTAAAGTCTTTATAGTTCAGCACAGAATTATGTGTCGGGAGTTCTGGTAAAGTTGTATTGTGTGATCTCCAGGAATGTGACTTTTTAGGAGGAACTGATTTTTCAGGACGGGCGTTGACGAAATCGGGACAAGGCATATCATATCATGATTTCTGAACCTGAAAAACAAATAATCAGAAATCAATTATAGAGATAAATGAATTTTTGAGATTTTCTTTTATAACTATTTTTTATTCACACACATATTTGGGTCCAGATAATATCTTAAATAATATTTTAAAAATTATTTTTGTTTAATGATAAGGTGTATTTGATGCACATATAACTTCAACGTGGATTATAGATATCTTTGATAATTATATAAAAAATATTGATATAAAATTAAATCTAAATACATTGATCAACTAAAAAACATACCTTAATTCAAGCATCACAAAATATAATTAGAATATTTAATATAAAAAAATAGCAAAATTATCAACATGTGCATTATCCATATAAGTTTTTTCTTAAGGGTATAATACTCAAGGTTACTTGATGTATATATGGATTCAAGATGCATTATAGATACCCTTGATAAATATATACAAAATATGGATATAAAATTAAAACTAAATACATTAACTATAGAAACAAATTTCTTAATTCAAGCATCAAAAAATATAATCACAATATATAATGTAAAATAAGAACAAAAGTATGAACATGTGCATTACTCAAATAAAAGTTAGTCTCGATGATATAATACTCAATTATTCTCATCAAGATTATTGATTGATATATATAGGCCAGTGTGAAATAAATGCAAATTATTTTTTCGTTGATATAGTATAGTGACAATTTGATTCATATGTGCATCACTGTGCAGTTTTCATCAAAATTACATTTTTCATTTGAAAGTGAAAAAAAGTACAATAAGTAAAATATTCTCATTTGTCATAACGTCATAAATTGCTTAATTATTTCACAATTCATTCGTAATTTGTTTTATCCCAAAGATTGTTTCCATCAAAGCAATAGTTAAAATCTTAGAAAATTTCAGCAAAACTTGATGTAGTGTACTTGATTAGGTTCACAGATAGTACATTATAAGACGGGGGGGCGACTATACTTTTAAAAGTAATCAAGTATTTCAAGAAGTATCAAGAACTGTTTTTATTACATCATTTTAAATCTCTCGTAAAAATATGATAATGTTGAAAATCAATGATTTTTTTTTAATATGAAAATATTATATTTCGGTAAAATTTTTACAAATTTAATTAATGTAGCTTATGAAATTCTTGTAAATTAAATATTAACTAATTTTATTTATATTTTTATTTTTTGACTGAATTAAAAAAAAATGTTTGCACATGTGAGCAAATGATATAAAAGAGACGGTTATTGATTAATTCAAAAAGTTTACTGTTTATTGTGATGAAATGTAAAACTTACGTTCTTTGTAAAGAAAATAATGCATAAGTTGATATATTCAAATACGTTCCTGCTTAAAAGTCCATAATAATACATATGAACAGTAATTCGAGTAAATTTCCTTCTTTTTAAAAATTATCAGAAAAAATTTAACTGAATCCTGACTCCAGGGTTGCCAACCTCCAACCAATGGAATCAGGAATCAGCATTGATGAACCTACCCACCCCCCTCTCCCCAGTACTTTTCACCATCTTATAAAAAAATATTAAAAAAAAAACACGAAAAATATAAATAAAAATTTTAAGCAATTTACAGTGCACCAGATGAAAAATATATAATTTTCAAAATTAAGAATTTAA
>CM063511.1:123545257-123627757 GCA_032207245.1 Pardosa pseudoannulata
TGTGGATTCAAACCTCTTTCGTGGACCAATATTTTTTTTTTAAATGTCGATAACTTCTACTTGTTAATAAAAAGGTAATACCCCAGTTTACACATCCGTATTACATTTTTGTCCAAATACAGTACAACGTCCATTTCTGTTATATTATAACTTGACAAAGGGCGAATTGCGAATATTTGTCTGGAGTGCTTACGTCTAAACCAATACACATAAAAGAAGTTCTCCACTTGAGAACAGGGCTGCAACTACGTTCTTTAGCGCTCGTGGCAAAAGAAAAAAAAAACTGGTCTGCGCCCCTACCACCACATATAGTGAAAAAATATATAAACATGTTTTTTTATATCATATATTCAAAATGAACCCAAAATATTTTGTCAATTCTTAAAATGTTCCTGGTATATTAATTTTTAATTTTTTCTTCTATTTTTACCTTATTAATACTTGGATATTTTTAACATTTTGGGGATATTCTTTTGCTGATAAACCGAATAGTTTATATGAGGGGAATATTTCTTATTTAGACGTTGAATTTTCATAAAAATTGGTGCAAATTTCTAAATTTAGACTTAGTTTCAATAACTTTAATAAATTGAAAATTTAAACTGAATATCTATATTTACATTAAAGCATATTAGAGTATTTGGTAAACATTTTGTAAGAATCTATATCAAGTTTAGTCTATAGAATCATTTTAAAAAATAAAAAAAATAAGAAAAAGTAATTTTTAAACACATTGAATTTTATAAAAAAAAATTATTTTAAATTTTTCCTTATTTTTAGTCAGGGCGAATCGTTCTCTTTCAGTCCCATTTTCCTCACGGTTAAGCGCCCCTAAGACTGATGCGCCCGTGGCAAATGCCACCTTTGCCACGCCCTAGTTACGGTCCTGATTGAGAAAGTTGCATCCGAGAAAGAAAAATCTAAGCAGTCTCACAAACATAATCCTGTTTCATTCAGGAGAAAATCCTGTATCTTCCCTTAAGCTGTTTGAATGACTCATATTCCCATTCAAGTATTCTTAACAAAAGTTGTACTGCAACACCCTTTACTTTCAATGTCACAAAAGAACATCGTCACAAAATTAACACCTGTCCCAGCTTACTCAATAGGCTGAAATCTATGATTTACAATCTTTTAATAGGTAACTCCTATCAGTCAGGATTTCAAATTTTCAGTTTCTCCGATAAATCTACATGCAGTGTAATCAGATAAAGTATTTAGCACGATTATCACCTGGCAAAAGACATCGGTAAAAAAAAAAGAAAGAATTGATTTGTCCATTTTATGATATAAATGAAATTAGAAATAGAAATTATGTAATATCTGTATATTGTATTTAAAGAATTTATGTAGTTATATTAATGAAAGGCAAATAGCTTAAAATTACCGGAGCAGCGAGCTTAAATAATGTTTAAACTCTTTCAATACCCATTTATATTTAGCAACAACAATGCTAAAAAATCGTAGCACGATATTTAAATAAAGGTTTCACCATGAAATAATGTTTAAAATTGTCCATTAATCATACAAGGTATTCTTTGTCTTTTAATTTAAGATTGCATACACTTATAATATTTTGGTTTGGTTTGGTTACAGTTTATTTTTCTACAGAGGACTAATGAGACAGGATCTTATGATTAAAGCCGATTGCAAACGGTATCGAACATCCTACCCATTCGGACATCGTTCAAGCATATATTTAAAGTGTTTTTTTTTTTTAATAAATTTAATATTTTTTTTTTATTTCTATAATAAGATTTAGCAAAAATTAAATTTTTGTAATAACACAATAAATATCTTAATTCCACAAAATTGCATGATAAATATTATCTTTTCACATCTAGGCGTCGTTTGGTTTGGTTTGGAGTGTTACGGTCTACTTTTTTGCAGCACAAGAGCTAATTAGACCGGGCCTACAGCTTAAAGCCGATTCCGAACGGCTACGAACATCATTGCTTTAGTGGGATTCGAACCCACTAATTCTGGTACCAAAGGCAAGCACCCTAACCATTCGGCCTTCGATTGGCCACAGTTGGGAGTGAAAATGATTAAAAGTTTTGGATCTAAATTAGGAAAAATACATTAAGTAGAAACATTTCATTAGTTTAATAGACACTTATTGTATCTTAGTGTCTATGTTATTATGTATACAATATTTATAGTTTTTTTTTGTAGTTTATTAGATCATGTTCAGTGAAATTTTGTCATCTATATAAACGATTTCACACATTTAATAAGAAATCCAATTAAAAAACTAGTGGTTTTTAATTAATTGTTCTAAAATTATATGAGGGTCAAATACCAATTGGAAAAAGTATGTATCATAAATAAACTTTGTCAAAATTATTCGGTAGCAAGACAAATCGAATAAAAAATTGGATAAAATTTCCAAAATATAATTATGAATATGATGAAATTATAAAATATACTGAATACCAAAATTTGAATGTTTTTGATAAAACAAAGAAGACATACACACATGTAAATAACAAGTAACGACAAATAAGAATATTGTTACAAAGAAACGCAATTCCTCAAACATAATTTTGAAGTTAAGAGAATAATTCAGTTCTACAAAACGCTTAACAGATGGCGCAGTATGGAACAGATCACCGTTATGCTGTTCATAAAACAAAGTAAAGAACTAAAGTGAATAACGTACATAGGTTTTGAAACTTATGAAGTATTTAATAAATAAGAAGATTCTCACTAAGTAACTAAACATTTTAGTATAATTCATTAACAAATAAATAAATAAAATAAAAATAAAAAATTCTTCAAAATAAACACTATTACTTAGAAGTTGAATACATTGCGACATGGGTGAATATAATAAATAAAATCAAAATATCTTAGTAAATAATATGACAAAATTTTGAAACTAACAATAGTTGCATTATCTTAAAAGTCTTTACCATTACTAGCATAATCAACAAGTTATTTACTGATTTAGTAAATTTACTACTATCCACTATATTTGGGAAGCCTTATGAAACAAAATCATTCATTACTATTATATGCATAACGTTGTATTCTAAACAAAAAAGACCTCATTAAACAAATAGTTGAAAAGTTTATTTTTCTCGTAAGGGAAGAATATGGAATCACAAAAATTTATTGGTATGTTTAGTCTTAAAACAGTCATGCGCGTCATTCATACTGAAAACCATCTCAACGATGCCTGAAACTTAATAGTAGTAGGTTTCTTAGTAGGTAGAGTAGTAGGTAGATTAGTAGTAGGTTGCTTAGCACTCTACTACTAGATAGACTGATATTAGACTACTGGGTTACTAGATATACTGATTCATTGATACATAAGTGTTTTTTGAAAGGCAAGAAATATATATATATATATATATGTGTGTATGTATATAGGTGGATAATGCCTGTCAATACTAACTCAGCTAATCATTAGTCAAAATTTTTTGTAATTAAACTATGTCTGAGGTTGAATATGTTTAGACAAATGAAAACTTTCATTGACCATCAAAAAAATAATAATGGAAAATCGTTACAGTAGTGTATAGGATTTGGTTTTGAGAAGGAAAAGGAGATTCAAACTGACCTGAGATTATATATTTCGCTATTTTTTAACTAAAAATTACATAAAATTTATTTAAAAACTACGTAATTTAATATTTAAGGTTAATAATATTAAAAAAAATTGTATAAAATTGGTATTAATATTTAATAATATTAAAAAATTGTATAAAATTGAATATTAATATTTAATAATATTAAAAAATCACTAAATTTAATATTTTATGTATTTAAAAGTCCATGCACAACTTTGTGTAATGTTTCAATAACTCTATAAAACAATTGGATCTAATGCATTGAAATAATAGAAGATTAAAATTAAAAATTTGTTTAATTAAAGTTTGCAGTTTTAAAAAATTTTGTATTTGAAAATACCCTCTTATTTCAACGTTAAAATACATTACTGTTAACTCCAAAATCTTGAGGGGGCTCGAACCTCCCCCCCCGGTTTGTTTGGAGTGCTACGGTCTACTTTTTTACAACGCGATGGCTAATGAGACCGGGACCTATAGCTTAAAGCCGATTCCGAACGGCTACGAACATCCATGCCACAGAGGGATTCGAACCCATGAACTCCAGTACCGAAGACCAGCACCCTAACCAATCGGCCATAGTTTGCAACCCCCCCGGCTACGGCCCTAGTGAAGTAGACTTATTTCATAGGGAAAAGGGTAGATATTATCTAAGCCTCGGAATCTCTAATTATAATACAAATGTGTGTTTTGTTATAATTTAACAAAAATATAATATAAATATCGAGATATACTACAAATGCATGAGCCAAAATCTTTTCATTAAAAATTAAAATTTTATGACTTATATTTATTGATTTTAAGTCTAACGGTTTTAAAGGGGGGGATAGAATCCTCAATCTCCACTCCTTGCACACACCATTGATTATATTTTCGTAAGAATCCTAATCTTTTATTTTGAATACACTGATTTGGAGCCTGACAGTAAAGTAGGAAGGAACTGAGAAATAAAACTTGCTGAAGCAAAAATCTATTACACTTAAGAAACCAGTATTATAAACATATAATTTAGAGTAACATCAAAACTCCTTTGATAGATTGAATATTTTCTTCAAAAATTTGTTAAACACGTTTATAAGAGAGCTAAAAGATTTCTATTTAGACCTGACAATATTAATTGATAATTAGTTTGAAAGTGCAGTCCTAATGCTTAATTTTTTTTTTTTTAAAGCTTAGAGTCTACATAAGATTCTCAGAAGTTTGAAATCGCAAAGGACTATTACTGATATTTCAAGTGGGTAAAGTAATTATATTTTTTTTTCTCTGGAGTTATATTAAATAATTAAAACTATAATTATTATTTACAGTGATACATACATATAAAAAAAGGAGATTTTAGATATTTGCAGAAAAAATATCTATTTTCTTCTGAGGGTTCAAGTTTTGAAAAACTATTTTCTTTCTTTCATTTAAAAGCAAAGACTTTACTCAAAAACCAGTAAAATAGCTAATCAGTTTTGAAAAAAATTAAGAACGAAAGTATATTTTATTATTTTTAGTTTTTATTTTATTTATTTTGTAGGTAGATCCTAACCCTTTGCACATAACTAGGAAAAATATGACTTCGTAAAATTTTTCTAATATTTTGCTAGTATTTATGAATAATTAATTCACAGTAATTCCAAAAGCCTGAACATCAAAAAGGAAAATAACTGATGCTTATGATACAGTGGTCTTATTAAATCGATTAATAGCTAAAATTGATTCCGAAAGTTGATTTGTGTTCTTTATATACCCATTTGAACTGGCTCATTACGGCACATATTTATTACTCCGGATTTGAAGCATGTTTATCTATTAACACATCAAAATTTTTGGTTCAGGAGAGAAAATTGAATCTTATCTTTAAGAAAATTCTTGCCACTAATAATTAGTGTAGATTCTATTATGAATTTAAAACTAAGTTTAGAAATGTAGTCCCCTAATATTTAATACACTGTTAAAAAATGCATGTCTTTGATTTCGGCAAAAATTAACAAATTAATTACCCTTTTCCCAGCACAATCTTCCCACTAAGGTAAAAATATGAGTTTTAAAATGCTTAATATAGAAATATTCAAACTTTTAAGCTGTACCAAAATTATTGCTTTAATACCTTTAAGGAGAAAAGTCTTTTTCTTTTTAAGATTCATTTAAAATTATTTTTGTTGATTTATTATAGAACTAATTCCTAAAATTTATATCGAAATATTTCTCTATGAGTATACACAATAAATATAAACTAAAGATTTCACAGCTTTTGATATAATTGTAAATTATTAGCATTGAATATAATAGCCTATCGTGCAACTGTATTTCTTACGTAAGTGCCATAGATTAGTTCATCTTCGTTGTAAAATACCAAATCAAGCCGTTGACAAAAAATAAAAAAATAATAATAAAATAAATAAATAAATAAAAAATAAAATAAATTGGGGGGGATATGACGTTTTTGTTTTACATCTCTTGAAGAGGTTAAGCGTTATGTATAAATATTTTAATAGTAAAATCCCAGAAATCCCAGAAAAACATTCAAGACCAATATCATAGTAACATTATGAATTTAACGTCCAATTTAATTTCACAATTGACGCTGAAATATTTCATATTTTTTATGAACTTTTCCCCATTTTTAAAAATATCATCTCATTTTTCAAACAACCAAGAAGTATTATAGATATATAAACTCTAGCTTAAATAAAAACATAAATGTAATAAACTGTAAAATATATTACTTGATTACTTTAAAATAAAATTTATGATAACTACTTCTTTTACATAATACGTTAAATTATTACATTACCTGAGGAGGAATCTATAAGCCTGTGTTCCAGATGCACTCGCGAGTGGGACGGGTGTCGTTGAAGATCAACCCTTTAGTCACGTAATGTATGGACGTCCTAACGTAAGAAGCCGCTTGCTGAATTTGAAGTGTTGATACTGATCTGACCAAGACGTTGTGTCACCCCTTTACAAAGCAAGTTGCATTGCTATTGGTCAGTTGTCGTCAGCGAGGCTTGGACCCTCCGTCTCTATACGACCAATCTCTGTAGGATAAGCCAGTGGGGAGGAAAAACTCAAGGGGGCTGAGGGGGTCAGAGCAAACCCACGTTTACACTTTCTCCCGATTTTCGTTGCTTTCCTATTTTTAAGATTATGACTCAACCCTTTGCGTACACAAGTAGATAGACTTCTAAATTCCGCCCCACTTTAACTATTTACCAGTCAAAGATTGTTGTCAATAGATTTGTCGTCTTTAAACATTGAGTATTGTTTAAGCGCTCTTTCTTGTTTGAGTATTACGGCATTTTATTCAATTGGGGTCGACACATCTAGCATTAACGATTCCTAACATACACTGCAAAGGTTTAATACCATGTTAAGTCTCTAAAATGATCTCTAATATCTGTAAAACTATGAAGTCTTTACATCACTTATTTTCAATTTATTAGCCTTATAAACATTGAAATCAAAAAGTTCAAATAATAACGTTCCAAGATTTTGAAATTTATTTTATCTTCCATGTGAACCAACATGTCAATTCCAATAGGTTTTGTTTATAAGATAAAATAAATCTGTATTAATATAAAGTGTACGCTTACAAGACAAAGAACAAACAATGGGTAATGCTTAACGCTCTTTCTTGTTTAAGTATCATGGCATTTTATTCGAGACATCTCGCATTAATGATCCCTGGCATACTGCAAAAGTCTAAAAACATGTGAAGCCTCTTAAATATTATGTATGTAAATCTTTAAAGCTATGAAATCTCTATATCACCTATTTTCAGTTTATTAGCATTATAAACATTGAAATCAAAAAGTTCAAATAATAACGTTCCAAGATTTTGAAATTTATTTTATCTTCCGTGTGAACGAACATGTCAATTCCAATAGGTTTTGTTTATAAGATAAAAGAAAAGAGATCTGTATTAATATAAAGTGTACACTTAAACAACGGGTATTGCTTAAGCGCTCTTTCTTGTTTGAGTATTATGACATTTTATTCAAGACAACACATCTCGCATTAACAATCCCTGACTTACTGCAAAAGTCTAAGATCATGTCAATCCTCTTAATTATTATCTAGGTAAATCTTTAAAACTATGAAATCTCTACATCACTTATTTTCAATTTATTAGCAATATAAACACTGAAATCAAAAAGTTCAAATAATAACGTTCTAAGATTTTGAAATTTATTTTATCTTCCATGTGAATCAACATGTCATATATACCAATAAGTTTTGTTTATACGATAAAATAAATCTGTAGTAATATAGAGTGTACACTTACAAGAGAAAGAACACTTAAACAACGGGTAATAATTAACGCTCTTTCTTGTTTGAGTATCACGGCATTTTATTCGAGACAACACATCTCGCATTAACGATCCCTGGCATACTGCAAAAGTCTAAAAACATGTGAAGCCTTTTAAATATTATGTATATAAACCTTTAAAGTTATGAAATCTCTACATCACCTATTTTCAGTTTATTAGCCCTATAAACGTTGAAATCAAAAAGTTCAAATAACGTCACAAGATTTTGAAATTTATTTTATCTTCCATGTGAACCAACATGTTAATTCCAATAGGTTTTGTTTATAAGATAAAAGAAAAGAAATCTGTTTTAATATAAAATGTACACTTAAAAGAGAAAGAACACTGAAACAACGGGTATTACTTAAACGTTCTTTCTTGTTTGAGTATTATGGCATTTTATTCGAGACAACACATCTGGCATTAACGATCTCTTACTTACTACAAAAATTTAAGATTATGTAATCCTCTTAAATATTATCTAGGTAAATCTTTAAAACTATGAAATCTCTACATCACCTATTTTCAGTTTATTAGCATTATAAACATTGAAATCAAAAAGTTCAAATAATAACGTTCCAAGATTTTGAAATTTATTTTATCTTCCATGTGAATCAACATGTCATATATACCTATAAGTTTTGTTTATAAGATAAAATAAATCTGTATTAATATAAAGTGTACACTTAAAAGAGAAAGAACACTTAAACAACGGGTAATACTTAACGCTCTTTCTTGTTTGAGTATCACGGCATTTTATTCGAGACTACACATCTCGCATTAACGATCCCTGGCATACTGCAAAAGTCGAAAAACATGTGAAGCCTCTTAAATATTATGTATGTAAACCTTTAAAGCTATGAAATCTCTACATCACCTATTTTCAGTTTATTAGCACTATAAATATTGAAATCAAAAAGTCCAAATAATAACGTTCCAAGATTTTGAAAATTTTTTTTATCTTCCGTGTGAACCAGCATGTCATAAGCACCAATAGGTTTTGTTTATAAGGTAAAAGAAAAGAAATCTGTTTTAATATAAAGTGTACACTTAAAAGAGAAAGAGCACTTAAACAACGGGTATTGCATAAGCGCTCTTTCTTGTTCGAGTATCACGGCATTTTATTCGAGATAACACATCTGGCATTAACGATCCCTGACTGACTGCAAAAGTCTCAGATTATGTCAATCTTCTTAAACATTACCTAGGTAAATCTTTAAAACTATGAAATCTATACATCCCCTATTTGCAGTTTATTAGCACTTTAAACATTGAAATCAAAAAGTCCAGGTAATAACGTATCAAGATTATGCAATTTATTTTATCTTCCATGTGAACCAATATGTCATAAGCACCAATAGGTTTTGTTTATAAGACAATAAAAATATTTATTTAAAATGTTTATTAAAAATATTAATCAGATAACTGAATTATGCATACAATACCAAAAATAAGATCAAAAGTAGTACTTCTTGATTACGCTACAAAATATTTTTCAATTTATCAGTTTTTCGATTACTTCTAAAACTACTGCTTTAGATGCAATATGTGGCAGCTATAACATGTAAAGTGAAAGCATTAATATGCTTTTGGCTTGAATTCGAAAGGCTTTAGATATGAGCGGATATTTCAAATTTAGAACAGTAGAAATTGCTGTCAGAATACTGACCCTAAACAGCTATAAACACTCATGCTAGCAACGGGATTTGTACCCAAAAAATCTGAAAGGTTATATGTTCAGACTACAGCCCACTAATTTCACAGATAAGATTAACTATTCTATTTTTTTTATATAATGAAGACTAGTAAGTTATTACCAGTCAAATTAATAACGTCAATTAAACGATTTCACAAAAAGATAAGCCAATATTCTTCAGCAGTGCTACTTGCATAAACATAAATAAAATGTAAACCAATTACAAGTTTTACCAATTATCATCTGTTGAAAACCCAAATATTTACAGCAACTAAAACAAATTGTTGGTTTCTTTGACATGCAGCGTACATTAAAAATCCCATATAGACACCCAACGTCGAATCGACGTTATCGATCTTGAAAATCCTTAATGTTAAACCTCAATGTTTTTCATTTATCCATAACACAGTGACATTTATTGCGATACATTACTACTTACATAAATATATTATAGACACAATCCACAATATATCAATATATGCACTCAAACATTTTCATGTCGGATTAATGTATGGATCTTTAATGTATTGCAAAATGTAGTTAATCTTTCTAATAAACAGGATTTCAAATCCCGTGAAATGAAGTTCTTCAATATTTTAATAAAACCGTAAGGTTCAGTCTCACCATAGAATATTAGAACAGGTGTGGGCAACTTACTGCCAATCATAAAAACATAAGAACACTTCTTTGAAAGAAAACCGGAACAGCTATAAAATATTTATATTTGAGAAAGCGGCTTAAAGTTAATAAAATTTAACTGATAATTAAAATATTTTTTTTAATTTTGCTAATAACAAGAATTAGTTTACCATAAAACATTTGTAACATATACTGATATTTGAACTTGTTTTCTAACCAAACATAATTGAAAAAAATATAATGTCTGAATTCTGGCGGTTTTCCACCAAGGCAGCTACGTACTTACCAATTACGATATTTGCTTTATACTTGCATGTGTAAAAAATCAACTGAGTGAAACATTTTATTTAACTGTTCATTTAATGCTGAATTAACAACATATGTTAAGAAGCATGTACAGTACAATTTAGAAACCCGAGACAATCGGCCAAATTTGAAATAAATCATAAATTATTTTTTATTTAATCGGGCATTGAAAGATATATAAAAAAATGTGAACATTGGTTTTGATATTTCTATTTGCCACCTGTTAAAATAGTTAGTTTTTGATTTTAATATTTAATCTCTACATTTTGTGAATATAGTGGTACGTAGAAGGCGACTACCTATGGTAGTAAAATTTAGGAACGACAACTGATTTGTAAAGAAGTGTTTTTATAGAAAATTTTTTAAGAAAGTATCATTTTCGAGGTTTCTTTAAGGCTCTAGAATTCAGTAAAAACTATAAAACTGACCCTTACGGAAGCAAATATATAATTTTCACCCTTTTACCTCAGAAATATATGAAATTAGGGTGACCCGCTGTCTATGTACCATCATTATGAAATGGCTCTTCATAGTTGAAATGTTGTTCACTATGTTAGGTTTGGTTTGGTTTGGAGAGCTACGATCTATGTTATACAACGCGAGGTATAAGGAGGCCGGGACCTACTCCTTAAAGCTATTCCAAACTGATACGAACATCCATGTCACAGTGGCATTCGAACCCACGATCATTAGTGCCATAACCATTCCGCTATTGTTCGGCTGAGAGTATGTATACAAGTCGTTGAAAGTACAGTAGAACTTTGATTATCCGACGTAATTGGGATCGAACCTATTTCGGATAATAGGGAATTCATCAATAGCCATCTAGTTTAATATGTAGTATCATCATTGGTGCAATAACATTCGATTGTTCTGGGACTCGGCAATACGACCTTCCAAATGACCGAACTGCTATGAACATATATGTCACAATGGGATTCCATCCCACGAACTCCGGTACCGAAGATCAGAACCCTAACCATCGTTAGGCCCACCATATTAGAAAGGTTTATTAGAGTTAATCTGCATTAAATTCCATACATTTATACTGTAATCTTCGAATAGGTCTAATCAGCAAAGTTGACAAAGGAATTCGTGCATTTCGTGCATCACACGAAATAGCTCTCCGTGGTTGAAATGTTGCTCATGTTTGAAAGGTATAGTAGAACTATTAGAACTTATCATTAAATTAAACGCCATAGATTTATATTGTAATCTCCCATTTCTAATCAACAATGTTGACAAAGGACCTACATGCCTTTTTCTCTTTTAAGCGGAATCATATCTATTATATAATGACTATTCAATAAAGTAACGACCATTGCAAACATTTATTTGTTATCACAGAGTTAAGAAATTTCTATTAATCAACGGATGATGTCATTCCTTCTAATTTTAGTACAGTATCAAACAGTATGCGATTAATATTGATTACAGTTAATTTTATTGTCTAAATTAATGCCAGTGAATTGAATACGGCTGGTGAATGCTATTGGAAGAGTATGTACTATATAACTTAAATAATATTTTATTAAATCTTTATGGATGAAATTCCTGTACATACGGAGTAGTAGGAATAAGTAATAGCTTCTGTTCCCTGTTCAACAATGCAAAAAATGCAAATATCCAAAATGAGTATAAAAATTACACTCTAAAATAAATCCCAAGATTTCTCATTGTAACGTATAATTCAAAATGGTATTTTTTGAGAGGAATTAAAACCTTTGCGATAGAATATAACATTAAATGCAAAGTCAAAGTTTAGGCTCACTCTTTTTTTTTAGCCACTGAATTCGCCCGTATTGATAATGCAGCTCTTTTGTAACTGTGAAGCAGCTTTTTGAATTAAACCTTTTTTTTTTAATTTTTGCTTCAATTACGTTATTTTAGCCTTTATTGATATAACATTTCTAGTTCCTTATAATGCAATCAAACCGCAAGTTTAATTTGTTCGTTTAATTGAATAGCCTTAATTTATAGATTAGAATATGGGTAATCGCTTTGTGCTTGATTTCTAAGGGCAAAATCTTTAACCCTTAATTTGGCTAAGTCCGCTACAACGAACAATCAAATAAATAAAATATTTATAATAAATATATATTTTTATCGATAATATATAATATATTATTATTATTATTATTTAAATTATTATTATTATTGTTAATATTATTTATTTAAATATATTTTTAATCGATATTTGAAAAAACATCTTGTCAAATTAAGGGTTAAACTATGAAATTTCTACATCATTGTGTAATAATACTGTGTAAGGACTTAGCGCAATGTATAATAATTTTTTTCTGGTTTCTGATAGTAATAACTAAAGGAATTGCAATCATTCCATTAAATATGAAGTATTAAAGTTCTTATACATATATATTTACATGCATATAAATTATAAATCTTAAATTGGTTTATAAGAGAGAAAGCTCTTTCACTCAAAATTAGATTTTATAAATAATATGGTTAACATTAATACATATGGTATTCATTATATGGTATACATCAATTCTTGAAACTCCATAAATTAAAAAAGACGGTCTATATATTGATAATATAGGTGGTTTGGGAGTTTCAATGTAATATAAATGTTAATTCGCTACAGATATGGTTAAAATAATAACAAACATTAGAGCTATATTTTTACAGTTTCTACTGATAACGTTTTTCCCCGAATTTTTGTATGTACCACAACTTTTTTAACCATTATATACAGTAAACTTGAAGTGGGGGAAGTGATAACGTCTGGTAGGTCCATTAGGCAGGAATTAGAAGCGTGAAGAAAAGAAACATGCTGGCAAGAACTCATGTGGTGAACTAAATGATGATCACCTCAGAATCACCATATGTGGACGGTGAATTACTTCAAACTCGTTCCTAAGCCAACTGAGAAGTAATGAAAGAAAATACAGAGTCTCACACCTGTTCATTATCCTGGAAAAACGCATGTCCCAAAGGTTTCTTTGTAGCACTTAATCTTACTTTTTGCAGGATCTGTTTGTTACTACCATTTCTTAACCATCTGCTAATAATAAAAGCACCAGGTAATGACCCATACTGTTTGTTATCTTAAATTACGTCAATGATTAATCATGAATTTCCCGTGGAACTAAGAAAAAAAGTTTTAAAATAGTGTTTTAAAGCTTAAAAAAAACTTATGGAAACAAGGCATGTTTACCATTTGCCTCACTAATTAAGGACAGGTTGATTTACAACCATTATGGTAATCATACAAATAAAATTCGGAAAAGATTTTTACTAATACCATACTGTTTGTTATCTTAAATTACGTCAATGATTAACTATGAATTTCCGGTGGAATTGAGGAAAAAAGTTTTAAAATAGTGTTTCAAAGTTTAAAAAAAACTTATGGAAACAAGGAATGTTTACTATATGCCTCAGTAATTAAGGACTGGTTGATTTACAACCATTATGGCAATCATACGAATAAAATTTGGGAAAAATTTTTACTATTACCATACTGTTTACCATATTGTTTGTTATCTTAAATTATGTCAATGATTAACCATGAATTTCCGGTGGAACTGAGGAAAAAAGTTTTAAAATAGTGTTTCAAAATTAAAAAAAGAAAAAAAAAACTTATGGAAACAAGGAATGTTTACTATATGCCTCGGTGATTAAGGATTGGTTGATTTACAATCATGAAGGTAATCATACAAATAAAATTTGGAAACGATTTTTACTATTACCATACTGTTTACCATACTGTTTGTTATCTTAAATTACATCAATGATTAACCATGAATTTCCGGTGAAACTGAGGAAAAATGTTTTAAAATAATGTTTCAAAGTTTAAAAAAAACTTATGGAAACAAGGCATGTTTACTATTTGCCTCACTAATTAAGGACTGGTTGATTTATAAGCATTTTGGTAAGCATACAAAATAATTTGGAAAAGATTTTTAATATTGTTATATAATAATGGACTTTCAGCTGGCAGAAATTAAACTGAAAGTTCGATACTTGTATCTTATTGAGCTGGGAAAAGTAGCTAAGAGCTAGGAGCAAATCAATGTCTTCTATTCTATATTGAATATAACTGTTGCTACAGCATAAAATATAATAAATACTTGATAATAATTTTAAACTATCTCTTTAATAACAAATTTGGATTATCTCAATAATTGAAACTCTTTAGGTTTCTAATTGTCATATGCGTTTGAAATTTATTGACTATTTACCTCCATAGCGAACAACAAAATACAAAGTTACTTCAAGTTAGTCACTTAAACTTAAAATCTGTTAATTCTGTACTTAAAAGAACCCTAGGGATAATTTACATTGGAAAAAAGAATATTTTCAATATTTTAATCTTTTTCATTTATATCTAAGCGATACAATAACATCTTACTTTTATTCTATGGTCTAAAAGATATCCTCCAAATCAGGGGTTACCTAAATTTTCATATGCAAGCCAGATTTCCTAGTTATTTTATAAAAGAATATACTAGTGGAAAGGAAAAAAAACTTAAAACATAACTAGTTATATACTTATCTTTCTGAAATTGATACAACAATATACACATTATTACGCAATTTTGTTATGTCCATAATTGTCTATCCCAATTGGTAGGACTAATATATATTAACTACATTTTTATAATTTTTTTAATAATAGTACAAATATGGAGACATTTAGCGATTTCCTCTCGTCAGATCAATAACTTCATAAATATAAATTATTACGAAAACAACAATGAATTTTTCAAAAAGTAATATCAAAACCTATAAAAAATCGCATAAGAATAATACATTTTAAGAACAATGACAACAATAAGAACAATAAGAACAATTACACTAAGTAATTGTTCGCAGTTTTTTAACTCCCACTATAATAAAAATGGTGCAATAATATGTATAAAAAGAATGTTCTAGAGTATTTTTGATGTAGCTACTTAAGCAATTAATAGTTAATGACAATTAATATAATTAATATTTTACTCTGAAGTTATTAGGACATTTCCGTAGATATATTAAAAGCATATTAATATATAACATAAATAGCATCATATTAAATTTTCAATCAGATTAAAGGAAAAAGTGATTAGTTTTGAAAGTCTACTATCGCCTTAAACAAAGAGAAAATATTATTTTTGTAAATTATCAGGATTTTATAGCCTGTACTTGCCATTAAATAAATAAGTAAAGGTATATATAAGTCAGAATTTATATACCTAATTTATATACCTACTTTTTACATTCCCAGCTTCAGTGCCTTTTTTAAATATTTTTTATTATTCTAGTTTCCATTTAAGGAACGTGTGACTTTGAGGCCGCATGTGACTAGCATAAAAACTAGCTCTTGTTTTAATTGATATAATTATATATCGTGAATTAATTCATACTTAGAAAATTTACGACTATTCTAAAATTGGTAGTATTGTATTGTGGCTTTGTTAACGTTTTATAACAATATTATTATTTTTCTAATATAATGCTTTATAATGTAATAAATTTACTTAAAAATAATTCCATATCATTATTTTTAATAGAAGTGGTATTTAAATAGGAAGTTGTTTATTAAAATTTCATAAAAATCAACTTTATGAGAGTGATAACTTTATGTGAGTACAAAAATATTTTAAGTTACAACTTTTTATGTTGCATGATAAATATGTGACTTAATTTTGTTTTGCATTATTTATCTGTAATACAATAAATTTATAAAACTATACAAAAACTAATGTCAAAAAAGTCGCATTTATAGGTAAATCAAGTTATGCGACCTCTTTATTACTCCTATTTTAAATGCCGAATTTAATAATATAAAATGGTTCCCCACCTCTGTTTCAGTCGATATCTGTAATAACGTTTGATAAAACAAATAAGCTCTAGAATATTGTTAAATTGTAATCTTGGAGTTATATTCTTACATTTTATTCTTAAGCTTATATTCTCAGTTACTAATCCAGTTGTTTAATTGAGATTAAAATATTATGCAACAATTTCAAACCTCTTTGTATTATGCCAAAAATACATGAATTGGTTTCCAGAATTGCAGGTAATTACAATGTTAGTTCTATTCAGTTGTATTAATTGAGGTTCTAACTTCAAAAAAATGTTCCCAAAATTACTTAGTGTGCAATCTCCATCAGAATAATCACTTGGATGTCACCCAAAGGCAATCCGAATGATGGCGAATGGTTAAGGCACTGTTCTTTGATATAGAGGTTCGAGGGTTCGAATCCCACTGAGGCATAAATGTTTATTCCCGTTCTCAATCAGGTTTAAGCAGTAGGTCTCGATTTATTGAATCCTTGTGTTGCAAAAAAAAGCAGACTGTAGAGCAGAAAACTAAACCAAAGGCAGAGACGGATCTAAGTGGTATGAGAGACAGGCGACTGCCAACAGTAGCAAAATTTAGGAGCTGCCAATTAATTTTCCTTCAAATCTATTTTAGTTTTTATTGTTGTTGTAATGTAAAAAAATCAACAATTACAACCTTAACACCAGTGTTCGTTTACAAAGGGGAAATAAAGTAAAAATATGATACATTATATTGAGATTAAGACTGTACACTATTTACAAATTTATATCCTTGATTATCATATAACATAACCAGTAATTATTTATATCTTATATTCATATTTACACCATAGTTATTAAATTATCTTTAGTTATATGTTATTCCTTAATCACAATGTTGAATTACTAACAGAGGCCTAAATGACCGTTATGAATATGTTTTACCTAACGCATTTCTATACATCTTTTATGTTTAACATAGTTCTTTATGCTTCTGTTTTCTTTTAATTGTAAAGCTTTTTTAAAATCTAGAGGAGATTTTTGGGAGTTTGCCTAAGGAGTCTTAAAGACTAAGACCGGCTATGTCTAAAAGAACAACAAAACTATTTACGTCTTTCTTCACTGCCTTAAATGGAAAACATTCTTATCAAATTTCGACAAATTAGATTTACTTGTCTTGTTTACATTATCGTTGCATGTCAGAAAATCCCATTGTACCTATTTAAATATGTAAATATACAATTACTGAATTACTGATAACTACATGCAACTTCAAAGCGGTGGAGCTCCAAAAAAGCCGACATGGCGCTTATATGTTATCGTTCGTCTGGTCAGAGTTTTTCAGGAAGAAGTGAAAGGGAATACAGGTGTCAGGTATTAATCCTTTTCTGCTAAAAGTGAAATAATTGTTATCAGCAAACAAAATTTTTAGAGCGGCAGTAATAAACAGGATGTGTCGGCTTTACAGATCTTTTAGGTAAGCAGATCGGCATGGAGTGCAAGGCTTATAATTTATCGCATGCAACAAAAATTAGATATGCCTTCACAATATATCTTTAAGTTAGTACTGTACATAAAGCGAATTATATAAAGAAAGAAAGAGAGAGTGTTCAAATAAGCAACACCTGTGATTACTGCGATAAAATATCGGTAATATCCTACCAAAGACTTTCTCATACACACCCGCATGAAAACGTGTTCCTAACAATGTTCAGAATCTAACATAACGTTCAGCCAATTGTTCAGTGATTTTTCGATATTTTAAATTATGGTACAAATCATTACAAGTTACACAATTTATATGCATTGATTTACCTGCCATTAAAAAAAGCCATCAAAACCATTAAACTGTCTTCAAAATTTGGTTTTATAACGCCAGGCTGGACAGTAGTAGAACATGCAGGGCCCTGTTCAGTAATTATCCGATATTTTAAATTATGGTATAAAGCATTACAAATTACACAATTTATTTGCATCAATTTACCAACCATTAAAAAAAGCCATCAAAACCATTAAACTGTCTTCAAAATTTGGTTTTATAACGCCAGGCTGGAAAGTAGTAGAACCTGCAGGGCCCTGTTAAGTAATTATTCGATATTTTAAATTATGGTACAAAGCATTATAACTTACACAATTTATTTGCATCAATTTACCAGTCATTAAAAAAAAGCCATCAAAACCATTAAACTGTCTTCAAAATTTGATTCTATAACGCCTGGCTGGATAGTAGTAGAACATGAGAGCCCTGTTCAGTAATTATTCGATATTTTAAATTATAGTACAAAGCATTAAAAATTACAAAATTTATTTGCATCAATTTACCAGCCATTAAAAAAAAGCCATCAAAACCATTAAACTGTCCTCAAAATTTGGTTCTATAACGCCAGGTTGGATAATAGTAGAACATGCAAGGCCCTGCTTTTTGGAACGGGTCCGTGATTTTGAATGTGACTGCAGGCATGGATGTGTGTAGATCTGGTAGATCTCTCTTTCAACCGATTGATTAGATCCAAAATTAGATACTTATATACTATTCTAGAGTACAATCCAGGTACTAAATTTACTCTAATCCACTGAATTTTCGACTATCGTGTAAGTGAACAGATAGTTAACACTCGTATAGAAAAAAGGAAGGAAATATGATCTAGGCTTTAGACCTAGGCAAAATTATAGACAGACAAATTACAGACAGAGAGGTAAACACAAGTTAAAAAAAATGTTATTTTTCCGAGTTATGAGTACAGGGTACTCCAAGAATGGTAGAAATATATAATTTTTCTTATTAGTTCAAATAATCATTCTAACTTTTCTCGACATGCATGAAAAATCTTAAATCTGTATGTTTAATATTCAAAAGTTATATATTATTTCATTTATAGTTTTTGTTTTTTATTTATCAAATGAAAATTTTAAGTGTTTTCTTTCTACCTGTTAGATTTTCCTTGAATTCCATGCATTAAAAAGTACTAAGGCTTATTTTTTTCTTCTTTTTAACATACATGTGTTTAGTTTTTAATGTAAGTGTTTTAAATGTATAGAATAAACTGTTCATAGAATTAGTAATAAGTTGCTTTTTCTCTCTTTTTTTAAGTGGAGTAAAAATAGTATTTAAAAAAAATAAGGTTTTCTAAAAAAAAATTAAACTTTAGTGAACACAATATGTGCGGGTACATTTCACAGCGGAATTGTATCGGGAGCGGGCGTTTTGCGCGTAAATTTAGTTATTCAGTTAAATCTCAACAGATCGAAAATTATTTAATTTTTTAACCAACTTTTCGTACTTTATATTGAAATATATAAGCAAATATATAAATAGAAATATATAAGTAACAACCATAAGATTTTTGTAAACAAAAAATATATTTTTTAGTAGATAAATTTATAATAGTTTCGTAAATATGAAAAATCAAATATAAATAGTAGTATATAGTTTTAATTTTTTCGAATTATGTTACAAATAAACATTTTTACATTATAAAAAAAAAAGAAAGAAAGACAAGAACATCGGGCTTCGTTTTCCTGTATATACCGTTATTTTTGTACCCACAAACAAACCATGTTGTTACACTAACCCGTACTATTACGTGACCCGCGCTCAAGTATCAATGGTCAGAAAACGTACTAGTACGTGTCCCGCATACAATGTGTTAAATGAGCTGTTGAAACAGACTTTGCTTTTCTGGATATGCTTTAATTTAGATTATAAAATACAAAACAATTACAATGTATTTCGTAACACTTTCAAATAGGTTTGAAAGGCAACCTTGTTCCATTAACGATGTTTAAAACATCGATATTCAACCAGATCTATTGTTTCAACTATTTTAACGATTATATTACTTAGCTGAAATATACTTCGTAAGCGAGGCCGTTCATATTGTGCAGTGGTTAGGATATCGCGCTTCTACCAGGTGGTCTTGGGTTCGATTACTGAACAAGCTTGGGATACATTTGTGTTCTCTCATAAAGAGTAATGTTGACCGCCTGGATAATGTTCCCTATCGTTAAAAAATAGTCGCAAACCTTAGTATTGTACGCAGACTGCTGATTAAATGAAAGTGCTTAGTAGCTGAGAAGCACAAAAATAAATTTGGTAAATAAAAAACTTTAAAAAAGGAGATTATTTTGCAGAAATTAACAATTCATTTCGTTTTAATATACCAAAATGCCCATCGTTTAACCAGTTCGTGCATGGTCGTAGAACAGGAGGAGCATCTAGTTTGCTGTTACCCATCGAAATTCGAACATAGTTCTAACAAATTCTAGATAAAAGAGAATTTTTTCATCCCAATGGATTTTTGAATCTTTCTCTTAGAAAAAGAAGCTTTACTGCGTGTTTCAATTCTTTAACCAATATCAATTTAACAATTCAAAACGCATTGCCACTCACAAGTATCCTTAGTTGAAATTGCATTGTTAAACCCCTGGCTTTTATCTTATTAATGCAACTCCAATTACAGGGGAAAAAAACCTTGCATATCAACTATGTAAAATAAATTAATTGACAATTATTAAATTTTAATTTTTAATATTTACTGCATCTAACAAAGAAACAATGGGCTTTATTTGAATTGAGGGTAAATCACAACAACGAGTGAGCGAAAACGTGAAATGCAGTAAAAATCATTGTGTTTTTCTAATTGTGCTTTACTGTGAGCAAAAATTGTATTATATTACAAGTAAACTTTATTTGAATTCATCGTTGTTAAACCATTAGAGGATTTTGTTTAATAAAAAAAAATCAGTAAATTAATTTCATTATTAGCTCAAATTCAGAACTAAAGAAATACTGTTTAAATTTAGTTATCTTCCAAATTTTTTAAGATAGTCTAGTCTAACAAAATATTCTGTTAATTCCACATAATAATGAATTTATCCAGCCGTAATTTTACCAGAGAGAGTAATGTCAACCGATTTACTTTATTTATTTTATTTTATCATACTTTCCTGTTAGCACCAAGTCTGAGGCTGATAGAGCGAAGTCAATGTTAACTTGAATTTCAAAATACAACTGCTTTTTCAAGTATTATGAAAACATGTGTATTTATTTTATTTTGACAATATTTATACATCTGACATGCGAAAACCAATTTAGAATTTTCTAATCAATAACTCCTTAAATCCCGGGAGTTGAAATAAGACTTTTGAGTTTTTAAATTTTCAACTTATATTATTTGAAAAACAGACAGCTGTAAATTGTGTAGCACAAAATGGCTCTCCGCAAAGAAAACAAAACTCAAACATTGATCATGCATTTTCAAGTATTTACCCTATTAATTGGTTTTGAGAATTAATCGTTTTGAAATCTATTAATAACAATATCTATAGTATTTATAAAAAAAATTCCCAAATAATGGCATATTCTTTCTTGGTCTGTTGCTGAAAAAAACATTTCGGGCTACTAACTTAATAAAGTTATAAGTCAACCCATATGGCTGTTCTTCAGACCTGGGGGTTCCGAACGAGGGCAGAAAGGTGAAGATGCTGGCTTTCGGTACCGGAGTTCGCGGGTTCGAATCCCACTGTGGCATGTATGTTCGCTCCGTTTGAAATTAGTTTTAAGCAGTAGGTCCTCGTTTCATTAGCTTTCGCATTCCAAAAAAAGTAGAATGTAGAATTCCAAACCAAACCAAATCGGAACCGGACTTTGCAGGTTTGAGTTCTCTCTGCTGTTAACACATTGTATGCTGAGCACCCAGTAGTCTTCCAAATTCCCTCTCCCCACAGCGCATCTCTGCTGCGTTCGTCCGTCCGAGGCGCCTGCGGCGCGACGGGCGCGGGCCGGGTGCTTCGAAGGACTAGTGCGGGGTGGGTCTGTCCCATACTTGCGATCTGCCCACCGCAGCCGGGATAAGCCTGGAGGGCCTCACGGCTAAATGGGCCCGGTCTGAGCTTGATTGTATGCGGGACACGTACTAGTACGTTTTCTGACTGTTGATACTTGAGCAAGGGTTACGTACTAGTACGGGTTAGTGTAACAACATGGTTTGTGGGTACAAAAATAACGCTATATACAGGAAAACGAAACCGAATGTTCTTCTCTACTACTTAAATTCTGGAAACATTTAGACAAAACTAGTTTTTACATCAGTCGATGAGAAACCACAGAACGGGAAGGTTGATTAAAAAAATTAAGTTAAATTTAAAATTAACTTTTTATTTATCTTTGCGAAAATGATATTATATATATGTATATTTATATATTATATATATTTGTATACATATATATATATATATATATATATATGTTTATATATTTTTTATATATTTCAATATAAAATACGAAAGTTGGTTAAAAAAATTAAATAATTTTCAATCCATTGAGATTTAACGGAAAAACTAAATTTAAGCGCAAAATGCCAACTCCCGGTATAACACCGCTTCGAAATATACCCGCACATAATGTATTAAGGACATTCGTAGAAGTTTGGAAGACGGTTCGGCTTTAAGCAGTAGGTCTCGGCCTCATTTACTTTCATGTGGCAAAAAAAAAAGTAGACCCATGCGCTGCAAACTAAACTAATCAACCGATTTGACACTTGCTGACACATAAGTAGATTACAAAATAAGAAAATAAAAACCGAACAAGTAAGCATTAACAATGTTGTATGCATGAAAAATACAGTGACTTTAATGAGTAAATAACTTATTTAAGTAGAACAGGTGAGATCCGTATAAATTTTTATCATAATTTATTTATCATTTAACATGCTTGAATCGAAAAAGAATATTTTTTAAATTACAAGATTTTTATTTTTTCATTTAAAAAAAAAACTAATTTAATGTAAATTCTTGGAAAACTTATTCCTCTCAAAACTAGTTATCTTCAACAATTGTTTGAGGTTTGAAAAACAACTAATCAGTGTTTACCACCAATTACACACAATCTTGTTCAACTGTTGTTGGTGCCATGATTCACGTATAGTTAGGGAATAAATGTTGAATCATAGAGTAAGATGGGAACAAGTTACGGCTAGTTTGGTCACAAACAAAGATAAATGACAAAGAAGCCTTATCGCACTAACAGTCTCAAGAATTACTCTTTCTTACACAACTGAGATTTTTGTTGCTAAAGTAGTCGGCCACCTCACTGTGTGTAGAAGAGGTTTCAACCAGATAACAAGAAAAGAATGTCCACAGATATCATGGTGGGTTGTAGGTTGGATAGTCTTGAAGGCTGAGGGGAACTTTTACTAATATTCTGGTCCCAGTCGTTGCCAACATTCCAGTTAGTTTTCCAAAGGCTGAATTAAAGCAACTGTATACGAAACAGGGTTCAATAACAATAAAATATTTAGGAGGGTGTGTACAGCTCATATTGAATTATCCATACACTATGATAACCTAGTTAGTTTTCCAAAGGTAGAATAAAAGCAATTGTACACAAAACAGGGTTCTATAACAATATAGAATTAAGGTGGGTGTGTACTAGCCATATAAAATTCTCCTTGCTCTATGTTAACCTAGTTAGTTTTCCAAGGGCTGAATAAAAGCAACTGTAGACAAAACAGGGTTCATTAACAATAAAGTATTAAAGTGGGTGTGTACAATCCATATTGGATTCTTTTTACTCTGTGTTACCTTGTGAGTTTTCCAAAGTCTGAATAAAAGCCACTGTAGACAAAACAGCGTTCATTAACAATAAAGTATTAGGTGGGTGTGTACAACCCATATTGGATTCTTCTTACTCTATGTTTATTTAGTTAGTTTTCCTAAGGCTGAATAAAAGCAACTGTAGACAAAACAGGGTTCATTACCAATAAAGTATTAGGTTGAGTGTGTACAACCAATATTGGATTCTTATTCTATGTTAACCTAGTTAGTTTTCCAAAGGTGAAATAAAAGCAAATGTACACAAAACAGGATTCATTAGCAATAAAGAATTAAGATGGGTGTGTACAACTCATATTGAATTCTCCTCTCTCTATGTTAATCTATGAGAAATACAGTTCCGACTAGCTTTCTCACATTTTAAGAATTTCTCAATAAAGCAATATACCATGTGAACAGCCAATTATCTAGGATGATATCTTTTTCTACTTTCCTCTTATTTTTTTTAAATTTATGTCTGTTGAATGTTTTTATTTGCATTTGAATAAATATATACCAAAATTACCCACCAATACTTTAAAGTTATATATATTTTCTAAATATTTTGTTAAAAAAGGGAAAAGAAACCATCTTAGAGTACAATCTGTCAAATTGTGTTCCACGGAACCCTAGGGTTCAACAGCAATCTTCCATGGGTTCCTTGAGAAATTTTTAAACACCACCAAATTGTTTTAAAATATATGGAAATTCATTCTCTATTTTTATCCTAATTTCTTACATAAAGTTAATAATAGTAACTAATACGCCAGAAACACAATAATAGGGAACAGAAAAAGGGATGTGACAAGGAATCATTCAAACCACACTTGACAATACAGTACAAGAAGTAGTGAAACACTCATGTATGTATATCAGATACAGGCCCGGAACTAGGACGTGCGAAGGAGGCATTAGCCATGGGTGCATCAGTCGTAGGGATGCCACATTGTACACAAAATAATTATTAAACTCTTAGACGGTATTTCGAACGAGAACAACTCACCTCGGGCATAGAAATAATGAAAAGAAAAATAACTTTTAAATTTCCATAAATCTAGTTAAATTGTAGGATTATAAGACAATAAGTTATAATTATTAAAAAAAATAGCTGTGAAAATTTAAATTTATACAAATCGGAATTGATTTTAATAATTCCAAAATTTGAAAATATTATCAAGAAGTTTAAGGAGCAATACATTTGGTCGAACTAGAGAACATATATATACATTTAGTAAAAGAATTGAAAATCTTTCTATGCTTCCTTGTAACGGTAGTTTCATGTGAACGTTTATTTTAACCCCTTAACGTGCACGTTCGAGTTAACTCGAACGCGCTAAACTGACCAAATTGTGCACACTCGAGATAATTCGATTGTACTTTGTGTTGCTATAATTTTTCACACTCGAATGCAATCGAGAATTGAAAATAACAACGTAAAAGACAATCATTTTATTGATATTTATTATTTACTTGGGATTGTAAGTTATAACACTTACTTATTCAAGTATAAAAAACATATATATTTTCTAAATTCAACGCTCTAAATTATGATTTTACGCTAAAAAAAAAAATTGATATTTTTTTTATCATATCTACACACCTCCAAAGATTAGGGATATGCCTGTACTATGGTTGGTTGGTTGGTTGGTTGGTTGGAATTTAATGGCGCTAATTCCTGAAAGGACAAACTGCGCCAAACAAGACGAAATTAAAAAACAAAGTAACAGATAAAAAAGAAAAATAAACACAGGAGAAAGGAATTTTGAGGATGAAATGGACGAAACAATAAATTAAACGTTTAAAGGCACATAAAAATCAAACAAACGGAGATAGTAAAAAATAGCAAATATATACAAGATAGATTATTACATTATAAGAAAATTAAAAAACAAAATTGAAAATTGAGAAATTGAAAATCAAAAAATTGTTAAATTGAGAAACAAAAAATTGTGAAATTGAAAATCAAAAAATTGTTAAATTGAAATAAAGATTAACATACAAAAAAATCACAGAATTCAGATTTCATAATAAAAACCTGTACAGCGAAGAAAGGGAAACAAGCCTGGATGTGGCGTTTCACCGATGATTGTGTCAAGATTCGGCGATAAATTTTTAAAGAATTTTATATACATTGATTTGAGACAACAACACGATGACAAAATGTGTGCGACTGTGTAAGGTGTTTTACAATAAGCACACTGTGGAGGATCTTCACCCAGCAAGAGATGGACATGGGTGAGTCTGCAATGACCCACTCGTAGACGAGTGAGTATTACGTCTTGTCTCCTAGAAGGGAGTTGGGGCCACTTGGTAATTTTTAATTTTACTTCTCGCAATTTATTTGACGACACATTATTCCAACAGTTCTGCCATTTAGCATGTATTAATTCTTTGATGTAATTTTTTAAGTCTGAATAAGGAATAGCCTGTACTATGAGTTGAAAAACAGCCTGAATTACGATGAAGTCATAGATATTCGCGGATACTAAATCTAGGAGAGTAATACTGTAAATAACTTTCCTTTTTATATAATACACAAGTATAAAGTTGTTATCTTCTTAATTTGTAAATTGTTGATTCGTTCTGAATATGCTATGTAGAGAGAACATGTTTATGCATGTTCCGCACTATACTTAGAAGCAGGTGGCGCAAGCCATTTTTTTTTTTTACCGCAGGAGCAAAAGAACTTAGTTCCGGTTTTGAACAGGCTTCGTCATAGAGGCAAGTTGGCGATTTTTAGTTCCTTTCAAATTGGAATTAAACATTGTCTGAAATGTAATAGCTTTTGGCAGGGCGTAACTAGGTCCTTTAGCGACCATGGCAAAAAAACTATTCTGCGCCCCTAACGCTAAATATAGTGTGAAAATATGTAAACATGTTTTTCATATCATGTATTCAGAATGAACTCAAAATATTGTTTTAATTCTTAAAAAGTTCCTAGTATATTACTTTAATTTAATTTTTCTTCTATTTTTACCTTATTAATACTTAAATATATTTTTGAACACTTTGGAGATATTATTTTGCTGATAAACTGAATAGTTTATTTGAGGGAAATATTTTTTATTTGAACGTTGAATTTTCCTAAAAAAAATTGGCGAATTTCTAAATTTAAATTTAGTTTTAATAACTTCAATAAATTCAAAACTTAAAACAAATGTCCAGATTTATATTAAAGCATATTAGTGGTGTTTGGTAAACATTTTGTAAGAATCTATAACAAGTTTAGTCTTTAGAAGCCTTTTAAAAAAATAAGAGAATTCATAAAAAGTAGTTTTTAAACATATTGGATTTTATAATTAATTTTTTTTTCTACTTTCTCTAATTTCTACTGTTGGCGAATTATCCTTTTTCAGATCCCATTTTCCTTACGGTGTAGCGCCCCTAAAATTGATGCGCCCGTGGCAAATGCCACCTTTCCCGCGTCCTAGTTATGGCCAAATTAATTACCGAGATACAAAAAGAATGTAAAAACATGAATAACCAAACAATTAATATAATTTGGATCAAAGCTATTACGGGGAATACCGGTAATGAATATGCAGATATTTTAGCAAAGAACGCCACGAAATCGATAAATTACAAACCTATACAGCTCCCGGTATCAATATTTAAAAAAATATGAAAGAAAGCATAAATAAAGATTGGCAAGATTATTGGGACAATAGTGAAAAAGGAAGAGCAACCTATACTATAATGTCTAAAGTAGAACAAAAGTTACAATTCGAAAATAACATATTAAATTATTTCATAACCGGTCATGGAAGTTTCCCAACCTACTTGTACAGAATTGGAAAATTAGATTCATCAAACTGTAAATGTGGAATGATAGGCATCTCTCTGCATTACATGCAAGCAAGATGTAATCTCGTTCCAATGTTTATTAAAAAGTACGAAAACGAAACAGAGATCGAATATTTAAAAAAAATAGATAATAATCGTAATCATATTAAAAAGGTTATAGGAAATTTATAATATATTAAATTCAAATTACTCTTATATACAAAATAAATTTTAAAAATTTTAAAATGAGGCAAAATACTTGGTAAAAATAGTGATAGTGATAAAAAGTGTTTTTTTTTTTTAAGTTAATAACTCAGTGAATAACATTAAAATGAATAATGTTGAAAGCAGGGCTTCGAACCGTAATTTTTTTTGTTCCGGTTTTCGTTCCGGTTCAACTAAAAAATTAATATCGGTTCAGTTCCGGTTTTCGCTCCGGAAAAAATAACGGTTTTCGGTTCAGTTCCGGTTTTCGCTCCGCCAAAAATAACTGTTTTCGATTCAGTTCCAAATGAATAATTTCATTTGATGTATATTCTTATTTGTACTAAAAATATAATTCTATCATAAACAAAAAATGTAATTCTATCAAAATTTAGAAGATTTTATTCTTTTTTTAATTGGTACACTATGTGAATTGATACAAACAGCAGGTACGATAAGAGCGGCGAGCATTGGCATTGTTATCCATTATCAAAATCGCATTTGACAACTAGGTTCATGATTACCCACATTCGTCGTTTGACTCTCACATCGTGCACTTGGCCTTGCAATAATTATGTAAAAAATATATTATTTATTTAACATATGAAAATTGCCTCTAATTATTAATATATCTTCTAACGTGGTTTCACTGAGATTACTTCTGTTGTCTCGGAGAATAAATTTCAACACTAACTTGTGTAGCTGGAGCTGCCAAAACCACCATTGCAATCTTATACAAGTGCGGATATGTAATTATAAAGTTGACGTTAAATTAGAAAATATTGATAAGTTGGTAAAAGTAACAAAATGACTGAAAGATTTATTGAACCGAAATAAACCGATGTTTTTTTCGGTTCAGTTCCGGTTTTCGTTCCGACCAAATAACGGTTTTTTCCGGTTTTCGGTTCAGTTCCGGTTCGAAGCCCTGGTTGAAAGGTTCTCCCCACCCACTTAGGCTTTTGCATCCATAAACTTCTTCAGTTGGATGTGGGTGTGGGTCATCTAAGTCAAAGTCCTAGTTATGGCCCTGGCTTTTGGATATATATAAACATCTAGAGATAAATAATGACATATTTAAGCGCTAATAGCGCTTAAATATGTCATTTTTCTAATTCAATTATGAAAGAAATTCTAGATAAGAGAACTGAAAATTCGTAGTTTCAATTTAGTTATGCTTTATGGCATGGGTTTTACTTTTCATTTTTAATCAACACACACACATATTTTGCTACAATTAAAATTATATTGATTTAACACCTTCCCACCGTGTTAAGCTTCATACGCATGACCACGTTTCGGTTCAGTTGCATGTTATATGGATTTGAATTCGGCTTTTCATTTCCCCGTTATCCATTTGATGGTAGACTTTTCTTCATTTGTCGCGCCAATATAATTGGATATCCACCCCCACAATTTCATTCACTTTCCTTTTCCCAAAATTACACACACATGTGCTCACGCGGGAGGGCTGGTGGGGTAACTTCATCATAGTCCCCGGATGTTTTGTGAGCTGTCAAGTATGCATTCTCCCCCCACTCGGTCCTGCTGGTGACCAAAGGGTTGCGCCAAGGTCAATACCAAAAATCTGCAACTACCTCTACTCCTTGTTATCTGCAGTACTCGGGTTGGCTCGTTATGGAGGGAGGGTTAGAATCCTGGATGTGTGTGTTTGCGGGGGGGAGAGACAGACTGACCTTGCCGAATGACCCTGCAGCCTCGAATCCACGGGATGCGATTTCGGAGAACTTGATACCAACTGTGATGCCATGGATGTTTGGGAAGAAAGAGCGGATACTCATGTCACAACATTAGGTGGTCTTTCTAATGGTCATCGCCAGCCGATTAAAATGCTGCTCTAATTAGCTCGCGGTTGCAATGATGAGGGTTACCCAAATAATCTAACAGTAGGGAAGTCCGGGACGATTCATTATCATCTGATCTCTTACTGTGTGGTCACATGAGTACTTATCAAAAATAATTTAGTGTTTCGAGGGTTCATTTACTCACTGATAAGAAAACAGTATGGTCAGTGATCATTTACGAAGGTTAATTAACTGGTTCAGATGACGTTCTTAAAATGAATGTCTCTTATTGTATATACTAGGTGTAAGTGCCCGTCGTTTCCGAATAAAAATTTAAAAGCTTATAACAAAACACACACACAGACGCATATATATATATATATATATATATATATATATATATATATATATATATATATATATATATATATATATATATATATATATATATATATATATATATATATATATATATATATATATTATATATATACATACATATATACATATATATATATACACATAAATATATGCATATATATCTGTATATATATATATATATATATATATATATATATATACATGTAATTATATGTATGCATATATAGGTGTATGTATATATATATATATATATATATATACATATATGTATGTATATATGCATGCATATATGGGTGTATGTATATATATGTACATATATACATATGTATACATATGTAATATATTAAAATTATTACCTGTAAAATAGCTATCCGAAATTCTTCTTTTTCTTCCTCTTCACATTTTTTAATATGTGATTTCTCAGCTATACAATGTACCATACAAGTAGTCATACAAGTAGTGTGCTCCGAGATAAATGCCTTTTACTCATTTCTCAAAATTTCCGAAAGCGAGTGAAATAAATATATATCTTGTGTTTTATACTTTGTTTTGTAAAAAGGTCCGCAGATGGTGTATTTTTCATCTGTGTCTGAAGCGGCTAAACCGCTAGAGCTGGTATTGATTAAAGGAACAGAGAATCTGAAATATGACCAAAATCGCTGAATGTTATGTCAAATGCTTTTAATCCCCCAGGATCAAACTGAATTTTTGGCCTGCAATTTACAATATTTTTATCGGAACGTTTTTTTTTTTAAACTTTAAAACTTTTTAAAGCAGATTTGCTAAATGTTTTCAAATTCGCCATCAATTGTCATCTTTGTTATTACATGTGGACTCTCCCCAGATGTCATGCTAAATGATGGTTGAATGATTAGGACGCTGATCTTCAGTAACAGAATTCATGGATTTGAATCCCACTGTGGCATGGTTGCTCGCAGCCGTTCGAAATCAGCTTGAACCTCTGCAGAATCAGGTAAATCTATACTCACTATAGCAATTTATTTATTTATTTTTAAATGTAATAAAACTTCGCTATAATAATATTCGATACAACGATAAATCTTTGTATAACGATAATAGTAAGGGATATCGGTAGATCTGCATACATGTATGTTAATGTATCCTCAATTTGACAATATTCTTTACAACAATAAACCTCTGTAAAACGATGATTTTCTCATAAGTCTGTTATTTTTCCTCCATTTGCAACGATATTTCAATTTTGGAATTCTGAGAAGAGATTGAGATTATTTAATAGTTGAAGTGAAGTTAGCAGGATTAGTGACGAAGACGTGTTGTCGAAAATCTTGAATAAAGTGGAAAACGATGATGAAAAGGAAGGTGACGAAAATACAAATATTTATTAAGAACTTATGTAGTACTACAGTCAATAAAATCTTGACGGAAAGTTTTTTCAAGGCTTTCCTCCACAGCAGTTACGAATACATTTTGTCCGAAATCACGGATAAAATATAAAACGATGATGTAAAGGGTAGTGATGAAAATATAGATATTTAATGACAACTTGAGAAGCACTTTAGTTTATAAAATCCCGACCGAAAAGTTTTTTCAAGCCTTTCATCCACAGGAGTTAGTCACGAAGACATTTTATCCTAAATAACGGATAAAATAGAAAACGATGATCTAAAGGATAGTGATGAAAATATAGTTATTTATTGGCAATTTGTGAAGCACTTCAATTTATAAAATCTCTACGGAAATTTTTTTAAGCCTTTCATCCACAGGAGTTAGTCACGAAGGTATTTTATCCGAATAAGTCATGATTAAAGTGAAAAACGATGATGAAGAGGAAGGTAATGAAAACACAGATATTTAATGACAACTTGTAAAGCCCTTCAACTTATAAAATCTCTACGAAAAATTTTTTCAATCCTTTCACCAACAAATCATGACAATTTATAGTCTCTAGACTCTATGCATACTTCAAATGATATGTTAGTTGATGTAACAGTAAAAAGAATTGAATAACCATACAAAATAATGGTATTTTTTCCAATAAATGTTTCCGGGGTATTTAAATTTTATTGTATGCCTGTCATTTTTTAAATTTTTTTAAATGTTGACAATATTTAACAATTTGATCTTTTATTTAAATTTTTATTACTGTGACATAAACATATCAAACCAGCCTTATTTACTTTAATGTAAGTATTATTGTATCGATTTTTTAGTGTATTTGATACTTTACTGCAATTAGGAACACTTTTCTTAAAATCTATCAAACTCATCTTTTTGAAATTTGGTTTGGTAACAGAAAATGTATTATATGTCAATTATAGAAAGAATTTTACATCTGGCCAGAAAAATATATATATTAAAGAATATTCTAGAAGGAAGCTTTTTTATAAGGGAAAAAATATTAAAACCATACTTTTTATTTATTTTTCTTTTGTTACTTTCAATTTCACCGCGCTTAATGACATTTGTATGAAAGTTATTCGTATGACCGGGCCTTACACAATTGTCTATGCGATGGTCCATCCCTGATACTCTCCGCATAAAATGGATGAGCAAATGACCAAATTATTTATAAAAATGTTTTTCAAGGTCCCTACAATATCGTTATATACAGGCTTTACGATATCATTTTGAATCGTATCATTTTGTTTTAAATTCTAACATAAGGCAAAATTTAAAACTGATTTCTTTTATTTCTTTATTTTGGATGTGCTTTCAAATAATATTTTCATCTTCATCAAAGGAATCGTTCTTTGAATTTATATTTTAAAGATGATGCATATTATTCCTCCTCTTCACTTACTTTCCATTGGCCCAAGGGATACAAGTATTCATCAAAAAAGAACAAAAGACTGCTTTTAAAAGGTTAGAGAACACAGTGTCTGTGTAGATACGTTGGCAAGGGATCAATCAGCCCAAGTGATACAAGTATTTGTAAAAATGAGCAAAAGACTGCTTTTTGGACGATTAGAAGACATTGTGTCTGTGTGTTTACGTTGACAAGTGATCAATCTTTTCGATACAAGTATTTATCAAAAAAACCAAAGACTTCTTTTTGAACAATTACAAAACAATTTATTTCTCATTTTTTACTTGAGCAACAGGTTGGTTTCTTAAGTTCATATTTTATTGACGATGCATATTATTTTTCATCTTCCTTTTACTTTTCGGTGGTAAGTGATAAGCTTAAATGATACAATATTTAAGTAACAGAACAAAGACTGCATTAAAAAACATTGTTTCTTATTTTCTATTTAGGCAACAACAGAAGGGTTTCTTGACTTCATATTTTAACGACAATGAATGTTGTTTCTCATCTTCTTTTTAATTTTCGTTGCCTAATGATCAGCACAAGGGATACAAGTATTGATCAACAAGAACAAAAGATTGCTTTTTGAACAATTAAAAAACAATATGTTTCCCATTTTCTATTTGGCCACCAACAGAATGGTTTATCTAATTCTTATTTTAATGACGATGTTTCGTATTTCTTATCTTCTCTTTACTTTTCGTTGGCTGGTGATTAAGTTTTTATAAAAATGAACAAAAGTCTGCTTTCTGAACGATTAGAAAGCACTGTGTTTCCCATTTTCTGTTTGGGCCTAACAGAATGGTTTCTTAACATCTTATTTTAACGACGATGCATGTTACTTCTCATCTTTTTATTTTCTTTTTATTGGCTAGTTATCAACCCAAGTAATACAAATATTTACAAAAATGAATAAAAGACTGCTTTTTGAATGATTAGAAAACACCGTGTCTGTGTGTTTACGATGGTAAGTAGTCAGCCCAAGGGAAAACAAGTATTTAAGAAAAAGAGCAGGGCACTATAAAACTTTTTTTAGCGATTATAAAAGACTGTGTTTCTCATTTTCTATTTGGGCAACTATAGAATGGTTTACTAAATTCTTATTCAGAGGATATGTATTACATCTCGTCTACTTTTTACTTTTCGTTGGGAAGTGATCACCCTAAGTGATACAAGTAAATAACTAAAAGAACAAAAGATTGCATTTAAACAATTAGAAAAGACTGTGTTTCTCATTTTCTATTTGGGTAATAACAGAATGGTTTATTAAATTCTTATTCTAAACAGGGTATATAATACATCTTGTCTACTCTTTACTTTTCGTTGACAAGTAATCACCCTAAGTGATACAAGAAGTTAAGTAAAAGAACAAAAGATTGCTTTTTGAACAATTAGAAAGACTGTTTCTCATTTTCTATTTGAGTAATAACAGAATGGTTTATTAAATTCTTATTTTAAAGAGGATATATAATACATCTTGTCTACTCTTTGCTTTTTTTGCAAGTGATCACCCCAAGTAGTTAAGTAAAAGTACAAAAGATTGTTTTTTGAACGATTAGAAAACACCGTGTTTCTCATTTTCTATTTGAGTAATAACAGAATGGTTTATTAATTTCTTATTTTAAAGAGGATATATAACACATCTTGTCTACTCTCTACTTTTCGTTGGCAAGTGATCACCCTAAGTGTTACAAGTAGTTAAGTAAAAGAACAAAAGATTGCTTTTTGAACAATTAGAAAACACTTTGTTTCCCATTTTCTGTTTGGGCAACAACAAAATGGTTTCTTAATATCTTATTTTGAAGACGATGCACGTTATTTCTCAACATTTTATTTACTTTTCATTGGATAGTTATCAACCCGAGTAATACAAATATTTACAAAAATTAATAAAAGCCTGCTTTTTGAATGATTAGATAACTCCGTGTCTGTATGTTTACGTTGGTAAGTGACTAGCTTAAGAGAATACAAGTATTTAAGAAAAAGAACAGGGCACTATAAAACTTTTTCTAACGATTAGAAAAGACAGTGTTTCTCATTTTCTATTCGGGCAATAATAGAATGGTTTATTAAATTTTTATTTTAAAGAGGATATATATTGCATCTTGTCTACTCTTTACTTTTCATTAGATAAGTGATCAGCCTAAGTAATACAAGTAGTTAAGTAAAAAAACAAAAGATTGCATTTTGAATGATTAGAAAACATTGTTTCCCATTTTCTGTTTGCGCAATAACAGAACGGTTTCTTAATATCTTATTCTAACGACGATGCATGTTATTTCTTATCTTTTTATTTATCTTTCATTGGCTAGTGATCAGCCCAAGTAATACAAATATTTACAAAAATGAATAAAAGTCTGTTTTTTCTGGACAATTAGAAAACACTGAGTCTGTGTGTTTACGTTGATAAGTGATCAGCCCGAAGGAATACAAGTATTTAAGAAAAAGAGCAGGGCACTATAAGACTTTTTTAACGATTAGTAAAGACTGTGTTTCTCATTTTCTATTTGGGTAATAACAGAATGGTTTATTAAATTCTTATTTTAAACAGTATATATTACATCTTGTCTACTCTTTATTTTTCGTTGGCAAGTGATCACCCTAATTGATACAAGTAGTAAAGTAAAAGAACAAAGATTGCTTTTTGAACGATTAGGAAAGACTGTGTTTCTCATTTTCTATTTGGGTAATAACAGTATGGTTTATTAAATTCTTATTTTAAAGAGGATGTAAATTACATATTATCTACTCTTTACTTTTCGTTGGCAAGTGATCACCCTAAGTAATACAAATAGTTAAGTAAAAGAACAAAAGATTGCTTTTTGAACGGTCAGAAAACACTGTGTTTCTCATTTTCTATTTGGGCAACAACGACAATTCTCAGAATTTGCTCTGCACTTCTGTTTGAGATCCCCTTTTCACTTTCCCCTCTGTGCCCAATAAAGGGGAGAACGTGCTGTGGGACTAAAGGGTTGCGAGCATTCCACGGGGTTGCTTAATGCTGAATGACAGCTGATTCAATGAAACAGACCAAACCTCTGCTGCAAAACCTTTAGATTGACACAGAAAGAAGGGGTTGTGCGATATCTTTTGTAATTTATAAGTGGCAAAATAGTTGAAAGTGCAAGTGGTGATGTGGTTCCCCACCACCACGCCTTCGAAAAGAGGCGTATTCTTGAGTAATGGCAAGAGCTCCTTGTTAAACTAATGGTATTTTGAAAATATTTCCTATTTGTCACAGGTGATACTCAGTTTTTACAGACTGCTTTCTCACCCACCATACAATTTCACGAACAATAAATTACGCGAAGACATTATTTATATGTACTCAGTATAACATATGGCATATATGGCATTATTTCGAGTATTTGAATTAACTGGGAAGGATCATGAATTTCTTTCTTTGTCTTTTTTCTTTTACACAACTTTGTTTCTTTTTAAGATATCATTAATTACCTAGACCAGGAGTTCTCAATATTGTACCCTCGAGCAGACATACGCTGACGGTAAAGTGATGAAATAAAAGAAAATTAAATTTCAAATTTGGTGCTATTTATACTAATCTTTATTTTCCACTATGAATATCATGAATGAAAAATCAGATTTCAACTTACTAATATTAAAGTTTGTTTATGACTTGTATTATCAACTTGTATTACCAACTCTGTAAATAAGAAAAAAAAAATACAAAGGTCCACTTTTATAATAAAATTATAGTATGCAAATTTAAATATATGTTATCAAATGTATGTCTTATAAAGAGTGAAACGTTTTATTATTATTATTATTATTATTATTATTACCTTGTATTAATTAAAGGAAGTATTGTACAATCCCGAAATATTTGGTGTTCAGATTTCATTTTGACCAGTCTTTAGTTCGTATACGTACAAATTACGCGAAGCCATTATTTATATGTACTCAGTATAACATATGGCATATATGATATTATTTCGAGTATTTGAATTAACTGGGAAGGATCATGAATTTCTTTCTTTGTTTTTTCTTTTATACATCTTTGTTTTTTTTTTTTTTAGAATATCATTAACTACCTAGGCCAAGAAATCTCAACATTGTACCCTCGAGCAGACATACTCTGATAGTAAAGTGATGAAATAACAGAAAATTAAATTTCGAATTTGGTTCTATTTATACTGATCTTTATTTCCACCATCAATATCATGAATGAAAAATCAGATTTCAACTTACTAATGTTAAAGTTTGTTTATGACTTGTATTATCACCTTATATTCCCAAGCTGTAAATAAGCAAAAAAATAAATAAATAAATAAAAAATAAAAAAAAATACAAAGGTCCACTTTTATAATAAAATTGTAATATGCAAATTTAAATATATGTTATCAGATGTATGTCTAATAAAGAGTGTAACGCATATTATTATTATTACCTTGTATTATTTAAAGGAAGTATTGTACAATCCCGAAATATTTGGTGTTCAGATTTCATTTTGATCAGTCTTTAGTTCATATACGTACAATACGTACAAATTACGAGAAGACATTGTTTATATGTACTCAGTATAAAATATGGTATACATGGAATTATTTCGAGTATTTGAATTATCTGGGAAGGATCATGAATTTCTTTCTTTGTCCTTTTTCTTTTACACAACTTTTTTTTTTTTTTTTTTTTCTTAGGATATCATTAACTACCTATATAGACCAGGAGTTCTGAATATTCAACCCTCGATCAGACATACACTTCTAAAGTGATGAAATAAAAGAAAATTAAATTTAAAATCTGGTTCTATTTATATTAATCTTTATTTTCCACCATGAATATCATGAATGAAAAATCAGATTTCAACTTACTAACGATAAAGTTTGTTTATGACTTGTATTATCAACTTATATTACCAACTCTGTAAATAAGCAAAAAAACAATACAAAGGTCCATTTTTATAATAAAAATACAATATGCAAATTTAAATATATGTTATCAAATGTATGTCATATAAAGTGTGTAATGTTTATTATTATTATTATTATTATCTTGTATTAATTAAAGGAAGTATTGTACAATCCCGAAATATTTGGTGTTCAGAATTCATTTTGACCATTCTTTAGTTCGTATACGTACAATACGTACAAATTAAGCGAAGACATTATATGTACTCAGTATAACATATGACATATACGGCATTATTTCGAGTATTTGAATTAACTTTGAAGGATCATGAATTTCTTTCTTTGTCTTTTTCTTTTTACACAACTTTTCAATTCAAGTATCAATTGTCAGAAAACGTACTAGTACGTGTCCCGCATACAAAGTGTTAATTTCTAATTTCTAGTTAGGGAATTTTTTCCTATTAGAAAACAATTTTTTCCCCAGAAATTCTAAGAAAATTTCCCCCATTTCTCAGTAGACACATTACTTATAGTAAGAGAAGGTATGAATTTTTAACTAATTTTTATTAGTATTTTAGTTAAAAACAAAAACATTAATTGCATTCCTAGTAACAGTAAATATGGCGGGAGATGAAATTCTATGAAAATTCGAGAAAAGGAGGAGTTTTACATGAATTAAAACTTCCATTAAAATGGACTTAATTTCTAGTAGAAATATACATATTTTTATGTCTTCATATTAATTCAGTGGTATAGATATCAGGGCCGTTACTAGACCGGGGCAAAGGTGGCATCTGTCACTGGCGCAATAGTCTTAGGGGCTCAGCACCATGAAGAAAATGTTATCCGAAAGAGAACGATTCGACAGGAGTATAAATAAGGAAAAGTCGAAAAATAGTTTTTTTTTATTATAAAATCCAATGTGTTTATAAATGATTTTTTTAAAGGATTTTCTTATTTTTTTAACATGCTTTTAGAGACTAAAATTGTTATATATTCTTACAAAATGTTTACCAAACAGTCCTAATATATCTTAATACAAATCCGGGTATTCGTTTTAAATTTTAAAGTTATTGAAACTAAATTTAAATTTAGAAATTCACCAATTTTCTATGAAAATTCAAGTTTTAAATAAAAAATATTTCTCCCAAAAAAAACCCATTCAGTTTATTAGCAAAATAATACTTACATAGAGTTTAAAAATATATTTAAGTATTAACCCAGATAGCAAATTTAGTTTGCAGCAAACTTGCAGCAGTCTTGTTTTGCAAGCCTTCAAATTTGCAACAAACTCAGCATGTCAAGTCTGTAAGTTTGAAACATGGCTGCAGCAAGTCTAAGAATTTTCGCTTACTTCAAGGTTGTCATGACAATGTAGCCACAGTTTTGCAGCAAAATAGCGTTGTTAAAGAGTGGTCGCTTTATGTTCCGTCTAACTTTCAGGAGTTTTGCTGCAAGTATGTCACGTCAAATTTGTTAGGACAAAATAGTATCAAGAAGAACCCAGATAGCAAATTTAGTTTGAAGCAAACTTGCAGCAGTCTTGCTTTCCAAGCCTTCAAATTTGCAACAAACTCAGCATGTCAAGTCTGTAAGTTTGAAACTAGACTGCAGCAAGTCTAAGAATTTTCGCTTGCTTCAAGGTTGTCATGACAATGTAGCCACAGTTTTGCAGCAAAATAGCGTTATTAAAGAGTGGTCGCTTTATGTTCCGTCTAACTTGTAGGAGTTTTGCTGCAAGTATGTCGCGTCAAATTTGTTAGGACAAAATAGTATCAAGAAGAAATCAAATTTGCAAGTATGCATGCTATCCGGGAATAAGGTAAAAATAGAAGAAAAATTAAAAATTAATGTACTAGGAACATTTTAAGAAGTTTATTCTGAATATAAGATAGAAAAAAATCATGTTTACATATTTTCAACTATATATGGTGGTAGGGTCGCAGACTAGTTTTTTGCCACGGGCGCTAATGGACCTAGTTATGGCCTTGATAGATTTTATCACACCTAGCAAAGTATGAACCCCAAATAGTTGCCCCTTTTTCCCCTACCCCACTCCCGCTTCAGTCATGTTAATCCATATTTAATCAACAAAATAAAGGTTTTATAAACAAATAGAAAAATTTGCATACAAATAAGCAAACGTTCATTTTGCATTTCTTCAAATTTTTATTTAGATATATTGAATTTTATAATATTAGTGAAATCAAACGGAAAAAGTAAAATATCAAAATTATAAATTTTACCGCCTAATACGTCATTAAGAGCATGAGTCGCCTGTCAAGCACATGTTTCTTCCTCTATTCGCCAAAGGGATGAGCACATAATGAGGGAAGTCTGTAAAGTAGGCTGATTTTCCTGCTTTCTCATTTTGATATCCCACTGAGACAAGCAACTAAATTTTGGATAACAGGGAAAGTCGTTTGCGTTTCATACAAAATATTATGGCATGAAATGTAATCACTACAAAAAATTGCAAAAATACAGATTTATGCTGCAGTGTTGAATACATATATATGTATATATGTAATGATATTTTTATTATTCTCAGTTCCGATTCTCTTTTTACTGTAATCCTTTCTAGCAACCTTAGGTAATGTTGTTAAATGTTCCCCTATGGATTCCTTCTGGTTGCATGTTAAAAATAGATTTCTGATTCTTAAGTTATGTCATTCACTTGACTTGCAATGATTGCTAATTGGCTGGTGTAAATAACTATAAAATGAGAATGTACAATGGTTGCTGACAGGAGTTTTGACCAGAGCTGTAACTAGGACGTGGCAAATGTGGTATTTGCCATTGACACATCAGTCTTGGGGTGCTGCTCAGTTAAGAAAATGGTGTCCAAGAGGATGATTCGCTCCAAATAGAAAGAAGGAAAAGTTGAAAAAAAAATTTTCTGATTACAAAATCCAATGTGTTTAAAAATTATTTTTTGTGAATTTTCTTATTTTTACAACATGCTTCTAGAGACTAAACTTGTTATAGATTCTTACAAAATGTTTACCAAACACTCCTAATAGGTCTTATTATAATTCCAGGAATTCGTTTTAAATTTTGAATTTATTAAAGTTATTAAAACTAAATTTAAATTTACAAATTTACCAATATTTTTATGAAAATTCAACGTCCAAATAAAAAATAATAAAAATAAAATTAAATAAATAAAAAAAAATAATAATAATCCTCTCAAATACACTATTTAGTTTATCAGAAAAATAATACTCCCAATACATTAAAAAATATTTAAGTATTAATAAGAAAAATAGAATTTTTTTTTAAATTTAATGTACTAAGAACATTTTAAGCATTAACAAAATATTTTGTCAGTTCATTCTGAATATATATATATATATATATATATATATATATAATATATATATAATATATATATATATATATATATATATATATATATATATATATAGATATATATATGTTTATGTATTTTCTCACTATATTTGATGGTAAAGGCGCAGACATTTTTTTTTTTTTTTTTTTTTTTTTTTTTTTTTTTTTTTTTTTTTTTTGGCTACGGGTGCTAAAAGACCTAGTTACTGTCCAGGTTTCGACAGAAGAGTTTCGGTAGTTTTGTTCGTAAGAGAAAACATGAATAAATTATGGTAGTTTGCGTTTCCATCTGTCTTTATTTCGTAATCCTACTCGTCGCAAGTTCAACGACTTCAGAGCTGACTTATCAGCTCGGAACTTCTCTTCGAGATCAGGCAAAGAGCATCATTTCATATATATGTATGTATATATACATGTATATGTATGTATATATATATATATATATATATATATATATATATATATATATATATAGATATATATATATATATATATATATATATATATATGTGTGTGTGTGTGTGTGTGTGTGTGTATGTATATGTATATATATAATAGATATGTGTGTGTGTGTGTACCCACCACAAATTTAAAAGAGAATTAATATTGGCTTGTGTGCAATCACAGCAGGCCGGTGATTGAAGAGAAAACACTAAAATTTTGAAATAAAAAATGTGAGTTTATTATAGCAGCATTTCTAAAGGACTTCTCGGACGAAAAACATATACATGACATTATATAGTTGTGGAAGCCAGTGAATCAGTGTTTTAATTGTTAATTCTGTGCCGATGAGGGAAGAAGAGAAATTAAGTTATATAAGAATTGGGGCCAGCAGGAAATAATTTTCCTGTATACGAAGCCGTCAGTTTTCCAGTTTGAGTCGGAAAGAATAAAAGATTTTCTCCAAAAATTGCAATATACGGGTAGAACTTCCCAAAATTTAAATTAAAATACAGTTACAATTACGTGTTGTTTGGCTTTGCGTGCACTCTAAATCAAAAACTATTGCACATATTGATTTCAAATTTTCACAGTAAATACAAACCTACGACAAAAGTATACCTACTTTTTTCGTTGTTGTTTATTCCATTTAGTATTTATAGTATTAGAAATGGAAATTGTAGACATCATTTAATTTTTACTTTGTGTCACACTTCAGATACTTTTTTAAACATTTAAATGGCTGTAGAATCATACCCAATAATTATTGTTTACAAAAATGTAGCAATTATTAATGAAACTCTCTTTAAGTTGTTGTAAGTCTGCTCCCAGTGTGTCAGAATTTTTTTTTTAATTTTTAAAACAAGTTCTCACTTTTTGCTTTATATAAAAAGTTTTTATTTTTCAGAAACAAAGTAAATTTGGCAAAGCTAATTAAATAAGTATAGAGAAAAATTGCTGAAAATCTCGTATATTAATGAAACTCTCTTTGAGTTGTCGCAAGTCTGCGCCCAATGTGTCAGTACATTTTTTAAATTTTTAATACAGGTTCTCACTTTTTACTTTATATAAAAAGTTTTTATTTTTCAGAAACAAAGTAAATTTGGCAAAGCTAATTAAATAAGTGTAGAGAAAAATTGCTGAAAATCCCATATATTAATGAAACTTTCTTTGAGTTGTCGCAAGTCTGCGTCCAGTGTGTCAGAACAATTTTTTAATTTTTAAAACAAGTTCTCACTTTTTGCTTTATATAAAAAGTTTTTATTTTTTAGAAACAAAGTAAATTTGGCAAAGCTAACTAAATAAGTATAGGGAAAATTTGCTGAAAATCCCATATATTAATGAAACTCTTTGAGTTGTCGCAAGTCTGCGCTCACTGTGTCAGAACAATTTTTTAATTTTTAATACAAGTTCTCGCTTTTTGCTTTATATAAAAAGTTTTTATTTTTTAGAAACAAAGCAAATTTGGCAAAGCTAATTAAATAAGTATAGAGAAAAATTGCTGAAAATCTCATATATTAGTGTAACTCTCTTTGAGTTGTCGGAAGTCTGCGCCCAGTGTATCAGAACAATTTTTTAATTTTTAATACAAGTTCTCACTTTTCATTTTATATAAAAAGTTTTTATTTTTTAGAAACAAAGCAAATTTGGCAAAGCTAATTAAATAAGTATAGAGAAAAATTGCTGAAAATTCCATATATTTACCATAATAGTTAAAAAGGATATGTTAAGGCAAAATAAGAAAAAAATATCTTGTATTAAAATAATTTTTAATACAGGTTCTCACTTTTTACTTTATATAAAAAGTTTTTACTTTTTAGAAACAAAGTAAATTTGGCAAAACTAATTAAATAAAAGTATAAAGAAAAATTGCTGAAAATCCTATATATTTATTATAATAGTTAAAAAGGATATGATAAAGCAAAATAAGAAAAAAAAATCTTCCATTTAAAGTCGCTTAACCCATTTGCATCATACCAAAAAATAGAGGATGTTTGTTGCAAGAAAAATTGTTGTTATTGCTCCAAAATGAATCTGTTTTAAAACGTATTCAGAAAGTAAAAATCTTTTTGTTAGAAATGCTGAAAACTACCTAAAAAATTCGTGTATGTAAGCGCTTTTGTAATAACAACCAGGTAGATTTGGCGTATATATGTGCTTATGATGCAAATGGGTTAAAGGTGATGTGGCCATTTAATTGTTATGTATTTAAACTTTTGTTTTAGTGTGCTGCAGCAGAACAAGTGTACAATGTTTATCGGGGAGGGGGGGGGAGGTCTACGACTTAAATTAGAACTCGAGTATCTTTGATATGACGTAAGTTTTAACATTGTTTTCAGAGGTATTGGACAAATAAAAATAATGGAACATATTTCGTTGGAACATGTTTATGGGAGGTCTACGACTTAAATTAGAACTCGAGTATCTTTGATATGACGTAAGTTTTAACAGGGTTTTCAGAGGTATTGGACAAATAAAAATAATGGAACATATTTCGTTCCAATTTGTGTCATTACTCTTACGGCTGAAAACATTGACAATAAGCTATTCCATTTTTTTTCGAACTGAAAGAACTGTTGCAAGAAAGACCCTTTCCCCTTTGAAAATTCTTGCAAAAGGGAAGACATTTCATTACTCAAAAGTGTCTCCTCGAAATACCCCTATGAATTATGACAGATGGCATGTCTTTTGTCACCGGACTCGAAGAAAAGTTAGCTAGAGGGGATTTTGTGTTTTAGAAGTTAACAGGGGGACTGGGTTCTGCCTTCAGCTACATACCACCCAAGATGTGTTGTGCTATTTACTCATTAGAGTGTGGGAATGTAACCCTTTCGTAAACCTGAAAGAGCTGGTGAAAATGATACATCTTGCAATCACACTGACAGGCTATTGCGACTTTAGGTAACTATGTGAATTGTAGAAATTCATTGTTGTTAAAGCAGGCACTGTTTCCAAGTATGCTGGAAGAGTGTGGGAATGTAACCCTTTCGTAAACCTGGAAGAGCTGGTAAAAATGATACATTTTGTAGTCACATTGACAGGCTATTGCGACTTTAGGTAACTATGTGAATTGTAGAAATTCATTGTTGTTAAAGCAGGCACTGTTTTCAAGCATGCTAGAAGAGTGTGGAAATATAACCTTTCGTAAACCTGAAAGAGCTGGTAAAAATGATAGATCTTACAGTCACACTGACAAGTTATTGCGACTTTAGGTAACTATGTGAATTGTAGAAATTTATTGTTAAAGCATGAACTATTTTCAAGCTTGCTGGAGTACCTGCTTTTTCTACCCTATTGTTATTACAAGCATACCCTACCCATCTTCTTGCCATTTATGTCAAAGGATTTTTAAGACTGGGATTTTCGTTTTAATTATGAAGTCCTTTTAAAATGCTACCCGCCCTTTTAAAAATCTTTCTTCGTTGCGTATAATGTATATATATATATATATATATATATATATATATATATATATATATATATATATATATATATATATATATATATATATATATATATATATATATATATATATATATATATATATATATATATCCGTCTGTCCTGGAATTTATGAAGCGGTTGGACCTGGAAGGGATAGAGGCATCCATATTGGATTTTTGATGCGTTAGGGTTAGCAAAATTCAAAGTGAATAAAGTTTATCTTCTCCTAAACGATCGATCCGATTCTAAAATAAATTGGTATAAATATGCTTCATATCACTCCAAAACATACTGTCGTCTTTAAAACGTTCAAAATCGACCCATTCTCCCCTTTTCGAGCGTTTAATGCCATTATTTCAAGCCCTGTTTTTTCCGGTTAAGAGCAAGCGATTAAATTTATCAATTTATGACATAACATTTTTCTAGCATTATGACCAGGGCTTCGAACCGTAATTTTTTTTGTTCCGGTTTTCGTTCCGGTTCAACTAAAAAATTAATATCGGTTCAGTTCCGGTTTTCGCTCCGACAAAAATAACGGTTTTCGGTTCAGTTCCGGTTTTCGCTCCTCCAAAAATAACTGTTTTCGCTTCAGTTCCAAATGAATAATTTCATTTTATGTATATTCTTATTTGTACTAAAAATATAATTCTATCATAAACAAAAAATGTAATTCTATCAAAATTTAGAAGATTTTATTCTTTTTTTAATTAGTACACTATGTGAATTGATACAAACAGCAGGTACGATAAGAGCGGTGAGCAGAGAACGGCGAGCATTGGCATTGTTATCCATTACATGCTACGTCACTTAGGGCCTCTCCTGTCTATTTACTCCTCCCTGATCTAAACAGTCTATACAAACATCTGTGGATGATCGTATGCTGAGATGTGAAAAATAAAATATAACTCGATATTTTTCTTAAAAAATCATCTATACTTCTAGTTTAATCAACTGAATTAAATATGTCTTTTACAAGTAGTTTCATGCGAAACTGAAACAGAAAAATACTAGTGAATATCAAAATAGGAAATCGAGAAGCAGTATACATGTAATGATAATTATAAAGTTGACGTTAAATTAGAAAATATTGATAAGTGGTAACAGTAACAAAATGACTGAAAGATATATCGAACCGAAATAAACCGATATTTTTTTCGGTTCAGTTCCGGTTTTCGTTCCGACCAAAATAACGTTTTTTCCGGTTTTCGGTTTTCGGTTCAGTTCCGGTTCGAAGCCCTGATTATGACGTCATTTCTTTAACTATTTCATATAATCATTTCTTATTTTAAATTATTTAAATATCGTCTGCATCCTTTTCATACGTTTTATGACTGAACTTAGATATTACGTGAATAATTTTCTTTTATATTTGGCTTAAATAATAGATTAGGTACATATATAATAATTTTAAATTTAATCATAGATTATTTTTGTTGCAAGATAGTTCTCAGACAAAAGAACAAACCATTTTTTTACCTGCCTCATAGAGTACTTTTCAATTCTGGAAAATTAAAAATTTTACTCTTCCTGTCATATGACGGGCAATATGCTAGTATATATATATATATATATATATATATATATATATATATATATATATATATATATATATATATATATATATATGTGTGTGTGTGTGTGTGTGTGTGTGTGTGTGTGTGTGTGTGCAACAATTGTGTGTATGTTCGAAAGGACTGCCTGAAAAAGATTATCTCTGTAATTGAAGAATAATCGATTAGCCAGTTGACCCTTAAAATGAAATACAATCGAAGTTTAATTGGCAGTATAATTTAACGATAAAACTTAAAATGTAAAGAACATAAATAAATAAATAGTAATAACGTAACTATTATTAATAATAATACTCACAGGTTTTAATGGAGGTGAATGTTTTTAATAATAGCCATTTATCATAGAAGGTAAATATCGTCATTGCCTTCAAATTGTCTCAAATAGTTTATGACAAACTGTATACACATAGAAGAAGACTTTGTACGATAAAACTATTAAAATTTAAAGAACATAAATAAATAAATAATAATAACGATAACTACTACTAATAATAATACACACAGGTTTTAATGAAGGTCAATGTTTTTAATAATAGCCATTCATCATAAAGTGTAAATATCGTCATTGCCTTCAAATTGTCTCAAATAGTTTATGACAAACTGTATACACATACAAGAAGACTTTGTACGATAAAACTATTGAAATTTAAAGAACATAAATAAATAATAATAATAACGATAACTACTACTAATAATAATACACACAGGTTTTAATGGAGGTGAATGTTTTTAATAATAGCCATTCATCATAGAGGGTAAATATCGTCATTGCCTCCAAACTGACTCAAATAGTTTATGGCAAACTGTATACACATACAAGACTTTCTACGATAAAACTATTAAAATTTAAAGAACACAAATAAATAAATAATAGTAATGATAATTACTACTAATAATAAACACAGGTTTTAATGGAGGAGAATTTATTTAATAATAGCCATTCATCATAGAGGGTAAATATCCTCATTGCCTCCAAATTGCCTCAGATAGTTTATGGCAAACTGTATGCACATACAAGAAGACTTGCGCGTCTTACATATTATTTCACTAGTTGTTATAAAAATTATAGTTAATATTCTTTCTAAAATATAATTAATATAATTATAATTCTTTCTAAAATATAACATAATCTAAAATATAATAAAATTTCGGTTCGAATATTGAATTTTAAAAAAAAAATTCTCTTTTCAAGAACTGGACTAATCATTAAAAGATTTCCTGTTATGATATTTTAGAATTTTTACATTACGATATTTTGTATTAGGTACAATACATATTTAAACTTCCTTGATTTTCATACATTGTGTTTTAATTAGTTTAAACAGCACTCTGCTACATTCCGGGTCCAAGTCAGAGATTGTTATTTTTTATCTATATCTTATTCTTCCGAAGAGAAACTTAACAAATCGAAAAAGAAAAATGTAATATCCTACTACACTAAGCAGTATTTTGGTACATTAAGGATTATAAGGTGGTAGAAATTTTGGAATGAAGAAGCTTTCATGACACACAACGGAAATGAAAGCCCACGGCAGGGTTGGGACTTGTACATTTGACCAAAAATCTTACTGAAAAAATCGAACCATATCTCTCCCTGACAAATTGTCAAATTACAAATGACTGTTTTGTTAGAAATAATTAAAGTTATTAAAAACAAGAAATCCAAAATATATAAAAAATTAAAGTGTTTTTTACTTAGTATAGTTAACATCTTTAATAATTTCTTTCATTTCAATACCATTAAAAATTCATTAAACATAAACATAGTGCCACATTTTAAAAAAGTCCTCATGCGTATTAAACAGAGTACATTCCATATACTCTGGAACATGAAAACTGCAAATCATAATCTGAAAAGTGATCAGTTTTATTATATAAAACTAAACGATGCAACAGATGTTGTCCTGATTTAAAGCTGTAAATCCAAAAATTGTAAAATGTTTTTAAATAGATTATAAATTGCAGGGCCGTAACAAGTGGGTGGCAAAGGTGGTATTTGCCACAGGCGCATCAGCCTTAGGGACGGTGCACCGTTTGGAAAATGGGGTATGAAAGAGGACGATTTTCCCCAAGTAGAAATAAGGAAAAGTAGAAAAAAACTTTTTTTACTATAAAATCCAATGTGTTTAAAAATTTTTTTTTTATGAATTTTCGTATTTTTTAAAATGCTTCTAGAGACTAAACCTGTATAGATTCTTACCAATGTTTACCAAATACTCATAATATGCCGTAATATAATTCCGGGTATTCGTTTTAAATTTTCAATTCATTAAAGTTATTAAAACTAAATTTATATTTAGAAATTTGCCATTTTTTAATGAAAATTTAACGACTAAATAAAAAATAATCGCCTCAAATAAACTATTTAGATTATCAGCAAAATAATACCCCAAAGTGTTCAAAAATATTTTCAAGAATTAATAAGGAAAAACAGAAAAAAATTTAAATTAATATGTTAGGAACATTTTAATATATTGAGAGTTCATTCTGAATATATTATATATATTATATATATATATATATATATATTATATATATATTATATATATATATATATATATATATATATTATATATATATATAATATATATTTATATATATATATATATATATATATATATATTATATATATATATATATATATATATATATATATATATATATATATATATATATATATACATGTGTATATATATATATATATATATAACATGTTATGTATTTTCTCAGAATATTTGATGGCAGGGGCGCAGACCAGTTTTTTTCCACGGTGCTAAAGAATTTAGATAAGGCCCTGATAAATTGGACCATTTTGATGGGAAAAGTAAGAAAAAAATTATTTTAAAAATACTTGACTTATCACAAACGTAATTAGATTAAATTAAAATTCATACATCACTTATATGGGGATTCGATCCTGGGACTTCTCGTATTAAAGCCCTTTGAGCTGATCACTGCATCCCAGATACGTTAGCAGCGAAGTTTCAAGCGTCATTATAATAATCTCAATACGCACGCAATTCCGGATTTTTCATAAAAAAAAACATGTTCTATCGGATCGAATTGTGAATCTAAACCATTCTCGAATCAACTTAACTACATACATAAAATTTTATCAAAATCAGTCCATCCGTTTAGGAGGAGTTCTACTAAAAACACACGGACAGAAGAATTTTATACGTAAAGATATATATATATATAAATATCAATATACATATTTACAACAGTGGGTGCTTGCTTTTAATACCATTTTTCCATACAACCCGCTGATTTGTTGCCCATTTTATTATGGAAGCACCCTATATTAATATATAAAGATAATTGCAAAACCTAAAGATTTGTAATTTAGAACATTTTAAATTTAAACACTTTGCTGGGGGGCATAATTCTAAACATCGTTAGGTATATCTTTTACACATAATCAGACAGAAGCATTCCGTCTACCAAACAACTTACCAAACATTTCGAACTACTGCACTGCCTAATAAATGTTTTGCTAGAAATAAAAGTTATTAAAACAAGAAAGCTAAAATATATGAGAAAATAAAATATTTTATACACTATAGTAAAACACCTTCAATAGAACAGAAATTATCAGACATGAATTCAAACTCGACTATACTTGGTATCACTTAACTATTCTGAATAAAATATTTTTCTTATATATTTTAGCTTTCTTGTTTTGAATAACTTTAATTATTTCTAGTAAAACATTTGTCAGGGAGTGAATTGTTCAGTATGTACGATAAGTTTTCTGGTAGACTGTAAGTGTAGGCTGAACGTGCATGCACACAGGTTGACAAATTTCTAAGGTGGTTGGTAGCATAAATATTATAATATACTTACTAATGTTTTTTTGTCGAAAGATTTTACTGAAGCAGGGTTCCCACTCTTTTTCCGGAACAAAAATTAAGGACTTTTTAAGGACTTTCTAAGGACCGAAATAACTTTTTATAAGGACCTACTTGAAATACATAACATAACGACATAAACCCTATTTCCCAAGGAACATATTTTAATAATTATGAACCAGACAATGAATGTTCAATAAATGTCTTACAATATTTCAGAATTAAGTTTTTAAAAATACCTAAAAATTAATATAAGATAAACCTATTTGACAAAAACATTTTGAAAAATGTACATCTAAAATTTTTTGAGTGACCAAATTAAAAATAAATTATGAATAAAATATAATATTATAAACCCTACTTTCTGAGGATTTAAAAATGACTCTGGTATATATATATATATATATATATATATATATATATATATATTATATATATATATATATATATATAAAGAAGTTAAGGCGAATGGACAACAGTCTTCTTGATAATAATAAGTTTATTAAATCATCGTTAAAGTAAAACTTGCGACATTTTCACTTTTCCGTCGATGACACGCGTAGTGTTGTTGACAGCTCCATGTCCACGCGCTGATTGAAACTTATCTGTTTGCAAGCTCATCAAATAGCTCAAAAATACTTCCGCCTGACCGGATGATCCCAAAAGCTTACGCGAGCGTGGGTCTATTTCCTTTATTTTATTATTATAAAAGAGTTCTCTTTTTAAAATCGTTTTTAACTCACATAATTTCCAATTACCTCTTTTTTTGACCTGACATATATGTGTGTGTATGTATGTACTAGCTGATTATACTCGATGTTCGTTGGGAAACAAGAAAGTTTTAGACTTTTCTATTACATTCAATGCAAAGGAAATTAAACTTCCATAAGTAACTGAAATATCTACACCCCCCCCCCAACATCCATGCTTCATTTAATTAAAACCTGCATGACTGTTAGCTATTAGGAAAGGGCAGCTGACTTTAAAAACCTTTTCAGTATGAGAAAGATTATTTATTTGTCAAAAAAGTTTTCTGGCTTGTGACCCTAAAAAGTACTAATAAACTAAAAACCATTTTCATAATATTTTAAGGATATCAAGGAAAAGAATTTTGAATTACTACAGAACTGCACTGAAGACATATGTGTTTGAGGATTTTCTTTATTATTAATACTGCACTTTTGGTTAGAAAATGTAAAATTATGTTATGAACATTAACAAATATTTTATATATACTTTGACCAGTACTTATCACCTGTACTGGTGTTCTTAGAACCGGTTTGGGGCAAGCTTAACTCCGAACTTACAAAACCAGAAAGTTTGGAGAGTACTGCAAAAACTTATAGGGAATCACGAGACGATGGATAAATTTATCAAGTTCCAATTTTAAAAATTAAAGAGTTTTTAAAGAATTTTGACAAAAATTAAGTAGTTTTACGGGCCCTTAAAAATGAGTAGCTCTTAAAAATAATAGCCAAAGTTATCTGTCCATCTGTCCTCGAATTTATCCATACCAGGTCCAACCGCTTCATAGAGACATCCATATTGGATTCTTGATGAGTTAAGGAAAGGTAAAAATTAAGGAGTTCTTAAGGACTTTTAAGGACCGTGGGAACCCCGTGAAGATATTTAGTGAAACAATCTTTTTATCTATCTACTTTTTTTGCATATGAGAGAATCGAATTTTTTTTACCCTTACAGCCCTTTATAACCACCAGACTCAATTTTTTTCCTAATTATTTCTTACTAGCATAGCCGAACTCTGGCCGATTGGTTAGGGCACTGATTGTCAGTACCGGAGTTCGTGGGTTCGAATCCCACTGTGGCATGGATGTTCGTAGCCGTTCGGAATCGGCTTTAAGCAGTAGGTCCTGGTCTCATTAGCCCTCGTGTGCAAAACAGTAGACCGTAGCACTCCAAACCAAACCAAACCTTACTAGCATATAGCCCGTCATATGACGGGATCAGTAAAATTTTTAATTTTCCAGACTTGTAAAGTACCCTATGAGGCAGATTAAATAATTATTTATTTTTTTTTTTGGCTGAGAATTATCTGGTACACGCTCAATATATTGTTTATCGTCATACTAATATAAAGTCTCGCGATAATGTGATTGCAGTTTAGAATCATGTTGAATTCATTTAGAAAGGTAATTCAAAGTTTTCTTAGCTAAGTCGAAGTTATCATTAAGTTCTTCCCAATTTTTTTGCCACAGTAGTTAATGGAAGTGAAGGAATGAAACTATCCTTTCCACTACACCCTAGAGGTAGATAGAATTTGTTGTTAATACCGGTGATAAAATTTTCATTGCAACAAAAAATAATCGATGATTAAACTGAAAACTATCACATATGTACCTAATCTATTATTTCATCCAAATATAAAAGAAAATTATTTACCTAATACCTAAGTTAAGTGATAAAACGTATGAAAATAATGCAGACGATATTTAAATAATTTAAAATAAGAAAAAGGTTAAAGAGATAATTAAAAGAAAGACGTCATAATGTTATAAAAATATTATTTTTACCTATTTATTATATGATAAATTGATAAATTTAATCTCCTGCTCTTAACCGGGGAAAATAGGGATTGAAATAATGGCATTAAACACTCGAAAAGAGAAGAAGGAGTGGATTTCGAACGTTTTAAAGGCGACAGTATTTTTGGCTGTGATATAAAGCATATTTATACCAATTTATTTTAGAATTGGAATGATAGTTCAGGAAAAGATAAACTTTCCTTGCTTTGAATTTTGCTAACCCTAACTAAGCATGAATCTAATATGGATTCATTTCGAATGTTTTAAAGGCGACAGTATTTTTGGCTGTAATATGAAGCATATTTATACCAATTTATTTTAGAATCGGATCTATAGTTTAAGAGACGATAAACTTTACTCGCTTTGAATTTTGCTAATCCTAACTCATCAAGAATTCAATATGGATGTCTCTATGAAGCGGTTGGACCTGGTATGGATAAATTCAAGGACAGACGGACAGAAACTTAGGCTATTTTTATATAGGGGATATGTATTTATTCACGGAACCTTAATTTTTATCTTTTTAACAGAAGGTAAGCTTTTTCCCCTAGGTTCTTCCATTTTGGTCCAATTACTGGGATAGCCACCACTGTATTTTAAATAAAAATTCTAATTTTAATCTAAATAATATCAGGGTGAAATCTTACAACGCATTTGAATCTTACTCGCTTTGAATTTTGCTAATCCTAACTCATCAAGAATTCAATATGGATGTCTCTATGAAGCGGTTGGACCTGGTATGGATAAATTCAAGGACAGACGGACAGAAACTTAGGCTATTTTTATATAGGGGATATGTATTTATTCACGGAACCTTAATTTTTATCTTTCTAACAGAAGGTAAGCTTTTTCACCTAGGTTCTTCCATTTTGGTCCAATTACTGGGGTAGCCACCACTGTATTTTAAATAAAAATTCTAATTTTAATCTAAATAATATCAGGGCGAAATCTTACAACGCATTTGAATCTTACTCGCTTTGAATTTTGCTAATCCTAACTCCTCAAGAATTCAATATGGATGTCTCTATGAAGCGGTTGGACCTGGTATGGATAAATTCAAGGACAGACGGACAGAAACTTAGGCTATTTTTATATAGGGGATATGTATTTATTCACGGAACCTTAATTTTTATCTTTCTAACAGAAGGTAAGCTTTTTCACCTAGGTTCTTCCATTTTGGTCCAATTACTGGGGTAGCCACCACTGTATTTTAAATAAAAATTCTAATTTTAATCTAAATAATATCAGGGCGAAATCTTACAACGCATTTGAATCTTACTCGCTTTGAATTTTGCTAATCCTAACTCATCAAGAATTCAATATGGATGTCTCTATGAAGCGGTTGGACCTGGTATGGATAAATTCAAGGACAGACGGACAGAAACTTAGGCTATTTTTATATAGGGGATATGTATTTATTCACGGAACCTTAATTTTTATCTTTCTAACAGAAGGTAAGCTTTTTCACCTAGGTTCTTCCATTTTGGTCCAATTACTGGGGTAGCCACCACTGTATTTTAAATAAAAATTCTAATTTTAATCTAAATAATATCAGGGCGAAATCTTACAACGCATTTGAAATTAGCTTTTGTACAGAACTTACATCCTTCATTCTGTAACATTTCGAAGGGTAAAAATGTTGGGGATTTTAGCCAGGAAACACTTGGCAATCACTGCTGCAGAATCCCACCTGTTGCGTCAGGTAAGTGAATCGGTAATCCTTCGGAAGGTTTTTCTTTTGTGTGTACCGACTGTTTACAACGAAAATAAGAAAGCCGCAAGCCCAAATATCTGAATGTGACCTCTCCAACCCCTTGCTTTGCTGACCTCATTTTTCCCTCTTCCTTCTTGTTCAACGTTACGGAAAGCCCCCCCTCCCCTCTCATAAGCCCCTCGTATTGCTGGCGTCCACTTGAGGCAGCAGGGAATTAGCCCCCAGGTAACATAATCTCGGACTTCAGGAAATTACAGGGAATAGTTACCTGGGTGATCCATCACTTTGCCGGCTTGATAAGGTCATCTATCTCACGCTTGACCAAAGTCCAGTTTCTCGAGTAACCCCGGGGGGATTCGGGGGGAAAATATACCGGGCTAGACGGGGTTTTACGAAAACTGTAAATTACGTTCAATTGAAAAAATGGGAAATTTTCGATGATTTATTGCTTAATTATTAACTGCGAGGTAAAAGGTAGTGTTTGAAGGGGAAAATGAACATTTTTTGGTTCTTTCGGGTAATACTGAGTTTTAACATTCAAAGAAAGTGGATTTGAAAATAAGAGAAAAATGGATAAATAATTTAAAATAAGAAAAAGGTTAAAGAGATAATTAAAAGAAAGACGTCATAATGTTATAAAAATATTATTTTTACCTATTTATTATATGATAAATTGATAAATTTAATCTCCTGCTCTTAACCGGAGAAAATAGGGATTGAAATAATGGCATTAAACAGTCGAAAAGGGGAGAAGGAGTGGATTTCGAAAGTTTTAAAGGTGACAGTATTTTTGGCTGTGATATAAAGCATATTTATACCAATTTATTTTAGAATCAGAATGATAGTTTAGGAGAAGATAAACTTTCCTTTCTTTGAATTTTGCTAACCCTAACTCAGCATGAATCTAATATGGATTCATTTCGAACGTTTTAAAGACGACAGTATTTTTGGCTGTAATATGAAGCATATTTATACCAATTTATTTTAGAATCGGATCTATAGTTTAAGAGACGATAAACTTTACTCGCTTTGGATTTTGCTAATCCTAACTCATCAAGAATTCAATATGGATGTCTCTATGAAGCGGTTGGACCTGGTATGGATAAATTCAAGGACAGACGGACAGAAACTTAGGCTATTATTATATAGATGATATGTATTTATTCACGGAACCTTAATTTTTATCTTTCTAACAGAAGGTAAGCTTTTTCACCTAGGTTCTTCCATTTTGGTCCAAATACTGGGGTAGCCACCACTGTATTTTAAATAAAAATTCTAATTTTAATCTAAATAATATCAGGGTGAAATCTTACAACGCATTTGAAATTAGCTTTTGTACAAAACTTACATCCTCCGTTCTGTAACATTTCGAAGGGTAAAAATGTTGGGATTTTAGCCAGGAAACACTTTGGCAATCACTGCTGCAGAATCCCACCTGTTGCGTCAGGTAAGTGAATCCGTAATCCTTCGGAAGGTTTTTCTTTTGTGTGTACCGACTGTTTACAACGAAAATAAGAAAGCCGCAAGCCCAAATATCTGAATGTGACCTCTCCAACCCCTTGCTTTGCTGACCTCATTTTTCCCTTTTCCTTCTTGTTCAACGTTACGGAAAGCCCCCCCTCCCCTCTCATAAGCCCCTCGTATTACTGGCGTCCACTTGAGGCAGCAGGGAATTAGCCCCCAGGTAACATAATCTCGGACTTCAGGAAATTACAGGGAATAGTTACCTGGGTGATCCATCACTTTGCCGGCTTGATAAGGTCATCTATCTCACGCTTGACCAAAGTCCAGTTTCTCGAGTCACCCCGGGGGGATTCGGGGGGAAAATATACCGGGCTAGACGGGGTTTTACGAAAACTGTAAATTACGTTCTATGGAAAAAATGGGAAATTTTCGATGATTTATTGCTTAATTATTAACTGCGAGGTAAAAGGTAGTGTTTGAAGAGGAAAATGAACATTTTTTTAGTTCTTTCGGGTAATACTGAGTTTTAACATTCAAAGAAAGTGGATTTGAAAATAAGAGAAAAATGGAACAAGCTGTACCTCTTTTGTAAATGTATGTCATCATACAGAGTTAACTTCCTTATCTTTTCCCAAACGTGGTTAGCTCATCATCCCCTATATATAACAGCCTAAGTTGTCTGTCCGTCTGTCCTCGAATTTATGAAGCGGTTGGACCTGGAATGGATAAGTGCATCCATATTGGATTCGAGATGAGTTAGGGATAGCAAAATTCAATGCGAGTCTTTAAAACGTTCGAAATCCAGCGTTTAATGCCCTTATTTCAAGCCCTATTTTCCCCTTTTAAGAAAAGGCGATTAAATTTATTAGTTTATCACATAGTAAATAGGTAAAAATAACATTATTTTCTAGCATTATGACGTCAATCTTTTAACAATCTCATTTAATCATTTCTTATTTTAAGTTATTTAAATATCTTCTGCTTATTTTCATACGTTTTATCACTGAACTTAGATATTACGTAAATAATTTTCTTTTATATTTGGTTTAAATAATAGATTAGGTACATATGTGATAATTTTAAATTTAATCATCGATTATTTTTTGTTGCAATGAAAATTTTATCACCGGTATTAACAACAAATTCTTTTCATAAAAGTCTAGGAGTCTATTTCACGGACTAATAAATATCTAGCTTTTAAGTTATATATCTTCGAAAATTAAGAAATTTATTCGTTTGTGTGTTTGTATTTTATACATAACCACCCGGTTTAACTAAATGAATTCAACGTGGTTCTAAACTGTATTCACAGTACCGGGAGACTTTAGAGGAGTATGAAGATAAACAAATTATTGAGCGTGTATCAGATAATTCTCAGCCTAAAAACAAACTATTTTTTACCTGCCTCATAGGGTACTTTACAATTCTGGAAAATTAAAAATTTTACTAATCCCGTCATATGACGGGCTATATGCTAGTTATGAATAGTTGTTTAAATCTACTCTACCGCTGCCTTCGTTCAGTCCTGCAACTGACAATTTATACAACTACTTAGAAATCCCATTGACAGATATAGCTATGAAATAAAGTGTGCTACCATACTGCGGCGACTTAACACTAGAATTACGGAAGGGGTCATTTTGACACCTAGCAAACTTTTATCTCTAACAGCTCTTCTTTATATTTTTTTCAAATAAATCATTGTGATTTACGAAATAGTAGAAATTTCAAGAAAATCGTATTTTTATTTAAGCCCTAACAAATGATTATAGAAATACGGCAGACTATATACTGATGTTGAAGCCAAGTGTAAACTTCATAATGACTCTCACTATTTTATTAGCAGAACTGGAAGCATTCAAAGAGCTGTTGTACGTAAGGTGCATTAGCCGCCTAGGGCTTACCAATTCTTAGTTTGTGGTCCAAGACTTGGGGACCAAAGTTTTTTCATGAAACTATGAGTAGAGATAGGTTTCCGGAAGTTATGAAATTTCTTCGTTTTGAAAATAAACTAACAAGGTCTTCACGTTTGCAGTGTGATAAATTTACACTAATATCCGAGGTATGGAATACTTTCATAGAAAACTGTAAGCTTTGCTACAAACCAAATGAAAATATTACGTTTGATGAACAGTTATTCCCTACAAAAACAAGATACAGCTTTTTGCAGTATATGCCTAACAAGATCGATAAATTCAGAATAAAATTTTGGCTAGAAGTAGGTGTTAGGACAAAATACTTATTAAACGGATTTCCCTATTTAGGAAGAGGTGAAATGAGACCAAGTGATCAAAGTTTAGGAGAGAACGTAGTAAATCGTTTAATTGATCCTACATGCCTGCGAAGTCTATATACTTTTAGAAACAAACTGTAGTTGTCATAATTTGCGTTATTTTAATTTCTTTTTCACAAATATATTATATCATATAGAGAAATATACAGATATATTATCAAGGGGTCAAAATGACACCCGCCTTAATTCTAGGTATACAAAGACCACCGTAATTCTAGTGTTAAACGTCATAATGGCTTCAGAAGTCGCCAGAGATGAGAATTCGGTATCATAAATTCCCCTCTCTGGCGACTTTTGACGTTTTTATGGCACGGAAGTCGGCTGGTCATATTTACACCGCAATATAATAGCTCACAAACTTAATGTAAATATTATTTAAATTTGTTCAAAATCTTGATTTTGTTATTTTATGTCCGTAACAAGCACAGATTGTTTTTATAAATAGCGACAGTGAAATCTCTTTGTTTCAAAATGGACGTAACTATTCAGGCTTGCAATTCCGTCACTTTTCTCACCTTTAGTCACTTTTTTTACAATTGATCACTTTTAATCACTTTTTTAAGTAAACTGTCACTTTTAGTCACTTTTTTCATGGTGTATCACAGCAAAAGTCTGTTATTGAAAAAAGAAAATCTGAATTAATAACAAAATATTTTAATAAAAGACCAAAAATGTGATGCTCTAATCTTATTTTTCTTATTAAAATGTAATTAGTCATATGTTTTCCAGAATTTAATGATTTTAAAAAGTCGTAAAGAAGTTCCTGAAATCTACATTTGTACTGAAATGTACATTTAATACATTAAAGTAGTAACGTCAAAGCACACATTTCTCTTTTTCTTTTTCTTCACAATTTTTGTTTAGATACTCTAATATAACTATGTACATATTTCAAAACATCATTAATATATGCAGAAAATTAAGATTATAAAATTAATGTATTGTATGCATTCAAATCTAATTTACAGATTTTCTTAAATGAAAAACAATGTTGAGTTGTGTTAAAAAATTTTTTTAACTTTTTTGTATTTGACATGTTTTACATGAATAATTTGATTTAGAGTTAAAATAAATAGAAAAATTTAAGAATAGCATTTGTGAAGAAGAGAAAAATCGCTTTTTTTTTTTAATGTTTAGTCACTTTTTAGTCACTTATTCTGTATTATTTGTCACTTTTCTCACCTTTTAGAAAGTACCTCAGCAGTTGCAAGCCTGAACTATTGCATTAGAATTGATACCATTTGCACCCAGTGCCTCCATTTTTTCCCTTTTCAAGGTCTGTAGTCTAGACTCCAACCAGAGACAGACTTCGTGCCACATGTAGCCCACGAATTTAATTTTACAACCCATGAAAAACTTTTGATAAAAATATCTCATAGCTCCCTAGATTTTTCTTTTGTGAAATTCCTTATGAATCAGCACAAAACTCTACTTATAAAAATGATATTTGTGTTAATGCCTATAAACTATGACAACAAAATAATTTTTTTCGTAAGCATCAAATGCAGCAACTTTCTGCATTCATTAAACACATGTATAAATACATACAACGAACCCTTTTTATTAAATACTTTTAAGCTAAAATAATATTAAATGTTACGAGAAATACAAAACACAAATTAAAAACTCCACCGTTTTAAAGAATGATATCAGCACAATTTCTGAAAAAAAAAAAAAAAAAATTATAGAAAATCATAAGGAAACATTACAGGTCTTTTTACGAAAAGTTTTTGTTCCTTCGTATAACTGAATAAAATTTATGTTTGAAAATTTATGCAGTGAATGTATATTCCTTTCGTTTAAGTGAATAATTCGTATTATTGAATATTTCGTATAAATGATCGATATATATATATATATATATATATATATATATATATATATATATATATCGATCGAGACATTACAGGTCTTTTTACGAAAAGTTTTTGTTCCCTTCGTATAACTAAATAAAATTTATATTTGAAAATTTATGCAGTGAATGTATATTCCTTTCGTTTAAGTGAATGATTCGTATTATTGAATATTTCGTATAAATGATCGATATATATATATATATATATATAATTTATATATATATATAATTATGTACTATATATAATTTGCCTAGGCTTGTTGGGCAAAAGAAAACGCTTAGTAAAATGTAGCCATCAAGGAAAAATAAGTCCAACATTGTTTGGTTTGGTTTGGCTCGGAGCGCTTTTTTTTTTAGTGATACTTTTAATACTTGATACTTTTTTGATACTGATACTATTGATACTTGAGATGCTTTTTTTTTTACAAAATAAGCAAACTGCATTGTGTGATAGGTATACAATAAGCCTCTTTGCAAACTGCAACCCAAATTAAAATAATTTCTATCATAATAATGCCCAGCGTTTCATTTTAGATACCGCTAAAAAATAGCTTATAAAATTTTTATTAAAACGAATTTTAAGTTTTTCTTTTGAGGGGTAGGTAGAGAGCAATCTTGTAAAGAAACTACAAAATTTTCAAATAATTTCTATTATGTAGAAAATTTTTATTTGGATGGACACTTTATGGTCTTTTGAACATTTTACTTTGGCAGGTACATAGACTGGTATCATGACCAATTGCTTTATCTATTATAAACTCCAGTTTATATTACTTATTTTACATATAATTACCCAATAAATCTTTTTCCTCGAAGTTTTTCTTATATATATATATATATATATATATATATATATATATATATATATATATATATATATATATATATATATATATATATATATATATATATATATATATATATATATATATATATATATATATATATATATATATATATATATATATATATATATATGACATCCAACGATGTTTAAAACGGTAATTGATCATTAACGTGCGTGCTGTAGTATTCAAAGTTGTTTAAATTTCATACTTATTTTATTCTGTTCAGTCTATAATAACTTAAATTTAAGATATGCATCGATATAATCGGCAGAAATGACTCAGGTATTAAAGAGTTAATAGAATGTCAAAATGTTATCTTTCTACTTATCATTGGTACTTAACTATAAACTGTAAGATACTAAAGTAAATATTTAAATTTCAGAAGTGAATAACGAATCAACGATTTGCCTTTTCTTTATATAAAAGGGAATAAAAATACAGATTAGTCTTTTTTAAAGCGATATATTTGGGACAATTAATGTCCACAATATTATAAAAATGAAAATATAAAAAATTAGTAAAAACAAGCGGTTTATTGTTTAAAAAATGTCTTACTTGTCTTACTCACTGTTTAAATGGAGAATTGTGTCCGACCATTGGTTGGGATAAAGGGGTATATAAAGAGATATATGGAGGGCAATTAATGTCCATAATATTATGAAAATGGAAATATAAAAAATTAGTAAAAAAAGCAGTATATTGTTTAAAAAATGTCTTTCTTATCTAACAATTTTTACTGGAATAAATTTAATCCAAATGTTTTAGTCCTTTATACAAGTTTTTAAATTTGTAGGATAGAATTGTTTAAATTAGATTTTTTCAGACATATAAAAACATTAAGGTCCTATCTCACCAAAGTCATTTAACGGCTAACCGCGATTAGTCTGTTTAAACGGAGAATTGTGTCCGACCATTGGTTGGTTCGAAGGGTTAATCCGGCCCTAAGTCCCTTTTTTTAAGCCATTCTAAACAGTAAAATCAATAACATCCTTGAAAAGTAAGATTTTAATTTTTTAAATTCAAATTAGCATTTGTTGAATTATGAGCTGAAAACAATTTTTTTAAATTACTTTTAAAGGGTAGAGTTAAAAGATAACAAATTAGAATTAGGCGTCATTAGAATTAGGCATAATAAAATTAGGAGTAAAAATTTACATTTATGTTTTTATTAAATCCTGCGAGGGAGAAGGAGGCAAGATTTTTATAAATCTGCCAGTTTTTTACCACAGGTGACAAAGAACATAATTCCGGACATCAGTTTGAGATATTCATCAATATATTCAGTAGAAATGATTTGAGGTTTAAGGGGTGAACAATAGTCTTTCCGTTGACTTCAAAACTATCATGTAAGCAGGTGAGAGTTGGGGTGTTTGACCTCGATTCTTGCAACTGACAGTGTAATGTAATCTAACAACATTCTCATCCAGAACATAGTACTAACTACATTCTTAAGAGAAACTGAAAAGTATTTTCTTAGGAGCATTGTCAAATATGAGGTGTTCTTTCTTTGCTTTTTCGGTGCAGAAAGAGTTCCTGCAACAGCAAGTGAAAAGAAATTGCTTCCTTTACCACCTTACAATAAAAGGACTAAATTTCGCAACCTAGTTCTTCAGCAATGACTAGCTGTACCTTTGGCAAATGGTTGAGTTAGTACAGCAGAATTAGGAACACCTGTCCTCAAGTTTCGGTTATAAATCGGCTTAGTGAAACAATTTTCCAGTTATTGCACATCCTGTTGTCCTGGAATGTATAAGGCTTCGTTGAGGTTAGAGTACAACTACACGTTGGTTAGGGAGAAAATAGCTTTATAAAATTCAATTGAAGCCAAGTATACATGTATAAACGATCAAAATATTAGTATATGGGCTGAAGATTACCATGTTTATTTTAATAAATTTAAACACTTTAAAGCGAGTCTCAAACCTACTGATGAGTGAAAACATGAACAAAAATTAACTTTTTCAGCAATAATAATAGTAATAAGACTTTAAGATTCTTTAGCTACTAGTATTTTAGATACGTTTAAGTAAATATATTGATATATCCAGTTTTCATTAGAAAAAAGTATAGAGTTCATTATTTCAAAAAAGCAATTAGAATTTATTTTTTAACGCTCTATTAAAGTGCAAAATTTAGAGATACATTTGCGAGTAAGATATTAGAAATTATTTTACATTCATAAAACAGCTTTTCCTCATATAAAATTGATAAAATAATACGTTTGCAGTATACATTATTTAAAATCCATACATAAGTTATTTATATAAATTCTGTTTGATATTAAAGAGCGTATTATAATTTTAAGTTATATATACATATACATACATACATACATACATATATATACATATACATATATATATACATATATATATACATATATATATGCATATATATATATATATATATATATATATATATATATATATATATATATATATATATATATATATGCATGAATGTAACGACACAACATCAATTCTAAAAATTATTAGAAACTATTGCAAAAAAATAAAATAAAAAATTGATAAAATTCCATGTAGTTGTTATGAGTAGCTTAAATAGCTTGTAAGATCTAGCACATAAGCACACACAAAAAAAGGAGTGAAATTTGAGAAAAAAAAATTTAATTTTAAATTGTGTTCGAACATAACACATGACGTAAATAACTTAAGTTGATTATTGTTTCATTTTAGATATGGCAAAAGAAATGGTATCAAAATGTGTAGAAATGTTTGCAGTTTAATCTTTAATCAATTTGCATCATATCAAAAGAAAAGGAATGTTTTCTGAAAGGAAAAAATCCCTGTTATGGCTTCAAGAAGAATGAGCATCAAAACGCATCACTAATGAATGGTATTTCTTATTAGAAATACTGAAAACTGCAATGAGTGCGTGTACAAATGAGTGCATATTTTTGTGATAATAACCAGGAAATTACTGCGCTTATATCAAAGCAAGAAGAAATTCTACTCATCAAAACAAGAAAAATACTACTATTTTCTAATATCAGAGAAGCAGAAAGATGTTACCATGATCTCCGATGACGTAGTGTCTTGCCCATGTACTCGAGTCGGGCTATCTCCCTGCCAGTGCTCTTCTGGTCTTGCAAAATCTCTTTTTCTTTCAATTAAATACTAGATATTTTAGAAGAAATAAGAATTTATTACAACATTTAACATTTAGAAGAGGTATAAAGAAATAACTATGAACAATAGGAAAGTGATGTAGAGCGACATGCTTATATGTTTACAATAATTACAACTGGCAACGTCCATCACGGATACAGTTAGTTGCAGTTCTGTGACATATGCTTCTTTATTTTTTCTGTTGCAATGACGGCAGTTTGTCTTCCAGTTAAAACTAAGAGTATGATTCCATTCCAATCGCGCATTATCTTTATTTGCTATTATATCGTTTAAATCATCCCGTAAATTATTTTACTGGTTTAGTTAATTCTTTTTCAATTTTCTTGGTATATTTATACTGTAATTTTTCGATACATATTTTTTTATGAATTAGTGTAAACAGTTAAGATGACATCTAGTAAAATCACTGTTTCGAAACGAAAGCAGTTACATATTCAACACTGTCTTTTGAAAGTTAAATTGAAAGTTTTTTTTTTTTTTAATATGACTGATGGCATTAATTTTCTACAATTTGTCCTAGAAAACAATTAACAGACTACGTTTTCGGAGACCAACAAATTTTTGGCAACTTTTGTTAGTAATCTAATGATTACTCTTGAAGCCAAATATGCTTCTCAACTCAAACCATCTTAACTTATTTTAAAGACATTTATAAGAAGCTCTATGACAAGGACAGACAAAGCCATGTTTTTATTTGAAAATACATTTTAAATGATATTCCTAAATTCATTGAAAACGTTATTCATTTATTTGCCTTAGAAAAGGGTGGACAACGAGCGGATTTTATTTAGAAATATTGTACTTGATTATTTTATAATTAACTCTCAACAATAGACTTCAGGAGCCGCCGTAGCTCAGTCGGTAAAGGCAGCGTTTTAGTAACTGAAAGGTTACGGGTTCGGGGCTGCAGCCGGTCTAAGGTACGACGAGTTCGCTAAAGGAGGTTGGGGAACGTAAAATATATCCGTGGTCACAAAGTCCTCCAAGATCTCAAACGTTACCTCTGGGTCCTCGTAATTTAGAATTAGGGACCAACCTTAGCCTGCCACCCCCAGAGGTATTGATTGAGGACATTGTGAGTATGAGCATATTTTACCTGCCCCAGTCACCTTTAATGAGCTCGGCTAATCTTAGGCCGGTTCGGGCTCTGAACCCCGCAACCCTCCAGTTAGGAGAGCTCTGCCTTTGCCGACTGAGCTACTGCGGAAGAAGAATTTAATTTCTTTCGAAGAATTATAGATAGTAATGAAAATACGATTATTAAATATATTTTTGAACCATTTCAAATAATATATGGGTCTGTGTGTGTGTGCGTGCGTGTTAAAGAAGTCCCTAGTACGATGGATTATTTATTACTTTTACATTGGACATTGAGCAGCTACAGAGACGAGAGGTGGTTATTATTCAGGCCAGTGATGGCTAATTTGAGGGACTTTTAACATCTTTGATTGTTATAGATATAACCATGAAAGCCATGAGAACCACGATAGCTCAGTCAACAAAGGCAGGGATCTCTTAACTGAAAGGTTGTGGGTTCAGGGCTGCAGCCGGTCTAAGATTCGTCGTGTTCCTTAAAGGTGACTGGGAAACGTAAAATATGTTCGTGGTCACAAAGTCCTCCAAGTTCTCAAACGGTACCTCTGTAGGTGGTAGGAAAGCCTGGGGGGTCTTCTGCTTGATCCCTGCTTCTAAATCACGAGAACCCAGCTGGGGTAATGTTACTCGCGGCCGTTGCATACCTTAAGCTACACGTGCTCCCCGGGCGATTCTAAATAAGTAATAGGTTGGCAGCGTTGTTAAGGCGTAAGGATAATATCTGTATCACCTGCTGCGTTGGAAAAAAACTATATACTTCAAGCAATATTTCGGTTTTATTTCATTCTATATTGAGAAATAAAATATTTTTAAAAATATGTTATATGAGAACTTGTTTACTTTTAGCTGCATAGTTTTCCTTTAACTAATGAAAAAGCAAATGCATTAAAAAGATATGCATTTTAACTTGTAAATTACGTAGTACTTGCCTATTTAATTTTCGGAATTAATTTTGTGAACTTTCATTTAAATAGACCCCTAGCCACCATTGCATAACACATACAGCTACAAATTTCGAACAGATTTTGTCTCAATACTAAAGTTAATGCCTATTTCAAATGTCATCATTTACGCTCTTGGGAAAACTGCATTAATAATATTTTTTATACACTTGACTCAGTTTCTTGCTTATATTATTACTGCACAGTATCCTCAATCAGAACGTAGGCGATGAAACTTCCTGGTTCTGGTACCAACACCTAAGTTCATTTTATTGCTGGTAAAAATTGTGTAAATTTTATACTATTATAATAAATATATTTGGTATTTTTAAAAATTAGGCTGAAAACCAAAACCTGTTTACATTGCCCTCCTACCGCCTGACACAAGTTCATTTTTCATCAGCATCGTCCCATCCAAAATATGGAAAATATGCAGCATGCTGCTGAATTTTACAATATCTATTTACATTCAGTGCTAACGCACCTCAAGAAATAATACATTTGTATAATTCTCGACTGGAAGGAGTGCTCGTTCATCGTGATCAGCGATTGCATACTTAAAGCAATTCAGCTGCTACTCATCTTATCTTTGCAAATCCAAAATTTATAAAAATATTTCAATACTTCCCAAAAAAACCTTTTTTTTTTCAAGAAAAAAATACCAAACAGTTCATTAAAGGATCATTAAGAAGCTGAATTTTTTCGAAACCGACATGGTAACGCCCAGAGGTGGAATACAATCGCTCTGATCCCTCCCTAACTCTTTTCCCTATTTTTAGCCCAATTATTTTGGCACGTCCTATTATGAAGGCCCACGTGCGTGGTTAGGAGTGGAAGAAAGCTAAATGCTTATTTTTCTTAACCCAGTATGCCTGCTGACCTACTTCACCACATTCCCCAGGCATTTTCTTCCAAATAACCCCCCTTCCAACCCCTTCGCTTCTTGAAAAAAAAAAGAGAAAAAAAAATACGGGGTACATATTTAGCAACAGGCTTTTTTAGGAAAAAAAAAGTATCCCCGTTTATATATCCTTCTGAATTTTGTCTTGGTGATTCCCGGGAAGTATCTCACCTCGTTTTTGTAAAAAAGCAGATCTGGAAGTCCTTTTTAACTTAACCCTTTTCTGCCTTGTGACTGCTTGTGAAAGGAACCCTAAGGGGGGTTTCATTCTTCGACCTCTACGATTATGACAAATGGCCGGGGCTTAGGTTGGTGGGAGGTAATATGTGCACGTTCTTGTCAATGAAATTATGAACGTAAAGTTGTGGAACATTGTCCAAAGTTTTAGATTTATTGCGGAGAGAACATTGTGCCAGTTGCCACCTTTAGAATCCCTGTGACTGGAGGTGACATATGTTAGCAAGAATATGTCCAATTTAAGTGTCATGAGAAGGGAAAAAGGAGATACGTGGTATACACCCTTTCGATAATGGCTTTCCCTGGTGGTATAGAATTTCTATGATATAGCTTTTTTCTTTAACAGATTGCAACGTAAAAAACTAGTTCTCACATTATTAGAAGATATAACAAAAGATATATGAGCGAAAAGAATGAAAACTTATATGAACTCAAGAGAGCATAGTGCGTTTTGAATGGAAAAGCCTTATTTTTGATTCAATATAAAATGAAAGTTCAGTTATGTTTAAAATAAAATTTTTCCTAAATGGTTAAGAAAAACTAACGTTTTAAAAAATTGTTTAATTTTGTTATAGAAAGCAAATTTTTTAATAAAATCATAAACTATGTAAACCAAGTGAAAAAAAGTGTATAAATTCATTTACCAACAAAATACTTTTAAAATTTATAAATTAGAAACTAATTTTTTATATCAAATAAAAATAAGTTATATTTTTTATTCTGTGAATAATGTATAATAATAATGTGTAACAATAATAATGTGAGAAGCAGTGAAACTAATTTTTTATATCAAATAAGAATAAGTTATATTTTTTATTCTGTGAATAATGTATAATAATAATGTGTAACAATAATAATGTGAGAAGTAGTGAAACTAATTTTTTATATCAAATAAGAATAAGTTATATTTTTTATTCTGTGAATAATGTATAAGAATAATGTGTAACAATAATAATGTGAGAAGTAGTGAAACTAATTTTTTATATCAAATAAGAATAAGTTATAATTTTTATTCTGTGAATAATGTATAATAATAATGTGAGAAGTAGTGAAACTAATTTTTTATATCAAATAAGAATAAGTTATATTTTTTATTCTGTGAATAATGTATAATAATAATGTGTAACAATAATAATGTGAGAAGTAGTGAAACTAATTTTTTATATATCAAATAAGAATAAGTTATATTTTTTATTCTGTGAATAATGTATAATAATAATGTGTAACAATAATAATGGGAGAAGCAATGAAACTAATTTTTTATATCAAATAAGAATAAGTTATATCTTTTATTCTGTGAATAATGTATAATAATAATGTGTAACAATAATAATGTGAGAAGCAGTGAAACTAATTTTTTATATCAAATAAGAATAAGTTATATCTTTTATTCTGTGAATAATGTATAATAATAATGTGTAACAATAATAATGTGAGAAGTAGTGAAACTAATTTTTATATCAAATAAGTTATACTTTTTATTTTGTGAACCTCATTTAAGAGAGATGTATTTTATTTTATATCATAAAAAAAGGACAACTTTTTTAAATTTTCAATTTTTTAAATATTTTTTGATTTTTTAATTTTAAAACATCAGATATATCTAATATTTTAATTTACAGAATAAAACAGATATTCTACTTCAATTTGTCATAAAAATTTAGCTTCTAATCTTAACATATCAAAAGTTATCTTCCGAGTAAATAATTTTTTATTTGGTATGCATTATTTATGTTATAATATAAAATGTTCTACTTGAAACAACAAAACTAAATAATTTCTTTAAAGATGGTGTGCTATTAAAAACTTACAAAAAATTCATTCTGAAAGAGGCGGAACATTTTATTTTATAATGAAACAAAAATAAAAAAAGATAGTTATAATAAAGACTTTGGTATCGATATACTAAAGATGAAGGGCAATTTGATTCTGATAATGACGATGGTGAAACAGAGAAGACCACTTATATTCTTTAAACAACAAAAGATGCAGTAAAATCTGAGAACATTGAAGCTCTGAGAGAATTTTCTGGGATCGTAAAATGGTGTTGGTCAATATGATTTATCCTCCTCTAACAAGTTCAGAACTAATAATTAAACGTAAACAGACATTTATGAGTTATGAAACTTTGTAACATATTATATTTATTTACATTATATACATATTATATGTATTTCTTCATTATATTGTTTCTTAAAGATGTCATTATTGTTTGAAAATTGAACTTCGGAATAAAAATATGACTTAAAATTATGGAATATTGTATACCTCTAAATCAGCTTATTTCCATTATTAATTTTGTTTCAACTCTTAGATATTTTAAAGGCCCCCTTCACACTATAGTCCACTGCAAGCCATCACCACCGTTTGGAGGGGGTATAGCCATCGTGGTCGATGGCGGCAGACCTTGGCGAACAATGGCTTCGGAGGCAGTTTTTCTCTAAAGATCAAAGGCAGCCAGATGCGCAGTTAAAAATGCACAGTAGATCGTATGAATGAATCCACGCGTCTGCTCATTTAGTGGGCCAGCGTGTGGATGCAACCCGTGAACCATCGTTCAAGGCCACCATCAGGAAGTGGTAAACAATTGGCCATAGTGTGGAGGCTACATTACATAGACATTTGGCTGTTTACATATACACCCAACTCTTTTGTAACACGGTAGACCCATTCGATATAAAACCATGCGAAAAAATATATGCGACATATGCTAAATTTGGGGATATCCATAACTTTAAAAAATCATGTAAGAGGGAAAAAAACTCTAAATATTTCCTCAAACAACCGTACAGAAAAAAGTAATAATGAGATCTATATTACATATTTATAAAACAAAAGCAATTCATTTTTATTTAAAAAAAATTAAATTAGTGTGTAATGAAAATTCAGTCTATAAGTACATACAACAAATAAAAATTGAAATTGAAATTAGGAATAAAACTGCTAACAAACAACTGTTCATCGCTACTTGATAACAAGCGTGCATGTTTATTACGAACTGAATCAAAAATGCTCACTTTAGTAGATGAGTCAAATTTATCCAAAAGAATTTCGTTGGTTATTAACGGCCTCTGTTGGACTTTTTGTTTTACAAAGTCTGTTATTAGCATCTACGTCATAACAAGCGTGTACGTCTATTATGAACTGGATAAAAAATGCTATCCTCAGTAGATGTGTCAAATTTGTCTAGTTCATTCGATTTTAATTGGCTGTGTTGGGTTTTTTTTTTGTTGTTGTTGCTGTTGCAAAGTTTGTTATTAGAACCTTTTTTTTCGTGTGTGTGTGTGTGTGTTTCAAGTTGCTTATATAATTATTGATATCCCGCTACACAAAACTTAAGATTATGTTCAAATTTTAATGCACCCTCTATTGTACAATCATGAGTAAGAAAGTGTTCCATATTTGTTTCAAACAAGTAGAAAACAAAGACATGCTAGCACGAAAAATTCGTGTAAAAAGGTATATTGTGAACCTTGTTATTTCAAAATCACGTACAAAAAGTGTTGGGTGCAAAACAAATAGAAAACAAACAAGTGCTAGGACGAACAATTCGTGTAAAAAAGTATATCGGTGAATTGTGTTATTTTAAAATCACGTACAAAAAGTGTGGGGTGTACATTATAAAACTGAGGTAAACACTATGGGTTTGTATTAATATAAATCTCATGGTCGAATGGTTGACTACAATACTTCGTTTGCGAGAAAGGGCAGAAAGTTACATTATTTAAAAATATGTTTGGTTTCTTTCCGTGTAATGGGTCAAACCCGCATTCACTTTCAAGTTCGGCCCGCCTCAAATTCTCATAATAGCAGGGTTTTCAAATTGACTGATGGTTTTACGTCTGCCCAGCTTAGTGAAAATCATTTTTTTCCTCTCTTTTTTGGCACAGCTGAAATGAGATTTTACACTTAACCCATTATTAGTAAAGGAATAGAGCATCGATGGGACGAGAAAAGGGAGTAATAACGATAGTCTAAACAAAGCTTAAGTCCAAAGTTTTGTGGGTAACTAAGTGTAAGGAATGAAACTTCTTATAAAGTGTGTGTAATAATTTAATTTTTTTACAGTCGCTTAAAATAATACACCACGGAATATTACGTAAACATAATATAAGTGTCCAGAGAAAAATGCTGAGGATATACAAAGCCTGTTCACACATTTTTAGGCGATGTATATTGTAGTCACAAAACTAAATTACATAAAATTCTTGTGTTTGAAATGTTCTATTTGATAGCCCTTATTCTGAACTATCTTGCGACATAGTAATTTCCAGATAATGAGTTTTGAAGTGTCAGAAGAGGTATTCTATCCCATTCCTCTTGAACAGCTTTCCAGAGTCCTGTAAGGGTTGTGTAAAGTCCTGTAAGGGACGACGTTTGGATAATGCACTGTTCACAAAATTTTTTAGACGATGTATATTGTAATCACAAAACTAAATTACATAAAATTGTGCTTGAAATGTTCTATTTGATAGCCCTTATTCTGAACTATCTTGCGACACCGTAATTTATAATAATGCCTTTTGAAGTTTCAGAAGAGGTATTCTATCCCATTCCTCCTGAACAGCTCTCCAGAGTCCTGTAACGGTTGTGGGACGACGTTTGGATAATGCAGTTTTTAAAAGTCCGAAAGCACAAAAATGTATTGGTGATACATCGGGAGATTTAGTAGGGATATCAGTGAAGTATATGGCCTTGATACCGATTTTTTGTTTAATTTTTTTTCGGAAATTCACATTGGATTTTGATGTGTGACTGCTAGCTTTGTCTTGATGGAGTTCCACAGATTGATGGCACTGCGGTAAAGTGATGGTATTTCATTCAGAAAAATTGGCGATAAAATATGTTCCTGTTAGTATTTGGAGTAAATCTTGACATTTTTTCCACTCTCTTTATTTTTAACTTGCTATTATTTTAATATAAAAACCAGCAACAATCATGAATCCCTTAGAAAAACTTTCTTTCGATTCTTTGAACCATGTACTTAAATTTTTTCCCCTTTTATGATAATAAATGGCTCTTTTTTTGTTACAATCATTCAAATACACCCATGATTCATCTGTTGTGATAATTTTTTCCATTTTTCTTTGGATAAATATTTCTCATACATAATTCTGCAGCATATCCTGCATTCAGCGATATGCTTTACAGAAAGACAATGTACATTGCGTTTTTTCGCTTTCTTAAGATTTAAATCAACGTTTATTTATATATATATATATATATATATATATATATATATATATATATATACATATATATATATATATACATATATATATATATATATATATATATATATATATATATATATATATATTTTTTTTTTTTTTTTTTTTTTTTTTTTTTTTTTTTTTTTTTTTTAACAGTGGACAACGAACATTTTAATAATTTTGCAACTGTCCTTTGACTAAGGGAATTTTCTTTTGACATTAAACAAAGTACCTTTGCAATAGTCGAAGATGTTCGTTTTTTCCTTGGATACTTGTTTGGAAATTATTGTTCCACTTGAGGCTCCAATTTGACGTTTTTTTTCTTTCTGTTTGACGATATTACCTATCGACGCTTTAGATATCATAAAAACGCCCGTTTGAATAGAAACAAACATCTCAAGCAGCAGACCATAATTTTAACTTTTAAAAACATAGTACAATTGCAGTTATTTATTTTGCAACAAACAATTTTTTAGTACCGCTAACCAAAATCGTATGAAAAATGTGCGAACAACCTATGTAAAAAGAGGGTTATTGAAATACTTTTGTAAACTGCGAAAAATAAATGTTGTTATTTATTGTTTTGGCATATCACAATTTTAATCGCTATCTATTCGCATCAGATGTTTAACTGAACCTATAATACAAAAATTCAAAAGAGTGTTCAGTACCTTAAAAAGGGTTGGGATTCACTGCCATAAACATCTAGGCCTTTTAGAAGGCCTCAAATTGATTTAATTTTCAACAGGGCCTTAAGCAGAAGGATAGCTAGGGGAGCTGATCCCCCTGGGCAACCTGAGAGCCCCCCCCTCCTGACACATTCAAAACATAATATTCTATACATAAATTAAAAAAAAGTTCATTTTCCAATTATTTGTTTTATTTTAATTGTACTTTACTAGCAGGGGAAGAAGAAAAAACAGTATTTTTTTTCAAATATTTATGTAAAATTAAAAATTAATTAAAACTTTGGGAAATTTATCTAACCATTCTAAACACTCCATAGGGCTTCCTTTCAAACATACTTTCTTTGAACCTTTTTTTTCTGTTTGTAACACAAGAACAACAAATCACTAAGTAAGGACCTGCTAAGTATTTATGGCTTTCTATGAAAGTTTAGATAAATTAACATAAACCAAGTTTTTTTTATGAAATCTTTTTGGATACTTTTTTAGGAAAATTATGTTTAACACATTGATGGACAATAAGAACAAGTGAAGTTCGAAAATTAACACTATATGTTTCTGTAAATTTTAGAATATTAGAAGTATAGTTTTACTCTTTTTTCTTAAATAAACTTAATTTTGATTAATTCAGCACCTTTAATTAGGTTGCGGCTATAACCGTTATGGCGCCATGGGACTCTAGACACTAAGTAATGGGACGATGGCGGCTATAACATCAAAAATTTAAAAACGTAAATAGCAGTTTTAATGACACAAATAAGCAATTTTTTCTATGCAACAAAGCATTTTTGGGAGTATTACACGAAATGCTAGTTCATAATCAAACGAAAATAAATAAATGACAAAAAGAAATATTATAATTCTATAATTATTGCACATGATTTTCGGTGTGGAAAACGAAATTCAACGTAAAAAATTGTTTCCAAAACATGACACTAGGCTTCTACTAGTACGCCGGTAAATGCACATTTCTGCCGTCGTTTTTAGACACTATGGCTATAGCAGCCATAGTGTCTAAAAACGACCGTTTCGTTTTCCACTGCTATTGCCGTCATGCCACAAACTGAACTTCACTTTGACGGCTATAGACGAAAGTGTCCGTCAACGTGTTAAAAACTACACATGAAAGGTTGCAAAATTGTTGTCTCAAATTGTATGTTAAGGCCCAACAACTCCAATTTAAGCTAACAATTATGCAAAATTAAACATTTTAATGCAACGTATGTTGTATAGAAATGAGAGTTCTTAAAAAAGGTTTTGTTTGTTTGTTGGTTTGTTACGCTGCGGTTTACTGTCTTGTTACACAAGGGTTAATGAGACATGAACCTACAAGCCAACTAGCCTGCGAGGACGCGCACCGGGCCTTTGGGACCCCAGCGTTATAAAAACATTCCACACAAAATCACCCAATAGAAATAAGCTTTCCAAATATTTAGTAGCCTTCTTACAAGTCTTCTAGATCACAATAACATGCATTTCCGCAATTTTCTATGAATATTTCTCTCAGAAAGAGATACTTTTAATTTATTAAGATTCCAGAGATCCAGTGCATGCTCATACACTTTTGCATTTTCATTTAGTTTTTGTGGTCGGATGAGAGAACTTACCAAAAATACATCGTTATTTGATTAAAAGGATGAAATATGTTGTTGTTGTTGCATATCCCACTTGATCTAACCAAGCCCGATTGAGCAGGAGGCTACTTGTATTAAGGCAAGGGGGTGCACCTTTCCTTTTAACAAGCACCTCAAGAGTGAAATTATGACTTAATCTCAAAGGATGAAATATAAAGATGTAATATGAAGAAGTGATTTAAGTTTTTATCAAATCATTGCAACATTAGTTATCGATAATGTGCATGCGCAATACATAGCTATAGTACATAGAAATTTTTCTAATACATAATTTTGGATTATCTTTGACATCTTTGAGAAAATGCGATACTTATCTTAGTATACTTCGCAGGAAACAATCTACATATTGGAATGTTTTAGTCTCCAATATGACGAACCACAGAAAAAAAAATTACGGATCTCTTACGACTGATTTAATTTTACACTAACATATAGCCCGTTATATGACGGGATCAGTAAAATTTTTAATTTTCCAGAATTGTAATAGGCAGGTTAAAAAAAAAATGGTTTATTTTTCGCCTGAGAATTATCTGGTACACACTCAAGAATTTCCTTATCTTCATACTCCTTTCAAGTCTCCGCCGAACGATGGCCCATTGGTTAGGGTGTTGGCCTTCGGTACCTGAGTTCATGGGTTCGAATCCCGCTATGGCATGAATGTTCGTAGCCGTTCGGAATCCGCTTTAAGCTGTAGGTCCCGGTCTCATTAGCCCTCGTGTTGCAAAAAGTAGACTGTAACAAACCAAACCAAACCAAACCAAACCTTTCAAGTCTCCCGATACTGTGAATGCAGTTTAGAATCACATTCAATTCATTTAGAAAGATAATTCAAAGTTTTCTTAGCTATGTGGAAATTATCATTAAGTTCTTCCCAATTTTTTTCTTCTTCTGTAATTGATGGAAATAAAGGAAGGAAGCTATTATTTCCACTACACCCTGGAGGTCGACAGAATTTGTTGTCAATACCGATGATAAAATTTTCATTGCAACAAAAAATAATCGATGATTAAATTTAGAATTATCACATATGTACCTAATCTATTATTTAATCCAAATATAAAAAAGAATTATTTACGTAATATCACAGTTCAGTGATAAAACGTATGAAAATAAAACAGAAGATATTTAAATAATTTAAAATAAGAAATGGTTAAGTGACATGGTTAAAAGAATGTCGTCATAATGTTAAAAATAATTGTTATTTTTACCTATTTATTATGTGATAAATTGATAAATTTAATCGCCCGCTCTTAGCCGGGTAAAATATGAGTTTAAATAACGGCATTAAACGCATGAAAAGGGGGGAAGGAGTGAAGAAGTCAGTATTTTTAGCAATGATATGATGCATATTTATACCAATTTATTTTAGAATCGGATCGATAGTTTAGGAGAAGATAAACTTTACTCGCTTTGAATTTTGCTAACCCTAACTCATCAAGAATCCAATATAGATGCCTCTATCCATTCCAGGTCCAACCGATTCATAAATTCCAGGACAGACGGACAGATAACTTAGGCTATTATTATATAGGGTATTTATCTTGACCCTCATTCTTTAAACCTGCTCTTAATGAATTCAAGTTAGACACCAATGAAATATGATCGAAAAAGCGCATCTTTCAAATAACATTCAGTTTGTTTCTTAAAAAATTCAGTGCTACTAGCACGATTCACAAAACGTGCTTACGATTTACATAAGTAGTGCCTTTTTTTTAATTAAAAAAAGCCTTTCCTTTAGTTTTAAACCTTTGCATGTGACGGCGGAACTCGGGCAACGCAAATGCTCCAATTATGGAATGCCCGACCTGAGCTCGGGCAAGAGAAAAAACGGTATTTTAATTTCGTGAAGCTCGAAATTGGTTAGTCTAATGCATAATATTTAATTTGCTATTTTCCCAATAGATATTTGCCCTGAACAGTTTGACAGTTTCTCGTCATTTGTCGCTATTTCTCGGATACTGTACAGATTTGATAAAAACAAAGGAATCTGAGGAACATGGATTGGTTTGTTTATATCGAAAAAGTTTAAATATATCAAAAAAGGCATTTAGTCACCAGGCAATTAAAAAAAAAAAATGTGAGTTAAATTTACACAAAATAAGAAAAGCTCTTGCTTAATTTCTTTGCTTTCAGGAATAGAGTATACACAATCCCCTACATAATAATAGCCTAAGTTATCTCTCTGTCTGTTCTCGAATTTATGAAGCTGTTGAACCTGGAATGTAAAGAGGCATCTATATTGGTTCTTGATGAGTTAGGGTTAGCAAAATTCAAAGTGAATAAAGTTTATCTTCTCCTAAACGATCGATCCGATTCTAAAATAAATTGGTATAAATATGCTTCATATGAAAGCGAAAATACTGTCGTCTTTAAAACGTTCGAAATCCAGCCCTTCCCCCCTCCCCTTTTAGAATGTTTAATGCCATTATTTCAAGCTCTATTTTCCCCTGTTAAGAGTAGGCGATTAAATTTATCACATAGTAAATAGGCAAAAATAACATTTTTTCTAGCATTATGACGTCATTCCTTTAACCATCTCATTTAATCACTTCTTGTTTTAAATTATTTAAATATCGTCTGCATTATTTTCATGTGTTTTATCACTAAACTTAGATATGGCGTAAATAGTTTTCTTTTATATTTGGCTGAAATATTAGATTAGGTACATATGTGATAATTTTAAATTGAATCATCGATTATTTTTTGTTGCAATGAAAATTTTATCAGCGGTATTAACAACAAATTCTTTTTATAAAAATCTAGGAGTCTACTTCACGGACTAATAAATATCTAGCCTTTGTTTGTTTGTGTGTTTGTTTTTTATACTTAACCACATGGTTTGCCATCGGTTAGCTAAATTTTGGACATCATTCATATATACCGTCAAATAATCACTACCAATATTAAAACCTCTGCTGTGCATCCTATCACGTAATATGAGAAGATAAATTAAAGTTGGCAACTAACATGCGGTCAGTAAAGATAAACAAATTATTGAGCATTTACCAGATAATTCTCAGCAAAAAATCAAACCCTTTTTTTACCTGCCTCATAAAGTACATTACAATTCTGAAAAAATAAAAATTTTACTCATCCAGTTATATGATAGCAGGGCCCGACTAAGATACTTTTTTGCCCGGGGCACAATCCAATTTTTGTGCCCTCCAACCCCCTGCAAATTTATAGTGACAAGTTATTATCATACTTACAGTCATATAAAAATTATAAAATTGAATTAGCAAACATATTTAAGAAATTAGCATTAAAGTAATATTCAAAATCAAAAACACCAATTTTTCATTACGTAATCATTATTATCTCTGTTTGGCCATGAGAAAAACTTAAGGACTTTTAACCCCTTCCGGTAAAATGACGAGTCTAGCTCGTCATTAGTTTTTCATTCCATACCGCACAGCCGAACGCTGGCCGATTGGTTAGGGTGCTGATCGTCGGTACCGGAGTTCGTGGGTTCGAATCCTACTATGGCATGGATGTTCATAGCCGTTCGGAATCGGCTTTAAGCAGTAGGTCCCGGTCTCATTAGCCCTCGTGTGCAAAACAGTAGACCGAAGCTCTCCAAACCAAACCAAACCATACTGCGCAATGACGAGCTACACTCGTCATGCGATTAAAGTTACTGTTAAATATGATAATTAATTTAGTTTAAAATTTCTAGTGTACTGAATTTGGCAACACTTTTATCACTTGTGAAAATCACAAGTCACTATTGCATATTGTTTAATTAGAATTTCTTGGTACAAGTCATTGCCAAATTAATGAGTCAGAATAAAAGAAAACCTACTAAGAAATGCCGTGTGTGTTACAAGAATCAAAAGTGAGACTACTTGGCTGTGTAAACAATTAAGAATTCCTTTGCACTTTGTTTTGAAAAGTACCACTAGCTTGAAGACTATTATCTGTACACCTTATTAACGCTTTGCTTTGATATTTTCTTAATTTTACTGTTTCTGATATTATTTAACACTATGTAGAAAGTGGATTTTAATTAAGAATATGTAAGAATTGTAAAAAGAAACAAGTTTTTTAAATAAAAATTAAATGGTTATTTCATGCACAGTTTTTCATTATTAAATCATACCGGAAGGGGTTAAAGACCTAGAGTGACCCACTTTTTTTATTTTTACCTTTTTTATTTTTACCTCACAAGCTCTGTGGCTCAGAAAATAAATAATAATAGAATTAAAAATAATTTAAATTGATGAGACAATTTAATAGTTTATAATGTTACATTATAAAAAGAGCGCCAGGTTTGTTGAGGGAATTAATTATCAGGTAAATAACAGTAAAATTAAAGTAAATAGGAAATAATATAGTTCATAACAAACACAATTATCTAGTACAATAATTTATTAAAACTTAACGATGGTAGCTTAAGTTTGCAATTTTCCCCCACTTAATATGTGTTTCAAGCACTCGACTAAATTTTCGTGCCCAGGGTACGTGCCCTAAGTGCCCGTGCGATAATCATGCTCTGTATGATAGTAATATGAATAATGGTGATTTCAGAACTTTAAGTAAAAACGAAATATAGGTGCAAAAATGCTAATCCCATTCGTTCTACATGGTTCTTTTGTAATGGTAAATTGCACCTACCCAATAACAGATAATATAGCAATTGATAGATGATTTAGGGGGGAAGGGCTAACTTCACTCAGGTACGTATTCATGGAGATTCACAGAATTCATTTGAAAAAAAAAATTTCCATGTAATCGATGTTACAGATATCGAAAAACCCATGTTATTTTATTCTGGGATATTTTACCCTTATTTCAAAAGAATATCTACAAAGAATCAGCAACATAGTAAAATACTTTTACATTTATACTCATCAACTCAAAAATTTATCATTTACAAAACATTAGAAGTGGTATAATAATAACTATTAATCAGTAATAGGAATAAAATTACATTTTAAACATACGTGATTTAGGAATGTGGTACGAATTTAAGTATTTTTCACTTTACTTTTTAAATTTATTTTGTCTGGTGTGTAAAATCATTTATTTTTATATAAAGTATTAATTATATCCTTCCAAAAGCTATTCTCGGGTGTCAGATCAAAGATTAATACCTATATTGCATACTAACGCCAGCATCGCTAGCACGAGTCAGTATATTGCAAAAGAGTAAAGGTAAATTTCTAATGAAATAGCCTAAGAAAGGTATCAGAGAACAATTTATATGTGTTTATTACTATAATACAAAGAGGCAGTAATCTAGGGAGACCCTCAAACGTCTATGGAATAAGCAGCATGCGGTTCGTTAGCCGTTGTTTGCGGATCCCTGCACTAATACATACTGACGTCAGCATCGCTACCACAAGGGTCAGTATATTGTGAAAGAGAAAAACTACATTTCTAATGAAATAGCCTAACAAAGGTATCAGAAAACAATTTATATGTATTTAAGATATTGCTATAATACAAAGATTCAGTAATCTTGGGAGAGCCTCAAATGCCTATGGAATAATCGGCATGAGGTTCGCTAGCCATTGTTTGCGGATTCCTGCATTAGCACATACTAACGTCATCATCGCTAACACAAGAGTCACTATATTGTGAAAGAGAAAAGCTACATTTCTAATGAAATTGTCTAACAAAGGTATCAGAAAACAATTTATATGTATTTAAGATATTGCTATAATACAAAGATTCAGTAATCTTAGGAGAGTCTCAAATGCCTATGGAATAATCAGCATGAGGTTCGCTAGCCGTTGTTTGCGGATCCCTGCACTAGCACATTATTCTCCTTCAAAACTGAAAATTCGTCTTCGTAATATGTAGTCTGGTTGGATCAGCATAATTTATTGTTTTGAAACATGTTGGGTAATAAGAGCGGAACCTACAGCTTAAAGATGATTCTTAACGGTTACAAACATCTATGCTCAAAGCTGGATTCAAATTCGCAACATTATCAGGGTGCATCCCATCCTAAAATATGTCTCACGATTATTAGCAATAGGGAATGATAACCCATTTCCTGGGAGTTTATACAGCAAAATTTAAAAGCATTTGTAATACGGTTGTTTTGACTGAAAGATGGAGTTCTAAACCTACCATCAATACATTTCTAATATCCGAAATCTTCTGATTTTGATGGAAAAATTCTAAGATACCTTAGGAAAAGCATTCTCTAAGAATTTTTAGAATTTAGGGAATCTTAGACTTTTTTCGCGCTCTGAATTTTCCATGAAGAAAGCTATTACCCTAGGTTTTTTACACCAAGTGTAATTAAATAGGTAGTCAATAATCACTACTGAATTTTATTTTTAAACTCTAGTGGTAGACGTTATATATGTGTGTGTGTATCACAAAAAAAATAGCATAAAAAGTATTCAAAATCTAATGTTCAGTTTTATCTTAATATAGAAAGGTATTCATATTCGGGTATTAATATTGAATACAGTCAGACCTCTATTTAACGAAGTTGTTAAATTCCTGAAAAAAGTTCTTTATATGAAAAGTTAGGTAAATAGGGATTCTCCTTTACAATACATAAAACAAATTTTAGTTAAACACTAAATATTATTTCAAAAGTAATTAATGTGACTTTTTTGTATAAAAATATAATTTTATTTATTTTACCCATCAACCAGAAATCTACAAAGAAAACAATAACAGAAGCAAAACATTGTTAGAGAACACACTATTTTCAGTTAAAAAATTTTATATCAAAATTATATATTTTAGCAAGCAATTTATATGTGTTAATAGAAAGAATAAGTTTGAAATGTCCAGAAATATTTTTAGATATAGGGAGTAAACAATGTAGATGTCTTGAAAAAGTGCCTTAAATAAAGAAAGCGCTTCAGTATTTGGAGAGAAAATACACATTTTGATATCTTTCTAAAAAAATCAAAATGATAAATGAAAAAACATAGAAAATGAAATTTTATTTGCTTGAATTTACCAACTAATGCAATTAAATATTAGTTTTCAGTGAGCATGCATAAAGAATTTGACAGAATCACCGTTTACTGAAGCAAATGCTATTTTTGGGTATATTTAAAACAGGGCCGTATATTTAAAACAAGTACTTTAGCGCCTGTGGCAGAAAACTGGTCTACGCCTATATCACCAAATACAGTGAGAATATAATATATATATATATATATATATATATATATATATATATATATATATATATATATATACATATATATATATATATATAGATATATAAGATATAAACATATATATATACATTTATAATTCTATATATATGTATATATATATATAATATATTTCTATATATATGTGCATATATATATTTTTATATATATATATATATATTTAAATATTTTTATAACATATATGGGATATATATATTCCTATATATATATATAAAATTGATATAGTTTATTATAGGCAGAATGAACTCACAAAATATTTTCTTAATTCTTAAAATATTCCTTCTAAATTAATTTTTAATTTTTTCTTCAATTTTAACCGTATTAATACTTAAATATTTTTGAACATTCTGGGAGTATTGTTTTCCTGATAAAATGAATAGTTTATTTGAGAGGAATATGTTTTATTTAGCCGTCGAATTTTC